>JAPFFF010000002.1:8536848-9756398 GCA_039105265.1 Tritrichomonas musculus
CATGATTCCAAGATCAACGAATGGCCATTTTAATAATTTCCAAATTATAATAAATAAATAAATAAATAATTAATTAAAGATAACCTGAATTTTTTATATTATAATACTATTTTATATTTTTATATAAACAAAGAAAGCCACATTGGTAGAAATAAATTTTGAGTAATTAATAGTAATGATTGTGAATCCTGAAAAAGAACAAGAACCTATTTTTTCATCTTTTTCAGGAATAACCAAATTTCTTGTAAACTTGCCGTAATCTATATATTCATCATTGACAATTTCTCCCTTAAAGTATTTCACTGATTTAGAATTGATTTTATAAAGCAGAACTAGAACAAAAAATCTTATACCAGAGTATTGTTTTTTAAACAAAAATCATTAATAATCAAAATTATTATTTTAAAAAAAAAATAAATATTTTAATTAGGTAAAAAAATTATATAATTATCTTATAATTAATAGGTTATTGTAAATACATGTATTTTAGTATTCCTACAGAAATAATTCAGATGAAAATTTTATAACGAACTTTTTGAGAACCACAAATGTCCACTGATCCTGAAGAGCAACGTGAGGCTATAAAAAAAATCGAAAAAGAGTCATTTGCAATAGGAGAGAAAGTATGTCCTATATCGACACTATGGTTTCAAAAATGGAAGCAACAAGTAAATTATAATAATTCAATTGAACCAACGCCAACCAAAATGGGTCCTATAGATAATTCAAAAATAATATCAGATGGTAAACTAAAACAAAATCTTGTCGAAAATTATGATTATTGTTTAATCCACAAAGAATCATATGATCTACTTCAAAAATGGTATTCGGGAGGGCCAACTGTTGAGCTTGATGTTATTTCAAATTCCAAAGGGAGACCTGCTGTTGTCACCAAATTCATTATTCTTAAAATCAACTACAAAAAAGAAGAAAAGCCTTTAGAAGTCCACAAATACATGAAAATATCCGAAATCCACCAAAAAGCGAGGGAAATGTTTGCAATACCTGAAACAACGGCCACTCGACTTCTAGACTTTTTCAGTCAAATAGTTGGTTTTGAATTCAAAGATGACAAATATTTAGATAATTATCCGATTATTTCCAACGAGCAAATATTATTAGATTACAAAATAGATCCACAAACAGATAAACTGGAAGAACCTTCAAAAAGTTCATCGGAAAATACCGAAAAAGATAAAAAAGAGGAAGACGATCAAAAACAATTCAAAAAAGAAGACGCTCAAAAACAGGTGAAAAAAGATGAAATTAATGAAGAAACTCTCTGGTATTCGTATTCACTTAAAAAGCAAAACAAGACCAATTCAAATCTAAATACAATAACCGTTTTCTCACCTTCAACGAGCCGAAATTATATCGGAATTTCTGGGTTCCAAAACCTTGGCAACACCTGCTTCTTCAACTCCGGGACACAGTGTCTCATGCACACTTTTCCGCTTGTTTCGAAATTTGTTCTCAATGACGACTGGCAATTTGACCTTAATTTGACCAACAAAATTGGAATGAAAGGTGAATTGGCCAAAACTTTTGCATCGCTTGCAAAAGAGGTTTGGAACGGCGGTTATCAGACGATAGCCCCTTCAAATTTGAAATACGTTATCGGCCGTTTTCGTGACACTTTTGCTGGCTACGACCAGCAGGACTCGCACGAGCTCATCTACGCAATGCTCGACGGAATCCACGAGGACTTGAACAGGTGCAGGAAGAAGCCAAGCGTGGAGCCCGTCGAAGGCGACGGAACTGACGATGATGAGAAAGCGGTTGAAGCATGGAAACGATACAAATTGATAAATGATTCTATCGTTGTTGACATTTTTGACGGGCTCTTCAGATCAAAGCTGCTCTGCCCAAAATGCAATTCAACAACCGTCGTATTTGACCCTTATAGGTCAATTCCTCTGCCGATAGAGAAGCCGCACACAAAAAAATTGAAGGTCGTGTTCGTCCCTTTCGAGTTCGCCGAGGAAAGAAAGAACTTGAAGATAGAGATACCTTCAGCGCCATGCAAGAACTTCAACAGAATCGCTTCAGAGCAGATTTCAAAGATAATCGGCAGAAAGGTCGTGGTCAAGCTCGGTGCACAGTTATACAAGGGTTACCCACTGCAGTGGGGAATCAAAAATATTTGCGTCTCTACAGCAACCGTGTTCGCTTTTGAGATGCCAAATTATTACATTGAAAAAGTGGAACAGGAGAAAAAACAAGAAGAACAAAATAAAGATCGACATGAAGTTACTGATAAAGACAAAAATGAACAAAAGAAGGATCAGCAAGAAGTTACTGATATTGAAATGAATGGAGAAAATAAAGAAAAGAAAGTGACTGATGAAGAAAAGAGTTCTGTAAAGAAGCCAATTTTCATGACATGCAGCATTGACGTTAAGGCCAAATTGAACCAAGCTGGCATTGTTAACGTCACTACGAAGATTGGCTATCCCTTCCTTGTTGATGTGAGCGACCTTCCAGACGACTTTGACGAGTCAGATGGCAAGCTTCAATTTGAGCAGCGCGTTGCAGAAAGGCTGAGCTCTCTCTGGCCTGCCCAGAAGAGTGCCGATGAAGGCAGCAGCAAGAAGGGGGAAGAAGCCACTCCCATTGACAAGCTATTCAGGAGCAAGATGGAGATCTCTCTTCCTCAGGGCTTCGCTTTTTCCGGTCCAACAGAGAAGCTTTTGTCGACCTTCAAGTCGACGTCTTCGTACTACTTCTACAAGCAGAGCGCTGCGAAGGAGAAGATCAAGACGCCCAGCAAAGCCAGCCAGACGTTTGTCAGCTCCTTGGCAATAATCTATCTGAACGAGGACTCAAACTTCTCTGCAGCATCGCTATTGAAGAACATCCAACTCGATCCAGAGAAGAAGAAGAAAGAAAGTGACGCACTGACACTTTCAAAGTGCTTCGAATTCTTCTCTTTGCCAGACGTCCTTGACGAAAACAACCAGTGGTACTGCCCCAAATGCAAGCAGTTTGTCTGCGCGGAAAAGAAGCTGGACATCTGGGCGCTTCCTCAGATACTCATCATTCAATTGAAGAGGTTCTACGGAAGCGGCTGGTCAGCAAAAAAGCTCGACTATCTCGTCGACTTCCCAGAAATCTTGGATATGAAGAAGTACGTCATCGGACCTCAGAAAAATGAGGAGGAGATAAAATACAGACTCTACGCAGTGTCAAATCAGTTCGGAAACTTGGGATTCGGCCACTACACTGCATACGCTAGAGTAAGGGACCCGAAGGAACCTGACGCTGATAAGGGCTGGTATAATTTTGACGACTCATCTGTGTCAAAAGCATCTGAAGCTAATGCACACTCGGCGGCGGCTTACGTGCTGTTCTATGAAAGAATTAAATAAAAATTATATATATTACTCGTTCTATAAAAAATATACATATTTATCTCTCATCAGATTGCATTTTTTCTTTTTTTAGTTAATATCACATAATTAAATCTACATTCACAAATCTCAAAAAAAAAAAAAAAAAGCTTTTGGGTGTGAAAATTATATTGACATATACTGTGTATTTGAAAGCATAGATCTATTTGATGATCTTTTAAATGAGAATTTGATGTGAAAAAAAAAAAAAAAAACATTTTAAGTGGAACAAAATGTATAATTGAACCTGAAACTTTATCAAGTTAAAAATTTACGGAAAATGTTGACTTTTTCTTTTTTGGAATTGTAATGCATATCAATCTTCACAAGATGATAAATTCCAAAAATTAACTATGTTGATCTTGTAAAAAAAAGATTAAATTGTCTTCAAAAATCACATAAAATTCTTGTCATTTTCTCACTATTAAGAAAACCAAATTTCACCAATAATTATTTAATTAATCAAAAACAAAAAGATGATGTTAATAAATGGATTTGATGACTCTAACTCAATTCCATGCTCTCATCTTATATAATCCTTGATGCATTTAAGTTTTTCTCAACTTCTATACTTATAAAAAATCATTTTATTTTAAAATAAGATATATATTTATTAACCTCAATTAAAAAACAACTATAATATTATCCAGTGTGCCTAGTTTGTTGGATAGTATCTATCACAACGTAGGTCAGACTTTGCATATCCATATTTCATGAACAATCCAATTTGATTAATTGTTCCATTCATTGTAATGTGAGAGTCTCTATATTTTCTAATTGTCTTTCTCATGAATTCAATTCTTTCAGGCGTCAATTTATTCACAACATCAACGAATTGTTCCGCATCTTTTGAAAGCAAATAAAAGCCGATATCTTTCCAAGGGAAAGAAGAATTCATGTAAGGAACCCAGAGGTGGTCGTCGAAAGCGAGAATTGGAATCAAGCCCAATTCCAACGTTTCAGTTGTACGAAAACAACCTCTTCCATTACCTCTAGGTGAAAGTATAAGGTCATAACTACGATACAAATCGGACCAATTAGCAACTTTTTGAGTAAAAACCGAAATATTTTCTTTGAAAAAATTCTGAAAAATTCTGACAATTTTCAATCTATTCATTCTCTTTAATTTGCCAATGAATAAGATTGTGTTTTTCTTTGGCAAAGGATCAACAAGTTGTTGCTCTCTCGTATGCAGGAATATTGGAATGTGTCCTTTTCCAGAAGGCGAAATAATGAGAATGTTTGGAGGAACGGCATTCCATGTTGATACACTTCCTTCTATTCCGTAACTGCTCTGTGCAACTGTGATGTAAAGAAAGTCTGGCTTAAGCATTTTAAAATACGGTTCGACTAATTTTTGATACTGATGCTTCTTCTTTTTATATATATTCAGCCAGGGAACAAAAACAGGAATATATGGGCCAAATTCTGTGATGCTTTTATTACAACAAAATGTAGAAATCCATACATCTTCAATCCAAGGACCATCATATCCTGCCCATGAGTGGGTCGGATATAGTCTGGCCTCTTTTGTTAAATTTAATAATCTGTGATATTCTTCATTCCGTTCTTCTTGGCTGTGAAATGGAATATCATGATATCCATATGTAGAATTTGATTGTTTCAAACATAAGAGGCCAAGTTGATGAAGTTCAATTTCTGAACAATGATAATTTAAATTTGTATTGAGTTTTATGTGAAATTTCCTGAATGTAATTAATTTAATTGTTATGTAACGCAGTATTATGCAAAAAATTGCATCGAATAATGCAATACAATCCATTAATCGATTAATTCAGCTTAATATTGGCCTTGAATAAAAAAATATAACCATATTATTGTTAAATCTGTATAAACAATATATTTAAATATAGCACAATTGCATTATTATTACATAAATTTCAGAACGTTGATAATATTTTTTTCTCTAATTAATAATCAAATAATGAAATCTTGCCAGTTTATGCAAGTATAATATTTGTAACTACTATAAAAAGCTTACAAATAATCTCATATTCAGGCCATAAGCAGCGTTTTTGTTGTACATCAAATGATCAATAATTATTTTATTTGGAAATAAAAAAAGCATAGAGTTTTTTTTTAATAATCAAATATTAGATTTCATAAGTTTCTTGAAATACATGGAGAGGTGTTACTATACGATCAGCATCATCAAAACTCCTGATGAGTGCTTTTAATATTTCATAGCGATGATTTGAGAATTTTCCAACGAATCTCTTTATTCGTTGTTCATTCTCCCAAAAACACCTAATTCTATAAATTGGATAGAATTTCTCAATAACCAAAAGTGCTTCACCAATTGTAATCGGATATTTTGCATCAGAATAATCATTATTTGGATCAAATTTAATGTTAATGTGACTCATCCTTTTGTTGAAGCAGTAAACAAATGCAATCCATGCTTCATATGGCCAATCTCCGTGACCAAGATTAAGTTCTTTTTGTATTGATTTGATTTCTGTTCCACCAATTTGATCTTTATGGAACAAGATTTTTGGTTGAATTGTAATTCTTCATCTAAATCTAACTTGAATGATTGAGGTAGAATTTCATCTGTTTCTTCACTTTAAAAATATTTTGTTAATAACAATGTGTTTTCTAACTATTGGAATAGCTTTATTACATTTATATAAAATTGCTGAAATTGCAACAATATCTGCTAGTGGATCATTGCATGAATTCAATTTATTAGAAACAATTTTTGGAGCAAGAAACTTAGCAACTTCTAACAATTTTCGATTAATTAAGAATGAAATGGATCTTAAAGCAGCAACTTTTAAATTCACATCTTCATCTCGAATAAAAGAATAACTCTTTTTGCTAATCTCTTTATAATGCTGAAGGCTTATCCATTGCCTTTTTTCGTGTTGTTTAGCTAATAAATTATCTGGTTTAGTTGTATTAGAAGAAGGATCTTCATTATATTCAGATATTTCTTTTTGTATATTACCAAAATTAAATGGTGCTTTATCATTTTTCAGGAATATCTCCTTAATAAATGCACTCATTGCTGGTGAATCTGAAATCATTTTTGTTGTTTCATTTGTTCTTATTCATGTTATTATTTCTATATTTTGATGAGGAAGATGATTAAAATCAATTATTTGTCTGAATTCATAAAGGATTGTGAGTGTATCAATAAAATGTTGTATATCGTTATTAATAATTTTTTCTATTACATTCAGATTATTTAAATTAAATGTTTCTTTACTTTAAATGCATCTTGTTAGTAAATCGTGTTTGTTCTTTAATGTTTCAAATGAATCAAAAACAAATCGAAAATCCGTAATTTCTTGTTCATTACTTAATCCAATTACATGATATATTTCTTTAAATACAGTATCTGTTTCATCATTTAAATTAAGATTCTTAATTGATGAATCATCATTAACCATTGTGATTTTTGATAAAATTCAATTAGTTCTCTTGCTTCTTTGAGAGGATTTTTACTCTCTGAAATTGAATTAAATAAATTCAAAAAAGAAAATAATACTTGACCACCAATATCTTTAGGCATGTATTGAAATATTTTTGATTCATGAATTTGATTGTAAAATTTGATAAGATCAATCATACTTAAACTATTATATGAGTCATTAAAAATCAAAAATTCATTGTTTGGATATTTCAAAAACATTTTATATAATTGAAAATATCTAATTCGCGAAAAGTAGCTTTCGTTTCCATGATCATCTAAAAATAAAACTGTCGAACTATACGGGTTATCTAATAATATTCGTTCATTTCTGCTTAATACAACTGTAAAATCTGTAAAATAATCAAAATCGAATTGTGATGAATCAATATCAATTTGAAATATATTTTTATCAATTTGATAATAACTTTTGTTACTTGTGTGAATGAATCTGTCATAATATTGTTTGTTTCCAAAAGCAAATACCTTAGCGCAAAGTGGGCTGACATAAAAAATTAATAGCAAAATCTCGAATGAGAATGCCATTTGAAATTATGTTCCAATCTGGAATACTACTTATAAGGTGGATAAAAACAAATTTTTGACCATCAATTTGGTTCAACATATTTTACAGATTGCTTAGAAATAATAATGAGAATAGCCCGTACTTTTTTATTCAATATTTTATTTCAAAGATTTAAACTAAGTTTTTTAATTATTACCTTATTCACAAAAAAATTGAGAGATTTTAATTCAAATTTTCTATGAGTCTTCAGAAAGTAGGACGATAAGTAGGGACAAATTATTTTTTTTAAAATACCATATCTTTCAATTTTGAGAAGATGAAAATAAAAAAAAAGAATATAAAAATGTTTTTTATTCAGGAAAAATACCTTTTAAATAGCTTTGGGAGCCTTTGAGGGCTAAACCCAATTGGTTAAGGTAATAGCGGGAGCCTCGACCTGAAATGAATGAAGGTATTCATGCCTTAATAACTTAAAAAAAAATATTTAGCTTTATTCAAATTTGAGAGGACGATAAGAAGGGACAAATTAAAAAACTTAGTTTATTATTATTCAATTTTTAATTCAATTTTTTTTTTATACTTCAAAATAAAATTAAAACTATCTCAATGTTTACAAAATGTAATAATAATATTTTAATAAATTAATGATTTTTATTCTTTAATTTTTCATAAAAACTAAAATTATGTTAAATCCAATGAAATGATGAAATCTCATTTCAGTAAAAATTATCTATTATTTGGTACAAATTTATATTATTGTTTTCGTGAATTTCCACATCTAAATGATTCAGTGGTTGAACCAATATTTTAATATTTTTAATATTTTGAAAAGATTCATTATTCTTTTCACAGTTAAATCGTGGAGTTTCTTCATTACTTACAATCGCCTTCATTTTTTCAAATTTTTTAGAATAAATATGGTTTCGAGTCTCCAAATCTTCACTTGGTTCAACAATGTCTAAAAAAAAGTCTAAAAAATATTCAGGATCTTTGTCTCTCATTTTTTTAACGCCCCCTTTTTGCGAAAATATCAATAAATCAGTAAAAAGTTCTTTTAAGAACTGAACAGCTTGAGATTTATCATTAAAGTATTTGAGCCTCAAAAATCCTAAATACGACACCACATTACTTATGTCATTCCTCAATTTTTCAGATGTTATTAACAAAACACTTAATTCAATGATTTTCATCAAAAAATTAATGGTAGGAAGCTCTGTATTATATGGTGTTATTAAGCCTTTTGAATATGCCGTACCTTTTATAATACGATTTACATTTTTGGCCATTAATGGAATATAATTAGAAAAATCATTACTAGTGCGTAAAAAAGCATCCAAAATACCAGATATTCCATTGTTATATGTTTTTTTAATATATGGTCTATTTACATAGGCTTTATATTTATCCGACCAACTCAATAATTTATACGTTGTATTAAAACGATACTTATCATCACTAATTAAATATAAAATATCTCTTTGTTCGGTTAATGGTATTTCAATAATAATTCGAAACCATTTAATAAAAAATTTATCATCAAAAAATATACTCCTAAAGAAAATCCTATCTTCAAGTAAATTTAAATTCATTGACTTCCTATAAATAGGATGATTTACATCAACATATTCACTCAAAAAGATGCGATCAGTATTAATTTTTATAAAAAAGTCATAAACAATTTTTTTAATAATCTTTAAATCTTTATTTTGTTTCTTAATATAAAAATCGGAATTCATTTGTTGATTGATAAATCTTGGTTTTTATCACAATATTTATTCATAATATTTTTTGAAATATATTTTATATTTTCTAAAACCCCCAACAAAACCGTTTACAATTAAACATAGAGTTAAAATAATTAAGAATATCTCAATAATAATGTTCAATATTAAATTATAATTTGTGTATATTGATTTTTTAAATGCAATATAATATTTTAAATGTAATTTTTATTCATAATTTGATATATTATCATGAAATATTTGCATTATCAATCATCAAAAATAAATTTCAAATATCTTCTGGGGAAAGCCAATTATTCTTAATTCAAAATGGGTTTCTCCTGCTTTTAACGTTTTATTTTATTTTCATTACAAATTTCATGATCATACTTTAAAATTCTCCTTTTACCCTACCTACAAATTTAAAGCATTTCACTGTTATTAGTAATTATATTTTAATGAATTTGGAAAATATTAAACGATGGAATCAATTTTAAAACGAAAAAATTCCTTTGCAAAAAAGGGATAATTTTTTTCTTTTCAATTCAAATTCATGCATTGAGTAAAAATCATTTCAAAGTTCCTCCAAAAGGTTGTCTGGTATTATATAAAAATGAATTTAAAACTACACTTAATTATACTTTTATATATGTTCCAATTTCAGTAATAGTATACCTTTATGATAAAATGTTAAGGCTTCACATTTGGACATTTATGTCTATATATCATACTTTTTTTTTTTTTTTTTTTTTTTTTTTTTGGGAAGAAAACGATCATAAAAATATGAACCTTTTAATATTTTAAGAGAATATTTTTCTTAAAAATCAACATTTTTATGTCTATTAACAATGATTCGCTGATTTAATGATATTTTGATTTTCATACTTAATGCTAAGATTGAAAAAATTGTAAAAGTAAAAAAATGGGAGACCCAGGATTCGAACCTAGATCATCACACTCCCGGAGCGTGTGCCCTACCTTTAGACCAATCTCCCTTACTTTAATTATTCTTTTTTTTTTTTTTCAATATTAAAATTATATCAATGAATTTGATTGTATCTGAAAAACCTGACATTTATAAAAATTTAAATGTTTCTGAAAATTCTAATGTTTCAAAAGTTGAGTTGATTTAGATTATTGAATTAATTTGGAAAAATATATTCTCCCTTTTTATCTTTCACTTCATTTTTCTTACTTTTCATCATTTCAGTAATTTATTGGCCCCAAACTATTGAAATTAGTTATGAGCTCGATTTGGTTTCAAGCCCAAAACAAAATAAGAAAAGTTTTGATTGCCCATTCTAAAAAGAGTAAAGAAAGAAAAACAATCACAATTTTGAATTACCATTGTTAAAAATTTCAATGACTAATATTCAAAAAGTTTATCTAATTGATATAAACTCGTTAAAAAAAATCATCCAAAATGACTTGTATTAACATTGATGCCATATTACTTTTGGTGAAAAAGTTTGATTGGCAAATAAAGTACAATGAACACTCCGACCATTTAAAGCCCAGATATTAATTAAATTCAGTTAAAGATTATTTTTAATGTCTGGAATATGGTCTGCAAATGAATAGTATTAACATTAATGAGTAATCATACAAAATAGGCGATAAAACGCTATACTATGAGAATATTATGATAAGATTAAAAAATAAATCAAAAAATGGGAGACCCAGGATTCGAACCTAGATCATCACACTCCCAGAGCGCGTGCCCTACCTTTAGACCAATCTCCCTTGCTTTGATTATTTGTTTTTTCATCTTTAAAATTATGTTTATGCGTTTTTTATCTTTTATTTACAGATGCCTCTTTTATTTCCCCTAAAATGATTAAAATAAAGACTGAAAAATAATGATTCAAAAACAAAAATAAATATAAGTAAGTAATTCTTTATTTATTCAAGTTTTTTAAAATGGTAAAAAAGAACAACATTACTCCGCAATTTGCCCAAAGAATTCAATAAGAGCAAATTTAATATTTAATTCATCATCAATCCAGCTGAAACCTGTTGGACGTAGTTTAACGAAACGATAAAAATCGTTACCTACTTTTGACAGTTTAAAGTTAGCGAAAAAGCCAGATCCATTCAGTATCGGATCTTTTGTGTGGCGATCAACTTGCACCCACGTTGAGCCATCATTCAAGACCTCTAAAACCCAGTTTTGAAGGTTGTTCAGGTTCTGGCCATCTGAAGACGACTTGATTTTGTTTCTTCTGTCTTTGAAGTCAAAACAGACAAACGGATCTGTACTGCAATATCTAGAATAGTAACAACTTGGTCTTTGGTAGTCGACAAGTATCTTTGGGTGGCATCTATTACTATTTGAGTTATTGGTTGAATGATAATTTAGTATAGTTTTTGTAATAAGATCAGAATTTTAAATTATCATTCAACCAGAAATTGCAATATGTTATTAAATAAATATTCATCATGAAAAATTTTGAAAATGTAGTGATCTTCAAACTTTTTACTTTTGAAATAATGTAGAGATTTTCAATAGCATTTCTTTGTTCAACCAAATATGTTCTCAATTTTTTCAGAAAAATAAAATGAGAACAAAATATTACCAAAACTTCTTATCTAAGAAAAAATATGAGAAATTAGATCTCGTTCATAATCCAAATATGTGTTCTGCCTTGTTGCAGAAAAAGATTAAAGATAAGTGTATCATAATAAATTCACAAAAAGTAGATATGCTTGACGATATTTTCCTTATTTATTTCGATACCACTCTAATTATTACGAACAAATCAAACTTTCATCCAATTCAACAACTTTTCAAACAAAATGATATTTCTTTAATTCATTATATTCAAAAAAATTCATATTCCGCAATCAATGAACAAATCGACAAATCTATTCAACTAGAAAAAGTATTTTATAATGAAACAAAAATTGAATTATTTTTATATCGACTGATGAGATATCTAAATCAAGATGAGAAACATGAATATGAAACGGTTTTTGGTTATTTGCTTCAAAAAAGTTACAATGAATCGCGAATTGATCGAGTTGAAAAGTATAGAGAATTATTTCAACCGAATGTCAAAATCACCAAAATGCAAATGGATGACTTCATTAATTTATACGAATTAGGAAGTGGTTCAGGCGGTCATGTTTACTTAGCATACAATCATAAAGAAGAAAAGATATATGCGATGAAAATGCATAATGATGGTGACAAAGGAAATGATAAATTACGAAAACGAGAAATTCATAATTATGAAATTTTTCAACATCCTTTCTTACCTCGATTTTATGGTTCACCGGATAATAAAAGTGTTGTTATTGATTATATTGATGGTCTTACACTTAAAGAAATCAAAGAAATACATCTTGATTTATTTGAAAAAATAATTATCATAATGGAAATCTTATTCACGATTCAATATTTTCATATGAAAAAATGCATTTATCGAGATTTGAAACCAGTTAACGTCATTATCGATCATTACAAAAATGGTATTATCATTGATTTTGATCGAATTATTGAAGATAGTGGAAATAAAAGAGAAGATCGGACACTTACATTTCTTGGTAATTATATTGCACCAGAAATTATTCAAGAAGGCAAACCATTTTCAACTAAAGCAGATATTTATTCAATTGGTAAACTTATTTATTATATCATTAAAGAAGAAGAAGCAACAGAAACAAGTAGACTAATGCTAGAACCAGACTTTTTTGAAATTCAAGAAATAATTGATGAAAGTACGAAAGAAAACCCAGATGAAAGACCAGAAATATCAGAAATAATTTTAAAAATGATTAAATATTTCATTAATAATATTAATAAATATCGAATGAATGATTTCCTAATGAGGAAGTTCTTGAAAATCATTGAAGATAACAATTCATCAAATAAATTTTCAAATGAACTAGATATTATTTATTCAAGTAATTCAAATATTTCAAATATTTTTAACAATTTCAAACAATGCTTTATTAACCATGATATCACTTTAAGAAATCAATATCTGCATGAAATTCTTTATAAATTCAAATTTAGTTATTACGATGAACTCGCAGAACAAGAACAAGAAGAAAAACTTTTACAACTTCAAGATGAATTGAAAATTATTGTTATAGATGAATGCGATTTTAACAAGATGAAATATTCGATTATTTGTTTTAATTACAATTTAATAATTATCAAACGAAGTGGGGAAAATGAAGATTATTTTATTAATAATTTCATTATGAAACACATCGAATCAGAAGTTTTCTTTTTGAAAGAATTAGATCATAAATCCTTGTGTGAAATACAAGCTTTTTCAAATCATTTTAGAATTAATAATAATGAATTTAGCATATTTTGGAATATTATATCTAAATGTTTAATATTATTTCTACTCAAGAAAAGCTATAACCAGATTCAAATAAGACGATATGATAAACATTATAGAAAGATCATAAATAATGATATACCAGAAGGAAGCTTTTTCATAATAAGAGAAGAAATATCAGAAGAGATTAATGGAGCATCATTAATATATTATATTCCAACAGAAGAAATAATGATACTAAAAAGAGTAAAAGACACAAGTGAAGAAGCAGAAGGAGAAATAAATGAGAGAATGAAATATAAAGATATAAATATTCCACATATGAATCGGTATTATGGATATATTGAGAAAGATGATATGAAATATTATTTAATTGAATATATTGAAGGAACAACACTAGATAAATATGATAAGAAAAAATTAACAACTAATGAGAAATGCAACATTATATTAAAAATGATGATTGCTACTCGATACTTAGAATCGGAAGGAATCATATATAAGTATTTATATCTTAATAATATTATTATCGATAAAGAAAAAGAACCAATTCTAAAAAATTATGAAATAATACCAAAACTTCACAATAAAGAATATTTAAATTCAGCTCAAAAATATGTCAGTTTTCTAACTTATCTCATTATTTACTTATCTTATGATAATCATGAACACATTCAAGATATCAAAAAAAATGAAAAAGTATCAATCAATGAATTAATTAAAATATTTTATAGAAATATTCTGTTGAGAACATGTGACAAAGAATCTTTTGAATCTAATGTAATTCAAAAAGATGAGGTAGGAACTGAATATTGTAAATTCTTTAATTCTCTTGGATATATTTCAAGGCATAATATATTAAAACCAAAAAACATTTGCAAAGCGATTCATTTTTATTCGCTTGCAGCCAATGAAAATTACTCTCGAGCACAATTCAATCTTGGTATTATTTATTACAATGGAGATGAAATACCAAGAGATATGAGCAAAGCAATTCATTATTTAACACTTGCAGCTAATCAAAATAACTCAAAAGCACAACTCATTCTTGGTATTATTTATTACAATGGAGATGAAATTTCAAGAGATATGAACAAAGCAATTCATTATTTAACACTTGCAGCTAATCAAAATGAACCAAAAGCGCAATTCAATCTTGGATATATTTATTACAATGGAGATGAAATATCAAGAGATATGAACAAAGCAATTCATTATTTAACACTTGCAGCTAATCAAAATGAACCAAAAGCGCAATTCAATCTTGGATATATTTATGACAAAGGAGATGGAATTCCGCGTGACATGAATAAAGGAATTCATTATTATTTGCTAGCTGCTAATCAAAATAATTTGGATGCGCAATTTAATCTCGGATATATTTATGAAAAAGGATATGGAGTTTCTCGGAATATGAACAAAGCGATTCATTATTATTCACTTGTAGCTAATCAGAATGATTCAAAAGCGCAATTTGTTCTTGGTATTATTTATTCCAATGGAGATAAAATTCCACGTGATATAAACAAAGCAATTTACTATTTTTCACTTGCAGCTAATCAAAATCATTCAGATGCACAATTTAATCTTGGAGCTATTTATTTCAATGGAGATTGGATTCAGCGTGATATGAACAAAGCAATTCATTATTATGGGCTAGCAGCTAATCAAAATCATATAAATGCGCAACTTAGTCTTGGAAATATTTATCGCTTTGGAAATGGAATTTCAGCTGATATAAATAAATCAATTTACTATTATTCACTTGCAGCCAACCAAAACAATTCAGATGCACAATGTAATCTTGGTATTATTTATTCTGAAGGAGAAGGAATTCCACGTGATATGAATAAAGCGATTCATTATTTTTCACTTGCAGCAAATAATAGTAACTCAAAAGCACAATTTTATCTTGGAAATATTTATTACATTGGAAAAAGAATTTCACGTGATATTAATAAAGCAATTCACTATTACTCGCTCGCTGCCGACCAAAATAACTCAACAGCACAATTTATTCTTGGAGTTATTTATTCTGAAGGAGATGGAGTTGCATGTGATATATATAAAAGTATTTATTATTATTCGCTCGCAGCCAACCAAAATGATTCAGATGCACAATGTAATCTTGGTATTATTTATTCCAAAGGAGAAGGAATTCCACGTGATATGAATAAAGCGATTCATTATTTTACACTTGCAGCAAATAATAGTAACTCAAAAGCACAATTTAATCTTGGCCTTGTTTATTCTGAAGGAGATGGAGTTCCATGTGATATGAACAAGTCAATTCATTTTTATTCACTTGCAGCCAATCAAAATCTCTTTGAAGCGCAATTCAATCTTGGATGCATTTATTACAAAGGAGAAGGAGTTCTGCCAGATATTAATAAGGCAATTTACTATTTCTCACTCGCAGCTAATCAAAATTTTTCAAGTGCAAATTATAATCTTGGAATTATTTATTTCAATGGAGATAAAGTTCCACGTGACATCAACAAAGCAATTCATTATTTCTCACTCGCTGCTGAGCAAAATTACTCAGCTGCTCAGTCTAGTCTTGGGATTATTTATTTCAATGGAGATGGAGTTACTCGTGATATTAACAAAGCAATTCATTATTTTTCTCTCGCTGCTGAGCAAAATAATTCAGTTGCTCAATATGGTCTTGGTATTATTTATTTCAATGGATATGGAGTTCGGCCTGATGAAAATAAAGGAATTCATTATTTTTCACTCGCTGCTGGACAAAATTACTCAGCGGCTCAATTTAACCTTGGTATTATTTATTTTAAAGGAGATGGAGTTCCGCGTGATGTTGATAAAGGAATTCATTATTTTTCACTCGCTGCTAGTCATAATCAACCAATGGCGCAGTTTAACCTTGGATATATTTATTATTGTGGTCTTTTTGTTTTACGTAATATAGATAAAGCAATTTATTATTTATCGCTTGCAGCTAAACAATATCATTCAGACGCACAATTTTATCTTGGAAGTATTTATTATGAAGGATTGTATGTCACGCATGACATTGAAAAAGCAATTCAATATTTCAAAGAAGCTTCGTGTTTCAATCATCCACGAGCGAAGAACAATCTTGGAATCATTTACAAAACAGGGAAAGGAGTTCCAATGAATCCGCATGCATCGATTGAATACTTTGAAGAAGCCATTCGTCAAAAAGGTGATGAAGTTGCCATGTTCAATTTGGCACATCTTCACTTCTATGAAGAAATCAATAAAACAGATCTCGCAAAAGCGATCGAATTGTTAGTCAAATCAGCAATCAAGAAAAATAAATTGTCAGTTGATCTACTGATCTTGGCAGTTATGAAGAAATATGAAAAACTAAATAATTCAATACTTGAACAAGAATTTGAAGAAATTGATAAAGAGAAAGGTCATTTAATAGCAAACCTCATCATTAAAGAGATTCAATATCGGAAAATAAAAGATCCAAACTTTTATAAGAATGCATTTGATAGATTGAAATTCATCAATCTTGTTTATTATGGGGATAAAGTTGAAAATCAACGAGAAAAGAAAAAAATCGAAATTATTGATAAGAGACCTAAACTTAACAAATGTTTTTATGAAGGTCTTGAGGAAATCAATAATTAGATAATATATATATATATATATATATATATATAATGCATAAATAGATAAATATAGAGATATATCATATAAGTATGATTTTAAAATTTATTAATTCATAATAAAAATTAAATAATTATAATTAATAATAATTGATTTTAATATTTAATTTATTTTTTTTTTTTTAGTTTTGTGCTAATCAAGACTTATTGATCTTCAATTTTTTGTTGAAACATTTCTCAGCAAGCCCAAATAAAAGTTTGAAACTTTAAAAAGAGAATAAGAAAAACTGATTATCTCCAATTCACAGAATTTGATTATTATAATCTTTCGCAAAGTATAAAAAAATATGAATTAAATTGGATGAGTTGAATATTAATTGAAATTAGCAATTTTACATATGAAAATAGATTGTCTCTTGAAAAAGTTTTGACTTTTATTGTCATTCTTCAAATGAAATTCATACTGAATTTTATAAAAGATTATTTTTAATAGAAAAGCATCTTGGTATATTGTGCTAAATTTGAATAAGATAATTGAAATATCTTAATAGTAATGAATAAAACCATTCACTCAGAAATTTCAAAATAATTATAAATTGTAGAATTAATTTTTTATTGGATTAGCTGGATCAGAGTGCTTCAAGTCGCAAAATATTAATTTATTTTTCACTCGCTGCTGGACAAAATTACTCAGTTGCTCAATTTAACCTTGGTATTATTTATTTCAATGGAGATAAAGTTTCGCGTGATGTTGATAAAGGAATTCATTATTTTTCACTCGCTGCTAGTCATAATCAACCAATGGCGCAGTTTAACCTTGGATATATTTATTATTGTGGTCTTTTTGTTTTACGTAATATAGATAAAGCAATTTATTATTTATCGCTTGCAGCTAAACAATATCAATCAGACGCACAATTTTATCTTGGAAGTATTTATTATGAAGGATTGTATGTCACGCATGACATTGAGAAAGCAATCCATTATTTCAAAGAAGCTTCGTGTTTCAATCATGTTTGCCTCTCTTTCAATTTTTTGAGTGGATTTTTTTCAATGTTTGAAATAATTTTTCGTGCTCTTTCAAAAAAGCTTTAGATTTTCATCAATTCAAAATTGAATACATGCAAATGATGTGATACGGAAGATTTGCTGAAGATTTTTGAAAAAAAAATCTATGAATCTTATCAAAACAGGACGATAAAGAGGTAAACATTATTATTTTTAAAAATCATATGTATTCAATTTTGAATTGATGAAAAATAAAATATTGAAAAAGTTAAAAAAGAAATTTTTATTGATCAAAAGCAAAAACATTTCCAATGTGGATCTTTTCGATAGAAAACGGAATTCCATAATTATTATGGATTTGTTTAACTTGATTCCAGTATCCGAACAGTTTTGGCATATGCTTTTGATATATTGAAATTGTTTTCGACATCATTTAAGCATTTAATCGGATCAGCCAGCATAAAAGCACAAACTGACTTTTTATATTATGAGAATATTTTAATTTTGAATACAAAAGTAAATCAAATTTTTATATCTTAATATTTTCTAGAAAAAAAGTTATATTAACGCATTATAATATATTTATAATTTGCTACATGATATATTTATATCAATTTTTTCACGCTTGGCCTAGAAAAGTTAGATAAATGAATTATTATTTCGGGTAATAGTATTTTTCTACGCCACTTTTTGAAAACTTTTAAACTTTTTGAATACTTTTTTATTCATTTTTTATTCAATTTTTGCTAAATAATTTATAATTATATAGTTCGAATGGCTTCCCGATTCATCCAGATATTCAAGGAACCTGATTCGGCTTCGCGCAGCCCCGTGGTGATCACTGGTGCGTATATTCCTGAAAAATTATGTAAAAATAAAAAAAAATTATATCAAAAAAAGCAAATAGTTAAAATTCTAAGGAAAAATTTAAGGGTGCACTCTAAACGGTCGCAATAAAAAATTGTTTTATCTTTGTGTATAATGATTTTTTTTCTTATATTACTATTTAGAAGATAGATTCAATTTTTCTCACTTTTTCACATTTTTTCAATTCAAAAGTTTATACCTACAAATAGTCCCACTTTTTCACATTTTTTCTATTCAAAAAGTTAAAAAAAAAGAGAGAAAAAATATATAAAAGTTAAAGGAAAGTATTAATTTTTTACTGATCCATCTAAAAGTGAATTTATATGTGAATACATTTTCCGTATTATTTAGATTAAATGCTAAAAAGTATAAACATATTTGAGAATACATATTCCAACGTGTATTATAATTTAATAAAAGCTGGATAATTCAATCAGGCCAAATGCATGAGCAGCTTGATATGCATTCATACCAGTCTTAAGCAAGGTTGTTCATTAAAGAACATAAAATTAGAAGCCAAAAAATAAATAAACGTAAGGCCACGACGATTAAAATATACTCAAAAATGAAAAAGAACATGAAAATATTTTTTTTAATAAAATATATGTTCAATATGAATTTATATTATTGAAAATTTTAGTATCATGATTTATATTATGATTGGTTAACAGATATGTTAAATGTTTGTTAACCAAAAATCTAAACGTGCGAAAAATAATATAGAAATTTAAAAGTGCTGCAAATTTTACAGAGATGCACATAAAAAAATGAAACATATTCCGTTGTATTTATTGCTATATGAAGTACTTATAATGAGTTTTTCTCATAAAAATTAAAAAAAAAGTAATAATAATTATTGATTAATAAAATATATTTTTATGAAAACTAGTGTATAATCATAATTTCATTACATGTGAAATATTCTTGCTTTTTGACTTTGTAATCCTTATAGATATTTCTGTGGATGAAAAGGTGATCATAAAGAGTATTTGCGTCATAACTTGCTACAGCTCATATATATTGCAGCACTTTTTATATCAATAGAATAATTACTAATAGTATATTCTTATCTTTACTATAAAACATATTTATATGCTTTTCATTAGATTAATCTGATATCATTAACTATATTGAAGTTAATAATTTCAAGCTTTTGCTTTTAGAATCTTTTGTAAATTTTATATATTGCTTATAAAACATCAAATTATTTAGATAAACTTGAAAAATAAGGCTCTCCATTACAATCTGTTTCTCATTCAAATGTTAATCGTCATAGTTAAATTATACTATATAACCGTTTTTCAGGAATGAAAAAATGTTTTTAATAGAGAACTTTATTTTCATTTTAAATTTGCATATTATTTGACTTTATATTAATTTGAAGTGATTTAATAAAAGTGATGCATAAAATTATCATGAACCTCTCAATTTTGAATAGAGGTAAATATTTTGAAATGTTTACAAGATACATTTAGTATAATTAAAGATAGGCTGGTTAATAAAATTTGTGTAAGCTCTGAGAATTTTCACAAATTTTGAATTATCTTAACAAATTTGAGAGTTAAACTTTTTTAGAGGAATCTTCTGAAATATTGAAACTTTTTTAGAGGAATCTTTTTATTTTGTGAAAGGAGATCTAATATATTCAAAATTCTAATAATAAATAATTACAAGCACTTGATAATTTATTAAATTGTTATTATATTATTAAATGAAAATAAATGTATATTTAATTATTGAATTTATCAATAATCTAGCAAGATATAAATATTTGATATTTTTTCTTTCAATTCAATTTTGAGAAACAAAATTTGTATTAACTCATAGAAATACCCATCCTACCCTTAAACAAACAACTTTTGAAAATTTTTTAAAGAACTAAAAATGAAATATAAATATATTTTTGTATATATGCTTATTAATAATATAAATAAATTATTTAAAATATTTATTAAATATAGTTAATATATTTATTATTATTATATGGAAATAAAAATTAAATACTGTAATATTAATAATATAAAATTGTTATTCATTATTTCTATGTTTGCATCAAAAATTTTATCTTTTTGGAACTCTATTGAAATTTATTAACAAAAAAAAAAAAAAACGATGTGAAGTAAAAACATATTAAAAAGTTCCATCGAGCAATATATTTATTCACTTATTTTGCGCTCAAAAAAATATAAATCAGGATATATTTTTTGATATTTAAACAAAATGTTTAATAAATTAACTTATTAATATACAATCTTAGGCAGAAATCTTTTTTGACGTTCAATATTGAGTATGATTAGCATCCACAACCTTCTTTCTTTTGTTCCTTTTTGGGCTCAATTTTAGTAACGCCTTCTTCTCGTGTTTCTGGATTTTTAGTTTCCCTTTTGAGGATAGTCTTACCTAGATAAGCAAAAATCTCGCTAACATTTGTGCCATCCTTGGCTGATGTTTCAAAGTATGGTATTTTATACTCATCAGCATATTTAGATGCTTCTTCTTTGGTAACTGCACGTGGAAGATCACACTTGTTTCCAACAAGAGCAACATCAACGTCGCTGGTTGCTGATTCCTTAATGGAATCAATCCAAAACCTTGTTAAAACAAATGTATCTTTTCGTGAAACGTCAAAAACAACAAGAATTCCCTTTGCTCCGCGATAATAAGTTTTTGTAATAGTACGAAACTTTTCTTGTCCTGCTGTATCAAAAATTTGAAGTTTTAAACTTGTTCCATCAATATCTATAACTTTTGTTTTATAGTCTACGCCAATGGTTCCCATTGTGCAATCTTTAAATTTATTTTCGGTAAATTGCAGAAGTAAAGAACTCTTTCCAACTGCACTTTCTCCTATGAGGAGAATTTTTGCTGTAAATAAGTTTGATTCAGACGATGACATTTGTGGTTACTTAGAGAATTAACTTGAATTCAAAAATATTAGTTTAAACTTTTTAATAAAATTATTAGATCAAACTTTTTCATTAGATACAGAAAAATTCAAACAATATTTAAAAAAAATTGATAGTAAGATGAAATTATTCAAAATCATTTCAAGCAAAATGGTTACAAAAAAATGCTTTTTTATTTTTAAAAAATATATTTAATTTTTTTAATATTTTTTGATTAAAAATTTTTTAATTGATCCTTATAATAATTGACATAAAAGTGCCAGAACGGTAGAAACGTATTTTTTTCTAAATTATGTAGATAATCCAAAAGAAATGGTATTTGTAATAAATTAAAAATAATAGTTTCATTCTTAATATGCATAAAATTGTAAATTTTCAATTGTTTTCAAAAGGAGCACGGGTAACCGTTTTTCGTACGTTAAGAAGCCTTAAAAAAACATTTATATCTTATTATAAAAACAAGAAAAAACAATATTTTTTAAATATATTGATTATTTATATTAGATAATATAATCCATAATGATACATTACATAATTATTTCAAATGTGATGAATAAAAGTCCTAATGATGTTTTTTTTTGATCATCCAAAGGACTTGTAAATTAATAGTTTTGATATTTTATTTTAGTGCTAAAAGATAAAATGATATTATATCTTTTAAATAAAATTTATAGTAGACTTATAAATTTCCAAATCACATTTTTTATTTTTGAAATCCTGGGGAATATTCTTTTCTGTTGAGTGTTTATTTACATTGATATTTTATTTTGTACCACGATTGGTGTTAATAATTCTATTATATTATAATTAATGTTTTGTTGATACGGAATTTTTATTACAAAATATAATTTTTTTAATATATATTTATTTATTAAAGCATATTAAATATAGTATTTTCATTTTGGAGTTGAAAAGATAATAATTTCATGAATATTTATGTTTATTAAAAATCAAAGTTTTCGGCAAAATAATAACAAATAATTGTTATGTATAATCATACCAAGCAAATATAATTATTTATCTGCAGAAAAAATCAATTAATTATGATATTTATGTATTTTAATGATGCTTGGAGGTTCTATGATATTTTATTATTATATTTTAATAATAAAATAGACTATTATCTTTAATATAATGAAATTTCATTTCCAAAATAACTAAATACATAAGTAAATTCAGAATAAAAAATGAAAAAAATAAAAAAAATTGAGTACTGAAAATAAATTATCGTTCAATTTGTCAACTTTTTGAATTATTTTTATACTTTGATATTTTTCTTTCATTTGTCGATAAATCGATTTATTTCTGTGTATTTACACCACTTCTATCAAACATGTAAAAACGTTTAGAATTAAAATTCGTACGTTAGTTCTGAAAAGTTAAACTTTTTGATAACTTAGATTTTTAAAACATGAATAATGTTTTTCCCCTACGATAGATTTTTTTTTGGTCTATATAAAACTTGCTTAAAAACCAATATACTATATAATATTTCAATATGAAGTCGAAACGACGATTTTCAATAACCGCCAAAGTCGTGCTCCTTTTGTTTTCAATTTAATATAATCGTAGTTAATCAAAAAAAATGGTTACTACTAAATTGTATAAAATAAAAAAATAAAAACAGAAATATTTTTTCACCTTCCAAATTTATCACATATATAATATGCTTTATTTTAATTTTTTTGGCTAAATTAATGATTTGATTTTATTCAAATTAAATGGAGAAAAATCTAAAAATTTTATAAAATATTTATATACAATTATTTCAATTCTATTTCAAATTAAATCAAATTTTAAATCCATATATCCGAAATTTGTCAACTTTTTGATAGCATATTTTTACATTCGAATTTTTTTTATCATTCTATCATATAATATACAGGCATTTGTTTTTTATTATTTAAAATTTTCTTCACAAATAAATAAAAAACAACTTTTTAAGAGATTATGTTTTCAAAATAAAAATTTTAAACATCCATTTGACGATTTAGAGAGACAAAAGATTTTTTTAGGAGCAATACGACCATTGCATTTTTTAACGATATATACAAATTCGATATTTGCCAGCTCAACAATAATTTCCACTACCATATTGTAATTTTCATTGAATTAGATTATCTCTCAGATTATTCCATTGTACCATATTTTTGGTGCAAATCTTAGCAGTGTTATCTCAGTCTTCCATTTTTCTATTGCCCTCTATCAATACATATATTTCACGACTCCTTCTACTAGATTATTAATTCAAGTGATATATAAGTATAATAAAATAATTAATATATATATATATAGATTGATGTAGAAACATTTATATTTTTTTGAGATAGGAAGATATCAATTTTTATATTCAATTTTTTCCATACTATAATTTTATTTTTTATGAATAGTTAATTTAATTATGAAATATACAAGCAAAATATGAACAAATGGGATATTCTATATGTACAATTGACAAAATATTGTATTATTGAGATATCTCTATTTTTATTTTTCTGAATAAAAATCGTTTTATAATTGAGAGGCTATATAATTTTTTTTATCTAAAAATTGATGATATATAAATATATATATAATTTTGTTTTATTAATTATTATAGTATATATATATTGATAACTTATTAATACTTTTATGTTAAAAAATATTTATTTTCTAGAGATACACTTGTTTATATTTTTTTTATAAATTTTTAACTTTTTCAGTTATTATATTTTTTATATTGAAATAATAAACATTTTTTATCCTAGTAGTATTTTTATTAAAACATTATTTTATTTTATATATATAATATATAATATATTTTATATATATAATATATAATATATTTTATATACTATTTAAATTTTATATTTAAGTTTTACATTATATATTAAATAGATAAATTAACAAAAAAAAAAATGAAAAATTCAATTAAACGATGATTTTTAATTGAATTTCTCAAAAAAATATGTTGCTTTGTATTGTGATTATTTTTTGGTTTTCAATATATTAAATATTAAAGTTATTTTTATAATATAGTACATAATAATTTTACTTTATAAAAAATATTTTTAATAATATTTTTAAGAAGATGAGGAGATTTATATTTTTCAATAATCACTTCACTATTAACTTCACTTCACCGAAAATAATCATCTCACGTCACTAAAAAATAATAACAACGGTACTGCAATTAAATAACCTGGAAATTCCTAAAAAAAATATATAACAGTTAATTTTATATAATATAAAATCAAATTCTTTAATGAAATTTGGAAGTAAATTTTCAATTTTATAAAGTCGGTTTCAAATGCTTGGGACAACATTCAATTTTTTTCAATGTTTCTCAGAAAAAAAATCATTCAGCTTGGGACAAATTGACCTAAAAGATTTATAAATTTGACCTTATCGTTCAACTTATAAAAAGTAATTCAAAAACAGATTATTTTTTAGTATGTTATTATATGATATATAAATATAAAGAGAGAATAATATTTTTAAAAAATTTCCGACTGATCTTTAGATATTTTAATTTTTAATAATTCATTGAAAAGCAATAATAATCTTGACCATATTTTTGACCTAGAAGATAAAAATTAATTTTATTACACTTTTTCTCATTTTTCATAATTCATTATTATATTTATTTTATAATTTTTTTAAGAATTCCATACTTTTACTAGTTTATTTCATAAAAAAATAATTTGAGAAGCATTTATTTTTCTCTCAATTTTTTAAAAATAATTTATTCTATAATAAAAGTGTAATAAAATAATATAATTTATTTATATCTTTAACAAAACATAAATATTAGTTTATTAATTGAATAATTATATAATATTAATATTGCTTATTATTAATTACAATCATTTTAAGAGTATTATTGGAATTTTTAATATATATATATATTTATAAGATTGAATAATAAATATAATTGTTATTCAATTTTTTCATTTAAATAAATAAAAATATTGAATAAATTATTTTAACAGAAAAATACTCTCAAATTATAAAAATTGATCTATATCTATAAATATCTAATATTTTGATAAATTAATTGAATAATCAAATTAATAATATATATATAAATATATTAAAATATATTAAAATCTTTAATTTGGAGATGATTGTTTAGGAATTTAAAATGCAATTTTATAATGCAAAATTGACTGGAAGAAATTTCCTAAAAAGTTGAAGATAAAATCATATTACAATAACTAACCAAATGAATAAATACCAAAAACCGGTGAATAATGTTTGATGTCAAAAAACTGAAATTATCAAATAATTCAATTCAGAGACCAATAATCATTTAAATAGAATGATTCAAGGTATTTATAACGAGTATATGAATAATAATATAATTTATCGTATTAAATCTTACAAATCTTAAAAATTCAAAGATAAAATCAGTAATGATTAATATTATTTCAAACATTAAAAAAATCATATTTGACTACAATTTTACATTTAACAAAACAGAATAATCCTATAAATTATGATTATATAATTTTTTGGAAATTTTGTTAAATATTTTTTGGTAAAAAGGTGATTGCAAGTAAAAAGTTACGTTAAAATCACTTCACTGAACGACCTCTCCAAAAACCGTACGTTGAAAAGACCTATTCTATTGGTTAAAGGTTATAGATTATAATAATGGCAGGGACACCAAACCAAATGCCCTTGATAATGAAAGCAATCGTTAAACATGACTTAGAAGCTTTTACTAATCTTTATAAAGGAAAAGAAGATTTATTATTATCGTATACTATTAATTCAAGCTATTATTCCATCGTAAGTTTGATTTGTCATTTAGATTCCCATAAAGTATTTAAAAATATATTAATTCAAATTCTTAATGTTGCTATTTCAAATAATATTTCAATTGAATCCCCAAGTGGTGATGATATTTATCAAGAAGGAGTTTGTCATTGGATTTGTACCTATCGAGATATAGATGTTGCCAAATTAATGTTAAATACTCCAAATGTCCTTATAAATAGACTTGACAAAACTTACAAAACTGGGCCAACTCTACTTTCTGAAGTAAGAGATCGATCTTTAGTTGTGGAGTTGATCAAATTATTAATTGAAAAAGGATTTGATATTAATACACAAAAAAATGAAGACGTTCCCACTCTACTAGAAAGTTTTATTTCATCAATTAGTATTAATTACGATGCCGTTGAATTTCTTATTAATCAAGGAGCTCGCACCGATGCAAAACATTCTAAAAGAATTAATACTGCTGGTGAGCATTTCACATTAATTGAAGTTGTAAATCAGGGGAAAAATGAGAAACTCAAACAGATTTTCCAAGTAGGTTTGAATGAATAAAAAAATTAATTTTTTATTTTATTATCCTGAATATATTATGTTATAATTATGAACATTTAATTAAGCATGCTATTTTGAGAATCGTTATCAAAAACGTCACTTTTTTACATCCGATACTCGATTATCAGTTTAAAAATCTGATATCGAGATTATCGATTATCAAGATATCAGATATGAAATGTGATATAAAAATAATTGTAAACTTGATATCAATTACCGAGATCTCAAACAGATTTATCTTTTTATATAATTGGTGGTTGTGATTTTAAAATATTTAAAAATAAATAATATAATGTATTGATGTTTATTTAAAGATTAAAATATAAAAATACATTCTTTTTTATTAATTATTTGAGATTAAATTACTAGGGATTGTGTACTCTGTACTTTTTTAAATGTGTACTCCCAAAAATGTACTTTCCAAGTTTTCGATGTGTACTCCGAAAATTAGTTGTGGAAATTTATCCTTTTGCAGGGATGTGAAAAGGGCCGCCTGTGCAAGCTCGTGCAGAATGTCACTTTTTAGCCCGGGCAAAATTTACGGGCAGAAGATTTGCCCGAACTTTCTTTTTTTTAAGTCACATTTCATTTGCACGGCTGAAAAGTGACATTGTGTCTTTGCTCTTAGATAGACTTGTTATTTTGAGAATCGATATCAAAAACGTCACTTTTTTGCATCTGATACTCGATTATCAGTTTAAAAATCTGATATCGAGATTATCGATTATCAAGATATCAGAAATGAAATATGATATAAAAATCATTGTAAACTTGATATCAATTACCGAGATCTCGAGATCTCAAACAGATTTATCTTTTTTTATTATTGGTATTTGTGATTTTATAATATTTAAAAATATATAATATAATGTATTGAGTTAAATTAGGCTGACATCTCGTTATGACTGGTCATTTTGGTTTTTTTGAAAAAACGGTCTATTATCAAAAAGTTGAACATTTAAATGATGGATATTGCAATTTTTTTGATACTGGTCATTCTCGTTTTGCATATAAAAAAGAAGATATTAGAAAAAACGATCTCCTATCAAAAAGTCAAGAATTTAAATCTTATCTTTTTTCAAAAAGTTGAACATTGAAAAAGTTTTTTTTTATTTGCTGTAATGTGATATAAAAAATCGATTCAATTATTGATTGTATTCGAGAATTATTGACCTTCTAACCGTCAAGAAAATTAAAAAATTTTTTGTTCAAGTTTCATTTCAGAAAAATTATAATTGGACATTTTCGATTACTGGTCATTAAAATTAAATAAAAAGAGATTTAACTGGTCATTTTGATCTCAAAATGACCAGTATTTAAAGAGGTGCGGACAGGGTGAAGTGATTTAGATTCGCACCAAAATTTGCATATATTAATTATTTTTTATGAGCATTATAATGATATAATTTTTTTTTATTTTCGTCCACGGGGCCGACTTGTGGTGATATATGTTTTTTTTTTCTGAGATAGAAAAATATAAACCACTGAAAAAAATATAAAAATATGTAAACTATAGAAATTATGTAATTGATAGAAAAATCTATTATTTAGAAGAAAAAAAGTAATAAAAACATGATAAAAATCATTTTTATACTATTTAAAAAAATATTTCTCGTTTGTTATTATTTAATTATTAATGTATGATATAGTTTCCACTTAAATTGGCCCAAAAAAAAATTGAGAAAATAGAGGTGAGGCTGCGAAAATTTTTGGTATTTTTTAATAATATTAATACATATTATTTTATTCCAGAATTAAATGCTATTTATGATAATTTCACTAATATTTTTTTCAGATTTTTAGCTATAAATCTATTTTTAAAATTGAATAGCATCTATCTTATTATAATTTCAATTTTATCTTAATAAAAAAATTCTATTTACTCAAAATAATAAATAATTTAATTATCAATATTTAATATATAGATGTGAATATAATATTAAAATCTTCGACTAAGAATTATAAATCAAATAATGATTTTTTATGATTTAACTAACTATAATCATATTATAAGCATGATTTTTTTGGTAAATTATTGATAAATATTAAAATAAATACTTATTGTGATGTTGATACCAAAATAAAAACAAATGAAATTATTTAGATATTTGTGAAGTTTACATCATTAACGTATATAGAATTATATTCAATATTAAACCTCAATCCTAGCTAAAATTGTAAAAAATTTTTAAAAAATATTTTGATATGTTTGCCAGCACCAGATAAGTTAAGAGATAAACTATAGTCATCCCTTTGGTCTTTAATATAGAAGAAAATTTCTCTTTAAATTGAAAAATATTTTTTTGAATTTTGACCAAAAACGCATTCATTGAATAGCTTTCTTATTAAAAAATAGAGATCATCTATATACAAATGCAATTTAATGGTTGAAAAGAAAAAATAATGACGAATATATGAATTATGACATTTTGAAATATCAATACAATTTCAATTTATTTTGATTAAATCTGAAAAAAAGTATATGATATGAAAAGGTAACAGCACCATAATACTATATTTTTAATTTATTTTTAATTTTGTTGATTATTATTCCTAAAAAAGTTCATTTAAAATTTCGCAGTCTCACCTCTGAGAAAATGAAAATGGGCCAAATTTAATAAAAAAAAGTATTTTAAAATTATATTATTAATATATAATTGTTATATATTTTATTTATATCATATGATTATTATAATATAATAAAATAATAAATTACATATTAAGATATGAATTTAAATGCAACTACTCTCAATTATTATTTACTATATTCTCAATTTTATTCTCGAAGATTTTTTTATTCAAAATTTATGAAAAAATAATTAATGAAAAAAAACTTTCTACATTTGATTTAAATTTTAATTAAACTTCAAAATATATAAAGAAAATTATTTATTTCATTTCTCTCAAATTAACATTTTATGAGAAACGCTTTGAAATTATAATTGTTCAATATTTAGAATATACAGTTATATAAAGTTTATTAATTGTTTATATTTATTTTAAATATTTTTATAGTATATATAATATTATTAAAAGTTATATAATCTATGATATACATATAAATATAAGAAGATATTTGCTCTTTCAAATTTTGAGTATTTTCAGACCAAATATAGACGTAAATAACGATTTTCTGTCCAAAAAAAGTGATAAAAATAACGTATTTTTTAGAAAAAGTGAAGGTAGGGACAGTGCAAATTCCTAAGTCTACCCTTTTTTAAATATCTTCAATTTTTATATATATATTATGCTCAATATCATTAAATGCATATATTCATTTATAACTGTTCACAATCCTTAATTCAATGAGAAAAGATACAAAAAATTTATAAAAAAGACGTTAAGTCACTTAACATGAAAACCTAATCAAAAATATCTCTAAAAATTTTTGACTTTGTGAACCATAAAGTTTTTAAGACTGTATGAATAAATTGCAAGAGATTATGAAATATGGATTAACACTTGTAGCATGCTTTGACGAAGAGTCGGATCAAAAAATCAGAGAAACTTTGAAGCTAATTGGTGATCATCGAATATGCAAAGTACCAATGAAGAATGGAAATCGAAAAGACATAGATACTCTTCCATTTCATTCTACATTATCTGCATGGAAAATCAGTAAAGAAGAAAAAATTGTTAAAAGAATTTACGAATCATTTAATTTCCAAAGTTTTTCATCAGATTTCAAAATTGCATGTAAAAAAACGCATTATTGTCTAGAGCCAGTTCAAGAAGACAAACTCCGTCAATTGCAAGCTCAAGCATACATTTTAGAGCCAGTTGAGAAATATTGTCCAGAAACATATCATCTCCACGGCACGTTGAACATTAATCCTGATCAAAGGCTAATCAAAGAGCAATTCATGTTATTCAAAGACACGATATTAAATTTAAAAATAATTAGCGTTAAATTATTTGAAATATATCCAGCCGAGCTTGTTTGTACTGTTGATGACGATGGATTTCATCTAAATAAAAATGTTGATTTTCATTTTCCACAAAAAAAAATATCACCAACACAAATTCTCATTGAAAAAGACGATAGAAAGCCTTTTGAAGGAATAATTCAATATTTGAAAGGTTCTGTAAAAGTTTCAGCTTCAACAATTTGCAATGAAGATTATGAAAAATACGGACCAATGAATGTTTTAAATAGTGACACTGATTTATTTTTCTCTTCAAAAGATGAAAAAAATTCATGGTTCATCTTTGATTTTTGCAATCATCGAATCAATCCGAATTGTTATGAAATAATGTCAGCATACAGCAAAAAAGGATCATCACACATGAAATCATGGGTCCTTGAAGGTTCAAATGATTATTTGGAATGGAATATCATTGATGTTAACAAAAATTGCGAATCTTTAAATGATAAAAATGCAACAGAAACATTCATCACGCCAACTAACTCAAATCATTTTTATCGATTTTTGAGAATAAAGCAAATTGGACCAAATTGGAAAGGAAAAGATTTCTTAAAATTCAAGCAAGTCGAGTTTTATGGAATAATTAATTGCAATGAAAATTCAAAAATAATTATTAATGAGAATGATGAAAACTTCGCATTTGAAGGAATCATTAATTGCTTGAGAAATTCAATTAAAGTTTCAGCTTCTTCAGTTCGTGATGATAATTATGATGAATTCGGTCCTTTGAATGCAATTGATAAAGATTCTTTCAATTTTTATTCATCAGATGACATTCAAAATTCTTTCGTAATCTTCGATTTCGGCGGTTTTCGTGTCAGTCCTGATTGCTACAAGATTAGGTCAACTTATAAAAAAAAAGGATCGTCGCACATGAGATCTTGGGCTCTTGAAGGATCAAATGACAAAGATGAGTGGACTGTGATTGATAGTAATGATGATTGTGACTTGTTAAATGAAAAATTTGCTATGCATACTTTTGAGATAGATAGCAATGACAGAAATTCTTACCAATATCTAAGAATAAGACAAACAGGACCTGATTGGAAAGGAAAAAATTTCTTGATATTCCAAAATATTGAGTTTTATGGTTACATTGAAAAAGATGATGATGATCTGTAGATTGAGTTTTTTTAATTTGTCTTTTTTACCAAATAATCAAGAATAAATTGGTAATAATCATTTAATTTTATACAAGAATATGGTAAATAAAATGAACATAAAAAAAATGAATATTTATTCATTTATATTTTTTTATATATATAAGCCTATATCTAAGAAATTTATGCAATTTTTCTTTAAAAAGCAGAATTTAATCTTATGTAATAAAGTTTGTGATGATAAAATTTTATATTATAACTTATAATAAAATTTATTTGAGAAATGTAAAAGAAACTAAATAACATTGTCAAAACAAAAAAAATATTTATGATATATTGTATCAATAGTAATTAAATGCTAGGATAAATAGCCGATAAAAATGTAGATAAAAATTTTCATTTTTCAAAAAGTTTTTCTTAATTCATTTTATTTTAACTTTTTGAAAAAGACATCAAATATTAATAATCTGAATTTATATCATTTGAAATAAAATAAAAATATTCAGATTAGAAATGCAGGATTCTACAAATAAAAATGAAGGAAATAATATAGAAGGTAAAGAAAAAGTCATTCTACTTGAAAGTGAAAGCAATATTAATTACCCAGGTTAACCTTAGAATTGATATTTTGTAAAATATTGAATTTTTTGGAAATAACGAATAAATTAAAAATATAACGATTTTAGATAATTTTTTCAATGAAATTAACGAGAAAATTTGAATGGGAAAAACGTATAAAAATTATTTTTGCATTTTTCTTCAAATAAAAAATAGTAAGATATGATTTTTATTATTTTAAATAAATAAGTATTTAATAAAGATAATAATATATAAAAATGGTGTAAAAATAAATAGTGAAAAACTGCAATATTTTTAATATTATACTATTGTAAAAGTATTTGAGTTTTCTAACCTAGCCCAAATTTATGTCGGTAACGAGTACTTTAAAATATCTGAAATTAATTTTTGGATGCTTCTTCATCATATAATAATAAGAAATATTTAGAGATACATTGAAATTTTCGAGTTAAATTCAGCATAATAAGCAAAGGTTATTGATCCTCAATTAAATAATTAATGTTAAATCTTACAATATTGAACTAAATTTAAAATGTAGTAATAATAATCTTAATTTTTAGGGAAATTTGAAAGCTATTGAAGATTTTTTCACGGCACAAGTTAGTCACTATTGAATGTACTTTTCATTAAGGCAATAATTAGATTTTGGAATTTTGGCGCAATTTGTGTAATGAAAAATTGAAGTGAGAATTCATAAAGACCATCATAAAAACATTTTTTATTCATCCAATAAAAATTTACTTGTAAAATGAAATCGTTTTTAACCTAAACAAAAAGCGAAAATAAGTATTTAGAATATTCATATTAAAATTTTGTTGAAAAACAATAAATATTGGTATAAAAATGTTGAAAAACAATAAATATGTTGAATTATTTACTTTGATAAATGAATTATAATAGAAATATTTATAATTTAGTCAACAACTTTCACAAATTCTCTGAAATTCATGTAACGATAGCAACCACCCATTTCAAAACCATTTTTGGTGTAAAATTTTGTTCTTTCTTCATGGCAAGCAGTATTATTTTCCGGTTGAATTAAATCAAGAGCAACCATTTTTTTGTCTTTTGCATATTTAATTAAATGTTGAACAAGAGCTGATCCAACTCCTTTATCACGAGCTTTATCATCAACAACTAATTCTTGTAGATATAAGTAGGGACCACCTAAATAAAGCATAAATTGGATTGAAGATATTGACGCTCCCAATTTTTCTACTTTGTTGTTTTTATCTCTATCTTCAGCAACAAAAATAGGATAATGTTCTGGATCTTTTAGCATTTCTGCATAAGTTTCTTTAATTCCAAGATTAATTGGAATCTTCTTTGTATTGAGAGCAATTTGAGATAACTGGCCTATTAATTTAACAATAAAGTCACAGTCTTCAGGGCCAGCTTTTCTGATTGTTAAATTTCGTTTACAAAAATTGGAAATCATTTTAGAAAGTGAAGAGAAAGATATTCTTATGAAATTCTTTATGTTCAGAAATTTTGAGCCAAATTGTTTATAAAGTTTAAATAGTTCAATTTTAAATTTTTAAATATCTTAAAAAAAAAATAATTTTACAATATTAAGAGTTTATACTATATTTTAAAATTTATTTTAAAAAAATATATCATATAAATTTTTCTATATATTCATTGTTTTTTAAGATATAATTTATATAAATAAAAAATAATGACTTATCGGTACTCCAAATTGTGTAAACGTATGATCGTTTTGCATTCAATTTTTTCTTATTGTTAATTTTTCATGTTGAATTTAAACGAATTCGACTGATAATTCATATGATGCATTATTGTTGTACTTAAATTATTGGTATAATATATTTATTCTATTTCAATACTTTAGTAATTAATAGAGATTATTGATAATTAAAAGTCTATTGAAGAGGGTAAAAAGTATTTGAAAATTTGGAAAATAAAAGAATATACTTAAATATATTGTATTTGAATTAACTCTTTTTCCAACTTTTCATATCCTAATCAATTTCAATCATCATTTTCTTAGCAGACCTATTTTAATTATATTAATTTGTATTCACCGCTTACTTTGTTTTATTACTGTAATTTTTTGGTATTTGAGATTAGTGAATGATTGAAATAAAAAATAATAATTATTTGATTTCATATTGTATTTATTCAAACAAGGATAATATATTAAAATTTATATATATCACATGAATTAGGAAGAAATAAATAATTATTCCTTAAGAATATCTGTAGTAAAATTTAGATGTTTTGTTTTGAATGTACCTACGAGATATTCTGTCAGCGAGCCTTGTTGGCTCTGGTTCCCTGAAACGGCATAATCGTTTAACGATCTCAATTGAGCTGTTCAAGTCAATGAGGTTTCCTGGAGAGATATAAATTGGATTGAAATATCTGCCGTATTCAGTTTTCATTACAGCACAGCTAACTTTGCATCCGTTTCTGATTGTGTGTTCCATAATGATGAAATCGCCATTGTTTATGCATTGTTGGTGTGCTTCCTCAATTATTTCTTCTTTGTTATGTTGAGAACCGATGTATAAAAAGTTTTTGAAAACGCCGATTGTTGGAATTTGTAATTCGACACCGACATAACTTGCAAGGCCAAGACCACGTGGATGCCATTCGCCACTTCCGTCACATATGATTAAATCCAAATTGATATTTGGGCATTTCTCTTTGAATTCGCGGTATAATGCAACAACAACTGGTCCTTCACGGAAGCACAATAATCCGGCCTGATATTGAACAGTGACTCTCATTTCAGTGCATTTCTTGTAGATAATTTTAAAATTATCTTGACAGTCAATAACAACAAAGCATCCAACAATCATTCCATCTCTATCTGTCAAATCAGCTCCTCCAATATAACGATAATTTACAAGTTGATGTGAATTATCTATTCTTCTTTGCATTTCTCTTTGGATTCTAAAAAGCCTTTCTTTGTTTTTATCTGAATTTTGCATTTTTTTTTTAGCTGTATAAATAAAAAATGATATATAATATCATATTTATTTCCATTAATGAAAAATTGAGAGAAAAAATTTTGATCAAAAAATTTTATTTTAGAAAATTTTTCCATTTTTGAATAAGAAAAATGTTGATCAAACTAAAAATTCCAATCACTCAATTTCTTAGAAACCCAAAAAAATGTCAGATTTTTGTGGGTTTGGGTCGAAGAAATTAGGTAATCCCAAAAGAAACGAAACCCAAACAAACCAAGTCAAATCTAAATCTTTAAAAAATGATTTAGACTTAATATTTTATCTCTTTGACCTCCGACTATTTGCATATATAGAATATTTATTTATTATTAATGATATATTTATTTAATACATTTATTAAAATATTAAATTTTCTAACGGTACGTTTTGAGATATTATCAAACATTTTTAAGCCCAAAATTAACCCAAAAAACAAAAATTCAATGGTTTATGATAATTTTAATGAGAAAGTAATGAAAATATTTTTCATCAAAAACAAAGGAAATTCGATAAATTTATGCATGAAAATGCAAATTATTATCAAGTGGCGGTATTATTAAGAAAGATTACACTGCTAAGAATCGCCACAAATGAGTACAATCTCAGTTATTTCATAACTCTAAAAAGATTCAAAATTTGAAAAAGCAAGCAGCAATATGATGTAATCTACAAGCTTTCACCTTTGTATAATTGGTTATTTTATAAGCATTGCTCTACAAAAGATGGAACAAATTTTCAGTTTTGAAAAGCTATTCAATCATCTTTTACTACTTGTTTTTAACGTATTTATCGTGTTAAAAGACTATTTTGCGTACCAAATTTTACTTATTTGCAAATGATATGAGTTGAAAATCATATATTCATTTTTTACAAAGATAAAAAAGTAATACCTAAAAACTTTGGTAAAATAATACGTATTATATTTATATGGTTTATTAAAATAGAGCTTTTTTAAATACTTATCGAAATAAACATAATATATTAAAGATTTTGATATTATCAATTTTAAAATGCTTCTCTCAATTTATTCGTTTTTTTGTTCATACCATTTTGGCCCACCAAATATTGTGATGAAAAAATTGAATTACTCTCTAAAAATACAACTATTCTAAAATTAATCCCTAATATGTTTTATATCTATAAAAATAAATACAAAAAAAAGCTCAGTTAAAATTTTTATATGAAAATAATTTTGTGATAACTCATTGATTTCCCTGAAATATTTTAAATTTTGATAGTGGTCTCATAAAATATAAATTTTATATTTGCAAAATATCTATAAAAACAAATCAAAAAATGAAAGAATATAAATATGGTCTTGCTAGTAATTAAAATTTACATTTGAAAAAATATAAAACTCATTATGCAAATAAATAGTTATATCAAAACCCAAGATTTTTAATGAAAATAACAAAAACAAAGATATCTTAATTATTTTACCGTGAGCGCGTGATATTTTTTAAAATTATATATAAATATTTAATGCTGCAAAATATAAAGTGTTAAAAATGTATTGTTAAAATATGAAATAATTTCGATATAATTTTTTTTACAATTTTAGTTTTTGTTGGGTTTATATGATATATAGAGGCCAACCGACTTACATATAATATCTAAAATAAAAACCCACCACAAAAACAAAAATTGCGGTTTTTGGGTTTTTGAACCCAAGGAAATTGAGTGAATATAGTTTGTTTTTTTTTTTTTTTGCCACGTGTTTTAAATAATTAAAAAAAAAAAAAAAAAAGCAAAGAAATATCAATTCATTTGCGTTGATTCATTGAGGCTTTATGGTTAGGTTATTAATTTTGAAGCGCTGGTATTATAAATTTCAAGAAGCTAAAAGAATAAATAATTAAAATACTTTATAATTCCATTAAGTTTAAGTGGAGGTTGGTGAAAAAAAAATCAAAAAAATGGTTGTTATGGGAGTTGAACCCATGATTCCTGGGTTTTGAATCCAGTGCCTTTGACCGCTCGGTCCAAACAACCTTGTTGATTCTTATTAAAATATGAACCTATAATATTCGCAATCTTTTTTTTGTATGAAAAGATTATTTGCTAAAAAGTAAATTAAATAATAACGAAAACATTTGGAATGAAGTTTTCTGCTCATATTTCAATAAAAAATATGATAATGTAGATGAAATTAACAAAAGTATGCCAAAAAAATTGCCCATGTTATTGATTTTCATATGCATATTATTTTCAAAGAATATAAATGAGAAGAATTTTATGTTTTTAAGGGGAAAAGTATTCATAATTATTTTTTTAATTATAATGTTTACAAGTAAATTTAAGAAATCTGATTTATGAATGAGCTGATAATTGAAAAAGATTTTGAATGTATTTCATTGAACATTTGGTCGATTGGTTTAATAGTTTTTTTATAGGTGAGCCAATCCTTTCAATTTTTTTAGGTCAATAAAAATAAAAAATAACCAGATATTCATTTTGTCTCTTATATATAAAACAATTTTTTATAGATAAAAAAAAAAGTTTATTCATTAGCGCTCTCTAAAAATGATTTGTTAATATTTGAATAGATTATTCTCTGAAAAAGTTTATAGTTGAATAAAAAATTTTTAAAAAAATTTTTCAGGTTTCCGACGTGTGAATACCAATAAAACTTATATCATTCAATAGTATATTCTGAGAAGTAAAACATATTTAAAGTGTATCAGTTTTTAGGAAATTTGACGCTTTAGTTCACCTATGTTTAATATAATGAATTGAAAAATTCACCTCATCTTAGAGAATTAATTGGGGCATATGCATATATAGTATTTATTTATTTTATTATAATAAATCATTTATTCAATGTTATAGATTGCTTTGACCAAATAAAAATGGAATTATTAAAACTTTTTAATAAAAATAGGAAAAAAAAAAAACTTTTCAATTCAATTTGAAAAAAAAAAAAAAAAAAAAAAATAACCCAGAATAATTGCATTAAAACTTTTGAAAAATATATCAAAACAAAAATGTAGCAATATGGATAATGTTGATGTATTAAGAGAATCATTAATAAAATAAAAAAGGTTTGAAAATTTAGATTATATTATATAATCATATCATGATATATATATTGTAGTTTTTATTTGATTGAAGCATTATCTTCAATAATTCCAGGAGATTTTAGTGAATCAATTAATATACTAACATTATTGATTTTAATCTTTAATTAGGTCAATTGATCAATTAAATAATTATAAGCAATATATTTATAAAGTTTATGTAATTATTTTGCGAATTTATTGATTTATAATTTGGATCTATATAATTACATAATTTTTTTTTTTTATCAATGAAATTAATTCTTAAATAGAAGCAAATATATTTAAAAAAGCATGTTTAATGTACATACAAGTTATTCAAATATTTTTTATTTTTGAGATTTTGACGCTTTTTGAGAAAACAAGACATTTTAATTTAAGATGCCTCATTTAAAAAGTTCAACTTTTTCATAGAATTTTTTTAAAAACACGAAGGAAAGTGACGTATCGTTTTTAAAATAGCTTTGGTTAAATGTTTTATTATCTTTTTCTTTCTCTTTAATTAATTTTTGTCTTTTTTATTTGATTATCTTATTAAAAGCATTGGAGAAAAAGTTTTTCAATTTTTTTTCAAATTACTTTGAAAAGTCAAAATTCAAACTGAATATAATCAAAATGTCCGAGTGTACTAATTCAAGCACAAATAAAAATCGATCCAAAATAGTCATGCGCCGAATTAGAGTTCAACAACGAAAGGAAAGAATTGAAGACGGCTATTCGAGGTATTATTATTCTGAGAAAACAGTATCAAATGTATTACTTGGTGATTTTGATGTAAAAAACAGCAAAGGTAAAGTTTTTATTGAAGACATATGTGGGAAGCAAATAAATGAAATTTCATTGCATACGTTATTCAATATTTCAAAAATAATTAGTGAATTAACATGTATAAAACTTGAAAGAAACATTTACAGAAGGAAAGTCTTGATAATAAAATGGTTTGATACGCATCTAAAAGAAATTGAAGATTTAAAAAATCATATCTCAATTGATTTGGAAAAAACAAAAAAATACTAAAAAAAATGAAAAACATCGTCGAACAATTTCAACATGAATAAATATTCATAAATGACAATATAAATGGAATAATAAAATTAAAAAAACATCATTGAATTTGACAAATTTTTTCATTGATCAAATATTTCAAGTTACCAGATCAATTATTTAAATATAATCATGTTTTGAAAAAAAAAATATATATGAAAATATCGAATGATAATAAAATAATTATCATATATCTTTTTCCATTTGAAATTGCAAAAACCAATTAAAAAATCATCAAAATTATTTCCAGTTAATTTGATTAATTATGAATATTTATATAACAAGAATGAAATGTAAAAAAAAAAAAAAAAATGATTAAAATTCGTTTTGTAATGAGTTTTATCATTTTTAATACTTAGGAAATCAAAAGAATAGTTTGGATCTAGAAAAAAAAAAATTGAATGTATGACGAGAAAGTTGGATAAAATATAAAATATGGTTTCATTCAAAAATTTCAAAAAAATCACACAATACTTAATTACGAGAAAGAATGCCAATATTTTTCAGATAATATGTTTTTGATTTTTATTTAAAATCGTTTTTGTTATTTATATATGAACAATTACATTAAAAAAAATATCTTTTTGATAACAAAATTTTCTACCCTAATACGGGCGAAAATTTTTAACCAAAATATTTCGTTTTTTCAGGTATGCCTTTCAGGAGTCCCGGGTAAACTCGGATAATTAAACGGTCTTCCTCGAAATTATTACTCGAACTTTTTTCGAGAAAAAAATTTTACTCTAACGTTTTTTTTTTTTTTTTTTTTTTTAGTTAACATTTTTTTACTCGGGTAAATTTTCACTTTTTTTACCCGAAAAACTCTAGTTTAAAATTAACAGAAAAATATTAAGGTACAAATCCCGTACGTTATTTTTTGAATAGGAGAACGTTTATTATTTGAATAGTTGCATGTCTCTGAAAAAGTTTAAATTGACTAGGTTTGTTTTTGACACTTATTTTACAATTTAAATAAACATTATGACATGTTATATGAAATGGATGAAAATAATCGTTTTTTATTTAACATGTCATTTTATTCTTTGAGAATGTCAAAAAAAATTGCGGTTACTAAACGTACTGGATTTGTACCTTAAAAAAATAAGCTTTATTCATTTTCAAAATGAATCATTTTGCTGGAAATAGTTTATTATATGATTTTTTTAAATAAATGTTAGATATAGCTTTATAATCAATGACAAAAATCTTTAATACTAAAATAGAAGTGTCTGAAAAAAAAATGGCCCAAGATTTTAGAAATTCCTTTATACCATGTAATATTTATATATTTAACAAGTTGTTGGTCAAATATTGAGCATATTCCTCTGTTCAATTTCGAGAAACAATAAAATCAAATCTGATCAATTATTGAAGTTTTTTAAAGATTGATTAAATTAATAAATGTTTTCATTTATAATATTGTTTATTAACTATGATTATATATTTTTATTAAAATATAATTCAAGTATAAACTAGATATTTTTATTTTTTTTAAAAATTTCAAAAGGCAAACATTTTTAAAAAGATTGAGATTGCCCAGGTTTGAAAGACCCTATTTTTAATCTTCATCATATTGTATTCTATTATATTTAATTAATTGTTTTTTTGTAATTTGCTTCTGATAAAGAAAAAAAAAGAATTATTAAAAATTTTTAAATAAAAAATTAACGTCTTGCCTCAATTATTTCAAAGTATCACTGAATTTTTTCAAGTATCTTTAAGAAAATTAAAAAAATATAAATAACAAAGAGATATCTCGCAAGGATTTTAAAATAAATAGGTTAAATGTTCTTTTTTATATTTTTATAATAAGTATACAAGAAGATATTTACTTTCAAATAGCACAAAATTACTATGAAGATAATTCTTTAAAACATTAATTGTGAATATTTATTTTTAATATTTAAAAATTAAGACTCACTAATTATATCTCATTAATATGATATTTATTTGAATTAACTTATTATTTTTTTATTTGGATCAATACTTGTGAATGTCTATTGACAATGAAAATGACATTTTTCCAACCATTATTTCGGTTTATTGTGCTTTTAGAATTATCATATTAGTTAATATTAAAATTCTTATTTGGAAGCTAATTCAAAGAAAATAATTATTGTAAAAAAAAATCAAATAATGGTATCGAGCCCCTAACGAAGCTTGTTCAAAGGCATGATAACCTTGTTGATTTGTTTTGAAATGTAAGAATCATTATTTCACCTTGGGAATAAGAGATTTATGCTTATCAAATTTATATAAAAATTTTTTTCAAATAGTAATAATTAATATTTTTCTCAGAATTAAACAGAGATTTTTATTAAATAATTTGTAAATAAAACTTTTTAGAATTTATTTTAATAAATAATTTGGCTGTGTATGAAAATCTTGGGCCAATTTTTCTAAAAATGTTAATAAATTTGTTCATATAAAACTCGTTTTTAAATTTTCTTAAAGATACTTGAAAAAATTCAGTGATACTTTGAAATAATTGAGGCAAGACGTTAATTTTTTATTTAAAAATTTTTAATAATTCTTTTTTTTTCTTTATCAGAAGCAAATTACAAAAAAACAATTAATTAAATATAATAGAATACAATATGATGAAGATTAAAAATAGGGTCTTTCAAACCTGGGCAATCTCAATCTTTTTAAAAACGTTTGCCTTTTGAAATTTTTAAAAAAAATAAAAATATCTAGTTTATACTTGAATTATATTTTAATAAAAATATATAATCATAGTTAATAAACAATATTATAAATGAAAACATTTATTAATTTAATCAATCTTTAAAAAACTTCAATAATTGATCAGATTTGATTTTATTGTTTCTCGAAATTGAACAGAGGAATATGTTCAATATTTGACCAACAACTTGTTAAACATATAAATATTGTCTGGTATCAATTATATCCTGAAAACTAGAACAGAAAAAAATTCGAACACTTCTACTAAAATAAAGTATTCAAAAGTGTTAGAAAAATAAAAAAAAATGAGAATTTTTTTTTCGTAATTCGGGATCGAGGATGGCCGAGTAAAACGGTTATTTTACTCGGGTAAACCGAGTACGGGAGTCTCCTCGATCCTGAAATTAATTTCGGGGAGACTACTCTTACCCGTCCTCGAAAAGCATGCCTGCGTTTTTTAAAGCTCTCAAAAAGTGGAAAAAAACGATTGTCCGAAATAATTGATTTCTAATTTGTTTCATATTTTGTATATAATGTATAAGTATAGTATTTATTATATATTGGCCAATCATCGTGATATTATTCTAATATCATTTTTTATTTTTCAGAGATATCTTTGAAGATATAGTTCATTTTTCTATTAAAATTTTATGCTAAGCAGTCATATCATTTCCGTTTATCTCCAAAGAGTTATTATGATCTTAAAATTTCAGTAGGAGTAATATTCTTATGTTTTTCAAATTGAATATGGGTAAATAAACAAATCAAAATTTTTAAAATAGCTAAAAATAGTTATGGTATTTAAATAAAATAATTCGGATATTCATATTTTTATCTTTTTTAAATGCTGAACAATTAAAAGATTTTAAAATATAGAGAATTAAACAAATAAAAAATATAGCACAATATGATCAATTACTAACAATATCCATGATATTATTTGTAAATTCATAAAATAAACTATTGTTTTGGTGAAGACTTACGATTATGTAATCATATTTTTAAAAAATATGATTTATTGATGTAACATAACAAATAATTGATATATGATTGGTTTTACAAGTATTAACCTAATGAAATATGAGTGGATTAAAAAGTATTTTTCTAAATTTCTTGATTATTATTCATTTGTGACTTTATTTATTAAATTTATCTTGTGTTATTATATTATTATTCAATTAAAAGAATGTTTTAAGCAAAAAAAATGTAAAGATAGGAATGCAAAGTTTTTAAGGATAAGATCTGTGGTTTATTTATTGTTTCACTCTAAAAAAAGTAATTTATAATACTTATTTCTTCAATAATTATATATTATTTTTTATTTATCATGGATTTACTGATTTTTAAGAGATATTAATAAAATATTATATGACATATCCTGAAGGATAGGGGATGTAACTAGACTTGTTATTTTGAGAATCGATATCAAAAACGTCACTTTTTTACATCTGATACTCGATTATCAGTTTACAAATCTGATATCGAGATTATCGATTATCAAGATATCAGATTTGAAATGTGATATAAAAATAATTGTAAACTTGATATCAATAACCGAGATCTCGAGATCTCAAACAGATTTATCTTTTTTTATAATTGGTATTTGTGATTTTATTATATCTAAAAATAAATAATAGAATGTATTGATGTTTATTTTAAGATTAAAATCAAAAAATACATTCTTTTTTATGAAATATTTGAGAATGAATTACGATCATATATTTATCAAAAAGTTTAATTGAAAATTCTGATATCAAAAGCTGAGAAAAAAAATTCTCGATCTCTGAAATCGATCTCGAGAATCTGTGTATATTTATGTATCGATATCAAAAAGTCAATCAATTATCGATCTCGAGAATCGGAGAATAACAAGTCTAGATGTAACGATAACGATTTTTTTTCACCGACTTATTTAAAATTTATAAAAAGTATATATTTATAATAGATACAAAATATAGAATCAGAAAAAATATTTTTTATTTCATTTCATCCATCAGAAGTCAAGTATACACTTTTCATTTTTCAAAAGCTCTGTTTGTTAATTTCGTATTTTTGTATTTCAGAATTATAGAATTAAATAAAAGATAAAAATGAAATAAAGAATTATTTTATCATTTATCAATATATATAATAGTATATATTATATTTTGTACTATGAAATATCATACTTTTACAAGGATATTTCTCTTATTTAAAAATCAAACAGAGTTTCAGAAATATAAAAATGCGGAATCTGACTTCTGTTTTATATTTTCAAATAGTAAACATATATTTTAATTATATACTTGTATATGATTTTTTATTTATATTTATTAAAAATTTTTATATTGGTTTTTTTATAAACATGATTCAAACAGAGCTTCAGAAATTTAAAAAGTGTATACTCGACTTCTGGTAGGCTTTTGATTAATTGAATTTATTTTTAATTTATAGTTTTTAATATGCATTTTAACTATATGCTTTTCAAGGAAATCCTATAGATATTTGATTTTTTATCTCAATTTATTGAAAATTTTCTATCGTTACACCCCCTATCCTGAACATTTTAGGGAGGTGACCCCACCCCCTATGTCTGAGATGTGAAAATATGTTTGAGATCTCGGTAATTGATATCAAGTTTGTAATTATTTTCACATCACATATCATGTCTAATATCATGATAATCGATAATTTTGATATCAGATTTTCAAACTGATAATAGAGTATCAGATGTAAAAAAGTGACTTTTTTGATATCTATTCACAAAATAACAAGTCTATTTTTACCAAATATCTAATGCTTATAATTTTTTCAAAGATATTTTAAAATAAAAAATATAAATTATTTTACTAATAATTTGAGCAACTATGATACAAATAGCCCTGTTGATTTTAAAGGAATATTTGGCAGAAACCGATTATTTCTTTTCAAAATTATTATCAATATAAATCAATTGCAAATAGATTTGAAATAATTTACAAAATGTTATTTGAATAAAAAAAAGAATTCAAATTACCCCAACAAGAAAAAATTGTTTTGATTGCAGATGGACGGGTTGATAAATGCCGACGAAGATACTTTGATTTTGAATCTCGTTATATCGATAGTATTTGTGAAAAATATATAATCATTAGTATAAATAATATAGAAGAAATTCACCATTCAGCTATTTATATAGGGGAATCAATTGGGAAAGCGATATATGGATTAAAAACAAAATTGTTTCAATATGTACTGAATCTGAACAATTAATGCCAGCAACAGTGGAAAAGCTAGGCTATGAATGGGATCCATGTTTTGTTCATATCTTCAACAATATTATTCAAGATTACATGGAAAATATTTGTAACATTTCAAAAAAGCAAATGTACGAAGAAAAAAAAAGTTTTTGTTTCGTATTTTGAAATTAATCATGCTTCTCTAGCAAACATACAAAAGTACTCCCAAAAAAAAAAGTTGGATGAGTATTTATGATTCATTAAAATCAATTTTAAAAGATTTCATTAAAAATTATTTTAAAGAGTGTAAAGATGAATTACCAATTTAAGAAATACTAATCTATTTATATAATATATATATATAAATGTTGAACTTCAAAATTTAAAAATCTAAGTAGTATATACTAGTCGTTTTCCGCGGGGCCACGCTACACTAATCGCCCTCGCGTCAACACGAACTAGTTAAAAAAAATATTTTTTCTCCACGATGGTTCTCACTACTGCCCACCATCTATGAAACGGCACAGGGGCCCACCCCACTTCCCACCATCTATGGAACGGCACAGGTACCCCGCCCCACTACCCACCATCTATGAAAAGGCACAGGTACCTGCCCCGAGAAGCCTCTTTTATGGTCTGTGTTTGACTTGCTTTAGATAATATTCAGTAAATGGAATATTTCTAGTGCCTTTTAATTGAAAATCGATAAGTGGAAATTCATATTCAAAATCTCTTATTCTATTTGATTCTCTAATTTTATCTTCACCATATATTTCATCTAGTACATTATCAGCTACACAGGTTGTCCTTTCGACAACACATGCACTGACTCAGTTAGGAAATGCTATTGCTACACTTGGTTCGAATGTCTTACACTTCTTTAGGAATAGACCAGATACAAATGGAACTGAAACATTAAATATTAATTCATCCTTGATTATAATAACCGATAATGATACTGATAATGCAACAAATACTATCACAACCACTGAGCAATCATTAGTGAGAACTCATAGAGAAGTTCAGCCACAGATTGTTACAGATGAAACAGATGAGATTCGAACAGATAAAACTGTACCACAGACTACAATGACAAATACAGCTTCAACTACGATTGCACTTAGGAATCAAGTCCCTGTTATCGATATATCTGGAATCCAGTATACCTTAGAAGATATTGTAGATATGACAAGAGCAGAACGAATTGCTTTAGTTACTAGTCATCCTGAAATATTACGTATCCAATATCATGGAAGAGAGTGGTTTAATGTGTTTGATTTGTTTTATAATGACCAACTCATTATCCATAATAATGTATTTCAACGAAGGACTTTAATAAAACCAGCTGATATAGAGATGACAGATAGAATACATAGAGCTACTGATAATAATTGGTCATAAGAATGGGAAGGAACAACATACAGAGCGAGCGATATTGAACAATTATCAATGCAAGACAGATTAAATTTAGGTAATAAATGGAAGCTATGTAAAGAATATGAGGTAATAAGTTCTGACAATAGCATTTTGAGAAAAATATTGAGTTTGAGCGGAATAGAACATTTGAATTAGGATATAAAAATTCTGAAAGAGATCATATAAAACTTCGAATAGTAGATAACTGATTAATCAACAAACAAACAAGAAATTTGCTTTAATGAAAGGAATTTGGTTTGTAAAATTTCTTTTTGATATTGGCTAAGTTACTTCTTGGCTAAATTGTTTCTTGGCTGAGTTGCTCCTTGGCTGAGTTACTCCTTGGCTAAGTTGTTTTTTGGCTAAGTTGTTACAAGAAATTGAATTAAAAATCTATCATAACAATTCAATTTATTAACTTTTTCATAACTTTTATTTTTATTTTGTGAATATCTTTGTTTCCCTACGATATTTCTTTTTGGTTTCTTATTAAGAATTATTCAATATATAATATTATATTTATATTTATATAAAATAAGTCGAAAAAAATCTTTGTCATAACCGTCTCTCCGTTCTCCTTTTACTAAAATCATGATTTTTGAAATAACTCTGCATTCATTTATTTTCAATTTTTAATATATGGTTTGATGCTAATAAATGATTAAAATCATAAATGGTATAAAATTTTCATCATTCGTTAAAATCTTATAAAATAAAATTTTATTTTTTCCTCAAAATAGAGGAATGTCAACCAAAATTCTACTCGATAAATTTTTTTGAAAATGATAATTTAAGATTTAAATGTTGTATATTAAAACTTTTCCTCTTGAGCAAACGAAAACTTCTATACAGTTTTTAGTTTTCATTCAAATCATCATTTTTAACTCAATATCTTCAATTCAAAAAGTAGACATATTCAAATTTGATATATTGAAAAATGAATTCTCTTTCATTTTTGATAAGATCGTGATTGAATACCATTTCAATTTGAGAGAATTTTTATTGAATAGCTTTTCAATTTGAGAGAAGGTTAATTGAATAGTCTTTCAATTTGAGAAGAATAAATAAGTTTTATTTATAACTTGGAAATTGAATTATCAAAAATTTATTTTATGATATAAATATACTTAAATATTAATTATGAATTTATAAAAGTAATTATATTTGCATGTCACAAAAAATTTAAAATAAATATTTTAAATAGACTTGGTCAATGTCTTGGACTCAAGGACTAAACCAACCTTGTCAATTTTTTTTTCATCTTATATCTTAACAAAAAATCAACAAAATAGAAATTTTTCTAAATAAAAATTAATATTTTAAATTAGTTATCATGATTTATAAATATGAAAATAAAACTTACTGATAAAATCTTTAAAAAGTTGCACTCAAAACAAAATTTTGAATTTAAAATTTGGATTTTGGATGCCACTTTTTCAGAATTAGCTTTAGAAAAAATATACGATAAAATAAGATAAAATTTTTAAACATTAATTGAAATACTTTGTTAGGTCTTTGGAAGTCCTTGGTCCTTGAAAGTCCTTAGAAAAGTTTTCAAGTCCAGGACATTGACCAAGCCCAATTTTAAAATATTTTATTTTGTTTTTACAAAGTAGGTAAAATCATTATTTGATTTATAATAAAGAAGTATATAATTTTTATTAATCAAAAAAATAAATTTCTGCTCTAATATTCTCAAAAATTAAATTAAAATATAATTATTTAAAAAAGTTCGATCGGTAAATATAAAAAATGATTTATTTCAAAATTTTTTTTATATAATTTTAAAGTAAAATGAAATGAATTTATCATAAGTTCTATAAATTCTCTAAAAATCATATTTTGAGCACTAATTATATTTTATTTTTTCAATAAACTATCAATTGAATTGAAAGTATAATATTAGTGTATATTGAAACGTATAAAAGAAAATCCCAATATAATTATTAAAATGGCTGCTTTATTTTGATTAAAAAATAAAATATGATTAGTATCACAGCTTTTTGAAAATAAGACGTTTTATGTTTAGATATTTAAAGAACATATAGAGTAATCATAAAAACCATTAGTAATTTGTTAATATTATTGAGTTATAAATGTAAAGAATCGTGGATCTTATATTTCTATAGAGTAGATAAAATAAAAAATCAAAATTGATATTTTTTACCTAAAAACTATTAATTTTTATTGTACAAACTAAATAATTGGATTCCAAAGATCATAAATACATTCTTCTTTTTTATATTAATCTTTTATAACTGGACTTATCTAATTTTCTACTTTCACTTTTTGAGAGCTTTTTTTTGGTTGATATGCCTCTCTCAAAATATATAACTTTAATAATATTTTAATTAATATATTTAATTTATATATAATATGTTTGAATTATTTTAACTTAAAAAATTTTATTACAGTAGTGTTCATAAGTGGTTACCCTTTCAATTTAGTGGTTACGGTGCTCTGACACTTCTATATCAATTAATTAATATGGGTATAAAATGACATACATTCAGTTTTTTATAAAAAAGATACGTTTTTTTCTAAAATCATCGTAACCAAGAAGCATTGTCAGAAAAAATGGTATTAAATAGAAATTTTGGTGGGGTAAAATGGTTCACATTCAATTTTTAAACTTTTTGATAGAAATATCTTTTGGAGTAAAAAATCTGATTTCCTGTCAGGAAAATTAAAATATGGCTTTAAAAATGTTGGTGTAAAATGGTATATCTTAATGTATTGTTTTTGAATGTCACTTTTGTTATCTTCGACCAAAACCAATAGAGGTTTCCTAATCTTCCTTTAGTTGATCAACTAAAGAAGGAAGAAAGATTCTCAAATCTTGTTTTAGACTTAATTTCTAATCAAAACAAATCTATATGTTTATAAGAAAAGCTAATAATGTTTTTAGTTTACAAAACCATTTTATCTGATTCATCGTCGATGATTCCACTTTTCCTCTTTTATAATTTATACTTATTCGCACGCGAATGCTTAAGCACATTCAACCTTTATTAATAAATAATAAATAATGCCTTTAATACCAATACTTCTTTTTGTTTTTTCTATTCTTTTTTTTTCTTTCAAATAATATTTTAAATGTTATCAAAAAGTGGGAAAAAATTAATTCAACTTTATTTTTATTATTTTTTAATGCTTTTTTTTTTTTTATTTACTGATTTAGCATTAATATCATATATTATTTAAGAATAATCTATTAAATTTTTAAAGATTCCAATCAGAATACTGTCAAAATACTTCGTAACCACTAAATTCTGACCGTAACCACTTTTGGATAGGACTGTATATAAAATATTTTTTAAGATAAGCCTATTTTTATATCAGAAAAAAATTCTGAAGGACGTTCCCATTTGATTCGGGGGTATATTACAATGAAAAAATGATAAATATTTTTTTCCGTAAATCAGGGTACGACCAAATAAGCAGTTTATTTTCGAAATTTTACAAAATATTCATTAAACAACATATTAAGCTGAATTACTCGTAAACAATCTTTTTCATTTGCAACTCAAAGAGGCTTTGATAAATGTCTTAATTCAACAGCAAACTTTTTCAGTAAACAAATTAAGATTCTTATATGTAGATTTCAGTTCTAAAAATTACTTTTCTTTTTTACAATTACAGTAAAAGGAGCTCAAAAAGGCTTTGATAAATGTCTTAATTCAACCTCAATCTTCATAAGGGCAAATATGCGCTCCTCTCAATAAAAGCAAAGATGCGCTCCTTTTGACGAAAACAAAGATGCATATTTTTACATCAACAACAAAGTATTCGTTTTTACACGAACTCAAATATACACGTTTTTTACATGAACGTAATAATGCACGTTTTTTCTTCGTACTAACAAAAATGCACGTTTTTTACATGAACGTAACAATGTACGTTTTTTTCTTCGTGCTAACAAAAATGAACGTACTTATTGATATCATTAAACAAAAGCACGAATGGAAGAAAGAATAAAGCAAACAATCAATATTATTGATGCTACTTCAACAATTAAAATCATCTCGAAACCAATGATCTGCTCAAAATACAAAACGGCAAGCTCGATAAAAATTGATCCTGAAAATTTTGATTGGAATTATCGTTCTTTATCAGTTTTTCTAAATGAAATTACTGGATTTAAACTTGACGAAAAAAATGAATGCCGTATGCAAATTAATGTTAATAAGGAAACATATTATTTTTTCAGATTTGTTTCGAAGAAAAATCAACAAGAATATATTTTAGTAAATATTGAAAAAGATATAAAAGTTAGAGCAAGTAAAATACTACTAGATTCATGGTGTTCTGAAACATATAAGCCAAACTGGGAAAAAAAATTCTTACTTTACTCCTTGACAAGTGGATCGAAAGCCCTTTTACGAGATACGGCACTACTCTATTATCCAAGTACTGATTTTAGCTTACTGTTTCAATCATTCGCTACATCTTTTATTCATATGAAAGTTCAGCCAAATAATTTCGATACAATGCAGATTTATGATTTTGTTGAAAGCTTTAAATCAACCAATTTTTATGAACAAATTAATTTTAAAAGATTTAAAAACATAAATGAAGGTTATTTATTCTTAAATCTGGTTGAAAATAACAACACAAAAAAGAAGTTGGATAAAATGCTTGTTGATGATAAAGAGTATTTTATACTTGGCGGGACATTTATTACTCCCTTCGCCAGTAGTTTAGTATGCGAACCAAGAGTAAGTGGTATCATGTTGGATACCACTTGGAAGTTGTTGCAGAACTATGTATGCTCTATCCACACATTAATTATTCAAAATGTGGGTGTGCCTATAGGCTTCACTTTCAGCCTCATTGAGGATTCTTCAATTTATGTTGATTTTTTCGAGATATTTAGGAATGCATTGGTGAATTAAACTTGAAACAACTTTGTTGTTTGCATCATTTAAAAGTTAATTTGAAGAAAAAAGCATTCTCTGAACAAGTGGGTAATCTAATTTCGGCTACATGTAAGCAAGATTTTAAAGAACTTAAAAATCTCTATTCTACAAATTGGAAAGAAATAAAAGATTCAAAAAAGTTAAATGAATTACAAGCTGTTCTTCGAAAAGTAGGTCTTTGCTTTGAAAAAGGAAAAGTTAAGATTGGTGATAATAAAAGATGGGAAGAGGTCTCAATGCTAAAACGCCCAATGTTCAAAATGCCTAGTTGTACAAACCAACTTGAAAGCACTCATGGCCACATGAATTCCCAGATTCCACGAAGGAATTCATTGTGGCCATCTTTGCATAGAATTATACAAGATATTTTACAAAAAAAACAAAAATTTTGTTTCTTATTTCAAACAAAACTATATGAATTATAAAAGGAAAATAAAACGAATATGTAGTAACACTCCTGATAATATAATGAGACAGATGATAAAACATTATAATACAGATCTCACACATTTAACTTGCCAATGCGGCGAAGCAATACTCTTATCTTCAATGCTTGAAGTCAAATTGCCATGTTCTCATTTGATTTATTTAGGAGCATCATTTCCAGAAATTGAAGTTCAAAATTTAGATATGAATAATTCAACAAAAGGAGAATTAGTAATTGAGTACAACTACGTGGAATCAAATAATGTAGAGTTAAATAATGATTATTCTGCAAAAATTCGGAAATATGCATATAAAATCATTAAAAGATATTCCTATTGTCAAGAAAAAGAAAAAATTGCTGCCTTTGTTGATGAAAAATTAGTTTTTGATGAAGATCCAACAAAATTCGTTTTAGGATACCCGATAAAAGTTTTTGATGTTATAGACCAGGGAATTCTTCTTTTTAAAAAAGAAAAACAAGCGACTAATGATACAATTATAGAAAAAGTTTAACTTTTTGAAAGAATTTCAATAATAATTAATTCTATTTTAATACTTTTTATTTAATCTATTTTACTAATAATTAATAATTAATTATTAATAATAAAAACATTTTTATTATTATTTTGTATTTATATTTTTTTTTAACATTTTTTATTTGTGATAAATTTTTTTTTAAATATAAAGTATTGAAATTGCGGTCTGATTTACGGAATAATTTTAAACGGCCGTGACCTGATTACGGAAAAAAAAATTTATCGAAAAAATTGTTTTTGCAAATATTTGAATAAAACACCATTATTGAGATATAATGCTGATATAAACTTACTTAGCATAATATATAAATATTTTAATGTAATGAAATATTCTTTCTCATCCAAATATAATATCGATACTTGATCATAAGAATCGAGTCTTTCTCAAAAAAGACTGCTGGGCTTTTTCGAAAACATATATTGCTAAATCAAACGATCATTTTTTATTAATACTTACCAAATATATCAAACAAAGCTGCACCTAAAAACGATATCTTTTAATTCAGACTTTCCAATTAGGACATTTTCATAGCTTTTTCCAAGAAAAAGTTATAAAAACCCTATTTATGCTAGAATATCAATATTCTTGATTGATACTCTGAATATCTTTTCTTTGAAATCAATGTTCTTGCAGGAAATGCAGCTAATGATAATATGAAATCACATATTTTGTCACACTATATTATATTCACGATCATAAAAGATGAAGAAATAAACCAACTTACAAGATATCTTGTAATATTAATTAAAATGTAAATCTTTTAAATTTTTCCTATATTAAAAATAAAATAATTTTATCTAGGCATGTATAAATTATATATTTATATATATATTTCTATTTTATTCAATAAACATCTAAATATTTTGAAATTAAAGATTTACAAATTTGAATACATATAAACGCTAAAGTGACGATGCATAACTTTTACTTCATTTTTTTTAAATGTCTCAAAATACCGATGATTGCAACCTTTGCAACAAGGAATTTCATGACGAATTAATGAGTGATGTTGTTTCTAATCCAAAAATCGAATTTTCAGCAGATGGTTCTTCGAATGATGATATCATTGCTTTAGGAAGAAAAAATTGTAAAGACTTCATTCATTTCTTTAATTATGGACCAAATGGATTGTCGATTCTAGAAGGAAATAGAGATAATCATTGGGTAACAACACCAAATCCTGAAGAAAATTCGTTCACTATTATGTTTACACATCATTCAGTTAGATTGACCAAATTCCAAATTCATACAGGCAATAAAAAATTTGAAAAATTAGTTCCAAACCAATTTGTATTATTTGGATATAACAGCCGTGTTAAACGATGGGATGCCATATCTGATTTTCAAGGACAAAGTTTAAACGCCGATGCATTATATAGTTTTGATGTTAGAGAAGACAATCAAAAAATATTTTATAGGATATTTCGTTTTATCACTTTATCAGGCCAAATTGCATTGGCTTATATTAAATTATATGGCGATGTAATGGCAGAAACTGATAATCCTCCAGATGATGCAGCTACAGATGGAAATACTCTTGTCAATTATCAGAAAAAGCCATATTTTGTTTGCCTCAAACAAGAAAAATTCACAGAAGGTCTTTTTAAAACAGCAACCAAGATATTTGGTCCTGAATTAGAATGCTTTGTTAAAGTTACATGCAAAGCTGACGAATCAAGCAGATTTTATGATATATGGGGTTCAAGAAACAAATCATTTCGATCAATTAAATCCGATAAACCAATTTTTATCTGCTTTTACTTCCCTTACCATGAAGTTTTCATATCAGGATATCAAATTCAGCCATCTCAAAAAAATAGCATCAGAAGCTGGTGTATTATAGGATGTGAAAACAATGATGACGAAGGATTAATTCTTGATCATCAAGATAACTGCTCATTAGAAAATGAAAAATCTTTTTATTCTTGGAAGACCAAAGAAACTTATAACGATAAACCTTTTAGAATCATACGGTTTGTTGGCTTGGACGGTGTCTTCTCATTTCATTGTTTAGACTTTTTAGGCAAAGCTAAACCTTGCCCTTCAAAAGTTCTCACAGATAAAGATATGTTTGGATCTTTCACATTTTCACATACAATTCAAGAATGGAACCATGGTAAATGAAATAATGATTTTAATTCATTTATTATTTTTAATCTTCAAAAACTAAAGCAGACTATTTTATTAGAGATTGTTAAAATTAATGAAATTCATGTTTTTTAATGGTCAAAATCCAAAAATTTCAATACATGAATTTTTTTTATATGATTAATGGCATTTTTAAACCTTCAAATAAATAAATAAATAAATTGCTCTTTTATCCAGAAAATCATATTCTTTTTTTTGAAAATTTCTCTTAATAAGTTGAGAGTAAATTGAAATATTTGAATGCTGTTTATATTTGTCCATCAGAAATATTTCAATAAAAATCTAAGAGATTATCAATTTACTACGAAGTTTCTGAACATAAAGTATTTTTTATGCAGATTTTTCTTAAGAATGAAAATCAAACTTTTTCTTAAGATAAAACTTTTTCAAGATGTTCACAAAAACTTTTCATTTCTATATCGGAAATCCACAGCAGAATATGAAGACAAAGTGAAACTTTGCTACATATGACTTCAACTAGTTTCTTTTAAAATAATTACATTGCCAGCTTCTATTTTATTGGTTTTTCATCATATATGGCAACATTAAGCATCGTTAATAACAAAAATCTATCCTTTTGACTCTAATTAATATATTTTTAATACAAAGTTTCTCTAATATTTCATAGATTCCAATATCGAAACCATTAATCCATCATTGCTTATTAAAATAAAGCAACATGATAGATAGGTTTGCTGTGTCTATCAAATCAAATAGTTTATTACGTTTTTTCAAATTCGTAATCTAAACTATGCTCATACAATAATAATTGCCATTTTAAAAAATAAATTGCATCCAATGAGCAAAAATGATACTTATTAAATAGAAATTAGTAAATTAGTTCGAGTTGAAGCAATTTCAGTGATGAGCTAATTTTCTTCAATCAAATAAACGTGCACCAACTATGACTTTGTTGAAATGCACACATTGAAGATTTTTTTTTCTATTTTATAAATATAACATTGGCTTTTATTTTTTTATTTTATTTTGAAAGAAAGGTAATCAAACTAATATCATTCGATAGATTCTTTCGTGACATTGTTGGGATATAATTGTTTAACCAAATACAACATATTTTATATGAATTAATGCCATTTTTTAATTCTCTCCTGAAAAGGATATACTACCAAATATATTGTTGAAATAAAATTGTTTAGTTTTGCGATATAAAATTTTAGACTAGTTTTTTTTTTTTTTTTTCTAAAACATGAATTACTTTATATACAAATTACTTTATATACAAATTACTTTATATATATTAATTTAGATATATAAATACTGTAATTTAATAAATATAAAAATATTCAATATATAAACAAAATACACTAAAATGAATGATTTATGGCGCTTTAAAGTATTAAAAAAAACATGACACTTTGAATTCATAGAATTCAGTATCAATGGTAAATGGTTCACATTTATTTTGAAGTCTAAAGATATGCAGTTAACAGAAAAGGAGAATGAAGAACTCGAAGTCCTTAGAAAAAACATCAGCAAAATATTAGAAAAATCAACTAATAAAGAAAGGCCAACTAAACATGTTTTAGAAAATATTTTTTACTTAATTGATAATTTTTTATATAGAGGTGACAATCGTGACATTATTCGTTCTATTGAATGCGGAATTTTGAAGTATCCCAATCGAGTGTTTTACTACATAAATATACAATTGCTAAATAAACATTTCGGTTTATGCAAAAATAATACAGTCGTAAGAAAGTTTTTCAAAATAATTGGATACGAAAAAGATAAAAAAAGTGAAATATTGAAAATGATTAATGAAGTTGATCATCCATACTTCAAATTAATTGATCGTAAAAAGTGGGAAGTTTTTAAGCGTAAGGGTCATGAATCAAAAATGGAAGAATTAATGACCAAATGTTTCCAAATGCTTGACATTGTTATTATTAAAAGCGAGGATTTCGTTAAATTGTTTGAAAAAAATTCTATCAAATCTCCAACGGCTTTCTCACAATTTATTATTCAATTTTTAAAGCCTATCAATCAAGGTGAATTTAATGAATTAATTAGCTATCTCGAAAAGAAGCATCCCAATATAAGGACAACTAATATTTTATTGACATTATTTGTAGCGAAATATACAGATAAATCCATATGCAACATTCATTTTACAAATTTCTCTTCGATTTTTAAATCAACAGAATTCTTTTCAGCTTTTTTTAAAGAATTTGAGCAACTGTCTAACAAAATAGCATCGAATAAGTTAAAATACTGTGAAAGCTACCAATCAGCATGCGAACGAAACCTGCAATTTGATTTTTTTAAGCCACCAGGTTTAATACACAAAGCTTATTATTCATCTGATCTAGAACATATGTTTGAACGATTTCTCAAACAAGAAAAGATTGATACGAATAAATCAAACCCAAAACAGTTTCAACCAATTCCAGCATCTCCTAATATTCAGATACCAATTTTAGCTGCATCAAACTCCGAATTTCCTATCCAAACTAACCCTTTACAAGTTTCGAATTTAAAGGCAATAAACGATTCAAATTCTAATCAAAATCAACAAAATTCACATCTACATGTCATGGGTGAATACAGCTTCCCGGATGGACTGGTTAACCCAGATCCAGATCTTGAAAGCTTGAGTTCATTCAACGACACATTCATATATGATTATGAATCAGCTTTATATAATTCGGAACAGTTTTCTTGGGAGGACAACAACGAACCAAATGAAGACTTTTAACGACATTTTAAATATCAAAATATTACTTTTGAAAAATTTTATGGCTTATAGCCAAAGAGACCTTTTAAGAAGTAGCCTATTTCATTTTACTGCACTTCATCTTAAAATTTTTAAAATTAAGAAAGAATTTATTTTAATTTGCTTTATTTTTTATTTTTTTTTTTTTTTCATTTATATTTAATTACAATGCATCAAACCTCTACTATTAATAAATTAAAAATGCTTCCCTTAGGTTTCTGAAACTATAGAAAAAAATTGGTTGAAATTAACCTTTTTTGGTGTATTTCAAATTTCAAAATGTAGACTTAATATATTATTTATTTTACATTTATTCAATTTATATATGTATGCATATTTTATCATATACATTTAATATGATTAAAATAAAAATGCATTACATATATTTAATTATAAATTAAGATATGATGTTTTTATTAAATCACGAATTTGAATGATATAAATTAACCATTTTAGGCGAATTCCATTTATAAAAGAATTTTATATATATCTTCCAAATGTTATTAAAAAAACATTATATAATATATATAATAATAATAATATATTATATTCATATAAAAACATTTATATTTATCTTAATTATTTTGCTTTTTTTCGAATAATTTTTTTTTTTTGCAAAAGCACAGCGTACAAAGACAGATGAAAAAAGTGTACTAATAAGAGTATATTATCCGAAAAAATTATGGCGTTATCACAATTTAAAAAAATATTCTCTGAAAAAGCTGATTTAATACATAAACTGAGTTCAAAAAACTTTACCTCCATATCAAATTTTAAATCATTTTATCTTTTTTATCAAACAATTTAATTGCATTATTCTTCAGTAATAATATATTATATAATTATCATAATATTAATTAAATTATAAAAAATTAATTCATATTTAAAATATAAAGATATGATTATTTTAAATTGAGAGGGAGGTAATGTTTTTTGAACAAGGTTTATTCAGAGAATTTTTTTGAAATTATAATATCTCATTTAATATTTTATTTGATACCAAACAAATAACATAATTAAAATTAAATTTCTTGTTATAATTATTATTCCATAAAAAAATCGATAAATTTTGGTATCACTTAAATTGATATCATCTAAAATTTAGATATAGTAGCAAATTGCATTTAAATTACTATCAATATAGTTTATGACAAGATAAAATAAGTAAAAAATATTTTTAAATAAAAATATCAAAGAAAAAAACTCTCAAAAAGAGCATGAGGAGGGAATCAGTCATTCATTTTTGGATAAAAGTGAGAAAAAAAATTTTAATCATGCTAAATTTAAAAAATTTTCTTAAGACACAAACTTATATATCATGCCATGTTTTTAATCATACCAAAATTTGAACTTTTTCTGAAGACACAAACTTTTTCAAAACATTCAAAAATCATCAGTTCATTTCTTTTATGAAATCACGCAGCAGGATATCTTTGCTTAGTTAAATTAAGCAACCTGATAGATAAGTCTGTCGCGTTTATAAAATCAAATAGTTTATTACGTTTTTTCAAATTCGTAATCTAAACTATGCTCTTTCAATAATGATTTGCCACTTTAAAAAATAAATTGCATCCAATGAGCAGAAACGATACTTATTAAATAGAAATTAGTAAATTAGTTCGAGCTGAAGCAATTTCAGTGATGAACTAATTTTCTTCAATCAAATAAACGTGCACCAACTATGACTTTGTTGAAATGCACACATTGAAGATTTTTTTTCTATTTTATAAATATAACATTGGCTTTTATTTTTTTTTTATTTTTTATTTGAAACAAAATCAAAATACAGGACTTTGAGTATTAATCATTGATGTGTTTTGGTTCTCTCCTGCAACAATTATCGTTACAGTTAAATATCGATATTATTTGTTCTTATAGAAGGAAAAAGTACATTTTCCTACAAAACCAAAGTGTCGATAGAAAATTTTCCACTTATTTTTGAAATATGTATCATTGAGATAAACAAATATAAAAATTTTCCACTAAATAAAGTCTCTAACCTTTCGGTGGTTTCATAAACTACGTCGATTTCACTTGATTTTCATCAGCTTATAGTAATTTTTCAGCTTATTTAGCACAGATCATCAAATATAAAAAAGATTTTTTTTTTTTCTGAGTATTTTTATTCATACAATAAACTTTTTGATTTAAATATTTTATCATTTGAATCATTAATATCTTTGGAAAATCATAATATTTTTATTTTAAATTTAATATTTGTTTATAAAACTCTAATATAAATATTTATTAATAAAATAAAGAATTTTGTTCACGAAATATTATTATCAAACCAATATCTTTTACGAAATAAAAACAGCTATCGGCAAAAGTGGTTACATGTAAACAATGGCCATAATAACAAATATTTTCTATTACTGCAATGTCAAGAAATATAAAAATTAAATACCGACTTTCCAAATTGATTTACAAAATTCAATGAGTTCTCACTTTTTATCCATTTTACTATACGGTTCTTATAAAAAGTGTATCCATTTTATATATATATATATATATAAATATACAATTGCTAAATAAACATTTCGGTTTATGCAAAAATAATACAGTCGTAAGAAAGTTTTTCAAAATAATTGGATACAAAAAAGATAAAAAAAGTGAAATATTGAAAATGATTAATGAAGTTGATCATCCATACTTCAAATTAATTGATCGTAAAAAGTGGGAAGTTTTTAAGCGTAAGGGTCATGAATCAAAAATGGAAGAATTAATGACCAAATGTTTCCAAATGCTTGACATTGTTATTATTAAAAGCGAGGATTTCGTTAAATTGTTTGAAAAAAATTCTATCAAATCTCCAACGGCTTTCTCACAATTTATTATTCAATTTTTAAAGCCTATCAATCAAGGTGAATTTAATGAATTAATTAGCTATCTCGAAAAGAAGCATCCCAATATAAGGACAACTAATATTTTATTGACATTATTTGTAGCGAAATATACAGATAAATCCATATGCAACATTCATTTTACAAATTTCTCTTCGATTTTTAAATCAATAGAATTCTTTTCAGCTTTTTTTAAAGAATTTGAGCAACTGTCTAACAAAATAGCATCGAATAAGTTAAAATACTGTGAAAGCTACCAATCAGCATGCGAACGAAACCTGCAATTTGATTTTTTTAAACCACCAGGTTTAATACACAAAGCTTATTATTCATCTGATCTAGAACATATGTTTGAACGATTTCACAAACAAGAAAAGATTGATACGAATAAATCAAACCCAAAACAGTTTCAACCAATTCCAGCATCTCCTAATATTCAGATACCAATTTTAGCTGCATCAAACTCCGAATTTCCTATCCAAACTAACCCTTTACAAGTTTCGAATTTAAAGGCAATAAACGATTCAAATTCTAATCAAAATCAACAAAATTCACATCTACATGTCATGGGTGAAACTCAATTTAGTTTTCAGAATAGACTGTGTGATACAGATCTAGATTCTGAAGGATTGAGTTTATTTGATGACATAGACATACATGATTATGAACCAGCTTTAGATAAATCGGAACTGTTTTCTTGGGAGGACAACAACAAACCAAATGAAGACTTTTAACGACATTTTAAATATCAAAATATTACTTTTGAAAAATTTTATGGTTTATAGCCAAAGAGACCTTTTGAGAAGTAGCTTATTTCATTTTACTGCACTTCATCTTAAAATTTTTAAAATTAAGAAAGAATTTATTTTAATTTGATTTAATATTTTTTTTCCATTTATATTTAATTACAATGCATCAAATCTCTACAATTAATAAATTAAAAATGTTTACATGCATTATTTTTTCTAGAATCCATATTTTTTTTTCATCTACCACCAAAAAAGAGATATAGATATTAAAGGACAAATTACCTCAAGCCATTTAAAAATTCAAATTTGAAATAATTGAAATATTTATATGAGTTTTCATAAAATTAAAACTTCAATTTAAAAATGATTTTTTTTTTTTTTCAATTCTTCTAAATTTAAAGACAATGGATTCAATCATTGATAAACATTAAAATTTAGAAAGAAGATTAGTTTGGCCACAGCATATGATACTTAATTCAATAGAAACTTTTTCAATACTTAAAAAAAAAAAAAAGTTAAAAGTTTAAAAAATTAAATTTTTTTAGAAGTCATTTCCAAGAAGACTTTCTTTGTAAGTAGCAATTGTTTCAGAGTTGTTAACTTTTCTACACTTGCATGGATTCCACTTTACAAGGAGAATCACGATTACTATGATCAAAGCCAAAAAAACTACAGCCATGCACGCCAACATAATAATTATTATTCTTTTCAATTTCTTGTATTCTTTGTCATCATCTTTACTATCGCTAGTTGGCATCACATCGCTTGTTGGTGTTATAATAGAAGTTGCAGTTTTAGTGACAGGAGCAGGTGTTTCAGTTTCAGTTTCAGGTATTTCAGTTTCAGTTGGCCTTCTTGATTTAGTTGGCATTGGTGATTTAGAAGCAGTTGGTGTTGGTGGTGGTATGTATTCCTCAGTTGAGAAGAGCAGAGAATAATCTCTAGGTTGGTCAGAGTAAGTGAAGAGAGCAGCGCAAAATTCAGTAAGAGAAGTGTCATTAATAAGTGTGATTATTGGGAGTTCTTTGTTTGAAGCAACTTTTGCATTGAAGTCATATTGACCCATTGACATGTGGCACTCTTTAGAGATCCAGATTGTCGGCGTTTTTCTAAAATCGCTATAGTTAGCAGAGATGTACTTGATTGGCTTACTTGCCTTTATTTTCATTCTGTAAAGCTGCAGGGGAGGAACTGTCACCTCGATCTTTTCGTCGGCGTTATGAGGGTATATCTTAGCTTGACAGATTGGACCGATTTCGTCTTCCTTGCACTTGCAGAAGCCAGGATGTTCTGGATCAGATTCAGGACACGGCGAAACATCAGACTCGCCGAAACTCATGTATTTGTTTTCAATGTCACCTGTAGCAACAGTTGAAAACTCCTGACGGACATCTTCTTTAGATAACAAAGAATCGAGGAATGAATGTGCATAGACATGCACTTTGTATATTCCTGTTTTCAACTCAGTCTTGTCAACGATGACTTTCTCATTTGTCGAGAGGAATTGAGTGCCATTTACGCAGTGATCACCGCGATAAATCACTCCGTCTGGCGAGACAACAACGAGATCGAGATCGTGCGTCAGCGGTATTGGACTCTCTTGATTAAGCATGACATCGAGATAGGAAAGAGTCACTTGAAGAGGGACCTTGTTTGATTTGACATCAATTTCAGCGACAAGATGTCCATTCTCAGTTATTGAAGGTCTTTTCTCGTTCTGCTCACTGATTTGAATACCAAATTCATTCTCAAGAGGAAGGACACTGCTGAAGTCAACAAAACCATGACCATAGATGATGTCTGGCGACTTTGATCCAAATGGATGTCTAGCAGAATTAATGATCAAAGCTCTCATTGTTGTTCCATCCAACTCGACCTTATCAGTCCATCTTCCAGACTTGAAATATTGGGCTGCAATTGCAGTAGCACCAGCCACGTTAGGAACTGCCATTGAAGTTCCACTTTTGAGGATCAAACCGCAACCGTCTCTTATATCTTTGCAGGTGTAATTGTCGGTTTTATACGACATTGCACTGATGACATTGTCACCTGGTCCCATTACGTCCGGCTTCATTATTGCTTTAGTTGCAGGTCCCATTGAACTATAGACTCCTTTTGTGAAAGGGTTTTGTGTTTCAATGACATTGTTCACAATGATTTCTACTCTTGTCTTCTTTTGAATTAAGTCTTCAACTCTCTTTGATTCAGTGATAAGAACAACTCCAAGTGAATCAGTAATTGAACAATTATTAATGAACCCAAAGACTTCCTCAGGAGTGTCGCCATAAAGAATAGAAATAAATTCTCCATTCAATTCGTCGCATGTATCTTTCCTTGAATCGACAGCAACGAATCTCGACTTGTTTTCTTTTGTTCCCAAGAAGTCGCTGTACTCAATGTAATTATCAAAGGGAATTGCAACCATGTTCACTGGAATGATGATCGTTGGATCAACTACTTCTTGAAGTGTAAATGTGTTCTTTGAAGAAAAGACAGGATTGTTTGAATAGCCAATATCAAGGACATTCTTGTTGCCACCAGGATCACCAACAGTGAAGTTTCCATAAAGAGCCGAGTTTCCTGCAGAGAATAAGAAGATCTTGTCTGGATTCTTGGCTGCCAATTCTCCGTATTCCTGGTTAAGACTTTCAACATGGATGTCGGTATCACCCCAGCTGTTGCTTGATATTCTTGAATGGAACTTTTCCATCTGTGATTGAAGAACTTCAGTTGGCACTTTTCCGTAAATGCCAACATAAAGCATCTTCGCATCAGGAGCACTGCCATCAAAGAGGCTGCTGAGTGTATTGCTTTCATCGGTAACAATGCTTTTGCCAGCCAAAATGCCAGCAGTGTGAGTCCCGTGCTCGCCATCGGCAATGGCTTTTGTCCAGTTCTCCATTGAGTAGTCTGAGTGGTAGTACACAAATTTTCTGTGGTTCGTCATTTCCTTGTTAAATTCAAGAGGTGTGTTCGCATCGTAAAACATCGGGTGGCGGAAGTCAATAAGCGAGTCCTCGATTGTGATAATTTCACCTTGTCCGGTCAAATTGTGATCGTGAAGATATCGGTCATATTTGTAGAGACCTGAGTGGGGTTCCCTGTGGAGTGGTTGGTCGTTCTTTTGGAGGTAGCCGATGTTGATGTTGTTTTGTTCAACGGGATTTTTGTATGGCGTAATGAGTTTCACTCCCGGAAGCTCAGAAAGACTTCGGGCTGCTTCGTACTTCTTTTGAAGGAATTGGAACGAATTTAATCCGTTTTGATCTACGCGAATGACATATGAATCTTGATTATGTTGACGATCGATTGTATAGAGAGTAGAGGATTCGGGAAGCTGGTAACCTCTTGCGGTTTGGACAAGAAGATAATCGGTTTGGTCTAAGGGACAAGTAATATCGATTTTGTCCGATGGATTAATTAATGTGGCATATGAAAAAGAGGATATCTTTTCTAATTCGCTGGGGGATAAGTATAGCATAAAAGTATTCTTGATTATTTGATCTTGAGCTTTTATTTGAACGTATTTTTGGGCTTCGGAAAGATAATTACTTTTTATATGAACATAATACCATTCCTTAACGTTACTATCTTGTTTCGCTTTGCGGAAAAATGAATATGAGCTTGATGATTTATATTCATTTGAATTAACAGGATTTAAAGTATATTCCTTATTTCGGCTTGTAACGAAAGTAAATGATGAGCCTTCGCTCATTCCAACATCTTCTGAGGCTTGAGAAGAAGAAAATGTGGAAAAGAATGCAAAAATAATGGGAATTATCATTTTAAAGTGATTGACGATAAATTCTCTATAAATGATATGAAATAAATAGATATGAATATCTTTGCTAAATAACAATATTTTGCATTTTATTTATTTTTTTATTTTAATATTTTCTTTTTATGATTTCATTTTTTAAAATAATATCTAAAAAACAATAAAATTTGTATAAAAAATAAAATAATAAAATAAATATACAGTTGAGTTTTTCAAATAAAATGATAAACTCTTACACTCAAATTATAGAAAATAATTAAATAGTTTATTTAATATTTTCAATGATTTTTGACAAATTTTTAAGTTTTTATCAAAAAGTAGCTATCGAGAATATATAATATTCAATTTTTCAATATATTAAAATGAAAAATGAAAAATATTTCTTTTTACAAATCAATATACAAAATATTTAATGATAAATCTATTTATAATATAATATATTAATCATTTATATTTATATTAATTAAAATATTAAGATATTTTTCCAAATTTAAAAGATATTATTAATAAATATATTAATATATATATTTGAAAATATTGAATTAATTTAACAGATTCTTTATAAATATTTTATATAAGTTTAGCGTTAGGCTTGTTAAGTCTCGATTTTCGATATCGATAATTGATCCATTTTTCTGATATCAATATCAAATCAAAAATTTTATCTCTGATATCAATAATGAACAAAATAAACTAGGATTTCGGTTTATATGAAATTTAAAACAGCTTTATTTTTGTTTATAATTTATTATATTTAATATAATTATTATTTTAGATTTTATATATTAGATAGATAATAAATATATTATTATATATATATATTTATTTATTTTTTAATAGAATAAAAGTATTTGAAAAGTGTACTAAACCGAACATTAAAAATTCTAGTTTAAAAGATCGATTATAAATATTGAAAATTTTGTAAACTTTTTGATATATTGAGAAACTTTACACTTTTCGGACAAAATCCTCTCAATCTTATTTATTATAATATTCATATATGAACTTATTTTGACTTGTTTTTTGGAATTAAATCATGAAAATATCAACTCTTTTTTTATCATAAAAAAGTTTTCGAATTGAATAGAAATGATTGAAAAAAAACTGAGACTCTCAGTCTGAGAGCATTTTGTCTGAAAAGTGCAACTTTTTTGATATATCAACTTTTTTAACTGATTACTTCACATATCCATTATCAAATATAATAAAAGCTGATTCTTGAACATAATAAGTTAGAATATATTTATTTTATGCCAACATAATACTATTTTTAATGTTTTTTTCAGGTATTAATTTCGATTAATCAAGATTCGATATCAAAAGAATATTTTTTTTGTATCACATTTCATACTTGATAATCGAATTTATCAATTAATATTTGCAATCGATAGCATTTTATTATCGATTATCTGAGTTAAAAAAAGTGCCAAACATGATAATTGATATCGAATAACAAGCCTATTCAGCGTTTAAGCTTCAAGATTAGTTATTATGACTATAAAATAAATAAAAAATCTTTTCATTACTTTTTGTGGTGGCCAAAAGAAAATTAGGTTCTTAAATAGCTAGAATTATTTTATGTTTAACATTTCCCAGATTAAAGCTATCATTTGCAAGAAAATACTTATATTTCTTCATACTTGGTTCTACATTACCTCAACTTTACAATTCTGATTAAATTCATACAACTATCATCCACAATGGCGTTAATTAGGTACATTCATGTCGCAAGTAGTTAAATATTTGAATTGAGCCAAAAAATACAGCATTTTTCAAAAAATTTTTAGAGGGCAATAACGAATGAAACTTTTTTTGTCTTCAAAAAATTGTTTTATATATAAGAGACAAAATGAATATCTGGTTCTTTTATCAAAAAAATGCAAATATCTTAAAAATATTTTTTAATTTAAATAAGATATTTTAATTATATGATGCTAAGTTAATCCAAATTAGTTTTAATATTCGACTAGTTTATATATTTTATGTATATGTTTTGGCTTAATCTGTATTATTCAGTCGAGAATGTAATATATTGGCTATGGACTCTTTTTTGAGAAAGGTTGATTTTTCTTTATATTATTAATTTTAGAGTAGCTGCAACAAATTCAAAACAATGCACATCTTTAACAAATGTATATTTTGAAAATCAATCATCTTTTACATCAATCAACAATTGTGTTTTTAACCAATGCACATCATTAAAAGAAATATCGATTCCACCCTCAGTTAATAAAATTGGTGAATTTTCATTCAATTATTGCACATCGTTAGAAGATGTATCGATTCCTCCTTCAATACTTTCAATTGGAAAATGCGCTTTTCAATTTTGCACATCATTAAAGAAAGTATCAATTCCAAATCCTATGACTTCAATTGGTGAATTTGCTTTTCAATTATGCACTTCACTAACAGATGTGGAGTGTCATCGCTTCTTATATAGGTTTAAAGAAAATGCCTTTTCTGGATGCTTTAATTTATTAAATGGCAAATTTAGAGCTTATTCATAATTTTTTTTAAGGTACAAATCCAGTACGTTATTTTTTGAATAGGAGAACGTTTATTATTTGAATAGTTGCATGTCTCTGAAAAAGTTTAAATTGACTAGGTTTGTTTTTGACACTTATTTTACAATTTAAATAAGCATTATGACATATTATATGAAATGGATGAAAATAATCGTTTTTTATTTAACATGTCATTTTATTCTTTGAGAATGTCAAAAAAAATTGCGGTTTCTAAACGTACTGGATTTGTACCTTAAAAAAAAAAAAAAAAAAAAAAAAAAAAAAAAAAAAAAAAATCAAAGAATTTATAAATAATTATCAACTTTTTCGTTTTATAATTCTTTTAAGGTTTGTAAATTGTTTTTTCATGAAAAGTGTCACTTTTTTGATCTTTTTTTTCCAACAATAAATTCGCCACCAATTGATTTGTAATGTTTGTTGTCTGGCCAATTATGATAGTTTTAAGATTTGGTGTGCTATTGATACAACCATCTTGTAGTTCAAACTCGTAAAAAATAAACGAACAAATTTTCAATATAAATTTTTATTATTTATTATTTCCCCAAATTACCTCTTTTAATTATTACTTTAATAATTATATTTGATAAATACATTTATATGAGAAATATAATAACTAATTATTGCAGTTGGTACCACGCCTAACGTGTAAAAATTTATGATTTTTTTTTCTTATTTTTAAATCAGAATTTTATCAAAATTTCTTATAGTTTCAATGTTTAAATTCGAAATAGTGAAAAATAAATATATTGAGCTTAATCGTTATTTACACGATGACTGAATAAGTAGTTCAAGCCTCATTATGTAAAAAATGAAAAATAAATATTATGATTCGCTTAGTATGAATTTTTTTGTTCAAAAGATTTTTAAAGCATTTTAATTTTTTAATCAAAGTATAAACAATAGTTTTGACAACCATTTTCAACTAATATATGAGGTTCTGAGATGATATTTCATCATTATTTAGCAAAAAAACCAGATTGTTTTTATGAACTTTGTTTTCTGATTGTTTTCTGATCTTGACCAAATATTAATTGAATTTATCATCTTAAAACATTTTTTTTTATGAAAAAACCTCTACCATTTTTTTCACCTATTTTTGGAAAACCCACCTACCATTTTCTATTCAATTTTTCGATAAAAAAATTGAATAGATTGCATTTTTAAATAAACTGAAAGTAAAAAGTCAGACAACAAATTGAATATAATTTGAATACTTTATATGATCGTCACATATATTTATATTCAAATTTTTGATCGTATATATGCATTTTTATTCAAAAAACGGTCTGAGTTTGATATTCGATGGAATAGAAATTTCTTTGATATCACCGCGCGCAAACAATGTCAAAATCATCATTATTTTGATTACTTTTACCAACTAAGTATTTTTGTTCTATATATTTGAATTGGTCATTAGATGATGAAATTCTATTTCTCTCATTCAATTTTCTATATTTAACAATTAATTCCAGTGAATTAATTAACAATTGTTGGGATATGGATCCCAAAAAGAGGCCATGCTTCGAAAAAATATGAGAAAGTATTGAAATTAATAATTATAAAGTTGTTGATTTATCCATATCTGAGGTCACTGAAGTTCGCAAATTTGTTGAAGAGCATAAAAAAAGAATTCCTAAATATTAAGTAGTTTATCCTTTTAAATTTCAAACATGTAAATACAACAAATCATCTACTCTAATTCATGATAAAAATTTCATTTTCTATTTTTTTTTTCTTTATACCAGATTTGATATATAAATATCATGAAATATCATGAAATTTGATTCTTATCTTCTTATACATAATCAAGTTTTTGCTGATTTTAAAAATACAAAAGATAAAAAAATAAACCAGTTGCTAACTTCTTTCTAAATGTTTCATTAATTTTATTTTTCAGTAGAACAATAATAACCTTGCCTTTCCATGGAATTTTTTCTAGTAAAATTTATTCGACATCCTTTATGTCTGTAATTTGGTCAGTGTTGATTTGGCTAATTGCGTTGATATAATTAATAATCTTTGATATTTTTTTCATTGATTTCAAATTAGATTTAATTTTTGTGCGCAAGTTATTGAGATCTTGCATTATCAAATCAGTGTTAACTTTTCGAAACTTTATCGTGCTTTACAATTTAAAAAAAAAAAAAAAAAAAACGAAAAAATGCTCCCAGCGCGATTCGAACGCGCAACCTTCCGCTGACCCAGCGAACGCTATTCCTATTAAGCTATGAGAGCTGTTATTATTATTACTTAAAACATATATAAAATATAATATGGGAATTTCATTGGAACTTTTAATTATTTGGACTTTATTGTTCATCTCAATATGTGATAAAAGATTGTGTACTACTAAGAAATCATTCATAAGCCAATGATTTATCAAATTTTGAAAGTTTGATTGATTATGCAAAAAAGGGTTTGTCAATTAATTTAAAATTAAGATATTGCTAGAATTTGTAAAGAAATATGGGGATTGTATTAAATAATAATGACCAAAAAAGTATGTGAAATATTGGATTCGAATTCATATGATTTGATTTTGCAAGTTTATGATGATGATGCATATCAAAAAAGAAACAAAGGATGGTGGTCAATGCTATTATTCGAAATATTGTAGATATATGATAAGAATTCACAAAAATTTCAACAATATTTCATAAAACTTCATTAAGAAGTCCAAATTGTCATTATGCTTTATTCACACCCATATCAACTTTATTGGCCTACATGTATTGTGGAGCTGATTTTCATTCAATTTCAGATCTAGTTCGTCAATCTTGTAGTTAATGTCATATAGAATATCATGTTCATTATAATGGAAATAAAAATAATTATGTAAAATGCAGATTCTGCTCATATAAAGTGACATCAATCCAAAATGATATAATGTTTCTTTTGTGTAAAACTCTTCTCTTTGGAATAGATTATTATTCATTTTAATTGATTGAATTCAAAAATTTGATAGGTAAAATTGACAAATAAATCAACATGAATAGAATTTATCTCAATATCTTTAATTTTTATTATAATCATTTTTCTTTTGTGTTTCATATTGAATAATATTTCAAATTATTTTTGAATTTTTACACTTTTTTATCTTTGAAATTGCTAGTTTTTGTTATTTTTTGTAATGATATTATTTAGTATTGCTTTATATATAAGTTCTTATTCTCTTCATTAGGCTTTATTTTTCAATTCATAAATGGTCCCAAATTAAGTGAAATTTCTATTCAATGTCAATGAAAAATCAAATTTCAGATCCGAAGATTGCTAAATATTTTCTTTTCTGTTTTATACATAATTATAATTTTTTGCACTAATAAGTTCAAAAATAAGAGAAGATATGAAAACAAATAAATAAGAATTTTTTCAATATTTTATTTACTCTTTTTTTTCTCTAAAATTTCATCATAATATTTCAAAAGAGCAGATATCTTATGCATTTGATCTTCGAAAGAATCATTTTCTGAAAAAATATCAAATTCTTCATTAATTCTACTTTTAATGCTTTCTTTTTCCAAAATCATCCAATTACCTGCCTTTTTAGTTTCACCAATTTTTAGTTGTCGATCGGTTTGGGTTTGAATTGATTTAAACGTTTTCTTTTGTTTTTGAACAATATCAATGATCATCAACAACTGGCAAATCAAATTCCTCATTCTATCAATGACGGATTTGTCAATCTCAATCGTCTCAAATTGATTCTTCTTCTTCTTCTTCTCTTTTAAAGGCATTTTGAGGCTTTTCTGCATTTAAAATGAGAACTGGAGTGTATTGTTCTTTTTTCTTTTGAAAAATTGGCGTAAATTTACTGTCCACGCAGGCCAGCATTCTTTGCTTTGAGTTATGAACCTTCATTAATGTTTTGAAATCCGTTTATGATTTATAATCAAACTTCATGTTTGCCCAGAACATTTTATATTCATTTGAAAATTCAATGAGATCATTCAAATTTGAATCGATACATTAAAAAAATTCTAAGTTTAACATAGCAAATGAGAACTGAGCAAATAATAAAGTTGATATGAATGCATTTTTTATAAGTTTTTGTTTTTGATATCAAAATTGAAAATTTGATTTGTTTTTCCATATTATTTTCAATTTATGTTGTGAAATAAAACAAACAAAAAGGATTGAATATTAGCACGAATTTTGTTTAAGGTTCATCATCATGAATAAGTCAGCACAATGCTCATTGTTATAAAAAATTTTGTTATTTCTATTGTTTTTTTTTTTTTTTTATATACTCAAAAAAAAAAAAAAAAAAAAAAAAAAAAACATTTTTAAAACTTATTGAATGTAGGTTTTGTAGAATATACTGATTGCCTAACATTTATTGGCAGTAATGAAATAATTTAAATCACAACACTAAAAATTGATCATATATTCCCCGAAATATTCATCAAATCGAATTAATGAATGAAACATCAAAAACAAAAGCTATCCAAATTTCCTTCCTTATCAAATTTTTGCTGTTAAAAATAAAAATAAATGAATGAAATATTTATGAAATGATATATAAAAATATAATTTTAAATATTAAGGTCATTATTTTGTTTAAACCGACCAAACAAAATAGGATAATTGGGCTTGTATAGTGCATTTTTCATATCAATACAAATCTCTTCAGCCATTTGTTTTAATCTCACCAAATCTTGAAATAACAACGAAAATATGCATTTTGGGAATTGCAAACATCGAACAACATCATCGTAGGCAAATTTGAATTCAAATGATATTTGAGTTTCATTTTCAATTGCATTTAATGAAGTGATTTGGAACCTGTTATCTTGATTTATTTCATTCAATATTTCATCTATTTTTTGATGAAATGATGAATCATTTATAAAGGGATCAAATTCGTTATCATTACTTATGTCATTTGATATAATATTATTTTTTTCATTAGTTAAAAAATTGTCTTTTAATTTCTCTTCTTTTACATCTAATCTAATGATTAACCTTTTACATGCTGAATCTTCCTTTTTTGCTTGCCATCCATATCGAGATGATTTTATTCGAAGTAACGGAAAGTTTATTATGAAATCTTTGACATTTATTAAATACTTTTTTTCTTGGACTTTTTGATAAAGAAATTGGAACGAATATGAATGATAATCTGACTGAAAAAGAAGGAAAAACATTGGTTTAAATAATGCTATAATAAACATTTTTGTCACATCTATCTTTTCTTGCATTAGGATTAGCTTAAAATGTAAATAGCAATTGATAAAAAGGTTTGATATTTGTAAACGTTCATCTTTTATTTCAACGTTTTTATAAATTAATGGTGCATTTTCATATTCTAATGCATTTATATAATGATTAATTGCTTCATCTTTATTTTGTTCTTCGACTTCATAAAAATAACCAAGATTATATTCAACTAATGGAAATTTAACAGCTACAATTGTGTTCTTCAACGCTTTTTCAAAATAACGTTTTGCTTCTTTTTTATTTCCTTTGAAAAATTGATTTATTAAACCAAGATTATTCTGACCAAATGGATATTCGGCAAAAGCAGCTTCTTTTATATATTTTACACCTGTGTCTAAATCATTCTTTTCCAAAAGATAAATCAAACCAAGATTATTATAAGAAATATAATAATAATCATTATTTCGAACTTCAGTAACATATCCTTGATTATAAATTAATTTATAATGTTCACTTTGAGAAGAAATACTTTTTAAATAATATTGAATTGCAGTCTCTATATCAATATCAACACATTTTCCGTTTTCATACATCAAAGCAAGATAGTATAAAGCATTAATATTCACTTCTTTTTCACATGATTGAAAATAATGAAATGCAGTTTTATAGTCACTTTTGATTCCATAACCATATAAATACAAAATTCCTAATTTCAAGGCTGCATCATTGTTTTTAGACTTTAATGCTTCTTCATAACATTCTTTTGCTTTTGCATAATCTTTTTCATTGAAATAAATATCACCCAATACAAAAAGTGCACTAGGATAATTTTTCTTCTTTGATTTTATTAATAATTCTTTTGCTTTTAAAATATCTTTTTTAACCCCTTCACCATTCAAATATAATCTAGCCAAAAGGAAGAATCCTCTTGCATTATTTAAACTTGCAGATTTTTCGAAATTCTTTTTTGCTTCAAAAAAATCTCTTGCCATTCCCCAGCCATGATAATATAAGCATCCCAAATTATTTAATGCGTTTGGATGATTTTGCTTGGCTGCTATTTCATAAAACTTTTTTGCTTCTCCATAATTTTGTTCAATTTTATCATAATAATATCCAATCATATTGTAAGAATCTAAATCTCCTTTTTTTGCAGCCATTCTAAAATAAGATAAAGCTTTTTCATAATCTTGTTCTATTCCTTTCCCAATGAAATATAAATTTCCTAATGAATTCATTGCTTTTGTATTCCCAAGATTTACCGCTCTTTCATAAAATTCTTTTGCTTTTATGTTATCTACAGATATATTAAGATCACCATTTGAATAAATATTTCCTAAATTCAAAAGAGCATTAGAATTGCCTAAATCAGCTGCTTTTTTATAATATTCTAATGCTTTAACATAATCTTTTTCAATGCCAAGACCTAATGAATAAATGTTCCCTAATCCATTGTATGCATAAGAATAATCTAAAGCAGCTGATTGTTTATAATAATCTAAAGCGATTCCATAATCTTGCTTTACACCACGTCCTGTATAATGAAGATAGCCTAAGGTGAAAATTGCATCAGCGTTTTGCTTTTTTTGTGCTTCTTTATAATATTCAATTGCTTTGTCATAATCTTTTGTAACTCCCCTTCCATGCAAATATAAGTTTCCTAAGAAATCTAATGCATCTCCATTTCCTTGTTTAGCTGATAATTCATAAAATTCTCTAGCTTTTGTATAATCAATTTCAACTCCCAAACCTTTGCAATAAAAATCACCCAAATTTAATTGTGCAATTGGATTATTATTTCTTAACTCTGACATTTCATATAATTTTTTGGCCATTTTATAATCTTGTGTAACACCGTTTCCATTTTTAAAAAGATCACCAAAATAAACCAGAAAATAAGAGAAATCTGGAAATAATTCTTTATATTTTTGCAAGTATTTTGGGTCTAAAAATGTTACCATTTCATTGAAGTATAGAAACATCTCATTTTCATTGATATTTATTGATTTATCAACTGGAAAATAAAACCTTAAGTTTTCTATATTTGTTAGATGTTCACTCAAAATTGTTCTAATTTCTTCAATATCTGGTCTTTTTTGAGGATCAATATTTACACAACTTACATAAAGTTCCTTAATGTCATCTGAAAAAGATTTCATTTGAGGTATATTTTCATAATCAAATTTGAAAATCTGCTTTTCAAAGAGATAATAAATAAAGACACCAAAAGAAAAAACATCGGCTTCAAAAGATATATTTCCATACAAATATTGCTCAGGCGATGTAAAATTTTTATTTCCGTAATCATTTGACATTACCTGATCATAACTGTCATTTAATTTTTTAATAGTTTCATTATCAGCAAAGAATGGATTTTCATCATGATTAACAAGTATGTTTGATGGCTGAATATCACGATGGATAAGTGAATTTGATTTAAGATATGATAATCCTTTGAAAATTCGAATTAATACATAAAATGAATAAAAATAACTTTTTGGGTCTTTATTCTCTTGTTCATAAATGTCTTTAATTGATCCATTTGACATGAATTCATATAAAAATCCAATCTTTTTGTTTTTGCTTTTTTCTATAAAACCATAAAAAGGACAAAAGTATTGATGTGAATAAAACTCATCAAAAAAAATATCATTATTATTTAAAAACCCAACTTTTTTCATTACAAATATCCCAAGATTATCAATGTTCATAACTAAATTAATCAATTTTTGGTTTCTTGAGCTTATTGGTCTTAGAACAATGAATTCTCTCTCTTGAAATACTTTTATTTTAGAAATTTTTTTTAAGTTAAAAAATGAACGATCCTTGAAATAAGAAGAAGGATAATAATACCTGCGAATTAAATACGAAATCATTGGCCTAATAGTATAATTTATAAATGAATTTGAATTGATTTCATTTTTAAAATGATTACAGAATGAAGAAACTTCATTTATTGCTTCTTTTTCAGTTTTGGTTTGATTCCATTGATTTAAACTGAAAATATCATCTTGACTCACATTTATTCGAGCAGATTCGGTTTCGTCCAAAATTCTATAAAATTCATCAATAATTATATTTTCAAAAATAAGACATTCTGATTCAACACATATAATTGCATTTTGGCTTGTGCTTGGAGATATTCTTTTCAAGCTGTTTTGACTTTTCGTACTATAAATATTTTTTTGATTTGTATCAGATGAAAATCCAGAATTAAATTGATATGTAATGAATTTAAAATCTTTTAAATAATTCTTTAAATTTTTATTGATCAATTTGTCTTCTTTTTCATATTTGTAGTATCTGATATCGAAATATGAATATATATCTTTAAAAATCTGGCTTTCAATACTATCTTTGAGTATTAGATAGTCTTCTGGTATCAATTGAAAATTAATTTGTAAATCCATTTTAAAATTTATAAAAGTGATATGTTACCTATCAAAATAACATGACAATCAAAAATTTTAAAACAAGACCTTTTATATAAGTTGAAAAATTTAGGGAAAATTAAATTAATAACAATCCGACATCGTTCAGCGGTTAGGATACGTGGTTTTCATCCACGGGATCGGGGTTCGACTCCCCGTGTCGGAAATATTTTTTTTTGACGATGATTACACCACTTGATAATAAATTCAAATCAATCGACATTTTTTCTTGAATAATACCTTAAAATACAATCAATTGAAAATCTAATTTTTTAAATAAAAGTAATGACTGATTTTTTTTTTTTTAAAATCAAATTTTTTATTTGAAAAAACTTTTTTGGCATCATTTTGAATCTTCAAGTAGACATTCAGATTACACCTTTTTTTAAAATATTTTTTTGGGGAAAAAAAAGTATATAACGAAAATCTACATAAATTTTTTAAAGAATTAAGAAGATTCAGAATTCTTTTCCAAGCTAGGTATTGAATTTCCAAATGTACTTGTCTTTTTTTGGCTGAATCATCCTTTTTTTATACAATCTGTTGTCTATGTGATCTATCCCAAAAAGCATCATTCATCTTTACATGGTGAATGTTTTAGAGCATCCCTTTATAATGTCAATTCATCAAAATAACGATAATGATGATAATAGTACAAATAATAAGAAAATTATAGGAACATATACTGCAGAGCAGGTAACTCAGCACCATTGCATATGCGCTTTTCATTATAAAGATCGTGTTGCAATTATGGTCAATCCTAACACAAAAGTCAGTATGGAGCATCTAGATCGTGGTGAATCATGCTTTTTTATTTTTTTTTTTTTTTTAAATTCTCCAATTAAGTATGGAAGAGGAGTTTTTATCGGGTCCCAAAAATATTAGAAATTGTTGGTAAAGTGCGTATTGCATGCAAAAAGACAGTCTATTTCACTAAAATCACTTTTTTTTTAGAAAAGGGACTCAATTCAAATAAAACTTGCAATTCGTTCAAAGGCAAGTTTTCTAACATCTTTAAAGAAAAAGGAAAGAAAGTTAAAGATTTTGCATTTTTCATATTCAATACAATTTTTACTAGCAAAGACTTGTTGTTCTAATAAATCTTTGTTAATCATGGTTAATACCTTTTTTTTTAAAAAAAAAAAAATCGATTCATATTAATTTGCCGATTTTACGCATTATTGGATATGCTCTTACTGATAAATAGGAGTTGCTAAAGTTATTGTTTTGTAGAATTTATCTTTAGTATAATTCAATAAGATAAAATACCAACACCTAGCCAAGAGAAATGGATAGATATGGTTATTGAATTGTACAATTGTATAAAATCGACAGTTCAAATTAAAAGACCTTGAAGAGTTCGACGAAAGCTTTTACAACTCACTTAAAGGAGTTTTTGAAAATGACGTTGGTCCAATGGACATGGTGCTCTCTATCGATGAAGAAGAAGATGGTGAATACAAGGCTATTGATCTTGTCGAAAAAGGAGAAGAACAATCAGTTACAAACAAAAAAAAAAAAAAAAAAATATGTTTCGTTGTACCTTAACTAGCGTTTTACTCAATCAAATTTGTGCATTTGGTGAAGGTTTCGATTCATTGACAATTTTTATGAATCACAAATAACAATTATATTTATTTGGGGAACATTATGAATATTCTAAATTGTTCATTGTTTTATAAATTCAAGTATTAGTTTATATTGTTTTTGAGACCAATTAAATTTAAAAATAATAAATATTTATTAAGATATTTATATTTTTAAATTCTTAGAGTTTCAATTGAGTATAGAAAAAATAAAATATTTGACTTGTAAAATATTATTAAACTTTTTGAATTAAAAAGTGCCATTTCCCCAAACTTTGATTCAACTCATTAAATGAGTTCTTTTTTACATTCAATTGAAGAATTCAATCAACTTCCAGTCGCCAGTCAATAATCGATCATTTCAAGTCATCTAGCAAATAACTCAAGTGGAGAAAAAAAATCAAAATTAACAAAAATTCAAAATCTTTTGGAGTATTTGAATGAAAAGAATGATCAAGGAAGTGAACAAGTTTTTTCAATTACCTGCCAAAACAAAGAGAGGAGTCTCGAAAAAATCATCTTCCAAATTAATGATATTGAAATATAGCATCAAGCAATAGAAGTTTTGTACAAGAAAAGTCGACTTATTTCAACAGAATTTGAAAATCTTTTGAGGGATTTTGATACTGTTTCACTTGAGATTAAATATCCTTCATCGATATTTGATAACATTTACTCTCAATCACTCAACTTGAAGACTAAAATTTCTACGCGACCAAGAATCATCATTTCAATTTTTATCAGTGGAATCACACAAATAGACACGAAATTTCAGCGCGATAAAAATGTTGGAATTCTTCGATTTGACAAAACAGTTCATAAAATCAAATGGGCAGCATTCTTTGAATGTTCATCACTAACGCAAGTCACAATTCCTTATTCAGTGACTTCAATTGAAGATCGTGCTTTTGATGGATGTTCATCACTAACACAAATCACAATTCCATCTTCTCTAGCTTCAATTGGACAATCCGTATTTTATAGATGTTACAAATTAGACAAAATTATTATTATTCAACACCAAGAAAAGAGAATCGAATACTTTGAAGACAAATTTCTAATTTCCAAAACTAGACCAGAAAGTGAAATATATGATAAAATTGTTTGGGCTAAACTGTCCTTAAATATAGCAAATATCCCAACCTTTATTAAAATAATTGGACTATCTGCCTTCAAAGGATGTTCATCATTAAAACAAATCACGATTCCATCATCTGTAACTTCAATTGAAAGTGAAGCTTTCAACAGATGTTCATCATTAACACAAATCACGATTCCATCATCTGTAACTTCAATTGGATATGATGTTTTCTATGGATGCTATTCATTAAAACAAATCACAATTCCTTCTTCTGTAACTTCAATTGAAAGAGAAACTTTCAGAGGATGCTCATCATTAGCACAAATCACAATTCCTTCTTCTGTAACTTCAATTAAAAGTGGAACTTTCAACAGATGCTCATCATTAACACAAATCACAATTCCATCATCTGTAACTTCAATTGGAAATTATGCTTTTGAAAGATGTTCATCATTGAGAGAAATCACAATTCCTTCTTCTGTAACTTCAATTGGAAATTATTCTTTTGTAGGATGTTCATCATTGACGCAAATCACAATTCCTTCTTCTGTAACTATAAATGGAGGTTTTTCTTTAAATGGATGTTCATCATTAACACAAATCACAATTCCTTCTTCTGTAACTTCAATTGAAAGTGGAACTTTCAATGGATGCTCATCATTAACACAAATCACAATTCCTTCTTCTGTAACTTCAATTGGAAATTATGCTTTCGAAGGATGCTCATCATTAACACAAATCACAATTCCATTATCTGTAACTTCAATTGGGAGAGAAGCTTTCAAAAGATGCTCATCATTGAGAGAAATCACAATTCCTTCTTCTGTAACTTCAATTGGAAATTATTCTTTTGTAGGATGTTCGTCATTGACGCAAATCACAATTCCTTCTTCTGTAACTATAAATGGAGGTTTTTCTTTAGAAGGATGTTCATCATTAACACAAATCACAATTCCTTCTTCTGTAACTTCAATTAGTGATTCTGCTTTCAAAGGATGCTCATCATTAACACAAATCGAAATCCCTTCATCTGTAACTTCAATTGGATATTATGCTTTCGAAAGATGCTCATCATTAACACAAATCACAATTCCATCATCTGTAACTTCAATTGGGAGAGAAGCTTTCAAAAGATGCTCATCATTAGCACAAATCACAATTCCATCATCTGTGATTTCAATTGGAAATTCTCCTTTTAAAGGATGTTCATCATTAGCCAAAATCGCATTTCTTTCTTCTGTAACTTCAATTGGGAGAGAAGCTTTCAAAGGATACTCATCATTAACGCAAATCACAATTTCTTCTTCTGTAAATTCAATTGGAAGTGAAGCTTTCAAAGGATGTTCATCATTAGCACAAATCACAATTCCATCATCTGTAACTTCAATTGGAGAAGAAGCTTTCAAAGGATGCTCATCATTAGCACAAATCACAATTCCATTATCTGTGACTTCAATTGGAGAAGAAGCTTTCAAAGGATGTTCATCATTAACGCAAATCACAATTCCTTCTTCTGTAACTTCAATTGAAAGAGAAACTTTCAGAGGATGCTCATCATTAGCACAAATCACAATTCCATTATCTGTAACTATAATTAAAGATTGGGCATTTAGAGGATGCTCATCATTAACACAAATCACAATTCCATCATCTGTAACTTCAATTGGAAGTGAAGCTTTCAGAGGATGTTCATCATTAACACAAGTATTAATTCCATCATCTGTAAATATAATTGGGCATTGGTATTTTAGTGAATGTCCAATTCCATCTCATATAATAAGGAAACGTTTAAGCATCAATTCCAGTGCGCATATTAATGATCTTTATTTCCTCTTTTTGAATGCACTTATGAATGTTGCTTCTCTTTCTTTTGAAATTGGTTACATTAATCAGGCTTCTGCTCCATTTTTTGTTGAAAAAGCTTTTAAGGATATATTTTCTATTGCAGTATCTATAGATTACAAACTCAATGTAGATAGAATGCATGAAGCACATCATTCTAATGCCAAAACGAGCCCAACATTAAATAAAGATTCAGATGCCAATGATGAACCTAAATCTCAGCTTAAAAATGAGCTCCAAAGCCAGCAAAAAGATTCTGAAGAAGGTTTGCTGCCCAAAGAAAATCAAATTCAAAGCTGGGAAAAAGATTTTGAAATCCAGAAAAAAGAATTTGAAAAGCAGAAAAAGGAATTTGAAATCCAAAAAAAGGAATTTGAAATCCGAAAAAAGGATTTTGATGACCAAATGAATCAAATGAAATCGATGTATGAGCAAATGATGAAGCAACAGGATGAATTTGCAAAACAACAAAAGGAAATAGTAGAGCAAATGAAAGAAAAAGACGAAGAAATCAAAAGATTAAGAGAAGAACTTAAAAAGATCCAAAATCAATCATAATTCTTTTTCAATGAAATCGACGGTATTCTCAAAATTAAGAACTAACGTATTTCATGAAACTCGTAAAAAAAGTACGTTTTTTATGAAACTCGTAAAAAATAAACGTACAAATTTTCAATATAAATTTTTATTATTTATTATTTCCCCAAATTACCTCTTTTATTTATTACTTTAATAATTATATTTGATAAATACATTTATATGAGAAATATAATAACTAATTATTGCAGTTGGTACCACGCTTGACGTGTAAAAATTTATGATTTTTTTTTCTTATTTTTTAAACAGAATTTTATCAAAATTTCTTATAGTTTCAATGTTTAAATTCGAAATAGTGAAAAATAAATATATTGAGCTTAATCGTTATTTACACGATGATTGAATAAGTAGTTCAAGCCTCATTATGTAAAAAATGAAAAATAAATATTATGATTCGCTTAGTATGAATTTTTTTGTTCAAACGATTTTTAAAGCATTTTAATATTTAAATCAAAGTATAAACAATAATTTTGACAACCTTTTTTAGCTAATATATGAGGTACTGAGATGATATTTCATCAGAGACATATTTTTTCCAACAACCACTAAAATGAATGTTTTAATTCCCATGCAAAGATATTTAAAAAGTACTGAATCCAAAAATTACTGAATCAAATACATTTAAGGTTAAAATCGCTTTTTTATTTTTGAATGGTTTATTTATTGAAAAAGTTCAAAAAAAAAATACATTCAGAATCTAAGGTTTAAATAATATTATTATATTTTTGATAGTAATTTTTTTTGTAAAAAAATGAAATCATTCATCTTTTTCAAATTCTTCTCCTCCATTTTGCTTTTCCATGTTTAGGATGTTCTCTTCTGTTAAATTGTACCATTCTTTGGCTGATGAAATCAATTTCCTATGAGATTCGGTGAATATCTTTGGATAATTTTTATTCGTGAGCAAGTTTTCAACTTTGAAGTGAAACTTGACAACTTTAATGCAGCAAATCATATCTCCTTTGTAATTCTTCGTCCATTCTGGAACTTGGTCACTTTTCCATGAACCTTTATTTCCTGATAATTTTGTGATTCCTGCTTCTTCGCATGAAAACCCATCTAAATCGTATTTACCATCGTATTGATCGCCGTTAACAATATCGCAATAATAGATTTGTCGTTGATCAAGTTCATCCTTGGAAATTCAATGCCACTCTTGTATGGAATGTGCTGTGATTCAACATTTATGATAAAATTATCTCCCATTGCTGGTATGAAATCAACTGTATAATAATGTGGGAATGCATTCCATGATTCTTCATTGAAATGAAGATATTTCTCGGGTAGGGCCAAACGAATAAAGGAAGGAATTTTTGATTTAACGTGGAATATTTTATACGTGTATTGGCCACTTTCATTTTCTTTTGAATATTTTTCATTTTTGACTAGTTCAATGCCTTCTCCTCCACCTGCTTCATCATTAACATATTGGAGATTCATATATCGATTTCCAATCTGATATTTTTTAATGTTTACTGGAACAATTACTCTGTATTCATAGATCTTCATTTTAAAAATAAAAATAACATTCTGATATTAAAAAATAAATTATTGAAATATTTCAATAATTATTTATTTTAAAAATTTTAGTTGTATTCAAAATTATTCAAAATTGAATAAATATAAAAAAAAATATTATCAGTAATTAATAATGCTTGCTATAAATTTTATGTTTACATTAATGCCCAATTTCAGATTACATTGATGATTCGAATGATAAATGATAAAAGAAAATTTTATCTTTCAAAATAAGTCAACATTATATTTATAATATAAAAATAACATGTTAATAAATTTTTCTTAGAATACATAATTAAATAATAAAAAATTGTTTTTTAATCAAATGATTAATCGATTTCAATTACTTCGTATCTACGAGTTCCCAATCCTAATTCTTCACCTCTTTCTAAAATATGAACTGCTAATTTACTTTCCATTCGTTTAATTAAAGAAGCCTTTCCTGGATCTGGTGAACTATAAACAGCATCAACGGAAGCTTGATCAATTGCAATTGGATCGAGTGAGGCAAAAATACCAATATTGCGCATTTCTGGAGGAGCTGGATTGCTGTTGCAATCACAATCTACAGAAAGATTATAAGCAACATTAATATAAATAATATTCTCTTCTTTGAATTTATCAACGAAACCTGAAACAGCTTCGGCCATTGTCTCAAGAAAATCTGATTGCGAAGTTGCGCCAATTTTAGCCCAGTCTGGATTTAAATCGCCAGCTGTATGAACAATACCTTTTCCTCGTGCTGATGCAAAACCAATAGCAATGTTTTTAAGTGCTCCACCGAAACCACCCATTGCGTGCCCTTTAAAGTGAGAAAGAATTGCAAATGAATTATATTTTGTAATATGATTTCCAACAACAAACTCTTTCATGTGCTTAGCTTTTGCTACAGGAAGTCCCATTTCACCTTCTTCATCCAAAATGTCGCATTTTGCTATATCTGAAAAGCCGTGGTCTTTAATTACTTGCCAATGTTTTTCTGAAGTATCTCTTTGTCCTACATAAAATGTGTTGCATTCAACAATAGTGCCATTAACTTTACGAACAAAATCACCAATTAATTCTGGGTGAAGATAGTTATTTCCACCTTTTTCTCCTGTTGAGATTTTAACGCCAACATTTCCTTTCAATGGTCTTTCTAGAAGCTCATATAGTTTTACAATTGCTTTACTTGAAATATCCTTGGTAAAATAGACTTTGGCGGGCACAACAGCAACTGAAGAGCTAAGCAAATAGAGGCAAAGCAACATTCTTCAAGATGTTTTTTTTTTTTTTTTTTTTTTTTTTCAGAAAATATTACGATTAATTTTATCAGTTCATATTTATCTTATTATTTGAAAATATATTAGAAAGTAAAAGTATATTTTTAAATATAATTAATAATAATAATTTTAATTTTTTTATATTTATTTATAATACAGATTTTATATTGAAGATAAAAAGGAAATATATAAATATTTATAACATTACATAAAATATGCAAGAATTATAAAATCTTCATACAAATGAGTATTTTTTTAATATTATATTAAAATATATATGTATATGCTTATTTATAATTTAATTAATGTATATATAATTTTAGAATTCATAATTTGATTAAGAAATATTTAATTTTTGATTTTCTTTGATAGTATAAAATTTAATAAAATTTATCGTATATTTTCTATTTTTTAAATTAAATTTTTTTTGAACTTTATAGTTAAAAACAAATTCTTATTATATTTAATAATATCATTTTTATTGTATTTTATGCACTTTTAACGCGTAAATAAAAATGGTTACAAGTTTTGAATGATAAAAATTAAAATGTAAATATCTTTGGATTAAATTACTTTTTATTATTATTATTATTTGATATCATATTTAAATCATTTTTATAATTGTTTTTTCAATAAATTAACCTAACTTGAAATATCAATTCGATATATATTGTAAATGTCTTAGTGTATTTTATCAAAGATACCATAAGTGATAAAAATGTAAAAGTATTTTCTTGTTTAATCTTAAGTTTCATTTTTTCTTGTTTTTCAATTCATTTTTAAATACCTCTTGTATGTATCTTTTAAAATCTTCACTTTTATACGAATTTGGATTTAGTTCTCCTTTAAAAATTCTTTCAATAATTATTATAAAAGTTCCTCCAAGAGCCGCTGTGATTACACCTGCCGTAGCTCCTGATACTAATGATCCAATCAAGGTTCCAACTCCCGGAATGCACTTCAATATTGTCACCACAGCAAATCTTCCTAATAGTGTTGCTGTCCCGCATCCAATTGTACTTGCCAAAAACACAACAATGAAATCTTTAGGAACACTAATTCCATATATTGACACGATGCTTGCAAGCATTGTAATTTCTGTCGGAATCAAGATAGCGCAATCTGAGAATGGTATTGGCGATGCTCCAACCAAAGATGCAGCTGCAACTCCACTACCAACCGCTATTAGTGCATATTTTTTTTTATGTTTTAAAGAAACTTTTTGAACGTTTTGAAAGGTAATCTTGACCATTTCTGGAAGTAAATCATCAACAACGTCGATTAACTCATTAAGTCCAAATGATTCTATTACAAATTTTTTATTTCCTGATGTGATCACCTTATCTTTTGCAAGGACTGGTACAACATTTATACCTCTTAAATTTGTTCAAACACAGTTTAGCATTTCTCTCTTTTCGTTATCATCATGTGATTTTGTGAGGATTACAATTACTGGTATTTGGAATTTGGAAGCGAATTCTTTGAAAGAATTAATGTAGTCAATTTCATATTTTTCTAAACGACCGAGTTCTGTGCTTATGCAATACCAGATGCAGTGGATTGCTTGGTTTTGATCATTTTTCTGGAATCTCTGTAGAATCAAATTTTGAACGTCGCTTTTCAATTTGTTTTGTTGTGAAGTATTTAGTTCAAAACCTGGAGTATCAAAAATTGTTAAAGGTATATCTTTTTTAGATATCTCGTCTATATTCTGGGTCACGGGCTTTCCAATTCCTTCACGAACTAAATTATCCCTAAAGACGGCATTAATCAAAGTACTTTTACCATGGCCAGATTTTCCCATTATAATTATATTAAGGTGGATTTGTTTTTTCTTGATATTTGAAAAAATATCTATGTATTGTTTGAATATAGATTCAGATGATTCTTCTGAAATTGGCATATTTTCCCAAGAAGTAGTATTGTCTGTGCTTTCTGCATTAAATTGCCGTGAGAGATCACTTGATGTCAATGTGGTATTTCCAAATCCAGCATACCTATCAGACTTGATTTGATTTGCTTCGCTTTGGCTTGAATTTGCTGCTCTTTGGCTTGAATTTGCTTTGATTTGGCTTGAATTTGCTCCCATATATATAAAAAAATATTTCAATATTTTCAATTAAAAAAAACGGTTGGTTAATAGAACAGTATTTTATCATCAAAAAGTAGATAGAAAGATTAAAATTTTTTTAATGTCATTGAATTTTATAATAGTTTTTTGAAATGTTAATTGTTTATAAAGTTGATCAATGAAGCCTCTATAATATATTTTTATTTTAAACTCATTTCAAGCATAAATGTTCTTCTAATTAAAATATATTTGCCATGAATATATTATTGAAAGTTTTAAAAAAAGGAATTTAGCATTGATTATATTAAAAATAAATGTTAAATAAAATTTCATCAATTATATTAAATATATTTGATGAAATGTTGCTTTATCCAAAACATTTCACAAGAAAATTGTATATCTTGTATTTTTAATGTAAATTAACATCAACTAAAAATATTAACTAATTAGCAATATTGATATTTATTTATTTATTTATTAGCTGAATATATAAATTCATTGTCTCATTAGTGATTATTTTTGTTAATAAATTTTTAATATAATATAATTAAAATATTAAATTAAAAAAATTATTCAAATTTAATATATAGGATGTCATCAATATATAGTTTTTCAGTGTGTTGGTGAAATACAACAATAAGTCAGTACAGTAATTCATATTAAATACAAATTGGTTAATAAATGCCAAGATTTTTTTGGTTATGTCATAAATCAGTTTCCAAAAAGTTTTTTTAAAAATGTCGTTATTGTCACAAATCTGTATCCAAAAAGTTTAACAATAAATCAAAGAGGAAAAAAAGAATGATATAAAAACTGATTTTAGAAGGGTATCTTCTATAATATTAGATAACTTTTCATTTTACTAAATCAATAAAATGAAATTTCATTGGGTGAGATTAAAATCTATATAAATTTTATGCCACTCTTTGTCTATTCAATTTTTATTAATTTCAATCCTTTGAATAACACCAATTGATTTCTGATTTTTGAAGAACTTTTGTGCCATTTATTAGTATTACCTAGTGTTTAGATGACCAGACTTTAAAATGATACTTTAAATAAAAAAGGATAGTAATTATATATTTAATTTTGATCTGAATTGATTAAAAAGTTTTATATATTTAATGAATTGATATTAAAAATAATATTTTAAAAATGTTATTTTTAATAAATGATTTACATTAAAACTCTATTCCATAAATTCAAATTTGATGATATAATGATCTCATTAATATGGAAAAAACAATAATAATTATCATAAAATAATCAAATATTTTAAATAATTATATTTAATATAATTTTATGATTTATCATCTATGAAAACATTAAACTTTTTTGTTTTTAGGTTTAATTAAAAGCAGTTGCATTTCAACATGTATTTCATTAGTTGAACAAAATTTTCAAAAAGTTGAACAAGATTTTAAAATTTTTGAAAAACAAGGATTTATAAAAATTGAGTGGTTTAAATCAGTTTTTCTTTGAATATTCTTAAAAAGCATATTTCGCTTCACTTCTATTTAATAACTGCATTTAAGATAAAAGTCTAGCCTTCTTAAAAGTGCTATCTCAAAATCACCAAAAAGGATTCTGGATTTATTGCCTGAAGATTTTGTTAAGGTGCTTAAGGGCGAAATCCATGAGCCAACCACACAAAGAAGAAGAACATTCATTGATGCCGATAATATTAATGATGTTGCTTTTTATGTGAGAAATCCCAAAAAAATATTAAAGGAACAGAAGAATGTCCATACCAATATGCAGTAAGGAACAAAAAATGGAAAAGATAACTTATTTATGTGGAGCGCTTCAGCCTTTACATTATCTAAATGTTTTTACCGAAAAAGGCACAGAAGTAAATGATGCACCAAAATGGTATAAATATTTTTATGTGATGGTCCATAAAGCATAGTATAAAAAAGCGCATGTCCATCCAAAATACTATTTCACATTAATATATGATTCTCCATGTCCAATTGCCATAATTCGTATGCTTCTCGCCGATTATGGAGAAACAAATAAAAAGTATTTGACAACAGATAGACTCAATGCCAGCATAGAAAAAGACATAGAAGTTTTCAATAATATAAGTAACAAAAAAGTCAAAATTGAATTAGTCAGATTAGTTGGCAAAAAGAAGATCACTATGGATATTAATGAAGTGATTGAACAAGATGCTAATTTAACTTACATTGCCATTATTTTTGGCTACAAGAAACTCTGTGATTATGTTATACAGAACGGAAAAATTGAAGAATTCAAAACATTTGTTTCTTTGAATCTCAAAAAATTTGACTTTCTTGGTAAATGTTGCATAATAATATCACAGTACAAGGAACTTTATGAAATTTCCTAAGAATTATGATATGAACTCTTCATTACCGAAAATGTAAACATTCATGCTATCAAAATGATATAGAATGTCAACTGACTGTGAAAGAAACTGCTTCAGAACTCTTAACAGAATCATGATATCTCTGGTTGAAGACAAAGTGACACGTGTTGATTATCTGATTCATAATGTATTCAGCAAAGGACTAGGATCGGTGAAAATGGGATATTATCCTTCTGTCTATTCTATATCTCGATTCTACATCAACGAAAATTTGCAAAAACTTTGATGTAATAAAGTTAATCAATCCTAATGATTCATTAGATGAACTCAAATATAACATTGCATATTATCATCCCGAATTCACACTTTTTTCATGAAAATTTGAAATAGATGTAATCTACTTTTTTGTCCATAAAAACATCAAATAAAACTATTTATAAGAACTTCACATGCTATTTTACTTAAAAATATTTTTATAAATGCAAATAAAAGAAATTACTAATAATTTTATTTACTAATATAGAAGAATAATTTGTTTTAATTTTAATAAACATCTTTTGTATAATGTTAATGTTAACATTTCCACTAATTTATTCTGTTTTTTTTTGGATAAATCATATTCCAATTTTTATCTGAATTTCCAGTTTTTTTGGATTCGTCTGATAAACTTTTATGTATACTAGCATTTTTAAAACATTTTATGCACAATTTTTCATAAAATTCCCATCTCTCGTTGTTTTTTTAGGTAAATATATTAATAGCGGTTAAAAATGACCGTTAAAGTAGGGACATTTGTCGCTGTCCTTTTAAATTTTATATGGTAATTATTAAGATATAATCGTTGATATTTGAATCGTAGTGAACAATTATTTTCTTGATAATCTTCTCTTTTTTCTTTAAATTTTTATATTTTATTAAGAAGGGAAAGAATTCCGTTTATTATTTCCAAAAATAAAAGTTGATCAATTTTGAATATTTTGACTCAATTAAGCCAAAGGTTTTAAAAATGGAATTAAGTTCTTGTTGTTATATAAGTAAAGAATGCAGTGAAAAAAGCAAATGACTTTTAGTATCAATCTGATAAATATGAAAGTAGATCAGAGGATTAGACCAAAGTTCAAGTAATTGAAGAATGGATGATGTAAATTTTTAGATGATTTCACAGAGATAGAAATTTCACAGAGATGGAAATTTCACCAAATTTAATATTATTTTTTTATATCAAGTATCTTTTTGAAGAACTTTATTTAACTCATCGAGACACTGAAAATATGGTTGTTCCATCCCAAGTTGAATAGGTGCCTGATTCAATTACATATAGAACTTGAATGCATTGAATACTTTGCTTCCAATAACAGTTCAATTGAGAAGTTTGAAATTGTTTAAAAAATGTTCCTTTCTTTAGAATATTCGAATGTGTCGTTTTAATTATATTTAATGGAAAAAATGAATTTTTACAAACCAATAATAAAATATAATGATCGTATTGGTTAAATTTTAACCTTTTTCTCAAATATTAATATTGGCTTCTGAATCATGAACCAATATGAGTATATTCTTTTTGATGCTGATGGTACATTATATGATTTCCCATATGCCGAGGAGCATGCAATTCAAGAAACGTGGGATGCATATAAAATACCAGTCAATGAAATAACTCTTACATGCTTTCGAAAGCACAATATATTTTGTTGGAAACAGCTTGAAGAAGGTTTAATTGGATATGACGCTTTGCAACCTAAGAGATTTGAACTTATGTTTGGTGAATTAGGCTATAATGAAATTAATCCCTCCAAATTTAACCACGATTACATTGACAATATTACAAAGCACAGTAAACTTTTCCCACAAAGTTTAGAAGTTCTCAAAGAACTGAAAAACAGAGGTTATAAACTTTTCATCATTACGAATGGTATTTATTCTTTTCAGAAGGAGCCCTTCAATCGAGAAGAAACCAAAAACATTTTTGAAAAAGTTTTTTACAGCCAGATTCTCAATGTTTGTAAACCAGATAAAAAATTTTTCGATCATGTTTTTAAAGGAATCGGATTGGAAAATGTTTCTGCTGAAGAAAGGAAAAAGAAAGTCATAGTTGTTGGCGACAGTTTAACATCTGATATTCAAGGTGGAATAAATGCAAATTTGGATACAATTTGGTTCAATCCAAACAAAACCCCTGTGAATGAGAAAGTTAAGCCAACTTTTGTTATTAATCAACTTAATGAGCTTTTGGATTACTTTCCATCTTTAAAATCAATATAATTAAATTTTTATGAAATATAAAAATCAAAGATATTAAATAAACTCTTATTTAAAAATAGCAAAATATTTTAATTAAAATGAATTCCCGATTAAGTTGTAATTCTTCTCAATTTTTTAAACATTTTTCTGAGATATTCAATTTTTCAAATAAATTAATTAAAAATTGAATGATCATTCAAAAAAATTCAAACAATTACAAACCATTCTAATTGAATATCCTGACATGTTTATTCTCTAGCTATACACAGATTCATTAGAAAATCTTTTATATTAATATTCAATTTTCATGAAAATCTATAGCATTTATTGAACATGCAGAATTTTTTGGCTGATTAAAAATAGTTCAATATTTGCTTCACAAAAGAGTTCAATTGCCACCAATATTGTGGCTCTTCGCAGAACATTCAGGGAGTGTTCGAATGATATATTTTTTTTTGGGAAAAAATGAGTAGTCAATTATATAGTAATTATTCAGCAATCATTGATCAGATGTCATCATAATGAAATTTGCAATTACATTGTAAGAGGAATACGAAATACAATTCCAATTACGATGTGAAGGAAAGAATAATTTTTCCAATAAATGAATAAATGAAGAGGTTTAACAATTATTTCTTTCCAGCTGAAATTAATGAAGAATTCACTAATTTCTTATATAAGCATGGCTACATATCATTGATGCATAAAATAATTGATTTCATAGATAATGATGATGTTGTTAATTACAACAAGATTTGTTCGATGTGTAAAGATAATACTATATTAGAAATATTAATTCAAATTTTGCTTGATAAAGATAAGATTGATATTAAAAGCATTCATCAATACTGTCAAATTTCCCAAATTGAAATTTCTGTCAAATTTGGCAGCATTTTCTTCACGTTTGTTTGAACGTTTTACTTCGTTGATTCGAGTTAAATTTGCGTGCCCGTCAAAACTCTTAGATTTATATGGATATTCCTTTGATCGATATGAACAACTGCAAGAAAAAATTTATTGAATCTTACGCATTATCTGAATGACGATTATTGAAAAAAATAACAATTCCTTCTTCGGTTGAATCAATTGGAAATTGTGCATTAGACTGTTGCACCAGTTTAGTGACAGTCAAGATTTTATCTACTTCTTTGGATAAGAATGAATCTTGCTTGTTCTGTGGATGTACATCAATTGATGACAGTGCATTTGAAGTGTGCCAATTATTTTCAGCAATTAGAATTCCTCCTTCAATTCATAAGATTGGAGATTGTGTAATTGCAGAATGCGAGTTATTGAGCTTAATTGAATTCACATCATCTGAATTGGTAACTGGTAAGCAAGTATTAATCGGAATTAAAGGAGAGATAGTAACAATTCTTAAAAACTTATTCAAAAGAAACAATGAATTTAAACAAATTAATTTTCTTTCGCCAAAAACTATTTTTTTATTCATTTTGTTTTTATGTTTGGACTTCATTGAACACTTTTAAACTTCTAAATTCAACGAGAGCATTGCATGATTCATTACTCAAAAATTGCATATCATTGGCTGAAATAACAATAAGAGAGAATGTCAATTATATCGGTGAAAATGTTACATTTTCTACTTTTTTTAATCACCAAATTTAGTTCTAATTGCTTCTCCTATTGTATTTCATTGTTACAAATAGAGATTCTTTCTTTAGTATTTAGTAGATGTGCTTCATTATCTGAGTTAAAGCTTCCTTCTTCACTCACAATTATTGAATCATTTGTCAATTGCCAATCATTGTCAATTCTTGGAATACCTTCATCAGTGACAACAATAAAAAGATATTCATTTTATGGCTGCCATTCTTTAAGTTCAGTTCTTATTCCTTTCTCTGTTTCTTTAATTTAGAGAAAATGAATTCCAAACTTCTTTAATTTGGAGCGGTGGAGTTTAATAACAAATAATCAAAGATATTCATCTTTAATTAAAAATATTAAAAGAAAAACTGATTATTAGTAAAAGATGGAAGAATATTTTGCTAAACTTGTCACTTTAATGCTAACTCATTTCTATGAATTGCTTTATTCATTAACAGAAATAACTGTTATCAGTAACATCAATTGGTAATTATGCATTCAGTGAACATAAATCATTAGTTCATGTTGTCATAAATAACTGATTTACAAAAATTTTTATGTTTTACTAAAAGTTACGTTAAAATGTTACGTTAATGAAAATGTGATGTAAAAAAGTATAGATTAGTTCAATTATCTGTTTAATGTAAGAAATGTTCAAATCATTTGACTTACAGGTTTTATTTTGATATAAAAAATGGGAAATACTTTCGAATTCTTGTTATGTGGCTCAATTAAAAAATATAAAAAAATTTTTTTTCTATAAGGTTTAATTAGTGATGTCAGTATTAGGCCATAGCCATATGCAAAAGGAACCTCCTTCATGGTCTAGAGGTGGACCAGAGGGTGGCGAGTGGAGTGAAGTTGATGGTGGTCTGTTGAGGTGTGTTTAATATAAAGAAGCTTTAGCAGCGAAGTAGGCTTTGATAGCTCGTTACAGTTATTGGCTAATAGCTAAAAGATTTCCAAATGACAGTCCCTAACTTGGTATTTCACGTCTGGGTCCCATCTGGACCATGAAGGAGATTTCATTGGCCTATGACTATAGCTTACTACTATGTCGTAAATTTAATTACTAACGCCCAATGGATTACAAACAAAAATTTGAAAGGAAAAAGAAAATTCTCATATAAACTTTTATAGCATAATTCTGAAGAACAATAAAGAGAATTAGCAAATGCTTTATATTTATCAGAATAATCAAGCTTTTGATGTTTTAATTGTAATAACAATTGAAATTGAAAAACTATTTAATTCTATTTGAATGCAAAATTTGAAGTATTACCCTCAGAATATGTTTGTACCGTTGATTGCTTTTTGGTAAATGAAAAAATTTACCATTTACTGCAGCCCTCTAATAAAATTTTAAATTTTAAAACGAGTAATTATTTTTAAATCTGTTGCGGTATCAATACAATGGTGATTAAAAAAAAAAAAAAAAAAAAAAAAAAAAAAAAAAAAAAAAAAAAACGAAGAGTTAATTTAAAGAACTATAAGTATTGGCCTTATAATATCCTGAAAAGAGCAGCGATAAGATTCTCTTATATCAATTGATATGAAAGAGAATTGACTAAAAAACATAAGAAATGTTATTGATATGCTTATAACATCGATAAAACTTCAAGGAAACACTAATTCATGAATGATTATTATTAGATATTCTATTTACCGGCTTATGATCCTGTTGTTAATGGGGCCCATCCGTAATATATCTGTAATGGAGCTCTCCCACCAATATATGGGGCCCTTCAGTATATCGACTGTAAACTGGATATTTGATGTTTCCTCTTCGAGAATATTCGCGACTATTCATTTGTTTTGCAAAAATAAAAATGAAAATAGTAGTATACGGTAGGCCATGCCTTGCACAGCCTACCAATACTCCAAGGACTCCCTCCCCTGGCCCCCATTCAAAAAACCCATCAACTACCTATCTGTTTTTTTTTTTTTTTTTTTTTTTTTTTTTTAAAAAAAAAATATACCCAGTGATATCGTTTAGGGCGCACAGACTAAAGTATACTACTGCTTGAATCCTACTTATTATTGGTGGCTAAAGTGAATAATATTAAAATCTAAATATGTTGTTTAAAAATATGTTATAACATATTTAGAGGGAGTATGGTACATTGACATAGAAGTTGAATTCACTAGAATCAATATTAGAGAAAGGAAATAAAGCATATATTTTAAGTTCATATACTACAAAATAAATTAATTCAATACATATAATAAAATAATCTCAAAGCTAATAATCATCAAGTACTATTAATCACAAATGAAGAAATGACTTTAGTAAAAGGAAATGAATCAATAATATTTATTAAATCCCTTATACATAATCGCAATGGAGCTCATTTGATTGGAAAATACACTGATAAATATGGTTTTGATCATGAAATAGTATTTACTACTGTTTTCGCTATTATTCAATTGATATGCTTACATTGCTTACTTATTTTATGTTGAGCAAATTATTTTAAGACGTATATCAATACATATCATTTTTCAAATTTTCAAAAAAAAAATATTCAATATTGAATTATTCTCAAAAAGTTTGATTTGCCTATTTTTATTTTATTTGAAAAAATGAAAAACTTAAATCTGAACTAAAAAAATCATTCACATATTATGCTTTTTACTTTCAATATGGATAAATTGAAAGGCATAAAAAAAGCAATTTTCAAAAGATGAAGATTTTGATTGCTTCAAAAAGTTGATCTATTTTTGAATCTCAAAAAATCTATTTCTCAATAAAAAATAATTAAATACCTTTGCTTTTAGATCAAAAAGGCTATTATCATATATGATATTTCAATTATAATAGTGTAACAATGCTAATTATTTTATTGGAATGATTAAATGTAACAAACAGATGATCATCATTTGACTTTTTTTCTTTAGGAAAATTAAATAACATAATTTTATTTATCAATCGTAGTCATAACTCAATAACATTAAATTTTCTATTTATGGATATTATTATCAGTAATAAATTTGTAGTAATTCAACAAACCTTTGTTTTTAACGTGGCACAAAACTATTATAATCAATGATTGAATTGCTAAAAAAAAAAAAAGAGCTTTTCGATCTTAATTTTGTAAATGTTTAAAATGGCATAATTTTTCATTTTTATTTTTTAACATGATTTTATGAATATATAAATAGACTTTTTACTTTGATAAAAAACATAAACATGTAGATATACTCACGATATTAAAACAAGACCATTTTATTAGAGGTGAATAAATAAGGTGAATTTTTCAAAGCATCAATTTTTCCGATCAAAAAGTTTGTTTTATTTTTTTGAATAAAAATGTAAAATTTTTTAATCATCAATTATTTCTCTTCTTTTTTTCATTTCCTGAAAAAATAATGGAAAACAAAAGAGTTGTTTATAAATAACGTATATTTTATTATTTTTTTTTTCTATTCTTATTTAGTCGCATAAGATTTTATGAAACAGAATCATCGCTCTTTATCCAGATACCTAAATATCATCGAAAAACGTAAATTATATAACAAATATATGATTGGAACTGTTTCTGATCAAGAACCTCAAATTCATCCACCTGAAGAACCACCAACAAATGACATACCAAAACCTCGCCAAAAATCAGAAAGAGATGCTCTTTTACGTCAAATGAATGAGCAACAAAAACAGCGCGATATTCTTTCACAACAAAACAGCAAAACTCGAAAAAAGGATAAGTTTTATCTTTTTGATAACGAACCAAATAATCGTGCAGTTCCAATTTTTACACCTTATACACCACGTCGAAAGAAATTTATAAAGAATCCTAATAATCCATCTCAAAATAATGAACCACGCTCTACGTATCTTGAATCAAATAATATCACTAAAAGAAATAAAAACGATAAAGACAAAGTTTCAAATCAAAATAACGAAAAAATTAATGCCGAAAAAGAAATAAAAATTAAAGAACCAAATAGCAATCAAACTCATCATAATCGTAATAATTCCATTAGAAATCAAAACAATAAGAATAATTACTCCAATCAACAAACTAATCCTCCCGAAACTCTTGATCTTCCTTCCCGAAAGAAGAATACCATGCAACTTCTTCGTCCAAATCCAAATATGAATCATTTATATCATACTATTTATACGAACAACAACAATAACAATAAACGAGGATCAAATGGTAATAGTTCAACAATGCGATCGAACACCACAAGCAAAAATTCAAAAAGACCAGTATTTACCACTACTCAAACGCAAACAGGTGAAATGCCCGTTACTGACCACAAATACGGGCCAAAACCACCCCAAAAGAAGAGCCAAGAAGAACCAAGATCGCCGCGATCCAACAAAAACAATGCAGGCAAGAAAGAAGTTGCACCACCTAAAGAACCAAGAACTTCATCAGGCCGAATTGGCTCCGTTTTGCGTGATTCAAAAGCACACTTCACGAGTGACGAAGACAACGAGAAAGACAAGTATGAAATACCAGAGATAAGTGTCAAACGCACTGAACAATTAATTAAAGCTGAAGAAGAAAACAAAGCAAATCAAGAAAACCAAGAAAATCAAGATATTTTAGATGAAAATAATGAAAATTTGGATGATAATAAAGATAAGTTGGATGACTTTTCTAATGATTTCACTGACGATTTCACTGCTTCGTCTTCTTTGATTGATAGGAAATCTTCTAAGGAGAACAAAGAAAATGAGGAAGATCAGAGTAACATTTCACACAAGTCTTACTCGTCGCAGGAGTCAGGCGACAAAGAGAAGGAAGAGGAGGACAACAACGAGAATGAAAGTGAAAAGAAGGAAAGCGGTAATGAATCATTTAATGACGACTTTGACACCAGTCTTGAATTGTCGCCTATCAAACCGACAAACAATGACCAAAACGATAAAGAAAACAGCAACATTGACGAGAACAGCTTAACTAACACTGAATTATTAGATGATAAAGTTACATTGAATAAGCAGGCGAGCGAGAACGAATTCGAAGAGGAGAAGCCAGAGAAAGACAAAGAAGAACCTGATTTTGAAGAAGAATTGGATGAAAGAAAAAGTGACGAAAGCTTTGAAGAAGAAACAAATGAAGAAAATGGTGCAAAACTTAATGATTTGTTGACACCAGGACTCTCTTTGATTAATGCTGAAGGACAAAGTCAAAGTAAAGAAAAAGACGAATTCGATAATGAATTTGAAGACGAATTCGAATCTGAAGACAAAAAGAAAAATGATCAAGAAAATGAATTTGAAGATGAGTTCGAAGCTGAAGATGATAATAAAGAAGATGACTCAAAGAATGCCGAGTTGTCTACTTCTCCACTAAACAAATTGATCAATAAAGAGAACGATTTCGAGGATGAATTTGAAGCGGATGAAAATGACGAAGATAAGAAAGAGAAAGAAAGTAGCAGCAAAAATGAGTCAGAGAAAATTGAAAATGAATTTGAAGATGAGTTTGAAGTTGATGAAGATGATCATAAAGATGAAGACTCTCAAAAAGCTGAGTTGTCTACTTCTCCACTTAACAAATTGATCAATGGAAACGAAAACCAAGAAAAGGAAGAAGCAAGCTCAAATGAAGATAAAGATAAAGATGAAGAAAGTAAATCTACTGATCAAGAGAACGAATTTGGAGACGAATTTGAAGTTGATGAAGATGATCATAAAGAAGAAGACTCACAAAAAGCTGAGCTGTCTACTTCACCACTTGACAAATTGATCAATGGAAGCGAGAACCAAGAGAAGGACGAAACAAGCTCAAATGAAGTTAAAGATAAAGACGAAGAAAGTAAATCTACTGATCAAGAGAATGAATTTGGAGATGAATTTGAATTCGATGATACTGAAAATTCTAAAGAAGAAGACTCTCAAAAAGCTGAGTTGTCTACTTCACCACTTAACCAATTGATCAATGGAAGCGAGAACCAAGAAAAGGAAGAAACAAGCTCAAACGAAGTTAAAGATAAAGATGAAGAGAATGAATTTGGAGACGAATTTGAAGTTGACAATACTGATGAAAACTCTAAAGAAGAAGATTCACAAAAAGCTGAGGAAAAGGAAGAAGAAGAAGATTCACAGAGGGCACCTTTGTCTCTGTCACCCTTGGAACAACTGGTTAAAGCAAGCGATGCACAAGAAGATGACAATACAAAGAAATCATTGGCTGTATCAACTCCAATTAGCGAAATAGAGCCGAAAGAAGAAAACTCGTTAAATGATGAATTCGAGTCATTTGAAAGCGAGAGTAAGAAAGAAGAAAATGAATCCAATCAAGATGAAGAGGGCGACAAGCTATCATTATCGCCTTTGAGCAAATTGATTGATCAGAACGAAGAAGAAAAAGATACCGATAAAACTGATGAAAACGAAGAATCCAAGCCAGAAGAATTGTCATTGGAGCCATTAAACAAGCTGATAAACAATGACCAATCAAATGAAGATAAAGGAGAAACTAACGAGTCAGATAAAGAAGAGAGCAATGATTTTGAAGACGATTTTAATGAAGTTCCATCCGATCCATTCACTGAAAGCGAAAACAAGAAAGATGATGAAGAATCTCAACCAAAAGGATTATCATTAGAGCCATTGAACACATTGTTAAACAATGATCAAACCAAAGAAGAAAACGAAGAGACCAACAAGTCAGATAACGAAGAAATTAGCAAGTCAGATAAGGAAGAAACTAGTAAATCAGACAAAGAAGAAAGCAATACATTTGAAAACGAAGAGAACAATGATTTCGAAGACGATTTTAATGAAGGACCTTCTGATCCATTTGCTGAAAGTGAAAGCAAGAAAGAGGATGAAGATTCACATTCAAATGAGCTGTCTTTGGAGCCATTGAACAAGTTAATAGACACAGACAAATCACAAGAAAAAGAGGATGAAAAGGAAGATGAAAAAGAGGAGAATAAAACAGACAACGAAAAAGAACTTGATGACGAATTCGAGTCATTTGAAACTGATTCAAAAGAAAAAGATTCAACCAATGAAGAAAGCCCAGAAAGCAAATTGTCACTAGAGCCATTGAACAAATTGATTGATCAAGAAAACAAAGATGATGAAGAGACCAAATCATCAGAAAACAAAGAGAATGAATTAGAAGATGAATTTGATACATTTGAGTCAGAATCTAATAATAAAGAAGAGAACAAAGAATCTGAAACTGAGAACTCTAATGATGATGGTAAATTAGGAGTTTTGGAAGAGACAAGCAAATCTATTTCATCTCAATTATTTGAAGCAAAAGATAAAGATATTAATTTGGAAGATGAAAGTAAATCTGACAGTAAAAACGATGAAAAAGTTGAAAGTCAAGAAAGTAGTGAAGCATTGGATGTGAACACAAAATCTGCATTATCAAATCTATTTGAATTAAGCGAGAATAAAGATGAGAAAGAAAAAGATAAGAAGAAAGATAAAGACAAGTCTAAAGATGATAAGAAGAAGGATAAAGATAAATCTAAAGATGATAAGAAGAAAGATAAGGATGATAAAAAGAAGGATAAAGATAAAGAAAAGACGAAAGATGATAGTAAAAAGGACAAGGATAAATCTAAAGATGAAAAGAAGAAAGACAAAGATAAATCTAAAGATGATTCAAATGATGATAAGAAGAAAGACAAGGATGAATCAGGAGGTGAACTTGAAGGACTTACTGGATCCTTGTCATCAATACTTACTTCCAAAACAGATAAAGATAAAGAAGACAAATCTAAAAAGAAAGATGAAAAGGAATCTAAAAATGCTGATGAATTATCTAAGAGCGAAATTAAAGACAAAGATAAGAAGAAAGACAAAGACAAGAACAAAGAGAAAGATAAGAACAAAGATGAAAAGAAAGATAAAGATAAGAGTAAAGATGAAAAGAAGGATAAAGATAAGAGCAAAGATGAAAAGAAGGATAAAGATAAGAGTAAAGATGAAAAGAAGGATAAAGATAAGAGCAAAGATGAAAAGAAGGATAAGGACAAATCGAAGGATGAGAAGAAGAGTCCAAAGAAAGATAAAAATAAAGACAAGGAAGCTGAGGGAACACTCGAGTCACTTGCTGGCTCATTGTCTCCACTTCTTGTTACCAAAGAATCAGAAAATAATGAAGAGGCTAAACAAGAAAAGAAAGATGCATCAGATGAGATAACAGGCAATCTACTTGATACATTTGGCGATGACACCGATGAAAGCTCACGCAAATCACCAAAAGAAAAGGCAGAGAAAGATTCAAAGAAAGATAAAGAAAAAGAAAAGGACAAGAATAAGGATAAAGAAGATAAAAAGAGCCCTAAGAAAGATAAAACTAAGGAAAAGAAAGATGACAACGATACAGATGGCAAACTCGAGTCACTGACAGGTTCATTGTCATCACTCCTTGTCACGAAAGAGTCAGAAAGTAAAAGTGAAAAAGAAGAAAAAGAAGAGAAAGTTGAAAAGAAGGATAAAGACAAAGACAAAGAAAAGAACAAAGAAGAAAAGAAAGAAAAAGATAAAGATAAAAAGAAGGATAAAGATAAGAGTAAAGACAAAGAGAAAGATAAAGACTCGAAAGAGGAAAAGAAAGACAAGAAAGACAAAGATAAGAGTAAAGATAAAGATAAAGAATCTATAGAAAAAGAAGAAGAAGGAAGTGAAGGCAAACTTGAATCACTTACAGGTTCACTATCATCTCTTATTTCACCAAAAGAAACATCAGATAATAAAGAAGATAAAGACAAGAAAGATAAAGACAAGAAAGATAAAGATAAGAAAGATAAAGATAAGAAAGATAAAGATAAGAAAGATAAAGACAAGAAAGATAAAGACAAGAAAGATAAAGATAAGAGTAAAGATAAAGAGAAGGATAAAGATTCGAAAGAGGAGAAGAAAGATAAGGAAGACAAGAAAGACAAAGATAAGAGTAAAGATAAAGATAAAGATAAAGAATCTAAAGAAAAAGAAGAAAAAGGAAGTGAAGGCAAACTTGAATCGCTTGCAGGTTCATTATCATCTCTTATTTCACCAAAAGAAACATCAGATAACAAAGAAGATAAAGATAAAGACAAAGATAAAGGAAAGAAAGATAAAGAAGAGAAAACTATTAAGAAAGACAAATCAAAATTAGAACAAATAGAACCATCCGATTCCAACGAAAATCAAGAATCTAAAGAATCCAAAGAGAATAAAGAGAATAAAGAGAATAAAGAGAATAAAGAGAATAAAGAAGAAGGGCAAGCCTCGAGTGAACCATCAGAAGGAGCGACAGGTGCTTTATTAGTTTTGTCAGAAAGTGATTCAACCAAAGAATCTCAACAACCACGACAAGAAGAAGACAAAAATAAAGATCAAGAAGATGACGAAGAAGGTGAAGTAGGGACCCTTGAAAGTCTTACAGGCACACTCTCATCCATTCTCTCATTGGACAACGACGAAAACAAACCTAACGAAGATTCAGTCCAAGACACCGATGACAAGGAATCGAAGGAAATTAAGAAGAAAGATAAGGTGAAAATAGAAAAAGATAAAGAAGATAAAGAGAAAGAAGATAAGAAAGATGAAGAAGAACCAGAAGACACAAATAAAGGAGGATCACTTGAAGCGCTGACAGGCACACTTGCATCCATTCTACCATCTAAAGAAGAAGTATCGGAACCAGAAAAGAATGACAAAGAAGACAAAAACAAAGACAAAGAATCAGAAGCAGAGAAAGAAGAAATATCAGATAAGAAATCATCATCAGATGATATGACAGGCAACCTTCTTGAAGAATTTGAAGACTTTGAAGACTTCAATGAAACATCACCAACAGAAAACAAAGACAGCAAAGAAGAGGCAAAAGAAGATGAGAAAGAGGCAAGTGAAAGTCAAGATAAAGAAGACGAAGACGAAGGCAAAGAAGGAACACTCGAATCACTTGCGGGATCACTGTCTGCGCTTGTACCAAAAGAAGCAGATGAAAGCCAAAATGAAGAAAAAGAAGAAACAACAGAAACCAAAGAAGAAAAACAAGAATCCAGTGAAACGTCAGAAGGAGTCTCAGGAATTCTTCCAAACTTGTCAGAAAGTGATTCAACCAAAGAAGCAAAGAGCAGCGATAAATCGAAAGAATTAGAAGAGCCAAAAGAAGAAGAATTGGAAGAGCCAGCCAAAGGAACACTCGAGGCACTTGCTGGATCACTTGCATCACTCGTTCCAGAGAAAGAAGAGAATAACGAGTCAGAGAAAGATAGCAATGAATTGTCAGACGAAATGTCAGGCAATTTACTCGATGATTTTGAAATTGACTTGGGAGAAAAAGAAGATGATGAAAAGGACGAAAAAGATAAAGAAACAAAAGAAGAAATAGAGAAAAGCTCATCCAAAGATAAAATTGAAGATAAAGAAACAGAAGGAACACTTGAATCACTCACAGGATCTTTGGCTTCTATTTTGCCTAAAGATGCAAAAGAAACTGAGAAAGAAACACCAAGCGAAGAAGTCAAAGAAAAGAAAGACAAGAAGAAAGATAAAGAAAAAGACAAGAAGAAAGATGAAAAAGAGAAAAGTTCAAAGGAAGAAGATGAAAACGAAGAAGATGAAGGAACAGAAGGAACACTTGAATCACTCACAGGATCTTTGGCTTCCAATTTGCCTAAAGATGCGAAAGAAACAGAGAAAGAAACACCTAGCGAAGAGGTCAAAGAAAAGAAAGACAAGAAGAAAGATAAAGAAAAGAACAAAGATGAAAACAAGGAGAAAGATAAAGATAAGAAGAAAGATAAAGAAACAGACAAGAAAGATGATAAAAAGAAAAGTTCAAAGGAAGATAAAGATAAAAAGAAAGATAGTGAAAATGAAGAAGATGAAGGAGCAGAAGGAACACTTGAATCACTCACAGGATCTTTGGCTTCTATTTTACCGAAAGATGCGAAAGTAACACCAAATGAAGAAGTCAAAGAAAAGAAGGACAAGAAGAAAGATAAAGAAAAGAACAAAGATGAAAACAAGGAGAAAGAAAAAGACAAGAAGAAAGATAAAGAAAAAGACAAGAAAGATGATAAAAAGAAAAGTTCAAAGGAAGATAAAGATAAAAAGAAAGATAGTGAAAATGAAGAAGATGAAGGAGCAGAAGGAACACTTGAATCACTCACAGGATCTTTGGCTTCTATTTTACCTAAAGATTCAAAAGAAACTGAGAAAGAAACACTTAGTGAAGAGGTCAAAGAAAAGAAAGACAAGAAGAAAGATAAAGAAAAGGAGAAAGATAAAGAGAAGGAGAAAGATAAAGACAAGACGAAAGATAAAGAAAAGGAGAAAGATAAAGAAAAAGACAAGAAAGATGATAAAAAGAAAAGTTCAAAGAAAGACAAAGATAAAAAGAAAGATAGCGAAAATGAAGAAGATGAAGGAGCAGAAGGAACACTTGAATCACTCGCTGGCTCACTATCACCTCTTCTTATTTCTAAAGAAGCAGAAAATGAAGAAAAAGAAGGAGAAGAACAGAAAGAAAAGACAGATGAAAAGAAAGACAAAGAGAAAGAAAAGAGCAAATCAAAAGACAAGAAGAAAGACAAAAGTAAAGTCAAGGATGAAGAAGATAAAAAGGATGAAAAAGAAGAAGTTAAGACCAAAGGAGAAGAAGATGGAGGCAAGCTTGAATCACTCGCTGGTTCTTTATCATCTCTTCTGGTCAAGAGTGGAGATGAGAATAAAAAAGATGAGCCAGACAGCAAGAATGAAGCTAAAGATTCATCAGATGAAATGACTGGAAATCTTCTCGACAACCTTGATGACGATTTTGATGAAAGCTCGCACAACACTGCAAAAGAAAAAGAACTTGAAGAAAGCAAAGAAGAAGACAAAGAAACTGATGCCAAACTTGAACCACTCACAGCTTCATTGTCATCTCTTTTTGTTCCAAAAGAAGCAGAAGAAAACGAAAAGAAGGATAAAGATGAAAACGAAAAGAAGGATAAAGATGAAAACGAAAAGAAGGATAAAGATGAAAATGAAAAGAAAGACGAAGATGAAAAGAAAGATGATAAAGAGGAGTCTTCAGATGAAATGACAGGAAATCTTCTCGATGGATTTGACGAGGACTTCGAAGATGAGAGTTCAAGAAACACACCAAAAGAAAAAGCTGACGAAAATGAAGACGAAAAGGAGAATGAAGAAGGAAAGAAGGAGGAAGAGAAAGATGACGCAGAGGAAGGAAATCTTGAGTCACTCATGGGATCACTGTCTTCAATGCTTCAAACAAAAGAAGCAAGCAATGAAAATGAAAAAGAAGACAGTGAGACAAAGGAGAAAGCAATTTCACAAAAAGATTCAGAAGAAGAGAAAGCAAACAAAGATTCTGAAAAGAAGAAAGAAAAGAAGCAAGACAAAAAGAAAGATAAAGAAAATGAAGAAGATGAAGAAACAGAGGGAACGCTTGATGCACTTACAGGCTCATTGTCTCCTCTACTTGTCACAAAGGAAAAATCAGAAGAAAAAATTGATGACCAGCAAGAAAAGAAAGAATCTAAAAAGGACAAAAACAAAGATAAAGATAAAAAGAAAGAAAAGGACAAGAGTAAAGAGAAAGACAAGTCCAAAGACAAGGAAGATAAAAAAGACAAGGACAAGAAGGACAAAAGTTCTGAAGATAAGATGGAAGAGAGTGAATCCGAAGGAAAACTCGAATCTCTGGCAGGCTCATTATCTTCTCTTGTTTCACCAAAAGACACAGAAAAGAAAGACGAAATAGAAGAAAAGAAAGATAAAGAAAAGAAGAAAGATAAAGAGAAATCTAAAGAAGATAAGAAAGACAAGGACAAGAAAGACAAAAATACTGAAGATAAGAAAGATAAAGACAAGAAGGACAAAAGTTCTGAAGATAAAAAAGACAAGGACAAGAAAGACAAAAATATTGAAGATAAGAAAGTTAAAGACAAGAAGGACAAAAGTTCTGAAGATAAGAAAGAAGAGAGTGAAACTGAAGGAAAACTCGAATCTTTGGCAGGCTCATTAGCTTCTCTTGTTTCATCGAAAGACACAGAAAAGAAAGATGAAACAGAAGAAAAGAAAGAATCATCAGATGAGATGACAGGCAATCTTCTTGATGCATTTGATGATGATGATTTCGAAGACAATTCGCCGAGCACATCTAAAGAGGAACCAAAAGCAAAAGAAGCAAAAGAATTAATTAAAGTCGAAAGTAAAGAGTCTGAATCTCAAAAAGATGATGACAAAAAAGAAAAGAAAGAAGAGAAAAGCTCCAAGAAAGATAAAGATAAATCTAAGGAAAAGAAGGATGACAACGATACAAATGGCAAACTTGAGTCACTGACAGGTTCATTGACATCGCTCCTTGTTACGAAAGAGTCAGATAAGAGAAAAGATAAAAGTGAAAAAGAGGAAAAAGTTGAAAAGAAAGACAAAGATAAGAGCAAAGATAAAGATAAAGACAAAGATAAGAATAAAGAAGAAAAGAAAGATAAAGATAAGAGTAAAGATAAAGAGAAGGATAAAGAAAAAGAGAAAGATAAGAAAGACTCGAAAGAGGAAAAGAAAGACAAGAAAGATAAGGAAGACAAGAAAGACAAAGATAAGAGTAAAGATAAAGATAAAGAATCTAAAGAAAAAGAAGAAGAAGGAATTGAAGGCAAACTTGAATCGCTTGCAGGCTCATTATCATCTCTTATTCCACCAAAAGAAACATCAGATAACAAAGAAGATAAAGATAAAGACAAGAAAGATAAAGACAAGAAAGATAAAGACAAGAGTAAAGATAAAGAGAAGGATAAAGATAAAGACTCGAAAGAGGAAAAGAAAGACAAGAAAGATAAGAAAGATAAGAAAGACAAAGATAAGAGTAAAGATAAAGATAAAGAATCTAAAGAAAAAGAAGAAGAAGGAAGTGAAGGCAAACTTGAATCGCTTGCAGGCTCATTATCATCTCTTATTCCACCAAAAGAAACATCAGATAACAAAGATAAAGACAATAAAGATAAAGAAGAGAAAACTATTAAGAAAGACAAATCAAAATTAGAACAAATAGAACCATCCGATTCCAACGAAAATCAAGAATCTAAAGAATCCAAAGAGAATAAAGAGAATAAAGAGAATAAAGAAGAAGGGCAAGCCTCGAGTGAACCATCAGAAGGAGCGACAGGTGTTTTATTAGTTTTGTCAGAAAGTGATTCAACCAAAGAATCTCAACAACCACGACAAGAAGAAGACAAAAATAAAGATCAAGAAGATGACGAAGAAGGCGAAGTAGGGACCCTTGAAAGTCTTACAGGCACACTCTCATCCATTCTCTCATTGGACAACGACGAAAACAAACCAAAAGAAGATTCAGTCCAAGACACCGATGACAAGGAATCGAAGGAAATTAAGAAGAAAGATAAGGTGAAAATAGAAAAAGATAAAGAAGATAAAGATAAAGAAGATAAAGAGAAAGAAGATAAGAAAGATGAAGAAGAACCAGAAGACACAAATAAAGGAGGATCACTTGAAGCGCTGACAGGCACACTTGCATCCATTCTACCATCTAAAGAAGAAGTATCGGAACCAGAAAAGAATGACAAAGAAGACAAAGACAAAGAATCAGAAGCAGAGAAAGAAGAAATATCAGATAAGAAATCATCATCAGATGATATGACAGGCAACCTTCTTGAAGAATTTGAAGACTTTGAAGACTTCAATGAAACATCACCAACAGAAAACAAAGACAAAGATGATGAAGAAAAGAAAGAAAAGAGCAAAAATAAAGAGATGAAAAGCATAAATGAAGATAATGATAGTGAAAAAAGTGACAAAAAAGGAGGAACACTTGAGTCACTTGTTGGATCCTTAGCATCTCTTCATGAAAACAATGAGTCAGACTCCAAAGACAAAGAAATCATTGATAAAGTAGAAAGCAAAGACGAAAAGAAAGATAAAGATAAAAAGAAGAAAGACAAAGAAGAAATGAAAGAAAAGGATGAAAAGAAAGATAAAGATGAAAAGAAGAAAGACAAAGAAGAGAAGAAAGAAAAGGATGAAAAGAAAGATAAAGATGAAAAGAAAGATAAAGATGATAAGAAGAAAGACAGAGATGATAAGAAGAAAGATAAAGAAGAAAAGAAAGACGAAGAGAAAGGAGGAACACTTGAATCACTTGTTGGATCATTGGCATCTCTCCATGGAGACAAAGAATCAGACTCCAAAGACAAAGAAACAAAGAACAAAGAAACAAAGAACAAAGAAACAGAAGAAAAGAAAGAATCATCATCAGACGGTGTAACCGCTACTCTACTTGATTCAAACGAAGATTCAGAAAAGGAAGCAAAAGACAAAGATGATAAGAAAGAAAAGAATGATAAGAAGAAAGACAAAGATGACAAAAAGAAAGATAAAGACAAAAAGAATAAAGAATCAAAAGAAGACAAGAACAAAGATAAGGACGAAGGAAAAGGAGGAACACTTGAGTCACTTGTTGGATCATTGGCATCTCTCCATGGAGACAAAGAACCAGACTCCAAAGACAAAGAAACAAAGAACAAAGAAACAGAAGAAAAGAAAGAATCATCATCAGATGAGATGACAGCCACTCTTCTTGATACACTTGAAGATGATTCAAATGAAACAAAAGATAAAGAAGAAAAGAAAGACAAAGATGATAAGAAGAAAGACAAAGATGATAAGAAGAAAGACAAAGATGATAAGAAGAAAGATAAAGAAGAAAAGAAGAAAGACAAAGAAGAAAAGAAAGAAAAGGATGAAAAGAAAGATAAAGATGATAAGAAGAAAGACAAAGATGATAAGAAGAAAGATAAAGAAGAAAAGAAAGACGAAGAGAAAGGAGGAACACTTGAATCACTTGTTGGATCATTGGCATCTCTCCATGGAGACAAAGAATCAGACTCCAAAGACAAAGAAACAAAGAACAAAGAAACAAAGAACAAAGAAACAGAAGAAAAGAAAGAATCATCATCAGACGGTGCAACCGCTACTCTACTTGATACACTTGAAGATGATTCAAATGAAACAAAAGATAAAGAAGAAAAGAAAGACAAAGATGATAAGAAGAAAGATAAAGAAGAAAAGAAGAAAGACAAAGAAGAAAAGAAAGATAAAGATGATAAGAAGAAAGATAAAGATGATAAGAAGAAAGATAAAGAAGAAAAGAAAGATAAAGACAAAAAGAATAAAGAATCAAAAGATGACAAGAACAAAGATAAGGACGAAGGAAAAGGAGGAACACTTGAGTCACTTGTTGGATCATTGACATCTCTCCATGGAGACAAAGAACCAGACTCCAAAGACAAAGAAACAAAGAACAAAGAAACAGAAGAAAAGAAAGAATCATCATCAGACGGTGTAACCGCTACTCTACTTGATACACTTGAAGATGATTCAAATGAAACAAAAGATAAAGAAGAAAAGAAAGACAAAGATGATAAGAAGAAAGATAAAGAAGAAAAGAAAGACAAAGATGATAAGAAGAAAGATAAAGAAGAAAAGAAGAAAGACAAAGAAGAAAAGAAAGATAAAGACAAAAAGAATAAAGAATCAAAAGATGACGGGAACAAAGATAAAGACGAAGAGAAAGGAGGAACACTTGAGTCGCTTGTTGGATCATTGGCATCTCTCCATGGAGACAAAGAACCAGACTCCAAAGACAAAGAAACAAAGGACAAAGAAACAGAAGAAAAGAAAGAATCATCATCAGACGGTGTAACCGCTACTCTACTTGATTCAAACGAAGATTCAGAAAAGGAAGCAAAGAAAGAAAATGACAATCAGAAAAACGACTCCAAAGACAAGAAAAAGTCCAAGAAGGACAGCAAAGACAAAAGCCAAGACGAAAATAAGAAAAGCCCCAAGAAAGACAAAGAAGAAGATGAAGAAGCCGGAGGATCACTCGAAACACTCACAGGCTCTTTGTCTTCTCTCCTTGTGACAAAAGAATCAGACTCGAAAGACAAAGATAAAGATAAGAAGAGCTCGAAAGACAAAGATAAGAAGAGCACAAAGGAGGAAGAAGCAAAGCCAAAGGATGAGAAGCAAGAAGACAAAAAGAAGAAGGAATCTGATAAAAAAGAAAGTAAAGAAGAGGATACTCAAGGATCGAGTGAGACATCGGAAGGAATGACAGGAATTTTACTCAGCTTGTCAGAAAGTGATTCAACTAAAGAAGCACAAAGCAGCGATAAACCTAAAGAAGTAAAGGAAGAAAAGAAAACCAAAAAAGAAACAAAAGACTCCAATGAAGAAGGAGCGCTTGAAACACTTGCTGGATCACTTACATCAATCCTACCTCAGAAAGATGAAAAGAAAGACAAAGAAAAGAAGACAGAAGAGAAGAAATCTAAAGATAAGAAAACAGAAGACAAGAAATCTGATGAAAAGAAAGACAAAGACAAGAAATCTGATGAAAAGAAAGACAAAGATAAAAAGACTGATGAAAAGAAATCTAAAGATAAGAAAGAAGGGAGCAAAAGTTCTGAGAAAGACAGCAATGATTCATCTGATGAGATGACTGGCAATCTGCTCGATGCTCTCGGCGACGACTTTGAAGAGACCTCCAGAGACGAGGAAGAGAAAGGCAAGGAGGGAGCACTTGAATCTCTGACCGGCTCACTAGCGTCCATTCTTCCAGCCGACCAGAAAGGCGCGCAATCCAAGTCAGCGGAAGCGAAGAGCGGCAACCTGAAGACGAAGGACGACAAACCAGACGACAAAGAAGGAGACCGATCGAGCAAGAAGAAAGTCCGCTTCAGCGACCAAGTCTACACGAGCAAAGACATCGAGAAAAGCAGATTCTCGGAGAGTGAACCGTTTTATTCAATTAGTTTAGTCGGCAGTTCAGAGTCATCTTCCGTCGAGCCACGCGAAAGCAGCCAGCAAAGCCCTCAAAAAATGTCCGAAGAAGCCTCCGATTCAAAGAATGAAATCTCACGAAGCAACAGCAGCACGCCTGACCGAAAGTCCAGCAGCGACATGACGATCAGCGAGGAGCTCTCGAACGAGATAAACCAGGCGCAGAACATCCTTACAATGGCGTCGAAGGCGAAAGAAGACCAGTCAAAGAATGCGAAGAGTCCGAGCATTCATGAAAGCGACAGCGATGCTTCTATCGGCATTCTTGATCTGTCAAACAGCTTCACACAGTCACCGGATTCGAGCAAGCAAAACGCGAAGCAGCCGACAGACAACGATACGCTCAGCGACCAAGAGAAAGAGAAAACAAAGAAGGACAAAGAAAACAAAAATTCAAAGAAAACCGTTAAAAATAACGGTTCCTTAGAAAAAGTTCCATCTGAAATTGCATCTGAATTGGCAGGAAAGTCGGCACGAAAGGACTCCGATGACGAAATCGGCCAGCTGTCAATTCTAACCGATTCCGACGTCAAAATCAAAGAGTCGAAGTCTCTCAGCGACACATCAAAAATGAAACCCGAAAAAAGTGACAAAAATAAAAAGAAGAACGCAAGGACAAGCGGAAGTAACGATGACGAGGTATCCTTCGACGTGAGCCGCACATCTTCTCAATTGACAGCTGGCACTTTTTCCGTGTCTGGCCCAAAATCTGACACTTTCAATACTTCTGAAGTTTCAGAGAACCTCACAAACAGCGAGTCTGAAAAAGCAAAGAAGAAGTCAAAGGAAAATGACGGAACCGGAGCGGCTGAGAAGTTGTTGGGCTCAACGGTTGGATCTCTTGTTAGTGGTTCACCAAAAAGTGACAAGAAAAAGGCCGGAAGCTCCACAAACAAGGGAGATAAAAAGTTCACCGACGAACTTGACCAGAAAGTGAATTCTACATCTTCTAAGAGTTCCGAAAAAAAACCAGCGAAAAAGCAGGAAGCTAAGAAAGAGGCAAAACCAGAAAAGGCAGCTACTAATGTTGCTGCTGAATTAGATGATGACCAAGAAGATAGTTTTTTATTGTAAATTAAATTTTTTTAAATTGTTAATTTTTTTTATTGATTATAATCAATATTTTAATATTTTCGAAAATTAATTCAAAAAGCTATTTTTGAGGATAAAAAAGAGGTTTATCACCATCAATTTTAAGCATTATTTCATAAATTAGGTTCAATTTTTTATTGCAAATATGAAATATTGATTTTAAAAAATCCTTCTTCAATACCTATCTTAATTTTAAAATATAGATCATACAGCTGTTTCGGAAATAGATTAGAATTTTTTGGAAATAAAATAGTAACCGTTTTATTTTTTTGGAAATTAAATATTTTTTTTGGAAATAAAATAGGAACGATCATTTTATATTCAATTTTATCATACTTAAAAACAGATTTAAAAGATAGATTAAAGAAATTTTATGGCGTTTTACACATTATTATGCTAATATATACACGAGTTTTGTTTTTAACAGTTCAATATGAAACATAGAGTATGTTATTGTGTTTTTAATATGATATTACTAAAATATTGTTTTCAACCAAAATTACTCAATAAAATCTTCAATTTATTGACAATTATGCATTTTTTTTATTTTTTAATATGAAAATTGATGATAATGTATATTTTAAAAAAACTCTTTCATTAATGAAAAAATCACTTTATTTATGATTATTATTGATTATTATATCGAATATGAAAAGAAATTTTCTTTTTGTTTTATCCAGGATATAATTTAAAAAAGATATTATGCAATCGGTGAAATATCAATTATAAAGTATCTTTTTAATAACATCTGTCAAAATATATTAAATTGGCAAAAGATTGTTTAGATGTAATTAATATTTGCTTCTGATTTAAATGTTTTTCAACAACAAAAATTTTGGAAATTGAATGTAAAATAATCGCTCACTATTTTATTTCCAAAAAAAAATATTTTAATAGGGGATTCAACCGTAAAAAAAGTGACACATTTTTAAAACTTCAATATTTTTTAATAAAAATATTATCATTTTGTAGATAATTTGCTAAATAATCGAGCATTAATTTTTGGAAAAAAATTGTCTATCATGTCATGAAAGGGAATGGATTTTTTAATTGAATGCTTTTCTTATATTTTTTATTTCACATTTCAAACTCAAAAAAAATTTTAATAATAGAGTTTATCCAAATTCCAGTTATTTTAAACCAGATTAAAAAAGGCAGATGCATTCATATCATTTTGTTCTAGTATTTTTTTTTTATTTATTTCTACGAATTGACAGTTTTTTTTTTATCTTCAGATATCATATTTCACTTCTAAAAAATATCAATGCCAATGCTTTTATTAATACATTAATATTGTAAAGCCAACTTTTTGGATTATTTTTTTTAGTTTAAATAATAAAGATTAGAATTAAAATATTTTTACATTAAAAATGATATTATTATCACCATAAAATATCAGTTGTGAATCATGAAAAAATGTGCGATATTTCTTTATAGATTTTTATAATTGATGTTTGATATGATTTGAATCCTTTTCTAAATTCATTAATTTCAAGTATTTTATCATTGAATTATAAGTTTTTGTTTATGAATTGAATAATTATTCTATTGTATTTAACATGAATTTTCTTTTTTTGGTTCATAAATTATGAATTTTTCATATAACATTTCATGCCAACTTTCTTTTATTCCCTTTCATGACCCTATAGATATTTTTTTATTATAAGATATATTTTAGAATTAATAAATAATGGAGATATTATTTTAATAATAAAATAAACAAAATAATTAATTTTTAATTTTTATTCAATTTTTTGACACTTTACAAACGGTTGAATCCCCTATATATTTTATTTTATTTCCAAAAATATTTTAGCGGTTTTATAAACCATTCAAATCATGCTATTTTATTTCCAAAAAATTCTAATCTATTTCCGAAACAGCTGTAATATATATATAATAGTAAAAAATATAATATAATTTTTTTTTAAATATGAAGCGTATCAATAAATAATATAGAGGAAATCTGAATTAACCTATAACCTTCAGGTCAAATCCGATTTCCAATTACATATAAAATCCATGGCAAAGATATTAATTATTTAAACAAAAAAGCATTTTCAAGAAACTTTGTTTGTCTGTGAGGTGGGGCATCTTTGTTATATTCTGTAAATAGTTCTTTATATCTATTTACCATGTTATTATATTGTAATACATCATTGCATTTCTTGTTTCCTTCTGCTTGAGCCAATGCCAAAATTTCATCCAATTTGGGCAGAACAACTGATTTATTTACTGTTACATTTGGCCTGAAATGATTTACAAAAGATTTTGCATTCCTGTGAAGTAGAACCCAGTGTCTTTGAACTCTGTTTTTATCTACTTCTACTGTATCTTTTCTCTTGCTAAGTTCAGCATCTTTAATTCTAGATTCTATAAAGTTTTGACTTAGAACACATCCTTGTCTAATAACTTTTTCAGAGATATATTTAGGATCATTGTATCCAACCACATGACATTTGGCCTTCAGAATACAATCTTCGTTTAATGAAAGCTCTAGTTCAACTTTGGCTTCTCCTGCTTGCAATTCTGGGAGATCCACCGTTAATGATCCAAGAAATGTGTCTTTAGTGCATAAACAACTTTCAGTTTCATGAATATAAAATGTCATTTTCTTTTGAAAGTTTTCAACTGATATAAATGTACTAGTTTTTTTAGCCGGAAGCTTAGTGTTCCTAGATATAAGAGTAACCATTCTGCTGCCAACAGTGGAATTACCTAGTGATAAAGGACATACATCTTGATATTTCAAATTTGTTAATTCTGTAAATATTTTTTCATTTGTAACAAATCGTCTTCTTGCTTCAATTGCAGCACCTCTAACAACTACATTTCTAGGTTCTCCATCAGTAAGTGGATCTTTTTGAAAATATTCTCTTAATTTTGTTGCTACTATTGGAATGTTGCTTGAACCTCCAACAAGTATTATGTCATCTATCTCCGTTTTCGGCATATTGCAAAATTTTAGAATTCTTTCGACAGGTTCAAGTATTTTGTCTAATAAATTTTTGTTTATTTGGATAAAAGTATCATAACTTACAATCAGTTCTTGCTCATCAATTTCGAGATTCAAAATGTTTGGCATAATTGATTGTTCTGAGTCATGAACAAAACTTTTTTTGGCTTCTTCACAACTATCTCTAATCATATGAAAATCATTTCTTGCTTTTCTTCCATAATTATCCATTCTATATAAATATTGATATATTTCATCTTTTAAATTCTTTTGTTTCAGATAATAATCTATTAAATTATTATCGAAATCTCGGCCTCCTAGTAGCATATTTCCTTCAACAGCATTAATATCAACTGATTTGGCCGAAACAGATGCCAAAGAAACATCAAGTGTACCTCCACCAAAATCATATATTAATACATTCTTGGATCTCCAAAAGCTGCCTGAAGAACCAAAATTATTGAACCAATAATTCATTACAGCAGCTGTTGGCTCGCTAATTAAATGAACTTTCTCAAATCCTGCAGCTTTGGCAGCCTTTAGAGTTTCTTTTCTCTGAGTTGTATTGTAGTTAGCTGGAATAGATACAACAACATGCGTTATTTTATGACCCATTGCTTTTGATTCTGCATTTTCTTTGAGAAATTTGAGAACTTCCATGCATATTTCCCATGGATGTTTTAAACCTTGACAAGTTTCAATTAAAATGCTTCCATCATCTGCTTCTCTGATTTTAAACAACCATTTTTTGGATAATTCTTGAATAATTTCATCATCATAGCGTTTTCCAATCATTCTTTTTGCATCACGAATAACTTGCGTTGGCGATTTTCGTTCTTCTCTTAAAGCATTAAAACCGACGAGCGTTTTGTCCTCTTTGTAACATACAACAGATGGAATGCAATCGCTTTGATTGAATACTCTATCTGTAATTTGATCAATTGAACCATTGTTGTTAAGTCTTGCACCTGAAGAAGTTGTTGTTCCATAATCAATTGCCATGACATTATGATGATCTACTAACATTTTACAAAATGATCTGATAAATTAAAAATATTTTATGCCAAATAGAATTTTCCAAAAAAAAAAAAAAAAAAAAAAAAAAAATTATGTTACAACAACTTCTGTAGGAGCACGACTTTACTTAAATCAATATTCATATAAGAATTCTTATAAAAGCAGATAACACATGGAAAATTTATAAATAGTCGGAATGGAAAATTTATAAATAGTCGGAATGGAAAATTTTTAAATAGTCGGAATGGAAAATTTTTAAAAATGCCGAAAACTTTATTTGAATTTTTTTTTAAATTATGAACTCATTCATTTTTTGATTATGTTTTTTAAAAAGAGCAAGGTGGCTCTACAATTTCAAGATATTAGTTCAATATTGGAAGATAGAGCCAAAAGCGAATCGTACATCAAGACACTTTTGGGACTTGCACAAAGAAGCAATTGGGGAAAAAAAACATATGAACAGAATTATGAAAATCTTGTTACTCTTTGCGAGCATATTCAAAAAGAAAATGAAATATTAACAAAACTAATTTCAGTTTTACCAATTTCAGAAACAAATCAAAATCATCATTCAGTTTTACCAACATTAGAAACAAACTCTATTAAAAATTTGAATCAAGTACTTGGAATTGATTTAGGAACTTCTAAAAGCACAGTTGGTGTATATAAAATTAATTCACGAGGTAGAGCTGAAATAGATATCATATCTAATAAACAAGGAGAAAGGAGCAATCCATCAGTTGTTTGCTTATACAATGGTAAAGTGTATTTTGGTAAAGAAGCTATTAAATGTTCAATTAAATGCCCTCAAAATCTTATATATGATACAAAAAGAATGCTTGGTAGGAAATTCGACGATCCATTTATCCAAAAAATGAGAAAATATTGGACCTTTAAAACTTTAAAATCAGATAATGGTGGTATATTAATTGAAGTTGATGGATATAGATATGAGCCATATGAAATTTCCGGGATGATATTAAATTACTTAGTGTTAATGGCAAATGAAAGGTTAAAAGAACCTACAAATTATGCAATTATTACAATTCCTGCCTACTTTACAGAGCAGCAAAAAGAAGAAACAAGAAAAGCTGCCAAATCAGCTGGTTTAAGACTTCTTGAATTAGTTGAAGAACCTAAAGCAGCCGCATTTTGTTATGGATATAAATCAAATAATGGTACAAATGACCAAAAAGAAAAAGATATTTTTATATATGATATTGGGGGAGGAACCTTAGATGTTTCATATGTTGAAGTGAAAGGGAGTTCATTTAAAGTTTTAGGAACTGCTGGTGATTCTTTTCTCGGTGGTCAAGATTTCACTAATTGTATTTTTGATTATGTTTCACCCTTTTTAGACAAAATATGTATCAAAACATGGAGAAACGAAGCAAGATTTGTTTCATATGTAAAAGACGAATGCGAAAAAGTAAAACAATACCTAGCAGATTCTGATGATTGCGATATTTTCCTCGATATTCCGAACAAATTACAAAAAACAAGTGAAATTACTCTTGAACTAAATTTGACGAGAGACAAATTTGAGGAAATTTCACATGAATTATATGAAAGGTGCATGAATCCTGTCAAAGAGGTTCTTAAGAGAGTTCAACGTAATCCAAAACAAATAAATGGTTTAGTATTAATTGGTGGATCTAGCTTTCTACCAAAAATACAGAATCAGCTTAAAGAAATTACAGGGAAAGATGCATACCATGGTGTTTCGCCTATTGAAGCTGTTGCTTTTGGAGCTTGTGCTACTTCTGTCAAATATTGTGAAGAATCTTTATTGAAATCGGATAATTTATGCAAGGATGATATTAATGGCAAATTTTTAGCACAGTTCACTGTTAAAGAAACTGCACCTGCTACGATTGAAATACAAAAAATCAAAGATAAAACAAAGTATTTTTATACAATGATTGAAGAAGGAGCTCCATTACCTTATACAAAAGAAACATTAATTTATTCTGCTGATGTTGAATACAATAAAAATTCAAAACAAATCAATATACCTGTTTTTGCTAAAAAAGGAGACAAAAGAACATTATTAGGTAATATCACATATGAAGTTAATCCAAAGAAAAATTATTCAACGAATATGCCTCTTGTAAAAATTAAATTGAGACATATTATTTCAAATTTGTATTATTCTACAAATGATCCAACAACTGATGTTTGGTCTAGTGAAAGTCCAGTAAAAGAAAATACTACTGAACAAATTACAATAAATGAAAAACAAGATTTCAACAAAGCTTCATATCATCAAGAAATACAAAATACATCATCAAATCAAGGGCTAAATTTTCGAATAGAACCACCAGTGGCAACAGAGAAACATTGTCAATTACAGCCACTGGTGGTTCAAGAGAAAAAACTCAAAGCCCAACCACCTGCACTACCAGAAATACATCCTCAAAGGGAAATACAGATTCATCAGGAACAAAATATTCAGGATCAAATATATCAAGAGAAAACCAAATCAACACTTCCACAAATCGTTCAGAAAACATGTATTCAAGGCGAAGCTCAAGTTGCACAAGAGAAAAGAAAACTCAAGCCACAATCAACATCAACAGAAGCAAATATTCAAAAGAAAGAAATGAATACACTCCCAAAACAAGAACTATTGACACAAACTCCAAATATTCAAGAGGAGAATTACCAACCTCAAAATGCATTAGTGGCAAATCAAGTAGCAGGGAATCAAAGGAATATAACTCAAAATTATGTCATAGAAAACCAAAATCATAATTTTTATCAATCTTTTCAAAGTTATCAACCAACATATATCATGACAAGTTACTTTCCAGTTTATGTTGTTAATCCAACTTTTTATGTAGTCCAGCCAAGTTCACAAAATTATGGTGATACACCAAATTTCAGATATTATCAAGATAATTCCCAATGTTGATTTTTCAGTAAATTGGATATCAGATAATACTTCTTCAAATAAATTGTCTTATTTATATTTTGAACGTTATTTTATAAATATCTCTTAAATTTAATGCTTTTACACAATCTTTTTTTTTATACTTAACAGTGTGTGTTCCAAAATATAGTTATATAAAATAGAGAAAAATAAATCATTAAAATTTGAGACTTTTGAATCAATCATGAAGAATTTGATTCAAATAGTTATTGCTTCTATGTAGGCCTTTACGCCGTAGCATAAATGGCGTATACTTTTAAATTGATAGAGTGTATCAATACATCAACAGTTCATCTATCAAGATCATCAATACAATCCATAAAATGGTGTTAAGTATTTATAAGAATAATTTTAGCAAAAATTAATTTCCTCTAGATTATTTCTGGCATATTTTATATATGTTGGTTGATAACTTTGAAGCTTCTTTATAATAATGAATTGCTTCTTCATTATTCTTCTTTAAATGTTTTCCTTCTTGAAGCTAAAACTCATGGATAAAATTAGCCATTCTATTTCCATTTTTAGCTTGATATCTTGAGGAACGGAATTGCCAAGCAAGAATTGGGCATCCTTATGATTTTTATTGGTAGCTCTTCTCAAGTATCCAATTACTTTTAAAATATTACGTATAGTATATTTATTTTCATAATAAATGAATCCGAGCATTAATTTTGCATTTTCATTATTTTGATCTGAAGATAGAGACAAATAATGAATAGCTTTAACAATATCACGATCTATTAATTTGCCTTTATGATTCATTCAGAAAAGGCTATTAATTTGCCTTCATGATTGATTTGTTGATCTTTCGTGGGATAAGATTACCATTATAATAAAAACAGCCAAGATAATACTGGGCTAAAGAATGATTTAAATTTGCAGCAAGAGAAAAATAATAAATAGCTTTATTGACATCTACATTAGTAAAGTTAGGATCAATATAAATTAGGCCAAGAGCAAATTGTGAATTTGAATAGCCTTGATCTGCTGCAAGTAAAAAATATTTTTTGGCTTTGCTTGTATCTCTTGGTACAAATACTCCATCATGTATATTCACAACATAATTTAGGTCTCATTTATATTCAAGGAGTATTTGTTAAAGCTATTCATTATTTGTCTCTATCTTCAGAGTATAGAAATCCTCCAAATTATGATTTATGCTTAATTTAAGTAATTAAAAAGATAGCTCTCATAGCTTAATAGGAATAGCGTTCGTTTGGTAAGCGGAAGGTTGCGCGTTCGAATCGCGCTGGGAGCGTTTTTTCGTTTTTTTATTTTTTTATTTTATATTATTTTTTTTTTTTTTTATGTGCCAAATAACTAAAAGCAAAATCCACTTGGATACTTCTAGTATCTTAAATGTTCCTCTCCATTCTTACGATGAATTTATTTTTTTGATCAATAATATCTGATCATTTATCTCCAAAAATCTGTAAAAATCGCATATCAGACTCTAGAACTAACACATTTACAATTAATACATGGCATAATGACATTTTTTCTTCTATTTAGATCTCATTAGCTTCAAGCAAAATGATATTCCAGATACATTTCCCATTTGTTATAGAGGTCATTGAAATTCAAGAAAACGAAACGATTATAATAACAGATACTGATCAGCCAACAACACTCGCTTTTGACAATGTTTTCCAGCTAATCAAAGAACATCATCAATATCCCAGTTTTATTACAACCGTATTTTAACCGAAATTGACTTCATCTCACCTGTTCTAGCTCCCAGAAGAAAAAGAAGAAGAACTGATTTCACTTGACCAAATTACAATAGAAAAAATTCTGAGGAATCCTTTATCCAAAATTGAGAGCGAAGACCAGCTAATTTCACTCATTAATCGGATATACAAGAAAGATGACAGTTACTCGACGCTGTATGACCTTGTTCTCTTCAGTTGTGTCAGCGAAGACAAAATTGACGAATTCAAAGAAAACTACAACTACAACGATCTGAAGAAAGAATTGTCGGACTCTTTTTCAAAGAGATGCACAGAAGGGAAAAAAGAATAATAAAAATCATGAGTTTGAACTTTTATATGAAAATAATCATGAATTTGAAGGAATCATTAATCATATCAAAAAGTCAAATGGTGACATAGAAAAACGGTTCACAATCACTTCAACTCAAATTGAAAACCAAGATCGTCACGTAAAGCAAGTCATTGACTTTGAAGATAAATAACATTACTTTTCTACAGGCATATTTGAAAATCGATTTATTTGCTTCGATTTCAATAAAAGCAAAGTAAAGCTGACTCATTACTCAATTAGAAATTGGACCTAATCATCCAAGGTTGTGGGTAATTGAAGGCAAAAATGAGGGAGACAATGATAAGTGGATGTTATTGATGAGAGAAGCGATGAGGAAGAAATGAAAGGAAGAGGAATCACGCACACTTTTGCTTGTCAGAAACCCAAAGCTTTCCGTTATATTCGAATGCATGCAGCTGGTGTTGACTGGGGTTGTCGTAATTATTTATGCCTCAATTCAATTGAATTTTATGGTTACTTCTTAAATAAATAACAAAATAAAATAATATATTAAAAATGAATTTCGTTTTTTTTTTTTTTTTTTTTTTTTTTTTTTTTTTTTTTTTTTTTTTTTATTCTTCTTCTTCTTCTTCTAGCCTTTCATGAGATATGCTAATAATAAAATTAACATTTTTCTTTGTTAGTTCTTCTGTAGCTTTTCTTTTTGCTTCGAGAAGACAATCTAATGCTTCTCTAACATTATTTTTGTCTCTGCCCCTGCCTTGACAAAACAAATCAGTTAGGGATGAAGAAGTTCCCCACACTGCGATTTCTTGTCTTGCATCTTTGGATATTGATTCTTCATCAGAATTCAACTTTTCAAAAAATTCTTCACTTATCAAAATCATCTGCATATTTATGGCATTCAGCTATCATTCTCTGTATTCTGTTCATTTCTTTTATAGAAAGTTTTTTTAAGAAATTATATAAAAAATTGTGAGAATTTAATATGAAAAATTTTTAAAAATTTTAAAACTTTATATAAAAACAATCTACAACCTGATGCTGAAAATTGCTTGAAAATCATTCATTCACCATAAATACTTGAATATATATATATTTTATATAAAACTTAATTTTCTAAAGTACAATTACTTTTATCTTGGCATCTGTGGGTTCAGCAACTGAAGGTTTTCTTTTGCCTTAGCGTGTCCTTTTGATGCAGCCATTTTCAGGTATGCAAAAGCCCTTCCTCTGTTTTTATTAAAGATTAATAAACCACAACGATACATTGATTCAATGTGACCTTTATTTGCGGCCTTTTCATAATATTTCACGGCCTCATTCAAGTCCACACCAATTCCGTCACCTTTATGCAACATTGCTGCATAATAGAACGTTGAATAAAGGTGATCTTTATCGGCAGCCATTTTGAAATAGGTTGCTGCTTCCTTCTTATCAACAACGACATTGCTATCGTTACTCAAAACAGCTCCAAATTTAAAGCAGGCATATTTAAACATTGCTTCAACTTCTCCTTTATCAGCTGCAAGTTTGTAATAACGAGCACTTTCTTCATGGTTTGTTTTAACACCTTCACCTTTTTCAAGCATGATTGCATATTTATGCATTGCTTGAGAATGTCCTCTATCAGCTGCCAATTTCATGTATCGTGCTGCTTCTTTCTTATCAACAATGACACTTTTTCCATCATTCAATAAAAGACCATAATTGAACATTGCTTTAACGTGCCCTTTGTCAGCTGCCAGTTTACAATTGTATACAGCTTTATTCAAATCAATTTCAGTTCCATTTTGGCCGAAATAAAATTGTTTATAAAGAAGATAAAACTTTTCAGCTTCTTCTTTCTGAGCTTTTATTTTTGTTGTTGTTGATGATGGTTTCTTTTCTGATTTCATTTTTTCAATGAATTTGTCAACAGTCAAAACAGAGCCGTTTTCTTCAAACGTCTTTTTATATTCAGCAACGTAATCAACATAGATCAGAAACCTTTCAACTTCAATTGAATCGGTAAAGTATTCAGGATTTTTTTCAAGATCTTCAACAATCTCTTCAAAAGTAGGCCTACACAATGGATCCTGAGACCAGCATTTATTAATCAATGCCAGAATAGAGTCAGGAATCGGTATTTTATTTTTAGGACGAATTCCTTTCAATACCTTTGAAATTAATTGAGAAGAGTTTCTCACTTTTTCAGCAGACCAAGGAACTTCAGATGAAAACAATTCAAATGCAATCATTGCGAATGAATAAACGTCACCTGCTGTTGAGTAATCAAACTCTTCAATCACTTCAGGTGCCGAATACAAAGGAGTACCTTTATAGCCTTTTCTTAATGAATTGTAAAATTTTTCTTTATCGTCAGTTATATTGGTGAATTTGGAAAGGCCAAAATCGCTGACTTTTGGATACAAATAATCATCCAATAGAATATTTTCTGGCTTCAAATCACGATGAATTATGTTGTGTGAATGAAGATATGACATCGCTGAAGCAATGCCATATAAAATAATGAGCTTTTGCGTATCATCCCAGTTGTCACAGGAGTCTCCTCTTCGTTCGCGATCAATGAAATGTGAGAGAGAATTGTTCAGTAAATCAGTGATTATAACTGGCCTAGGTGAACCGTTAAAATCGGTTTGACTGAAACCGATAAATTGAACAATCGACGGATGATTCAATCTGGATATAATGTCAACTTCTCTGATCATGTTTCGGACAATATCTTCGCTTGCGGCCTCATTTAAAAAAAATTTAATAATTTTGACTGCATAAATGGTCGCACTCTTTTTTTCTTTGTAGGAATAGACAAAGGCAGTTGTTCCTTCTCCAAGCATTCCAACTTGCTCAAGTTGGCTCAAATCGTAGAAATATTTCTTTTCAACGCTCATGAAATTTGGATCTTCGCTTTTACGACGAATAAAATCATCAATGGTGAGAATTGGTTGCCCTGATTCAAGCGTTATACGGTAATAATAATCAACGTATTCTACATAATTACGATAATGCTCTAAATCAACTTTCTCAGTTATATATTCTGAATTATATTTGAGATCTTCCAAAATTTGGTTAAATGTGGGACGTTCTAAAGGATCTGATGACCAACAACGTTCTATTAACTTTTTATACGAATCTGGAATGGAGTTTTTGAATATTGGTCGATTTCCTTCCCTAATTAAATTCACAATTTTTACATTGCTTGAAATTGAGCTATATGGCCTGGAATCAGTCATAATTGCGTATGCTATCATTGAAAATGAATATATGTCGACAGATTTATTATATTTTTCATTAAAAGATAATTCTGGCGCAGAATAAACATCATTGTTTTTGGTTTTCATAATTGATGATTTGTATAGATCTTCTTCCTGGTTTTCAACACTTTTTGAAAGCCCAAAGTCGGCAATTTTTGGATAAATTTCATCATCCATGAATATTTTAGAGGGCTTTAAATCTCGATGAATAATATTATGAGAGTGTAAATATGACATTGCTGAAGCAATTCCATAAAGGGTGATAAGCTTTCGTGTATCGTTCCATTTCGGATTTGGAGATTTACCATTTTTTTGATGAATTAAGTCATCAAGAGTACCTTGCTTCATATATTCGGTAATTATTACTGGTTTTGATAACTGATTAAAATCTTTTACACTAAATCCGATAAATTTAGCAATGGAAGGATGATTAAGTTTTGAAATAATATTAACTTCTCTAGAAATCTTTTTTATTGTTTCTTTAGCGTTAGTTTCCAAATTTAAAGGCATCATTTGAATTTTGGCTACATAAATTAATCCAGTTTCTTTTTCTTTAACTTGGAAAACTGAGTAAGAATTACCATTACCGATTCGATAAAGAAGTTCAAATTTATTGATATCTATAAAAATGCTGTTTTCCATTATAAAATCAATTCTATTCTGAAGCCAGAGACCAAATAGAATTCAAATATTTGAGCATTGTAAAAAAAAAAATTGAGGAGTTATTTTATAAAAAAATTAACTATTTTCTATTTCAATATCTTGAAGAATTAATTATTTTTTTAAAAAATTTTATTTAAATATTACTTATAAAATAAAGTATATTTACTAATATTTTAAATTATTCTTTCTCGAGGAAACTATTATATTCTTTTATAAATTGATGAACTTGATTAACTTCATCTTCGGTAAGTTCAACTATTTGGTAGTTATTTTTTTCAAATTCATTAATAATACTCTTAAAGCTTGGTCTTGTAGTAGGATCAGTGCTCCAACATGCTCTAATTAAATTACATGAAAACTGATTTAATCCGGATGGAATATTTTTTGGCATAACTGCGATTTTTGGCATTTTACCACAAATTATGAAATATATCAAAACACCAAAAGAATAAACATCAACCTTTTCATCATATTCTTCTTCATTTACAATTTCTGGCGCCAAAAAAATTTGAGAGAAACTTTGAGAACAATCAAAATCCGTTATTTTAATCAAGTTATCGTTTCCGATCATAATTTTAGAAGGGGTCAAATTTACTCTAATCAAGCCTTGTTTGTGTACGTATTTAATTCCTTCAGCAATTTGATAAATGAACTTTACAACGTCGACTTTTGAAAGACTAAAATTGCAAACAACTTTTTCAATGTCTGTTTGACATTTCTCAATCAAAACAGATGGTGAAGTTGCTTCTGTTTCTTCTTCACTCACATAAATTCCACATGTTCGAATGACATTTGGATGGTCTAAATCACACAACTTTTCGTATTCTGAAAAACTGCTCTCTTTCAATATAAAACTCACATCATTCACGCTAAAGCAAATGTCTTCATTATTAATTATTCTATGATTAAGAAGTATGACATCTTTTGATTTGCTTGTTTTATCCAGCATTTGAGAGAAATGAAGTTTTGCGTTTTCTTTGCTTAATAAAGAAATCTTCTCTTTCAAATAATTAATTTCTTCTTGCTGCTGATTTTGTTGATTCTCTTCTTCTTTCTTTGGTTTTGAATCAACTTTTTGAATTTGATTTAGATTTTGAATTTGTTTTGTTCTTATTTCGTCATTCAATTTGACGATTTCTCTTGCTTGTCTTGAGTTTGTTTCTTTAAGTTGAAAGAGATCACTTTCATATTTAATTATTTCTTTTTTCAATTGAGAACTTCCTGTTTCTTTCTGTTGAATTTCGTCTTCCAATTGGGTGATTTTTAATTGCTGACGTGAATTCTCTTCTTTCAATAGATTTATTTGACTTTGCTGAGTTTGGAACTCAATTTCAAAATGTGCATTCTTTTCTTGCTGGCTTGAGATTTCTTCTTTTAATTTGGAAATGAAATCTCTATAGCGAGTTATCTTTGACTTGAGTATAGAGACGTCGCTTTCGTATTGGGTCATTTCTGTTTTTCTTGCCAAGCTTTCTTCTCTTAATTGCAAAATTTTTGTTGTTAGACTTCTATTTTCATCCTTCAATTTTGAGATTTCCTTGTTTTCGCTTTTCAGTTTTGTAATCTCCAAGTTTTTAAGATTGTCTTCTTTGATTAACCGCCGAATTTCATTCTCTTGTGATTCAATTTTTTTCAATTGAATTTTAATTTCTTCTTTCAATTTTGAATTCTCTTCAATTATCTCCTCCATCCACTCACCGCCTACTCCTCTTCCAAAGAGTGCCTTTGGATCGTCCTTGAGTTGGATGTTTGGCGTGTTTTGTGGCGGCTGACAATCAACGAAAACAGCAGACACGTTATTGCCAGCAATACAGAAAGAAGCGCCACTTTTTATAACAGTTTCAACAGGCGAATAAATGTATTTCTTACTCGGCCTCGTTTTGAGGAGCAATTGACCACAACCGTTAATTCCACATGCCAAGACTTTCCCTTCGGATGTTATGAAAAGCGAATGAAAACAACCGGCAGAAGCCGATACAATCTTATGCTTATTTAGCGCCAAAATTTGAATGAACTTTGACGATAAAGTTCTCTGCTTGCCAAATCCAAGTTGGCCCCATTCGTTCGATCCTAGTCCGAAAACTCGGCCATCTTTGCATACAGCGAGACAATTCTCCATCGTGCCCGAAACTTGGATGACTTCTTCATTCGCCAACTCATTCACAGGCGTAAATTCAAGAGTTGTCACTTTTCCTGATTCATAGGCTTCAAGTGATGATCCAAAAACTCGTCCTAGTGAGTCAACTGCAATGACATACGAGCTGCAGCACGCTACGCTGACAGCTTTTTGACCACTAGGCAAAATTGACGGTTGAATTGAATTATGAGGTGATGTGAAAACCGATTTTGTGATGATAAATATTTGACCTTCAGAATCAATTGCAGCTGACGTTTTCCAACCCCCAAAAAGTGAAATTGGGTTGTGACCATTTATGTCCACAAAAAGTGGCATGCCTAAATTCTCATTTTCAGAAACATAGGCAAGCTGATTGTTTCTTCGTGATTCACTCGAAAAAAGATATAATGTGTAATCATGACCACACACTGCTGAGATTAGTTGGCACTTTCTGTTTTCGTTGTCAAGAAGATTAATTGACTGAATATCTTTGTGGATTTGTTTATTGATTGTTCCAATAATTTGACCATTTTCATTGGATCCAATTGCAAATCCTCTACCATCTTTCGTGATCCATACTGCGTGATTATCAAATACTGAATAAGATTGCAGTGAAGTAATATTAAGAGATGAATTTAAGGGAGGGCTTACACACGGTTCATAATTAATTTCCTTACTCAATTCTTTGCCAAGGCTGAAGTATTTGTTGTTTCCACCGATTATCATTAAATATTTTAAAAAAAATTCACTTAAAATTGGCCATTAGGTGAAATATATAAACTTTTTTAAATGAGTTAAAATGTTGCGAATAAATGAAAATGGACTAAACTCAATCGTTTTTTGTATTTAAACATATAACTTAATTTATTTATTCGAATATATTCAAATAGTAAATAATATTTTTTATTCTTTCTCAGATATTACATGCCATACAGTTTACTCTAATTAGTATATTAAATTCTTATCAATAATCTCACAATTTCTTTTGTTTTTAAGTTCATGAAACATTGTGAAATTTTGAATATTCAGGTTTTTGTAAAAAAAGTTCATCAACAAAAAAAAGTTCTTTTGTTAATTGAAGTTAATAATTGTTTTGCTTTATAATTGAGACAAAATTGAAAAATTGTGCATGAAAAAATTGATTATATGCTCTGAAAAACAAAGCATAATTGTATTTGGTCAAATTGAGTTAATTTTTTTTTAAAGGATGATCGACAAATAATAATGTATTTCTCGAGAGCTCAATTTGTTTCATTATTAAACATATATTGTTTTTTCAGCAAAGAGCAGATTATAACTTTTTATCTCGAAGATATAAAAAGGTTTTTCTCTCAATCAGAAATATTTCAAATATTTTGTAGAAACATGAGAATTCTCCTCTTCTTTTTTGTAGCCAAAATTCTTATTCCAGATAAGAAAATGTATGACTTTTTCCGTAAACAAAGTATTCAAAGATTGGATGAAAAAAATATATATCGAAATGCATATTTACAGTATTTTTATATTGAATTCAAATCATTTATTGATGAAGAAGTAGCTTATATTGAGCAAATATATGATTTCCTAGAAAATAGGCCAGGAAGAGTTAATATTCCATTTTTCAAAAGAAAGCAAAGAAACTTTGCAGGAGAAGCTGTATCAAAAAACCTTGAATTATTCAAGACAAAACGACGAATTGGAGAAATTGATTTTCATCTAAGCGAAATAATACGTAATGATTTATTAAATGACTTTATTAAATTTGTAAATAAAGGCAAATCATCTCATTCAATGCAAATAAAAACTTCAATATATGAAACAAATCCATTTTTACTGACAAACAAATCGCATTCAATAATTGAGTATGTAGCATTTATTAGTTCAATTCAAATATTCAAATATCTACTAACTTGCAATGTTGAGTTACACCCATCATTATGGGTATATGCAATACATGGTCAAAATTATGAGTTGATTCATCTTCTTGAAGAAAAAAATGTTCCTATTGATGATACAACATATGGACAAGTTATCAAAGAAACTCAAAAAAGCCATTGTTATGATATTACTACATATATTTTAAATAAGTATGAGAAACAATTATATTTTTCAGTCACAGAAGAGAGTTTAAAATATTATAATTTTGTTTCTTTGGAAGACCGAATTGATGATTTATTGATTAACGTTGAAAATAATATATTTGATTTATGCAAATATGATTATATTCAGCTTGTTAGCATTCTTATAAAAAATAAAGACATATACATAAATAAGATAAATCAAAGAGAATTGCTATCAGAGAATAATGATCTCGAAGAAGAAGACGAAGATATATATGCCTGAGGGGTTGGCATATACGTTGATGACGATCAAGAAAATACTAACATACAAGAATTCTCATTATTGTATTTAGCTACAGAAAAATAAAATGATGAAATATGTCAAATTTTATTAGCAGAACCAGATATTGACTTAAACGTTTTTTATTCAACAAAAGGAAAGAAAAGCAAATTTCAAAAAACTGTGTTGCATTTGGCAGTTGAAAATGCTAGCATTGATATTGATAAATCTTTATTATCAAAAAATAATATCGATATTAATATCAAAGAAGTATCTAATGAAGATGATGTTAAAATAGAAAAAACAGCATTGATTATTGCATTTGAAAAAAAGATTTATAAAATTACTTATGAAATCGATGAAGACGATTATGTTCTAAATAAAAAAGGAATGACAGCTCTATTTCTTGCTGTTACGCAAAAGAATCCCAAAATCGTCAAATTATTATTATCAAGAGATGATATCGATGTCAACTCTAAATATAAAAAAATTACTTATGAAACTGATGAAAAAGGTGAATTTTCAATTGAAAAAAAGCATTGCGAGAAAACAGCATTACATAAAGCTTTTAAAGAAAAAGATATTGAAATAGTGAAACTTCTTTTATCAAAAAGTGATATCGATGTTAATTGTTTTGCACATTTCATAAATGAAGATCCTGATTACTTAAGAGATGAAACAATAGAATACAATAAAACTCCCTTATATATAGCTGTTTCCGTTGAATGCCCTGAAATCATTGAACTTTTTCATTAGAAAAATATACTAATAAAGTTGAAGAAGAAGAAGGAAAAATAGAATAATTATGATTCATTTTACAGCTTTACATTTGGCTGTATATTTGCAAGAACTTGCCATTATTGAAATTTTTTTGAAGAACAAATCGATTAATATTAATGTTGAAAATCATAATGGACTAAAACCTATTGATCTAGCTGATGATGATGATGATAAAAAATTAAAGAATTATTTAACAAATACGGCACGAAATTATGATTTATGCCACTTTTGGTCTACTTTATCATATTTTAATGACACCATATTTTTAACAAAAAAATACTCTTCCTTGAATTTTTTAAAAATTCATTTTGAATTTTTATTTTTCATGCTATATCTGATCATAATTTTAATTGACAGAAATTTTACTCATGGTGATATTTTTATCATATTGAAAATTTTCTTTATTTGCCGCATTTTGATTGATCCTTTGATTTGGTCTTTTTGAAAAAACGTACTCACAATTATTACATTTTCTACCTCAGGATTTCAAATAAAAAAAAAAAGAGAGAATCCTTCAGAGGAATGTCAAATTAGCATATGAAGAAAAAAAAAAAAAAAAAAAAAATCAATGAACAAAATTTTTTATTCGTTGCTCAATAATATTAAAGCTGAAAGTTCAAAAAGTAGTCGCCATTAACTCATAGTTTTATTTGAACAATTGTTTTTGATACACACTTTATTATATTTTATAAATCACGAAGAGAAGACATACAAATTTTTGGAATATCAGAATTAGAAATATTTATTTTCGCTGTCGAGAATGGATCATCAACAGTTACAGTTTTAGCAACCGCAAAAATTTCGCACTTCCTATACATGACATAAAAAGTAACATTGAAAGGAAAATTCCTTGAAATCGCAATTTCAGAGTCATGTCTGAAAAGCTTTGGCGATGCCTCTTCGTTGCTTACTTGGCACTTTACTCTCGCTGACCATGGCATATCAGATGAGATTGAAACAAAAGCAGAAAAAGAATAGCACTTTTTAGGAATGTCGTACATTGACAGCTTGAGTGTATAATTGCGTGGCATGATTGGTTTGGGATAGTGTTTAAAAAGAACAGATTCGCATGTCTTATATGTAATATATAATTTGGTTTCAAAAGGAAGCATTTGATAAGTGGCATTGTATTTATCTAGTTTTTGTTTACCGTGGCCGAAATCGGCTTCGATTGTAGCATTCGAAAGAAGAAAAGGTGATGAAGTTATTTCAAACGAAAAAGGTGGTTGTGAGCAAAAATCTTTTATTTCTTGTTGAAAATAGTTATAATAAGCACGATTTATGGCAATATTTGTTTGGTTGCTATATTTATCCTTGTAACCACTATAATAATAATTATTCAATAAAGGCAAACTTAAAGAGGTTTTGTCTGAAGGTTGGAAATCTCGTTCACATTTAAATTGGAAATTTTTGTAAAGAAAATCGCAATCATTTGAAATCTGTCCTGAATAATTAGATATATTAATTGTATAAAATGAAATATTAGTTGTAAAATACATTTCGATTTTGGCGCTATTGTTAAAAGAGAAGAAACTATAAAAATATTTTTTATAATCAATATACCTTGGAGATAGAAAAGCATCAGGAATAGATATTTTTAAATAAGATAATCCCCAGTTAACCATCATTAATCCTTGGCCTTTTTCTAGAAATATTGTTTTCGGACTTTCATCCGCAATAAAAAATGAGAAATTGCCAATTGAAATACTATGAGATATAAATAAAAAAGCAAGAAGCATAGGAATACAAATCACTTTTTGAATAGTCATTCAAAAAGTTCTTATATAAAAATGATTATAATTATCTTGAAAAATTCTTATTTAAAATGTATTTTTCACCTAATAATAAAAAGAAAATATAATATATATTTTTAACTTAAGAATATTTAAAAAAGCTAACAGTATTTTTGAATTAATTCAATATTATTCCAAAAAATATCAAAAATTTGGAATTGAATTAAATTTTATTTGAGTATAATCAGTTTTATTATAATAAGTGATCAAGAAATGAAGTTTCCAAGATCCCCAAAAAATATTTAAAGAAAATTGAAGAAAAAGACATATTGACCTTCAAGAGTTGTTTTGATTTTGAATTTCCAATGTTTTTCTTCTTAATAATTCATTTTCTTGCTTGATCTTCTCAATATTTGCAGAAATGTCTTTTTCTGTCTGTGATCTGTTTGATCTCAATTCTTGGTTTTTGTTTTCAAGTTTTTCAATTTAATCACTTAATTAGTTGATTTCTATGGCACAAGGTCAATATTGGCCTTAACTGCAAAAGGCGATTACGATTTCCCAAATATCTTCAAATTTAAATTTGTATATATTTTATGCTCAATATCATTAATGAAATTGATATCATTAAATTGCCAATATATAACTGTTCAAAAACCTTAATTCAAAGAGAAAAGATAAAAAGAATACATTTCATCATTTTCTTTGCTGTTGTTGATATAAAAGATGTTAAGTCACTAAATAATAAGCGATATCAATCATCAGTACGTTTTTTGATATTGAAAACAAAATAAAAACTAATGATTTTTATCAAATTTACAATATTTTTCATATAACATTTCTGATATAATAACAAAAAGCATAATTTATGAGGTGATGTGAAATTGGGTTGTGACCATTTATGTCCATAAAAAGTGGCATACCTAAATTTTCTTTTTCAGAAACATAGGCAAGCCGATTATTTCTTCGTCATTCACTCGAAACAAGATATAATGTGTAATCATGACCACACACTGCTGAGATTAGTTGGCACTTTCTGTTTTCGTTGTCAAGAATATAAATTGACTGAATATCTTTGCGTGATTATCAAATACTGAATAAGATTGCAGTGAAGTAATATTAAGAGTTGAATTTAAGGGAGGGCTTACACAAGGTTCATAATTAATTTCCTTACTTAATTCTTTGCCAAGGCTGAAGTATTTGTTGTTTCAACTGATTATCATTAAAATTTGAAATTGTTTATGAAAAAAAAGGGCTATATGCTCTGAAAAACAATTTATGTTTAATAATGAAACTAATTGAGCTCTAGAGAAATACATTATTATTTGTCATTCAATCATTCTTTGAAAAAAAAAAAAAAAAAAAAAAAAAAAAAAAAATTAACAAATCGATTTGTTAAATTTGACCAAATAATCTGCTAAAAAGTTAATCAAAAAATGTCTTTTAAAAATTTTTATTGAGTTTAATTTTTAGAAAATACCTGTAAAAAAGGAAGTTTATAGCCTTAAGTTTAAGAATTGCTCAAAATCAAACCTAGATTCCAAATTTAATTATTTGGATAACGTTTTTTGCTCGAATTAAGATTCGAGCACTTCATCGACCGGAGACCGTTTATTTGCGCAAGTGTGTCTGAGTTTCTTTGATTATTTTTCTTTATTTTTTTATTTTATAATTTTTTATATATGTTAAGTGCGGAACTTTTATCCATAGGTAAAAAAATAATCCAAAAAAAGTGACAGTTTAAAAAGACTATATTTAACTTGTGTATTTTTATAAAAAAAATAAAAAATTAAGCTGGTTTTCGATGTTGTATTCATAGAAAAATGAATTTACTTTTGTTTTTAGAAGATATTTTGATAATAAAATGTTTTTTTTCTAAAAAAACAAGCATTTATTAAACCACCTGAAATATATGAAAAAAAAGAAAAAATGTTGCTTTTTAAAAAACCATTTTTTCATACTACCATCAAGAAATTTGACTTTTTTCTTAGTATAATTTCAATATATGATCATATATTTTTTGAATTCTATAACTTTTTTATGTTTTGCAAATTCAATATATCGGTCATATTTGAATGTAAGATTTTGAAAAACCGCTCAAATATTCTGAAATTTGAATCCTCCTTTGAAATTAAACAAAATTATTTGAGAGGAGAATGTAAATGCTTTCTAAAACATTCCAGTAAATAATTAAGATAATATCATTATTACCATTATATTATTCACTCCAAAGTGGAAATGATATATGATATATTTTTGAGTTATAAAAAAGAAATATGGCTATTATTAAGAATATTATTTTTCACTAACATATAATTTTCTAATCAAACTCATAATAAAGATATATTAACACCATTTTTATTAATTTTACATATTTACTTCGAAATTTTAGTTTTTATTATAATATTTTAATTATTTAATTTATTTCAAGCTTGATATTTTATGTAAAAAACAGTATTATTACTAAATAATGAGTACATATATATGTTATAGATGAGTTAAAAATCTTATTATACATTAAATTATAGTAAAAATAAGAAATCCATCTTATTTTGTCGATTATTTCTATTAAAAAAGGGTTTTTTAAATTTTAACACAAATTTATTAACTCATATGTATTGTTGAAATAATATAACTATTAATTAAATATTAATATTTAATTCAGATTAGAATTAAGCTATGGATTATTTGTTCAATTGATATAATTTCCCATAAAATTTTCAAATTATTTATAATATTATATTACTAATATTATTAATTTATATTTAAATGTAATGAGCTGGTACAAATTAAAATATTCAATAATATATAATATTGATTTTGTATATTTTACAAATTATATTTTCAATTAAAAATCGGTTATTAAAAACCTTATTTGAATGGCTGACGAATAAGATAAATAACTTTTTGAGATATAAGTTATTTCAAATTTAAGTTATTAATATATTGAATTTTTTTTTTTAATATCTTCTTAAATTAAATATATATTGGCATTAAATATAATTCTTTCAAAAAAACTTCTCTTTTTCAATGAATACTATAAAAATATTTTTTTCCAAAGTTATCAAAAAAGTGCCAAAAGGATAAAATACCTTATCCAAATTTTTGTTGAAATTATAATTAAATATGATATCATTGTCAATGATATTCTGATTTTATTTGGTCAAGAAAATTGAATATTTAAATTGAAATTTGAAAATTTGAAAAATGCTTTATTTAAATGACATATTATTTTACAAAGATTCGAATAAAAACCAGAAATTTTTATTGAATGAAAAAGGTTATCTCATGAAAGAACAAATATGTTCTTCACAAGCTTTAGATAAAAGATTTAGAAATCCTTTATGAAACTATTAGGACTAGAAAAAAAGTTGGATACGGTATTGATTGAAATTGGATAAATAATATGGGAAAGTTATTTTACTCGTAATATTTACGTGAAAAATTTATTTCCCATGAGGCTTCCGGCGTTCCTGATTAGAATAAAGTTGAAATTTTTGTTGAGCCTAGATAGCTGCATTTATCAATTGGTGAAATGTAATCACTAAATGAGAGAATGTCGTAAAATTCTTCTTCAGAAATTCCAATATCAAAGTCATCATATTCATTATCATCAAAAAATGATGTTAGATCATCATCTTTGATTTGATCAATTGAATTTTTTTCTGCACTGTCTTTTGTAGGGCTAGTTTTAGTTTGGACAGCAGGTGGTTGTGTTGCTTTCTTTTTATAGTATTTCTTATATGACATAGAATCTCGATTTAATCGTTCATGGTGCTTTTTATAACGCTTTCTAGAACTTGAAGTAAGTTCACGCCATCTCTTTTTGACATCAATACCATTTCGATCATTCAATAATTTAGAAATTGCAACCCATTTTGGACCCAATTCATGGTACTTCTTTTTGATTATAGAGTCTTCTTCTTTAGTCCATGGGTTCATATTAAGGCCTTCCTTTAGATAGTTCCTATAACGATCACGACATTGTCGTGGTGTCCTGTTTTGGAGAATGTCTGCAATCTTAGACCAATTGCGATTGCCATTCTCAATAACAAAGTCCCTTAGGATCTGGTCTTCTTCTGGTGTGAACGTTTTTCTCTTCTTGTCTTCCATTTTAGTGAAGTAACTTATTTAAAAAAATATAATTCAATAAAATATAAAAATTACTCACAGAAAAAAATTCAAAAGAATCATTTAAAATAATATCAAACAAAAAGTGAAATCGAATAATTTACAATATCAATTCACATTTTTAATTTTCTTGGATTTATTAAATATTGTGAATAAATATTATGGGTATATTAATATTAAGTAATAATAAAAAAAAACTTATTGTAAGAAACAATTATTTCTAAGAAAAAAAAAAACTTTTTGAATTTAGTTATATATCCTTTTATAACTTTTTGAGTTAGTTTTTTCGATGCTTTTTTTATATAATTATTGAATTGTTTTTTTCTATCTTCAGAAAATTGATAAAATTCACAATGACTTGATTCAATATTTATTTGAATAATCTTTTCAGTTTTGATAAGCATTTTTTATAAAAATTCATTTAAATCTCACAACTTTCTATCCTTTATTGCTTAGGAAGATTCATTGTTTTTTCTATTATTATTTTTTTTTATGATATAAATGCATATACAGTTTTCTATTCTTTCAGTATTTTATTTTCCTTTCGTTTATGACAGAGAGGATAAATTCAATATAAAAAATAACGTTTCTATCCAAAATTCTGAAAAATTGAATTGAATGATTTTTATCGTTGTTTAAAGAATGGGGGTTCTCTTTGTAATATATCATCATTTATTTGTTTATTATATGATTAGTATAGATAATCATTAAATGATGAAATTAACATGATATCAAAAATATAATTTTTGATATTACATATATATTTATTTTTAAGATTATAAAAAAAGATGTTTAAATTATCTTTTTGTATTTAACAATATAAGTATATTTTTTTTGAAGGTTATATGTTTTGATATCAAATACTATTTTGGGTATTTTGAAAGTTTATCTTTGAAACATGAAATATATCATGAATTAAAAAATATAAGAATATTTCATGAATAATTTTTCATGAATAAATTTAAAGCATAATTATTTAAATTTAAAAAAAAAAGTATTTTTTTAAAAAAATTAATGCCAGGGAGTATTTTAATATAGCAATTATTTATTTCTTATTTATTGATTGCTTTTTAAGATTACAATAACAAAATATTATAATATTCAAATATATTTTTATTTTATAATCCAAATTTTGATAAAATGATTATTTGTTGACTCGTATTTATTTTTAAAAAGAAAAATTAATAAACAAAGAATTTTGATAATCAAAATAAGTTGATAAATATTCCATTCAAATTCTGATATGCTCACAAAATTTAATAAAATTTAGAAGAATACTTTGAAATGAATCAAAAATTATTAAAATGACTTTTACTCAATACTTTTTGCTAGTTTTAATTATTTTCATATGTCAATCATTATAAATTGTGATAGATTATAATATTTTCATTGATATTTATAGATATTCAAGATATCATCATATTTTTTTAAATTTATTTTAGTATTTTTACTTTGTTGAACATATATTTTCATTCTTTTTTATTCAATTACCTAATTTTATGTAAATATTTCATTGTTATCATAAAACAAAGCATTACCAATAAAAGCACTAATTGTAAATTAAAACTTTTTAAAAGAATTATTTGCAAAAGTTGGTTACACAAAAAGATGAAATATCACCTAATTTTTATTGAAAAGTTGTTTTAAATAAAATTACGATAAATTCAATTTTTTTTAAAAAAAAAAAAAATAAGAAAAATGGCCTAGAGCACTCCTCATTCAAAAAGTTATCATATCTTATTTTTTTTAAGGTGTAAAATGGCTTAAAAAATAAGAAGATGTTCCACAGAGGATGACGACAATTCTATACAGATGATGACGATTCTCTACAGATAAAGAAGAAGATGCTCTACTGATGATGACGACAATTCTATACAGATGATGACGATTCTCTACAGATAAAGAAGAAGATGCTCTACAGATGATGACAATTCTCTACAGATTAAGAAGAAGATGTTCCACAGAGGATGACGACAATTCTATACAGATGATGACGATTCTCTACAGATAAAGAAGAAGATGCTCTACTGATGATGACAACGATTTTATACAGATAAAAAAGAAGAGGCTCTATATTAGATGAATAAAATTTTCAAACATTTAATCAGCTGATTTTGTTTATATAAAAGTTTTTCTCTTTATCTTTTTTTACTAATTTAAAAAAAAATCGGTTTAATGGTGAAAATATAATCGTCATGATAAATTTCCACTTTTTGAATGGGGTGGGAAATATTTTAGCACCCGGGTGTTTTTGGATTCCACCCAAAAAATTATCTTGCTTTTAATTAATTAATTGAAAAAGTAGGAGCGAGAAATAGAAAAAAAGCATAGAGTTTTCTTAATGATATAATTAGAAAAATTTTGTTTTCATATGATAAACAATTTAAAATGATATTTTATGCCATCATTCTTTATACCTAGCTTGTTCTTGAAAAGCAATTCACAAAATCTGGACCTTTCAATTCATTTGAGAGAAATTCAAAATATTATTTTTTATTTTGATAAGTTTATTTTTCAGAGGTCCGGTTTTTGGACCCTTTTAAAATTAAATGCATATTTAAAAAATTCAATGTTTTTATTTAACATCTGAGCCAACTGAGCCACCTCAAACATCTGAGCCAACTGAGCCACCTCAAACATCTGAACCAACTGAGCCACCTAAAGCATCCGATCCTACTGAACCTTCATATTCATCAGATTCAACGGAATCTGGATCATCGGGTGACGGAAGCAGCAACAGTAATGATAGCAAGAAGAAAGGATTTCTACATGGTGCAATCATAGGAATTGTTATTGGTGTCGTAGTTGTTATCGGTGTTGGATTATTTGTATTCATTTACATGAAGAGAAAGAGGGCTTTTGTTTCTTCTACAGATGATGCTGTTCCATTACCACGCGCTGAAGAAGATAATGAGAATGAAAATGTCGAAACACCAAAGTTAGGTACTGAACTTTAATTATATATTTTATTTCGCACATTAATTATTCACTCTGAAGAGTTTATTAAAATTAATTTTTAAACAATTATTCTTTTTCTTCTTCTCTATAGAAAATTCATCATATGTGCTTTTTCATGATCCATTATCTTTTTTACTTAAAAGCGCTAAATTTTGTTTCGTATAAATATAGGTCAAATATAGGTGAAATAAATTTTTTTGAAGCATATCGTTTAGCACATGCGTTTTACAGTGGACTAATTGAAAATTAAGTAGTAAGTTCCTTAATATATAAATACTGCTTATTTGATCAATTTGTAAAGTTTTTGAGTGCTCTCGTTTTTTTAATTTCTTTCAAAAATATGTTTTTTCTGAGAGGTGCACTTTCACCAATTTTTAACGTTCTCCTTCTCAATATTTATCGTATGAGAATTGTAACTTAAAGCCATTTGAAATATAGAAATTCTTTTTGATTTGCAATTTTACAATATTAATGTTTCTTAATTTATGATAAATAAATAACTATTTTTGTTTCTCAATTTTTTTATGATGAATAAATATTTGTTTTTACAGATAGCCAACACAGAGTTAATCCAAATTTAAAAAAAAAAAAATAAAACATGATATTGTATCTTTGATATTTTTTATCATCAATATTATTTTAAGATAATAATCATATAAAAATAATTATCATAGAGTGATAAATATAATTATCACAAAAAATCGGATCTTAACCATTGCATCCGGAGATACGTCGATTTTTGAGGTTTTTCGATGATTTTACGATTTTTTTAAAAAAGCTGACATAATAAATACGTACACCTACAGGCATTCAGGAAAAATTTTATTAATTAATAGTTTATTATCTGTATTATAATATATCAGAATTTAAAAAATTCCAACGCCACAATTTTGAAAAAAGTTTGTTTCAAGTTGCAACAAAAATTGAATGGGATTTCCTCTCAATTTTTGAAAATTGTTTTAACAATATCTCAGATTATAAGCAAAATAAATGATATGTTTTATAACAAAATATTATTATAATATGATTCTCTTTATTATATATTAGTTTCAAGAAATTTTCCAGAGTTTCCTACGTTCTTCTGTTACTTTTTGACCACCCTATAGTATTAGGTAGGCCCAGAGCTGCTCAGCCTACCCTCTTATTTACACATATACTCAATTTTCTTATTTTTAGCTTTTATTTATTTTTTTAATTATAAATATTTTCTTATTAATTTTCTTTTATTATCATTCTCTCCATTTTGTAAGAAATTTCTTCTCTCTCAAAAAGTGGGTGCTTTTTTGAATGAAATTTTTTTGTAGCCTTTTTAATTTTAATTATGAGTTATATCAATTATAAAGATATGATAACTTTTTGATTGCAACACTTATGTACTATTTATAAAGTAAGCAAATCATGTTATAAAATGATGATTATTTTCAAACGAGAACGATTTTCATCATAATTGAATTTATTTATATATTTGAATAATTAATTCAAAAACTTAAACTTTGTATTTCAAAATTGAAATAAAAAATAACTTCAAATTCAAATTAATTGAAATATTGAGAATAAAGTTTTTTTTCATAAAAAATTTTTTACACATCAAATTAAAATGATGCTTAGAACAGAGACAGATGATGGGTATATGATATCCATTCCATACTCATTTCATGGGTACAGTTATGTTGACATTCTTGGAACCGGGTGCACATCTGTTGTATTTCTTTTTCAAGAACATATTTCAGGACAATTATTCTCAGCTAAAATAATTCCTAAAAAGTATATTGAAAAGAAGAATTTATATAAACAAATTAATACTGAAATAACTGTTTTACGAGAAGTTGATCATCCAAATATTGTAAAATTTCATGATTGCTTTGAATATACAAACGTGAACAATGATTCATACGTTGTTATTGTTACAGAGTATTGTGAAAATGGAGATCTGTTTTCTTACACAAACGAATACGGATTTAAAGATGAATTACAGAAGAAAAAAATAATAAAACAGTTTCTCGAAGCTGTTAAATATTTACACAAAAAAGGAATTGCTCATGGCGATTTAAAACCAGAAAATATTCTTCTTGATTCAGATTTAAATGCAAAATTGGCAGACTTTGGATTCACTAAAACAAACGAAATCGCTGGAGATGAAGCAAAAAGTGGAACATTATATTATGCTGCTCCCGAATTGTTCGTGAGAGGAGAATATAATACATTAAAAGCAGATATTTGGTCTATTGGAATAACATTGTATTGCTTAACACAGAGTTCATTTCCTTTCAGGAAAGGAAATAAAAGAGAAATTGTCGACCAAATAGCGTCTCAAAAAATTAGACTAGCCAAAAGTACGCCAATTGCCCTCCGAAAAGTAGTTGAAAAATGCGCAACCAAAGCAGAAGATAGACCTAGCATTGATGAATTAATGGAAGATGAATATTTTCATTTGATTGAAAAACAATCTAATTGTTTATAAATGATAACGCTATGCTAAGCGGAATTATTGATAAGAAGAAAAGAAATGATTTTATATATAAAGTTTTATCTATCCTCATTTTTTTTATTTGCTTTTTTTTAGAATTCATCTTTACCAAATAGTAATGAAAAAATGATTTAATCAGAAAGTTTACATATGGCATAAATACTAATTTTAGAAACCACAAAGGTATGTGGTTTAATAATATATATTTTAGAAATTGGCTTATTGCTTTTTTTACAGTTAGTACTAGCAATATATATAACATAAAATAATAATATATTAATAATTGTAGAATATTCTAAAGAGTATCTATTATATTTAAAAATTTTCGAGATAAAAGAAGTTTTTTATCTTTTATATATAATTAGAAAAAATTCAAAAGAAAATTGAATGGTATGTTTTCAAAAAGTTTGAATAAAAGAATAAAAAACAAAATATTCAGAAGTTAAAAAATATTCAGTATTGAATTTTTGTTTATATTCAAATAAATTATTCAATTTAATTCAATATAATTGAACTCAATAAAAACAATTGTTTGACCTTGAATAAATATGCTTTCATACTTCCTTCATATCATTTTTTAAAAAAAAAACCAATGAATACAGAACACAGAAATACAGAATGTATTCCACAACAAATCAAAGTTTTCTCTAAATGGGTTAAATGTGCCTTGTCCAACAACAGATTAGACGTCACGATCAAGGATATCACAAAAGATCTCAAGGATGGTGTTATATTAGTCGAACTCTCAGAAGTTCTTGTCTGTAAATTGGCACCACGTGACTGGGAACTTCAACCAAAAAGAACAGAAGATATGATACACAACAGTGAATTGGCAATAGAAATGTTCACTAAGGACGGTGTCCACCTCAACGGAATCACAGGCAAAGAAGTCGCAGAGAGCAAAGAAAAGTTCATTCTTGGTCTCCTCTGGACAATCATTCTCCATTACTCAATCGACAAATCAGTTCGCTTCAGCAACGACTGCAATAAAGTCAACGACAACTCCAGGTTCTCATCCACATCAAAAGTTTCGCACTACATCGCCCAGAAGCACTACAAGCAGGCGCTCATGCAGTGGGCGCTCGACCGCATCGAGAGTTACCCAGGCATCGCCGAATTCCAGCCGCTGAGCCTGGCTCTGTGCGCACTCCTCGATTCCTACTTCCCGGAGAAGATCAACTACTTCACGCTCGATCCAAAAGACACAGAAACAGTCTCCAAAGTTGCATCGCAAGCGATGAAAGAACTCAACATTCCGCTTCTGTTTGATTTGAGCGAGCTTCAAAACTCGAAAATCGACGACAAAGCGCTGCTGACGCAATTGTCAGTGATCAAAATTGCCATTGAACGACGCCAGCCAACGCAGCGGACAATATCGAAGTCGAGGACGTTGATTCTCGACGACGAATTTGTGTCGCACAGAGAAGAAGGGAACAACAAGAAATACGCAGCAAAGAGGTTTGGCCTGATCATGAAATTGAAGGAAACGGATTACAAAAACGGCCAGAGAATCAATCCACTCAAGGAGCAGGTCTGCTTTGGCGAGGATGTCGAACTCGCGCTCACAGTGAAGAACGTCGAGAAGCCGTTCTTGAATCCGTCGGGAAGGAAGCTCGACATGGAAAGGCCTGACATCAACAACGACTCGAGCCAGCAATTTGTGTTTGGCGAAGACAAGTGGAACACAGTCATCGACTCGATTGTCCAGCGAGGAATGGTCTGGGACGTCGCTGATGAATTCAACCAAGATCCGCCAGCGGGAACGCCATTCTACATCTTCCCATTCCACGGAAGACACAACCAGCACTTTGTCTACAAGAATGGCATGATTTATGCACAGCAGAACGGCCACGTTGTCACATATGTTGGCGGTGAAGAACCATTCATAATGATGCCACCAAGCAAGACTCTCAAAGCAAGACAAACATTCAGAATTCAGCTCATTTAAATACAAAATATTTAATTATATTTTTTATTTGCATTATAGATATAGATAAACAAGGAATCTTTTGGAAATCTTTATTATATTTTAAAATTTGTTTTTTTTTTTTTTTTATCTCAATCACTTTCTAATTTGGGTTTTTATTTCATATTGCAAATGCATTCTATTTTTTTTCAAAGAACTTGGAAAGAAAGCATTTGCAATTACAGTTAGTCAGTCTCAAGAAATTTGTAGATCAATTTAAGAACATACAAATAGGGGATATGATTATTTTTATGCAGGAATCATGCTTCAATGTTGACAAACTTCCAAAAACTATCAAATACCAAAAGGCCAGACAAATATTTACCTTTATAAGAAATGACTGTAAAATAATTTTTATACCAAAGAGTATAGAAATTTTCATTTAAAAACTTTTAAAATATATTGCAATTGAGCATATTTAAATATTGTGTTTATTCCTTGTTGATAATTTTGTGAGTTTAGAGTTAAGTATAAATAGGGAATTATTATCTTTATCATCAATTTTGTTAATTTTGAAATATTAACTTTGAGATAAACATATTTTTAAAGAATTATTATTTTCAGAAAATAATTCATTAAAAAATTGAATATTTTTATTATAAAAAGTCAAAATAAAAATATAAAAAATATAAATGATTGAATATGCTATCAATATTTTTGAAATAAATAAAAATATTTCAGAGAGTGATTTTTTACTTCATTTTTATTTAAAACCAAACAATTCTTCATTAATTTCATTTACCAAAGACAATAAAACCCGTATTATATCAATATATCAATATTTTAATATACAAACATCTAGAAGAATTCATCGTGATTCAAATTCAGTCCAAGGAAGTATCAAAATATTCATTGATAAAAAGAGAATAGGCATTAAATATTAAACATTAAATATATATTATAAATAGATATTACGATGTTTTATTCAATTTATTGATCTTCTTCAGATATAAGACCTTCATCAAAATGGAATCATTTCTTCAGCAACTATTCATTTAAATATTTTGTCATGCTTCCAATAGAAAAAATACATATTAATCAGTTGATTATATCAGATTTTAAACTTCTTATATTAATTATTCTCTTTTAAATTAAAAACACGAATAAGACAAAAATTGCACGCGCATTAAAATTCATACAAACAAATTATCCACAAAAAAATGCATTAAAGGACAAAAAAAAAGAATTATTATAATTATAATTATTCAGAGACAATACAATTAACTACACCTTTGCTATATAATCAAGAAGGATACAATAACTAAAATAATGATAAAATGAACTAAAATAATGATAAAATGAACTAAACTTATGAAACTTATGAAAAATTTTCAAGCAAACCCAAAATGTTATCATTCATAATACCTTTGCTATATAATCATGAAGGTTGCCATAACAACAGTTAAATGATAATACATATAAAAGAAAGCAATTCATGAATTCATTGATTCATTGATTTCATTAGTCAACTTTTTAGCATTGATTATTTGATTTATTTTTTATATAAATCTCTCAGAAATATTCACAATACATACAAATAATGAATAGTTTACGAAATTATAAACACACAATTATAAAAATAAAATACATAAAAAATCATATTGAATTAATTATGTGAATAAATAAAAAAAATAAATATTGAAAAATTGAAGTAATAGTATAAAAACGAATTCACATAAAATCACATCATTTTTATATAAAATGCTCAGCTTAAACATCCAAATGCAATCCTTTGAACTCCAGAAAGGAATTGTTCAAGATAATGACACGATCCGTGTTAGTGTTACAACACTTCCAAGTGGTGAAAAACAAGCATTCTCCTTTGAAGCTAAAAAGATGCAAACAACTCGTCCATTCTTTTCATTAAAGATCAATGAAAAAACAGAAAAGATCTTAATTGTTTTGAGGAAGAAAAGTTTTTCACAGAAAGATCCAATAATTGCATCGACTGTTATTTCAAACAAACAAATCCCGACCAAATTCAACGACATTACCAACACAGAAATGAAAACAATAAATTTATTAGAGCCAGTTCAACAATCAGGCAAGAAAGGTTCAGAACGTAAAGCCGTTGGGAAATTTGAAATCCAATTCACGTTGACACAGGAATTTCCTTCCACGAACAAAAATACAATCAAGCAATTAAATAAAAAGAGGAACGGCAAAGGATATGCCAAAATGAATTCATTTTTCGATGACGAGAATGATAAAAATAGTTTCCTTTTCAATGATCTTATTACTAACTAATTGATTTGTTTCACATTAATAGATATAGATATAGATATTGTGTTATAATATAATAAAGAATAGGTAGCCATATAATTTACTAATTTTTTCTTTTCATTTTATATTAGTGGGTGTAAGATGGTATTAATTCAAAGAAACTTAAATATGAAATGAATTTTACTTCGATCAGTAGTATTGCTAATTTACTTCATAAATTGTTCCATTCTATTTTGGAACAAGTTGTTATTAGTGAACTGTCATGCACTTTTTGATCAAAATTGAATCTGATATAATAACTTTAATTAAAGAAATTCTTTAATTCGTTGATCTTCTTGAGTATGAGATTATTTTCTTGAGTGAATTATAATTAATCAAATATGTTTCACTTTATTCTCATATAAATAAATAATACATATTTATAATAATCATTTATTTATTGAAAAAAAACATTGCTTATTTATTAAAAGCATAAAAACTTGTATCTAATCATTTGAATATATGCAATACGAATCACATGCCATTTTATTGGCCAATAATTGAATATTTTCTCGGTTACCAGTCTCTTTTGCAATATACAATGGGTATATTTTGAAATGCAAATCAATAGAAGTAACTTAACAATTTTTGATGTACCAAAACATGCTACTGTTAATGGAGTTTCAAACATTTCTTCGTCTTCATTATTATTCCTTGATATTGATTGTGTAGTTTCAATATTAGCATCTATTCTATCATTTTCTAGCAATAATTTTACTACTTCAGTTTTTTGCAGTTCACATGCAATATATAATGCATTTTTATAAATAAATAAATGTGAATTTTATTTAAATGAAAGTTCAAAATTATATAAGCTTTCGAAATGATAATTGTATTTAAAAAAAAAACATTATTGAATTATATTAAAACATTAATAATATTAAACTATTTCTACATCTTTGTATTTGGCATGAACGCTAGGAGTCTGTCTACGTTGATCAATTAATGATTTAAATTGGTCATCTAATTCATGTAATGATTGTTTTTCTTCATAAATTGCGTTGACATTTATGCTTTCATGTAATAAAAGCAAATTAATAATTTCTAGATAACCATTTAATATATATGATGATGAATTCGTATTCTTCAACTACTGTATCTTCTTCTTCATCATCATCATCGTCATCTTCATCATCATCGTCATCTTCATCATCTTCTTCTTCTTCATCATCATCTTCTTCATCATCATCTTCTTCTTCTTCATCATCATCTTCTTCTTCATCATCATCGTCATCTTCATCATCATCGTCATCTTCATCATCATCGTCATCTTCATCATCTTCTTCTTCATCATCATCATCATCTTCTTCTTCTTCTTCTTCTTCTTCTTCTTCTTCTTCTTCTTCATCTTCTTCTTCATCATCATCATCTTCTTCATCATCTTCTTCTTCTTCATCATCATCGTCTTCTTCATCATCATCGTCATCTTCATCATCATCGTCTTCTTCTTCATCATCGTTTTCTTCTCCATCTCCATCTTCATCATCAGCATCGTCTTATTCTTCTCCATCTTCTTCTTCATCATCGTCTTCTTCTTCTTCATCATCGTCTTCTTCTTCTTCAATGCAATCATCATCGTCTTCTTCTTCTTCAATGCAATCATCATCGTCTTCTTCTTCTTCATCATCGTCTTCTTCTTCTTCAATGCAATCATCATCGTCTTCTTCTTATTTTTCTTCTTTTTCTTCGCTATCTTCATCATCATTTTTTTCCTCTTCGTCTCTTCAGTTATCATCTTTTTTGCAATTGTCATCATCATAATTAATTTATTCATAATGAGCAAATAATGAATAAAAAGCATTTTTTAAAAAATCATTTTTAATTTATACTTTTTTATTTAAATCTGTTTATTTTCTGCGTAAAATGAAAAGTTTAATTTAATAATTACATTTTTCATAAAATTAATATTATTTTCCTCATCATATTTTAGAAATATTTGATTTTTTACATAATGCGCGTTTGATAATACGTTTATATTTATGAATAATTATCGGCTTTTCCTCGATGAAAAAAGAAAATAAAGAAGTATAAGCAGTATAACATAAATATACATTTAATTTAATATATATTTAATACAAATTTATGTATACTATCTATGAGGATTTTTGGATATCATTGATAAATATAAAAATTTTAAAATGCAATTCATAGCATTTACTGGAGTTATTGTATGTAAAATATGATGAAAAATCTTATATATAACGGAAAAGTGGATTACTTAAACAGAGTAATAAAAATATCGAATATTCGAAATAAATTGATAATTATCAAATTTAAGAATTGATTAATAAGAGTATAAATAATGAATTGAAATACGATTGTTCATTGTTTGCATACTTTTGTAGCTTTTTATTGAAACTCTTTATCGAAATCAAATTAGATATCTTGAGTGGAAATGAAATTTTCGAATAAAATTTATGCCATTATAACTTTCATCATACAGTGATCAATATATATTTTTTTGGGATTTTTCCTCCATGAATACCTAAATTGCCTAACCAAATTTTTCAACTATTTTTTTAAAAAATTTAAAAAAATGCATAACTTTATTTTTTTTTTTTTTGAAAAAAATGCATTGGGCCGGAAGTATCATAATTTTTATTTTATATAACATGCCATTTGTTTCTTATATAAAAAATTATAACTGATAGGAGTAGTGTACAAAAGGGGTGATTTAAGGACTAAAGTCCTTAAACCCCTTCGGTTCCCCCCTTTCTCGGTTCTCCGCTCTTGACGAGCTTCGAACCGGACTCCATAAATATAGGTCATCAATGCTTTTCATTTCTGTCTTCAGTTTATAAGTTTACTATACGGGACATATATATTGCATAAAAAATCATTTTTTAGCCCTTAAATATATCAAAAATGGACTCTTTTATGACAAAATTTTAATGTCTGACAAGTGATATAAAAAACAAAAATTTCTCATAAAATTTTAATATATTTATACATAGAAATACAATGATTAAAGATTTTATAAAGGTGTGGAAACTCTGAAGTATTGAATTTTTTTTGAGAGAAAAAATCGTGAATATTTCATATATTCGGATAAAATTCATTCTAACATGATTAGTATATGAATTAATTATGGTAGACATGATTTGGGCCAGATTAAATTTACTGATATGGAGATATCAAAAATGATCAAAATTACTAATTATCTAAATATGCAGTAATATTTACGGGACACTATTAGCTCAAAAGGTATGAAATGTATTGTCCTATATTTTAAGTTAAAATTACAAAGAATGGACAGCTATAAAGTTAGATAATAAAAAAATATGAGCAAAATTTTAAAAAAATTCAAATTTCTTTGAAAATCTCTTACAGAATTATAAAAAATCAAAATATATATTTCATAATGGTCTATATTTTCGATTAGCATCACTTAAAATATCAATTGTCTGGCTAGATAAAGAGATATGAAATTCCTCTCAAAATTATTCAAAAAGTTTACCAACTAAATTAACGTATAATACTTCAGACCTTCAAAAAGTTGATCCAAAATAACGTATAATACTTCAGACCTTCAAAAAGTTGATTGAAAAAATAACGTATAAGACTTAAGACACTCAAAAAGTTTATTTTTAAAAAAGAACAAAATATAAATATATGATTTAAAATTAAATGAAATTGCAATTTTGTGAAAAAAGTATAGAATATGTTCGAAAATAATTAAATAGCAAAAAATAAAAAAAATACTTAGATAAATGCACATATAATCATTTTAATGGAAACTATAAACTAACATCAGATAAAGTAGGGATATATAAAAAAGTGTTTTACGTATATTTACTAATTTTTTGAATGATCATATCAATTAAGGAAGATCTGAGATTTAATATCTCTAGAGCTCCAAACTTTAAAGCACAAGATACATTGTAATCTCTATATAATATTCGTAAAAGTTCCATAAATTGCAAAAAAAGTTATTCTTTAAAGACTCCTAATGATCAATATTAAATAATTCCCAAAAGATATATCCCAAACTTCAAATGTTTTAGATATTGCATCAAATATTTCAATATTATACACAGAAAAGCTAAATAAAATATAAAAATTATTCATTTACACCTTTTTTGAATGATGATAAAAGTATGATATTGATATGTTATATGAAAAATAAATAACATAAACATTTCAATTTAAATATGTGATTATATCTTGATTTTTTTTCAGCAAATATTATATTATTTTTTATGTTCATGATTTTTATGAGAAATTATATATAATATAAAAGTTATAAATGAAAGTGTAAGAGAGAAAAAAGTTTCCACACCTTTGATTTTATTCATAATATTTTCTGTATATATAATGTTTTGTTTAATCAAAGATTATATATTCAAAATTTTTTTTTTGCGTTTTTGGTTATTTATGTGTAATTATTTTTGAATATCGTTTATTATTTTATTCACCAAAGAATTTCTCTATTTTTAATCTTTTTTGTTGTTTATTAAAAAAAACTAAACGACTTTATTTGGCTTTTGCTAAACGGTTTTTTTTATATTTTTGATAGTTTATATGGTCAAAGTATTTTCAAAAAGTTTATATTACAACCATATATTCTCACAAAATTTTTGGTAATAAAAGAAACACCCTAATTCTTATTTAGGATCAATTTAATTAAATTATTTAACGCAGCAGCATTTTCTTTTTGCCCAAAATGATCTTAAACTTAAACCAGACATTATACTTTCATATTTTTATAATGAATATGAAATATAATAATTTATTCATGTTAATATAAACACCAGCTTTATGGCTTTTTTTGAGATAATATATAATTTCCAGTATGAGTTAATGATTCTTTACCTTTTTATTCTATTTATCATTAAATAGTTTATCTGAATAAAGTAATCATCAAGAATTATTGATGTTTTTTAGAATTTTTCGTTTTATTTTTATCTTTATATGTTTTTTTAACAGATTACTCCCTTTTTTTTGCATTTTTTTTATTTTAATATGCTTTTTTTGCTCTTTTTTTTAATTAAATTTACGATTATTTTCAATTGAAAAAGTTTTCAAAAAAGTGGGGGCTAAAATACTCATTTTTACATTTTTCCCCCCATTTTTCCTTTCAATTTTTGGGGGCTAAAAAAAGTTCCCCTTATACTTTTTAAAAATATTGAAATAAAAATTTTAAAAAAATTTTGTGAAACTGATATGTGATATAAAATGTTATTCTCTCAAAATTTTATTTTTATTCTTTTAATTTTAATTTTTTATCCACATTATAAATAACACCCTATAAATGACTAAACAAGTTGCTTACGTTTCTATTAATAAATTATGTGATAAATTAGAGGAATTCATTAAAGAGCATACAATTGATTTAAAAACAAATGCATATGAATATTATGTTTTATTTAGTAAAGATACAGTATTTGAAGATAGATTTGATAGTAATTATGTAGTATTTAAACCAATATTGATATCACTTTGGAAGAGGCAACAATTGAAATATAATGATTTATGCAAGCTGTTTGAATGTGAAAAATTATATATTAAAGCCAAATCTAAAGGTGCACATTACAACATAAACACTAAAGAGAATCTACAAAATTTGGTCATTGAACGTGAACCAAAAAAGTTTACCAATAGAGATGGAAAAGAAATAGTATACCATGATATTCGAAATTATGACACATACAGTTTGGTTAAAGAAATAGAATCCCGTTTAAAGACTAACTATCAGCAATTCATCAAAGAATGTGGCTTATAATAGGTATATCCTCATAGGCATTTTCATGTGTAAAACCTTAATATTTTTTTGTATTCAAATGAGTAAAACAAAACTGATACTCGAACCAGGTCAGGTTATGCAAGGCAATAATACTCAAAAATTATTAGGATACTGTAATAGACTCAATAATGAATTAGGGTTTAATATTATCACTACTTCAGGAGGATATGCACTTAGGGATAGTACATATGCTGCTCGTTTAATAGAACCTCTTAACGAATTTCAATTTGGTTTACGTGAAGGGAATAGTGTTAATGATACTACCATGGATAGATTCATTGAAAGGGTTCAAAATGAAAATCCATATGATAGACCAATAGATTATTCTGATTTAAAAGATTTTAATGATTATCAGTTTAGTAAATGGGCTAGAACAAATAATGGTGTTTATAATGAACTCACAACAAGAATTAATTCCCGAACACTCGAACAATATAAAAAGACGTATCCAAGAAATGTTATACATACTATCATTAGAATACTCAATGAACATAATTTTGCATCAAATGATAATATTCACCATAAATATGTAAGGCGTATATATCAAGAAAGTCTGGACCATTTCGCAAATAGAGTATATCCACAAAGTGAAGGTGCTTCTAGCGACAATAATATTATTCCCCCTTTACCTCCAGAAACTTCACATAGGGAGCCTCAAGAGCAGTCAGGATTTTTCTTTAGACTTGGAGAAGGAGAGACTTTTCCAGAATTGAATCCATTGAATGAATTAAGAAGAAGACCCCCTAATGAAACAACTCCAATTATAGATAACACTAATATTAATAATAACAATAATACATTTTTATTTCAAAATCAAATGGCACAAGAAGTAAATTTACAGGATTTAGTTAATGCCTACAATTCTTTTGCTCAACATCAGGTAGATATCAATACAATAGCGAACAATGTCCAAGAAATTCAAAGAATAGCAATTGAATCAATAAACCATTTTCGACATAGACCAGGTAGGGTTGGTGGACCAAAACAAGGAATGAATGCATTATGGGATATCGTTCTAGACAATAAAAAAGACATCAAAAGAAGAAGAAAAGCAATGACCCTTGCTGGAGCTCAAGATATTGTTAATAAACGAAATGCAGCAAATCCTAATAGTCAACCATGGTCTGTATCAGATGAAGATGTTAACGGGGATACTATTCCAGATATTATTATTAAAAATGGTAGCAACAATCCAATATACATTAATGGATACACAACAGCAAAGTCCGATTGGCCTGCACGATTTCATTTCTATACAGATTATGATGCAGCTGCTAGAAAACAATATAGGAATGAACATGGCGGAAAATCAATCACTGTTCCAATATATCTCAAGGAGAAATTGAATTATAATTATAATAATGACCTCAATGGAAATCCACATCATTTAGGTGAAATGACAGGATATACAATGCCAGAAGCATGGAGAGATTACAAGTTAGATGGGTACAGTTTTGTTAAGGAGAAGCGAAAGAATGCCTTTGCTAGATTCCGCGATTATGTTGTTAGTCATGTTGTTGAAGATGTTATTAACCATCTTAGGACTCAAAACATATTAGATATCACTCCTAAATTCAAGGCAAGACTAATTATGATGGCTACGTCAAAATTATGGAAACACTATATACTTAGTACAGTTGCTCGTAAACGTGGTTTCACCTCAGTAGAACATGAAGAGTTTAAGAAATGGTGTAAGAAGAGTGAAGGAAAACGAATAGTTGATGCAGAAGTTTCAAGCCTATTATTACATGTTCTTCATACTAATGGAAATCATTGGACTGCTGCACAAAGAGCACAACTCAGAAATAAGATTTATAATGATTTCGGACACGCTATGGTAGAATCAGCTCAAGAAGTCAATGAACGTGAAAGGGAAAATTTGATACACGACCAATATACTGTACGAGAACAACAAAACATGCAGTACGAACATCAAAATGATGATGCTGATGAAAGTGAATGGCACAATGGTATTGACGCAGAATATAACGCACAACGTAATTGTGAATGGGACGCAGAAGATGATGAGGCATTTTTAAACTAAACATAATGTGAGTCTTTTTTTTACACATAATATAATCTATTAATATGTAAATGAATAACCTAAAAGACGTCAATTATTTAGTATCTGATACACTAAAACAAAATAAAGACAATTTATCAGGTGCAGTAATAGAACCTATTCACGATGATATTCACGTTAAATATAATTCAGTAAATGTTATCGTAGGCAAACAAAATTCTGGTAAAACAGTTATTGCTCTACAAGAGATAATCAAAATAGGATTAATAAAAACACACCACCTATTAGTCTATATCACGAAGAATGGAGATGAAAATGATAGGAGCTGGCAAACATTGAAACATCTAATTAAAATGCCATATATTACAATCTCTGAGAAAAATGCAGTTGATTTTATGACAGAATTGATAGCTGCAAAAAATCTCTATTATCTTGTCAAAAGAGAACACTTAGAAGAAAGATTAGATGATGGACAAAAAAATGATATGTTTAATGTATTACATATACAAGACTTTGCTAAAGAGTATCTTCACACATTAGTACTTTTTGATGATATCTCTAATAGCAAACTATTTTCATCAGAAGAATCATATTTTAGTCAACAACTTCGTAGATGTAGGCACACAAATATAACATACTTCTTGTTAATCCAAGGATGGAAAGGAATTAAGCCACATATCAAAAATGAGATAACAACTTTGTTTGTATTTCCATGTTTTAATCGTCAACAGTTGCATTACATATATTCACAATCAGCTAGTAATTTAGATTTTGAAGAATTTTATAATTTATATAGACAGCTTGCAGAAGAAAAAAATATTTATCCTGATTCACATTCATGCTTAATCGTTCAGGTATCAGAAGGCGGCGAGACATCGCTTACTTTGTAAGAGTCTGCACAGCAGTCGCTGACCCAATCTTAAGATTGAGGGGACAACACTATATCACAATGATCCGATTGAGGATTTAAAAAATGAATAATATTATTTATTGTTTCTTTTATCTGTTTTATCTCTTGTTTCAATTCAGATATCTCACTAATAAAATTATTTTTTTGCTCTCCATTAATATTCTCTTCTTTAATCTTCTTTAACATTAAAACATTTTTTATTTTCGTTATGTGATATCCTTTTATGTAATACATTTTGTTTAATTTATGCGTTGTAAGTGAATCCATATCATTTTTATTCTTGTTATAATACAAATTAAATTCATCAACGGTATCAAACTCTTTAGTATACTTTGAGATAGGTTCAATTATTTTCACATCGTTCATTTACATTTGAAATAAATTTAAATTACTTCAATAATGGTATATCAAATCTTCCTGGATTAAAATACTAGAATTTACAGGTGTATTGTTAGTTTGTCTGATACCTGCCCCATTAACACCTAAAGACTTATTGCCAGCAAATTTCCCTGCGTAGTTGCCTATTTTATTGATAACATTTCCTGCAGTCCCACCAATCGCGCCTCCAATAACTGGAGCTACTTTTGATACAATTTCTGCTCCTTTTTTAAGTACTGGAAATGCTTTTCCAATAATATTCTTTGCACCGCTAATCAAATTTTTAAACCAACTTCCAAATGCCATTTCAATTCCAGTAAACATAAACAAAGTTTAGTTTACTTTGACAAACTTTTTTTGTTTGGCCTTTGCTTATGCAAATAAAATGTAAATTATGATAAACATTATTTTTATATTTAAACAAATGACTTATTACAACGCACAAACAAAGAATTTAGGAAATGATGAGGGTGATGTTTTATCATTCTTTCAATCAAAATTACGTAATCTTATACAAAGAAATGGTGGAGATAACACATTTTCGTTTGTCATGGAGGAATTCAAAGATAAAGATGCACCATTACCTGTAGGTACAAAAACACGAATAAAATTAACACATTCTGGGCACACAATTACACAAATTGAGAAGTCATTCACGACTATTCTTTTAGATTTTATCATAAAATTATCAAAACCAATTGACGTATCTGCTGACACACATGGACTTATGAAAATATTTGTTGGATTCAAAAATGCTGTAGAATTTTATGAAGATTGTAGATTTTGGATTAATGATAAACTATTAGGCGCATATCGTCAAGATGAATTACAACGTGAATCATTTGCATATAATTCTATTAAGCCAAGAGATGCAAAAGCAACATCAAAATATTCACATTCTACATGGGAAAATGTTTCACAATTCTCTCCATCAATTTGTGGCTGTTATGTAGACTTAAAAGATATTGCAGATGGACAACCACATAAATTTACCATCGAATTGACTATACCATTTGTAGACCAATTAGCACTTCAAGCATGGCAATTATATCCTAATGCAATCTGTGGAGAAATAGAAGAAGAAGTAAAAACAAGTTTACGCGCACTTGTATGGGCACAAGTGAATCCAAATGTAGTTAAAGAAACACTTCAATTTTTAGAAGATAAAGAAATAGATGAAGAGATGCCTGCTGTTATACCTATATCACGTAAATTCACACAAATTGGTAGACCATCAGTGATTGTCTCTCATTATTCATCAAATCCAACTCCTTCACAAAAGCTTCATATAGAGTATCAAAGATATAAAGGCGTAAATGTATATGATGATGATGTGTTAGAGCATCCAAAAATTGATTTTGGATACACAGATGAAGAATTCACTAAATATAAAGTATCACGTGATGATGTTAATAAAAAGGAATTTGCTGAATTAATCGCGGCTGGAAATCCTGATAAACCATTAGATGCAGGCGACACTGTGAAAATTATTAAAAGTGAATTAAAAGGTGCATTATTAGCAACAACAAAATCTGATAGCATTAACCTGAAAACAGAAAAGATTACACTAGATGTTCTTGGTGGAACTATTCAATTAGGTCGCTCAAATTTAGCAGGATTTGGATTAAAACAAGATGTTTACAATGGATTATATCGTGAATTGCAAACACCATTATTGATTCCATCACAAGAACTCACAAGAGAAATATTTGAAGGAACAGCAAAGGTAAATGGATTAGAAATCAGTAGAAGTATTCCATTACGTAATGCAACAAATATCACAATGATGTTTCCAAAATCACCTGCAGACATCACATGTTTCGATAATATTATGTATCAAAATGTGCAATTAGTTGTTAATAAAAGAACATATCCTGATACCGAATTTGCTAACACTTGTGCAGCCAGGTTCTATCAACATCAATTGATTGCAAACGAGTTAGATGGAGCATTAGAAGCAACACAAGAATTTGAAGATAGTTTTACACAGCCATTAAACGACCCAACAACGGGTAAATGTTATTTAAATTGTCGTTCTGACGGAACATCATTTGGTATCAATTTTCAACTCGAAAGAAGTAATGCAGGATATGTATTCGATGGATTAGACACAGGTAGCACTTCAATAACTGTTACATTTAGAGGTCAGCCAATGTATCGTGGAGAAGATGACACATATTTTATTCCCGATCCAGAATACCCAAATATGCATTCACCATCACCAGAAGCATGGATATTTTCCGACACATATTTTACATGGAGTGTAAATGGTGTTGAATACTATCCTAATTCAGTACCAAAAGGTTATGAGTAAATAAAAAGATTATATCTAAAAAAATATTTTTTTGCATTCAGTATTCTAGCTTCAAAAACAATGTAAAATTATCTGGTTTTATCTCGTTTCCATTAGCATCAGTGAACCATATTTTGAAATCTCTTTTTGTTCCGACATATTCATATTTGCGATTATCATCAGGTGGCACTACATTTGCGTACCATACAAGGCTATCTTCATATTCATCTCTTTGAATAAATGATGCATGGCATTCAGTTTCACGATCCAAGTATCCATTACAAGTACAACGACAATATTGAAAAGATATATAGCGTTTATTCAGTGAATTACTAAACTCGGATGGCAATAAATTATTGTATTTCTTCGTGATAAAGTACGTTTTTACCATTCTTTATAATATAATAAATGACTGCAATCATAACAAAACAAAATGCATTTGATAAAGCATTTATTAGTGGATACAATGCAGGTGGAAACGGATAATTTGATAATATTCATGTGAAACAAGATGCTATAATAGACAATAATCTAATAGTTAAAAATAATAATATCATTGATGTATTTTCACAAACATCACAAATATTAGATGACCATGCGCAAGCTCTGAGTGAACAAGAGCAAACTCTTGTTAATCACGATAATAGAATAACAACACTAGAAAATAAACCTGATTCACAGAGTGATTTAGAATATGTAGATGGCTTTGATGAATTCATTATTGATGTTAAAACATTATCTAAAAAAGAAACAAATGATTGTAATATATTGGAAATCGCTTATGATTTACCAAAAACATATTCAGGAAATGCATTCGCAATTACTACATCACTTGGTTCAGGAGTGATATCATTTGCAAATAATAAATTTACTAATCCTCGCATTGATTATTCTGATGGAAAATATGTTGTATCTTATATTGAAAATGATGATTATGCGAGATTATATATGAGTAAAGATATTTTAAGCGATCCATTTGACTTGTTCACAAAAGGATTCATAAGAATAACATTTATTGCTCCAATTAAACATACTATTAATTCGCATTGCGAAGTTACTGAAGGCAATAAAAAAGACAACAAAATAATAAACTTTAAATGTAATACTATAGATGCAGATAATTGTTTTAAATTATTTAGGTCTCCATTACCAGATTTCTATGAAATAAAGTCAATATCACAAGATGACAATTATTATATCGCATATTGGGGCTATGATGAAGGAACAGAAGAATTTAACACACTTATTGATGGACAAACATTTGAATTCAATGATGAAGTATTTGGCACAACATTTAAGCTTACAAAGAAAGGAGATACGTGGATTGGAAACAATTATTGTGTGCATATTCCGGAATCATTAAAGTTAATACAAAATAGCGATAATGAAGCTAGAATAACAATAGCCAAAAATGATGCTAATAAATTTACTTTATCACATCTTGTTTAATTCCATTCAGACCAGAACGCATTAACATTTCTCATTAATGAAGGATTATTGAAAATAAACAAAGGAAAACTAGATTATGCAGGTGAAAATGATAAAGAATGGTGGATAGATATCGTTTGTGAGTTCGATAGTGGAGGCCAATGGGTTGGAGGTGATTATATTGCAACATTAACGCTAAACGGGAAAATATACGAAATAAAAGTTAATGTAGATGCAACAATTGATTCACCACATTATAAAGTAAATACCAATAATTATTTTGAATATATTGGATATCATCATACAGAAAAATTGATTAACAATAGGGGGATTAAATTATTTATGTCCACTAATCCAAATATTATATTTAAAATCGCTGATTTGCGTAGCAAAGTTGCCGATGGCAATGTAGAATATTATGGCAGCAATACATTTGAATATCTCAGTAGTATACGTTTGCGGTGATTTCAGACCTCCGGTCTTCAATCCCCTCAAACACCCCTAATTTTGGCACTTTTTTGGTCTCCAACTACCCAATTTTAGCCCTTTTTTGACCTCCAGAGTGTTGTCAGAAAACCCCCTATCACTATAGGGCATTTTGCATTCACCTTTTTGTGTCAAAAAATTGCCTAAATTAAGGTCTTTCAATGGATGGAAAGTGGTGAAATGAGCATAATTTTGATAAAATTTTTGTATGACATGTGATATGAAAAAAGGTATAAATAAAATTTTTGTATACAATTTATGATTTTTAAAAATATTGAAATCAACTTTTTTGAAACTTTTTCTGAAACAAATAATTTTTTATCCCCAATGAAAATGACAACCCCAAAGCCACTTTACTTGTCTGTTAATAAATTGTGTGATAAATTGGAGGAATATATTGAGGCCCACAAAGAGAAAGATCCGATTATAGATTCAGCCTACGAATTCTACATCATCATCGACAAAGAGTATCTCTTTCCTGACAAATTTAACGCCAATAGAATAGTTTGCAGACCCTTAGTCGTCTCAATTTATAAGAATCAACAGTTTCTATACAAAGAATTGTGTGAATTATTTGACTGCGAAAAGGTATATTTATGCTTTAACAAGAAGGGAAGCCACTACTCAATCGACACAGCAAAGAACGGCAAAAACAAGATACAGGACGTAGTTATTGTAAGGGAACCAAAGAAATTTACAACTAAGGACGGCAAAGAGATTGAATATCATCAGATGTTCCAATATGACGCAGGCTTTTTGATCGAAGAAATAGATACTAGAATTAAGTCGAAACATCCTAATTGTGCCGATCTAAGCAAGGATTATGGTAGATTTATCAAGGAATGTGGCATATAAACAGCCCTTATTTTTTTGGAAATCAAATGAGTAAATCAACAATAAAACTTACTGCCGGACAAGTAATGCAAGGCAATAACACACAAAAATTATTAGGATATTGTAATAGACTCAACAATGAACTGGGATTCAATATCATTACTACGAATAATCAGGGAGGATTGCTAAAGGATAGTCAATATGCCCAAGTTTTATCGAATGTTTTAAATGAATTCAATTTTGGTCTTCATGCAAATGTCGTCACTAGTAATACAATAGAGAGATTCATTCAAAGGTTTCAAGAAGAACATCCTATAGATAGACCCTTGACTTATAGTGAAGATTTAGCGGATATAAGCGATTATAGATTCAGTTCTTGGATTCAAAATACTGCCCCATTTTACGAAGAATTATCGGAGAGAGTCGACAGAAGAACCCTTGCTTCGCATAACAAGAAAAAATTTCCAAGAAATATTATTCGTACTGCTATAAATTTACTCAACTCTCATAATTTTGCCGCAAATGACAACATCGATCATAGATATGTTAGGCGTATCAATCTTGAAAGTCTTCAACATTTTGTCGATAGAGTATATTCAAATAGGGAAATTCCTTCTGTCCCTCCATCAAGTCCTCCAGAAACTTCACATAGGGAACCTCAAGAGCATTTCGGACCTTTCTTTAGATTTGGAGCAGCAGAGACTTTTCCGGAATTAAATCCCTTAAACAAATTGAGAAGACCTCCTCCAACTACTCAAAATAACAACAACGATAATACAATTTTATTTCAAAATCAAATGACACAACCTAATATAAACAACGAAAATATAGAACGATTAATTAGCGATTTAATTCTGAAATACAATATATCCGCCCAACAACCTACTTCTCGTCAAGATTTAGATCCACGAGCTGATGTAGCATTATATCAAATTGCTGCTTTGTATAAAGATTTACCATCTAGACACGGTTCTGCAGGAGCGCGTGATAAAGCGGGAATGGAGGCTTTGGAACACATAGTATTAAGACTCAAAAAGGATATAAAACGTGTCGCACAAGCAATTTCTCCACAAGGAGCGCAGAGAATGGTTGAGAAACACAATGAGAAATCACCAAATAGCCCATGGACTCTTGTCCACGCAGATATAAATGGAGATAATATCCCTGATGTCGCCATCAGAAACGCCAACAATAAGTACGTCTATGTAAATGGATATACAACAACAAAATCCGACTGGCCAATGCGATATGGTTTCTACAATCAATATCCCACAAGAGAGGCCCGAAAAGAATCAGGATTTAAGAGCGCAAGAGAATATACTAATAACTTATTTGGCGGTCATTTTGACGTCGAAAATACAAACCCATATATGAAAGGTAATATGCTCGGATGGACAGTACCAGAATCATGGCAAAATTACAAACATGAAGGCTATAAGAAACCATCTAACAAGAGAATGACTTCATACAGGAGATTCGAATACTTTATTTTCAGAAAGGCGTTCGATCACGCAATCGGTAAATTAATCACCAACAACTCTATCGGAAACATAACAGAAAAACCACTTAGCAAATACAAGATGCAGATTTACAGTAAGGCATGCGCTATGATGTGGAATTATTATATTATACATGATTTTGCAGTAAGGCTCGGATTAGGCAATATCGATCCAAATAGTAAAGATTTCGATAAATTGAAGAAAAAGAACAAACAACTAATTGATGATATTGTCAGTGATTTAATAGCCCACACTCTCTACACAAAAGATGGTCATAATGAACAACAGAGAAAAGCCTTTTCAAACCACATTGCTAATCATGCCAAATTTGCTATTCTCCACGCAGCAGCAACATTACAGAAACCAGAAATATTCGAAGGACACGACCAACAACCACCAGAAATTGACGATTTCGATTATTTAGAACAAAATCATCCTAATAATCAATGGACTCAAGAAGGCCAAGGCAATTGGGACGATCATGATGTTTGGTTTAATGATGACGAAGCAGCTGCACAACTCAATGCATAAAAATTCCAATAAATCTTCACTTATTTTTTTGCAGTCTTTTGGGAAATAAATGAGTTTGAAAGTTGTAAATTCTCTTGTCTCAGAAACTCTGAAACAAAACGCAAACAATTTATCGGGTGCTTTAATCGAGCCAATTCACGATGATATTCATATAAAATACAATTCTGTAAATGTTGTGGTTGGGAAACAAAATTCTGGAAAAACTGTCATTGCTCTCCAAGAAATCATCAAAATAAGTCTTCTAGACTCACACCACTTACTAATCTATATCACGAAAAATGGTGACGAAAATGATAGGAGTTTCCAATCTCTCAAACACCTCATCAAAATGCCATATATTACCGTTTCCGAGAAGATGGCTGTCGATTTTATCACTGAATTAATTGCTGCAAAAAACCTCTACTATCTTGTCAAGCGAGAAAATTTGGAGGAACAACTAGATGATGGACAAAAAAATGATATGTTTAAGGTCCTTCACATTACTGATTTCAGCAAAGATTTTCTCCATACACTGATACTTTTTGACGATATTTCAAACAACAAATTATTTTCGTCCGAAGAATCGTTTTTCTCTCAACAGCTCCGAAGATGCAGACACACAAATATTTCCTACTTTTTATTGATTCAAGGATGGAAAGGCATCAAACCACATATCAAAAATGAGATTACAACTTTGTTCGTTTTCCCTTGCTTCAACCGTCAACAACTACACTATATTTATTCCCAATCAGCAAGTAATTTGGACTTTGAGGAGTTCTACAATTTGTACAGGCAATTGTCTGAAGAAAAAAATTACAATCCAGATTCTCATTCCTGCCTAATTGTACAGGTATCAGAGGGGGGAGAAACTTCTATATCAACATAGTTGCTATGTCCATGTGGACTATCAGTCTGAGGATTTAAGAAATGTATGATGTTATTTATTGTCTCTTTCATAGGTTCTACCAACTTCGTTATTTCACGAATTTGCTGTATCTCTTTTTTTAGTTCATCTAGCTCGTTGTCAATATCATATTGTGAATTTTGCTTCATTTTTTTGAGGCTCAACACATTCTTGATTCTAGTTATTCGATACCCTTTTATGAGATATAATTTATTGAGTTTATGCGTCGTAAGTTTATCCATCTCTTCTTTATTCTTGTTATAGTATAAATTGAATTCATCAACTGTATCAAACTCTTTTGTATGTTTTGAGATAGGCTCGATTACTTTGATGTCGTTCATTTCCTTTTCAATAAACACAAATAAAATTCATCTTACTTCAACAAAGGAATATCAAATCTTCCTGGATTAGTTGTTGGCCCTGTAATTTGCTGAGACCAACTATTATTTGTATTTCTTATTCCAACTGCGTTGTAAGGTCCTCCGGCCGTCCCCGCGCCATTTACTCCCAAAGACTTTCCAGCAAATTTTCCTGCATAATCGCCTATTTTATTGATTACATTTCCTACAGGTCCACCAATCGCCCCGCCAAGTACTGGAGCGACTTTTGACACGATTTCAGCACCTTTTTTCAGTACCGGTAATGCTTTTCCGATTACGTTTTTTGCTCCGTTAATGATGTTTTTAAACCAACTTCCGAATGCCATTTCCTTTTAAGTAAAATGTTCATATAACAAACTTTACAACTCCTTTATTGTCATTTTTATATTAAATCAAATGACCTACTACAACGCACAGACCAAAAATTTAGGAAATGATGAAGGCGATGTTCTCTCATTTTTCCAGTCAAAATTACGAAATCTCATTCAAAGAAACGGAGGAGACAATACATTTTCTTTCGTCATGGAAGAGTTCAAAGACAAAGACGCCCCACTCCCAGTCGGCACAAAAACACGTATTAAATTATCTCATTCCGGCCATACAATCACTCAAATTGAAAAGTCTTTTACCACAATTCTCCTTGATTTCATCATTAAATTGTCCCAGCCTATTGACGTCTCAGCAGATACAAACGGATTGATGAAAATATTTGTCGGATTCAAGAATGCTGTAGAATTTTATGAAGATTGTCGCTTCTGGATAAATGATAAACTCTTAGGTTCATATCGACAAGACGAACTCCAAAGAGAATCTTTCGCCTATAACTCCATCAAACCTCGTGACGCAAAAGCAACATCAAAATATTCTCATTCAACTTGGGAAAATGTCAGTCAATTCTCCCCATCTGTTTGCGGTTGTTATGTCGATTTAAAGGATATTGCTGATGGACAACCACATAAATTTACCATTGAATTGACCATCCCATTTGTCGACCAACTGGCTCTTCAGGCATGGCAGTTATATCCAAACGCAATTTGTGGAGAGATAGAAGAAGAGGTCAAAACATCTTTACGCGCTCTTGTCTGGGCACAAATCAATCCAAATATCGTTAAGGAAACTCTACAATTTTTGGAAGACAAAGAAATTGCTGAAGAAATGCCTGCTGTCATCCCAATCTCAAGAAAATTCACACAAATAGGCCGTCCGTCTGTTATAGTGTCTCATTATTCTGCCAAACCAACTCCTTCCCAAAAACTTCATATCGAGTACCAAAGATACAAAGGCGCAAATGTATATGATGACGATGTTTTGGAACATCCAACAATTGATTTCGGATATACTGACGAAGAATTTACAAAATATGGAGTTTCAAGAGATGATGTCAATAAAAAAGAATTTGCAGAATTAATCGCAGCAGCTAATCCAGACAAACCATTGGATCCAGGAGATACTGTCAAAATTATCAAAAGTGAATTGAAAGGCGCCTTACTTGCCTCAACAAAATCAGAGAATATCAATCTCAAAACAGAGAAAATTACTTTGGATGTCCTTGGAGGAACTATTCAATTAGGTCGTTCAAATTTGGCAGGTTTTGGTCTCAAACCAGATGTTTATCAAGGACTTGTCAGAGAATTACAAACTCCTTTATTGATTCCGTCTCAGGAACTTACAAGAGAAATATTCGAAGGAACTGCCAAAGTAAACGGTCTCGAAATCAGTAAGTCAATTCCATTGAGAAATGCGACAAATATCACAATGATGTTTCCAAAATCTCCTGCAGACATTACTTGTTTCGACAATATTATGTATCAAAATGTCCAGCTTGTAGTCAATAAAAGAACATATCCAGACACAGAATTTGCCAATACTTGTGCTGCAAGATTTTATCAACATCAGCTTATCGCAAACGAACTAGATGGAGCCTTAGAAGCCACACAAGAATTTGAAGACTCTTTCACACAGCCATTAAACGACCCAGCAACAGGAAAACGATATACAAATTGCCGCTCTGACGGAACATCTTTTGGTATAAACTTCCAACTCGAAAGGAGCAATGCAGGCTATGTATTTGACGGAATAGACACAGGAAGTACCTCAATAACCGTTACGTTCAGAGGTCAGCCAATGTATCGTGGCGATGATGACACATACTTTATTCCCGACCCAGAATATCCCAACATGCATCCTCCCAGTCCAGAAGCCTGGATTTGTTCTGATACATACTTCACTTGGAGCGTTAATGGAGTCGAATATTATCCTAATTCAGTACCAGCAGGCTATGAGTAAGCAACAAATAGTCTAAAAAAATATTTTTTTGCACATCCTCAGTACTCTAACTTCAAGAAAACAGTGAAATTGTCAGGCTTTATTTCGTTTCCTTCAGCGTCAGTGAACCATATCTTAAACTCTCTTTTTGTCCCGACAAATTCGTATTTCCTATTATCGTCCGGAGGAGTCAAATTAGCATACCAGACAAGAGAATCTTCGTACTCATCTCTTTGAATAAATGAAGCGTGCATTTCTGTTTCTCCGTCCAGATATCCATTACAGGTGGCTCGACAAAATTGGAAGGAAATATATCGTTTATTCAATGAATTGGTGAATTCTGAGGGCAAAATATTGTTGTACTTTTTGGTAATGAAGTATGTCTTGGGCATTTATTTATTATAAAATGACAGCAATACTGACTAAACAGAACGCTTTAGACGGTGCATTTATGGGTGGCTCAAAGAATCCTTCCTCAATAAATTGTGATGAAATAAACGCAAAAACAGCTGATATCGAACAAGATTTGACCGTTGGAGGAGATATAAATTTGGGAGGAATCTCTCTGAAATCTCAGCTCATCAATCATGAAGAACGAATAACCTCTTTGGAAATGTCCCCTGGCTCAGTTAATGAATTATCATATGAAGATGGTCTTGACGCCTATTCCCTTGACTTAAACTCCTTGTCGAAAGCAGAAAATGACGACATCTCCGATGACTCCTGCGAAACAGGCGAATACAATATATTGAAAATCAAAATAGATATACCGTCTGACTATTCAGGAAATGTTTTTACAATAAACTGTTCAACGTTTGGGGAGGCAAAAATAGACGCAAAAAACGGCAAATTTACGAATCCCAAAATCGACTCAAATAACACAATTTCCTATATTGAAAACGAATTATCCGCCCGAATTTATATGAGTAAGGAATCTCTTGATAACCCTTTTGACCTCTTTACTTCTGGTTTCATGAGAATAAATTTCACAGGAAAGGTTAAGCAATATATTACAAACAAAGAATCTAACCTCATAAATATCAAATGTAATAATATCGATGCAGAAAATTGTCTCAAACTTTATACTTCTCCTTTACCGAATTTCTATGAGATGAAGTCTTATGGGACCACAGAAAATGAACAATATTATTACGCTGATTGGGGCTATATTCCCGGAACAGAAGAATTTGACAAACTCTTAGATGGACAAACTTTTGAGTTCCATGATGAGGTATTTGGTACAGATTTCAAACTCACAAAGCAAAATAATGAATGGGTCGGCAATAATTTGTCATACAATATTCCTGGCTCCAAATCAATCAAAGGAGAAACTGAGTTCTTCAAGCATACATATCAAGGAATTTTCATTGAGCAAAACGACACAAATAGATACGTCCTAAGGAATTGGATACACAATTATACCGACAAAAATCCTTTTGAAGTCATTGTTGAGAAAGGACTTTGTACATTTAACGATTGCGAAGTGGCAAAATACGAAGATAAAGACGGATATTGGAGTGTTCTACTGAAATGTACCAAGAAAGAGTCATGCAATTTTTCGGCAAGTCTAAATATAAACGGAATAGAATATACCTCTGAATTTGGGTATTCTCATAGCAGTTATGAGTCAGAATCGTGCTATAAAGTTGTTTCAGAAAATTGTTATAAATATATTCCTTTCCACTACAATAGCCGAATAGATATTGGGAATCCTCCTTACGGCCTGATACTTTATATGCCCTCTGACAAAGAAGTAATTTTTCCGATACCAGATGTTTCGTATAAAGAAGGAGGAAATACTTTTGAGTTTCTAGCAGGATGTGGGTATTATTCTGTCGTACCAAGACCTGAAGCATGCAGTACTTTATACACAAACTGTAATATACAGACTTCTGGCGTCGTTATTGGGGAAAATATTGAGTCTCATCTTTTTGTTCTAAATTCTTTGGGAAATACAGTAGATATAGCAAATAATAGAATATCTGAACTGCAAAATCTTTATTCAAACCTCCAAAAACAACTAAACGACATGAAAAACAAGACAAATTGGTTTAATTATATCAAAGATGTTGTGTGTATAGCTGGTGCCACAGTAAATTTTGTCGGCGGTCCAAAGGCGCTTTTATCGTTGGCGGCAGAGGGAATATCAAAGGTAAAAAGATTTTGTTTTGCTGGTGAAGAGGTTTCGGAAGGAGCGGAGGCAATAGTTCGGGACGTTGATGTTCTTGCTGCTCCAAGAGAGATTCGAACTGCGCTGGAATTTATTGAAGAAATAGAGGCGTTTGACAAGAAATGTTTCCGATATCTTTGCTATGGAGTTGATGACAATGAGGAGATTAAAATAGACGGAGAGTATGAAGATTTTCGGATAAATGTTCCGTATTTAGATGTATATGCAGAAAATTGTCCTTCAGCTGCTTGGATTATGTCGATGACAAAAGAACAGAAACCGATTTTGTTGGGCGAAGAACTGACTAACAAACAGCTGATTACAGCAAAGGCAGTCAAAAAATTGATAGATAATCATATGAAACAGCTCAAAACAGTCGATTTATCGGGATATATTTCAAAGGAAGAAGCGAATGGAAAATATGTGTTAAAAACAGATATATTATCAACTGAGAAAATATCTCAAGAATTATCAATCGCTACAAAATTCGTAAATGGAACAACAAATGATGAGGATAAAAGAACTTATATCACAAATTTGGATAGAGATTTATGCAACATATTAAAGAAATCATCTCTTTTTGTGAAAGGCTCTTGTAATAATGAAGATATTTCAGGAGAATATTTGTATGATAGTGAAGACGCGGAATATTATCATTACAAGAAAGGCGAAAATACTTTTTCTATATACTTTTTCTATTACGGTGGAACATTCAGATATAATGGTAATTATGTTGTGGACCTAGAGTCTGTAAGTTATTCATACGAACCTGAAGTTTATGACGAATATTGTATTCCAAACATTAATTTCGTAACAAATAATTTTGCTCAGAAAACAGAATTGACCCGTGCTATTGACCAAGTGAAGAGTGAGATTCCAGAACCTGTCGACTTATCGGGTTATGTAGAGAAAAATGATGATGGTTCATTATCGATATCTACTACTTTTACAAATAATTCTCCATCGCTAATAGTGAATAATCCATATTATCCAGATATAAGATTATGTAACGAAAATAGTTATTTCACATTAAGATATGCGCCTTATACCGAAGAATTTATGATACAATATAAAGATGCCGATATGATAAACTGCACATATAAATCTCAAAAATATAAAACAACAATAAGAGACCAGTTAGTAGTTGCTGGACGAGTTATGATAAAAGGTTCTGACTTAAATATATTTGATATTTATTCATCAAGTTCAGCAAAACAAGCGCTTATAAATTTTGGATTAGATTTGGCAAATAAGAGCGAAATATTGTATGAATTAAAAAATAATATTCCAAAATTATCGTTATTCTTGAATAGTTCAAAAATAATAACAGTTAATAAAGATAAAGTAGAAATAAGCACTGATTTGTACAAAACCGAAACTGATAAATATTTGACGGAATCAGAATGTGATGGAAAATATGTAGCAAAAAATAATGATGGTTCATTAACAATTAATACTACCGAAAGTAATATTGCAAGTTTCTTTAGTTCTATTGATTCAAATACACTTACTTTATTTAGATTTGGATATAATGATACTTATAATACTGTCTTTATGTATAGGTCTTCAAAAACTGCTGATACTGGTGAAGTATTTATATATGTTGATGGTCATAGATTTCAATCATTTAGCATGTTTGGTACTGCAAGAAATACAACAATTGATTCAAATTTATATGTTTCTGGCAAAATAACATCAAACGGCTCAAATACAATTACTCATTATGCCCCGATAGAAGCGGGCGAAGAAATATCGGACTATAAGATTGGGAAACCAGTATTTTTATCAGGTCATGTGTACAGAAGAGACCAACAAAAAAATATGTTCGTCAGTTCGACAGCAGAAGACACCACAGACTGTATTTGCTCTGTAATCATAGACGGTTCATGGAAGGAATTTGTTGGTGTCATTGTAGAGGTAGATTCTGAAAACGGATGCGTCAAATTCGCAACGCACGGAGACTATTTATTTTATGTCGATGACGCCAATTTGTATCAAATAGGAGATGTAATTCTATATGACGGAAGGATTTTGGACGAGGATTATGCCATGACTTTGAAGATTCAACAAAGTATTGTGGGCAAAGTAAGTGCAAAAATAAACGAGCATATATTGGCTATTTTCAAATCTTAAACACATATTTTGAGACTTATGCCATATTTTATGAACTGTGAGTAAATGTCATTGTAGGCATATTTCATGTCTTCTGTCTTGTTGTTTTTCGTTATGAGAATCTTCGAAATATATATCAATTTATCGCAGCTACAACAGGAATTACAGGCAATATCTTCGTCCAATACTAATTCGACTTTATCTGCGTCGGTCAAGAGTTTAATCATATTCATGAGAGATGTGGTATTACAAACGAGATAAGCATTCACTTTTAGCGGATTGTCCTCATAGACAGAAACGAGCATTTCAAGGAATTTATTTTTTTGCTCGAGGGAGTCAAGCTGATTGTAGTTCTTTAAATCAGACAAACTATTGGAACGAGAGAGAGTTTTTGAGGCGTTAAGTTGAGGGACATTAGGGTAAGTAATCTGTATATTGGTATTCTGTTCTTGCGAAATTGATGTATTGTTCTTGCTTTTTGCTTCTGATGACAGTATACGAGCTTGTCGGAGAGTTCCAGACATTATTTGAATAACAAAAAATTTTCAGGAGTAAAGATTGCTAACAGCTCTATTTAACAGATTTCTTACCTTCATATCTCTGTCATATTTTCGTTGAATCTTCTCTCTTTTGGCTATTTTTTTAGGGTCCGTGGGAGGTGTTTGGCTCAATATCCTTCGATAATATTGAAGACGAGATTTGAGTTGTTTCAGAGTAGGAGTGGCGAAAGTTTTTCTACCGTGCCAGTTTTTGAGAGGGAGGAGAGTGGGCTGTTCTTGTGACATTTTCTGCGCAAGGGCCATCTCTGATGTCATTTTCTACCAAATAAAAAATGAATACAAGTAATTTACTTTACAATAACACGGATGAAATAATAAATCATATCATATCGGAAACAAACTTGCCGATAGACGATATGTTGAGAGGCAATGATGGGGATGTCCTGAATACCAGCAATAAAATACGGATATTTTGTAGATGCCTTTCTGACCCTCAACAAAAAGTAAATTATAAAGCTGAGAGGATAATGGACTGGCTAGGAAATCAGAAAATAGACTCTTTGGACGACTTTTTGGACTATACAGACGATGATTCTTATTGCTTCAATCATGGGAGAAAATTTACTTATAACCATGTTTTTACTCGAACAGACATTCAACACATAAATAATTTCTTGAGAATCAACCAAGACAGAATCGATAGATTGCTTTTTGAAAGGATAGAACAATTAAAAGAAGGCATCAAAAGAGTCAATGAATCCAGATATAAAGATGCTTGCGAAAGAGCCAAAGAAGAATTGTTCAGACAAAAATTGACCAACAAAAACAAGCAACAATTTGGTGCTGTCAGAGATTTTATTCAGCAAAATGGCTGCACAGCAGACTCTCGCTTTGCGAGTGGAGGGAATAAACACATATATCTCTTTGAAGATACGCCCAGAGTTTATACAAGAATTGTGATTCAAGATGATGACATACAACAAATTTATGACGAATTTATCGAGGAATGGGAAAAGAGACAAAGACCTAAAAGACCTATTTTTAGAGATACATTCACAGATAAATTGAACGAATTTGTTGTTTATAATCATGAGAGACTGTTAGATAAAGAGGAATTCAATAGAGTCAGTAGTAATTGGGGAGAGAGTAGATTATCCGAAGACGAGAGATACAATAGATACGTCAATAAATTTTATTTCCAACCAACGACATATTCAACTTATGAAATTCCTCAGGAGCAAAATATTATTGGGTTCAAAACAGAGAGTAAAATAAGAGCTTTGAAGAGTTTGTTTCCCGAGAAGCAGGTCAAAATAGCCGAGAACACATCATACTTTCCGCTGAAAAAGAACGCGAAGATGTATCAGCTCCATAAAGTTTCATCAAGAAATTCCTATATTATCGATTTGATGTTTGTTGATAAATTATGTTATTTGGTCATGATAAATGTTAATACAAGGTATTTGTATGTTGAGTTGGTAAATCAGATATTGTTTGGAGAAGAGAAAGAAGAAAAGCATCAGAGATTCGCCAAATTCGATAAATCAGCAGATACATACTTGAAAACCCTCGATAGATTACTGCAATCAGGTGTTGTAATAAAGAGCTTGACGTTTGATGGAGAAGGTTCTTTTAACTCAAGAAAGGCACAAGAATACTATAGGACACATGGAATTGAGTGGCAAACTGCACCAAGAATGAGAATGGGAAACTATCCAGACTTCATGAAAAAGGAGCAAAAACAGGTAAAAACAGACCCGATGCACAGTTCTTTGGGACTGATAGATAGAGTCATCAGAACACTGAGAGATATGGCTTACAATATGGGAATCGGGATAATTACTCCATCAATAATGGAAGAATTAGTGAGGCAATATAATAACGCACCTCATAAAACACTCTCAAAATATGCCAGGAAAAGCGCCAGTCTTGCTGGGGTCTCCTATGGAGCCGTCTCTCCGAGGATGGTTCAAGAAGATAAAGAACTTGAATCGTTGATTGTGATGAATATCTGTAAAGAGAATTATGACATAATGACGAGTAAAGGATTCTATTTGCCAAAAGGAATGTCGGTAAAATTGTATAACGAAAAGGATGGAATGATGAAGAGAAGGTCAAATGTACAGCCAGGAAAGTATAGAGTTGTTGGGTTCAAGAATGGTTTGTATGAAATAGAGGGACAAAAAAATGACAGACAAATGATGCCTAGGTGGAAAATTGACTGGTAAAATATTGGGTAATATCTCCTTCTTCATAGTCTGTTTTGATACATCTCTCGAATTTTTTTCTTGTCGATACAGTCATATTTTTATTCATTTCGAAGCAAGGTTGTCCTTTTGTTAAGTCGAATGTGATGGAATTTCCGTTATATAGTGTTTCATAAAGCTTCATAACATCTCCTTGAAACTCTTCATTGAATTTATATTTGATAGAATTCTGAGTTAGTCCCTTGCCTCGTATCATATAGTCAATATCTCCAGTAGAATCTTGCAGTTTATCTACATACATTTTCTTCATCAAGAAGAATGATTCAATAGATTCAGGCATCTCATTGTGACCGTTTATTTCTGGGAAATCTGAATGGAATTGTCCTAAATTTTTCCCGATAAGTTCGCGGTTATATTTCTCGCGGAAGGCCTTTTCGAGTTTCGGTAAATCCGCAGATTCTATATGCATACTATCAGTATCTTGGTAATAAATATGGCATCCTATGTCGAAAGCAAGACACATAACTTCGTTCATTATTCTCTTGGACATGGACAGAACTTGAATGCCTAATAGGGAGAAATTGAAGTGATTATCTATTTGTTTGAGGGTCTTTATTGCATGGATGTCAGAGTTGTTTAACTGAATATCTTCGACAATTTTGTTATAGTTTTTTGCCCAATATTTGTCGAGTTCATCTCCTTCGTGAAGATATTTGTAGTCTTTATCTACTGGCCTCTCTATTGTTTTGCCGTAGCAGGAATTCATGATGAGTTTGTAGAGATTTTGCAAAGGATTCTTCTGTTTCTTATATTCGAGTCGTTTATTGAATATCTTTTTGATACATTCTTGAATACGATAATCTTTCTTTCCATCCCAGTAATATCCTCTCAGTATATTGAATTCTATTTGCTGAAACTCAATAAAGTCCTCCAAAGTAATATTATCAACAACCATTTTAATGGTATTTCCTTCTGAGAGAATGTCGTTATTCCTGTTTAGGCCGTCAATTTTTTGAACGATTAACGGAAATGCATAATGCTTTTTTATTTTTGTTATTTCGATTTCGACAATGTATGCTGATTGTTGGGAGAGGAAATTATAGTTGAGTTGGTCATTCTGTATTACTTTGGGCTTTCCTTCAACTGTGTATAATCTACTCATTGCGGAAGGATATAATGATACTGCATCAAAATCGCAGAGATTCTTCTTGACATGCCATTTCTTGTTATATGCCGTCATACATCTACCTCCATATATCGCCTTTGAGCAAAAATACCTCACATGACCACCTAATTTGTACAGATTTTGGTTAGGATAATAGACTCTTTGATTGAAGACTTCGTTTGCGAGAGACGATATGCTGATGAAATTAAATGGGTCGACTTTGAAGTCTTTGATGAATCCTTCACGCAGTTTATTGAATCCGATTCTGAGGATATTAACGTCTTGCCAGCAGTAAAATTCTGCATATTTCCACATGTCAAAATGATTTTCGTCTATTCGGCAGCCAGATATTTTATCGATATTAGTGTTGAATAAATTGTAGTCTTCATCGGTCCATATTTTGTCTTCATTTTCTCCTGCTTCGTTGATTGTGCCACAGTTAGTTTGTAAGCGATCAAGAGTATAATATTTGTATGGAAATATCTCTTTTTGTATGTCAGGAATGTCAAACATTGAGGGTAATTGAGATAATTTGCAGGAAAGAATTGGTAAAGAGTCTTTGAGATGGATGGTTTTGTTGAGATATTTTATATCAGCCTTCATTGTTTTTGTGCCTTTGATGATGGATTTGGCGAGTCCGAAAGAGGCCAGCATTCTGATATCATACGCTAAATTGTGGAAATAAACGACGGCGTCATCTGGTAAATAATCTAGTAATTGTTTATTGCAGTCTTCTCCTCGGAAAGTTTTATTGATTCGGCCTGTTCTATTCTGTAAGACACAGAGGAAAGGTTTGTGAATTTCTGTTGATGTATCTGCTTCAAAATCGGCATACCAATATGTTTTGTTGTCATTTTCTGAGAGTTTCTTTTTGTCAAATTTTATTAGTTTCGTGCATTGTTCTTCGTTATATTCGAGGTCGATAAGGTCAATATCGTCGATTACTTCTTTGTGGAAAATTGTATTGAGGACCTTATATTGACCGAATGTGATTGGGACGAAGAAGTTGTTTTTCATTAAAGTTCGAACGAGGTCTGATGATGTCATGAAGCATCTCGCGGGGCGCCAGTGATCAACGTTGTACTCTTTATTGTATTTGTCTTCTGTGCATTGATTGAGGTGATTGATATAGTACGTGCTGAAAGGTGTTTTCTCCTCAAGGAAATAGTGCTTATTGAATACGTTCATTGTGTGAGTTCTGTTTGGCTCAGCATTTTCTATACCTAAATAATGTTTATTTGTATCATTCTTTTTGGACCTGACAGAACGTTTCTTATTTTTTCCATTGGCATCTTCGTTGATAAACGATAATTTGACGTGAATATTGAACTCAGTACATAGTTCGTTTAGAGCTTTTTGGGAGAGATATCTTGAATTAATCCTTAGGCGCATTTTGTTTAGTGTATCGTCATCGTAGCATCCTGTTTGTTGAAGGGCATAGATGAAGCAGCAATCGTCCAATTCCTTTCTCTGTTTGCCTTTTTTGTCCACGAGAGATGTGAAAATCTGTAGTTTCTTGAGATATTTTGAGACATTTGATGGGCAGTTTTCACGTACTAAATATTGAAAGAAACTTCCGCCTACGTCATTTTTTGCCTTAATATTCTGAAAATCACTAAAGCGAACTGCTTCAAAGAGGCTCCATTCAGGTATTTTTTCGGCTCCATTCTCATAAAAATATTCTGGGACAACATTCTCTATATCGAAGATGAAGTGTTTTTCTGTTAGATTGTCCATTAATTTGTTGTATATTTCAGGAGTTAATTGATAGGAATGCCATTGATTTTTGATTTTGAAGGCGAGTTTGTATTTGGAGATAATGGGTAAAGAATCTATATATTCTTCAAAGAATTCCTTCAATTTGGGAAGCAATAAGAGTCTGCCGTCCTTATCTAATCTCTCAAAGTCGATCTCCCATCTTCTTGGGGAGTATTCTAATTTTTCCATTATTTGATTCACGATTTCTTGTTGCTGGGAATTGTTGTCTGTTTTGATTGGTTGTTCAGCTTGTTTGGGTTGTTCTTTGGGAGGTTCTTCTTGTTGTTTAGGTTGTTGTGTGGGTGTGTTGTTCTTGCCTTTAAAGTACCAGTACATAGCATCATAGTTGTCTAAATCTCCATCGTACCCTTCATACTTAGCACATTCTCGGATGTCATAATAGAATTCCTCTTGTGAGTTCCAATAATATGAAAAGTCGTGTTGTAGTTTCTCGTTTATTATCAATTCAAATAGTTCTTGTAATTTTTCGGGAGTAGCTTCGGAGAGTCTCATTTTTGCAATGAAAATAAAAATTAAAAAATATAAAAATTTATACCACTTATCATAAATGTGAAAATTTCAAAAAATTATTTGTTTCAGAAAAATTTTCAAAAAAGTTGATTTCAATAATTTTAAAATGAATAAATTGTATACAAAAATTTTATTTATACCTTTTTTCATATCACATGTCATACAAAAATTTTATCAAAATTATGTTCATATCACCACTTTCCATCCATTGAAAGACCTTAATTTAGGCAATTTATTGACACAAAAAGGTGAATGCAAAATGCCCTATAGTGATAGGGGGTTTTCTGACAACACTCTGGAGGTCAAAAAAGGGCTAAAATTGGGGTAGTTGGAGACAAAAAAGTGCCAAAATTAGGGGTGTTTGAGGGGATTGAAGACCGGAGGTCTGAAATCACCGCAAACGTATACTACTATCTCAATGGATGTGGTTATTATAATGTTGTTCCTAAACCTGAATCATGCACGACTCTTTTTACAAACTATAATATTCAAACATCTGGTGTGGTAATTGGGGAAAACATTGAGAGTCATATGTTTGTGTTAAATTCTTTAGGGAATACAGTTGATGTTGCACTAAATGATATATCTCAATTACAAAATTATTGTAAACAATTAGAATCACAAATAGAAAGTATGTCAAATAAAGTTAACTGGTTTGATATTTTACAAGGTATTGTTGATATTGGTACCATGTTAATAGGATTCGGTCCAGGATTAATGCGAATAGGTGCTGCAGGAATTGAATCATTAAGTAGACTCTCTTTTGCTAAATCAACTGTGAAAGAAATAGAATATGTTGATGAAATAATACACGATGTTGACGTTTTATCACCTGGCGTTATTGAGAAACAACTAGATTTTGCATCAGAGACAACAATAATTGGCAGCTCAAATAATTGCTATAAATACTACTTATTTGAGCTCAAAAGTGAATCTAAAATAGATGTATCATTTATAGTTGATTCAGAAGGAGAAGTTATTAGTATTAACAATTATGATGTAGATTCTGATGGAAATATTGTTGCGGTAAATTCTGTTGTTGCTTGTAATTTAATATATGAATATCCCTATTTAATGGTATTTTCTAAAAATAAGCCATCAAATGTTTCTTATAAATATATCCCTAAATCGAAGTCAAATATGTTAGCATTAGGGGAAACATTAACCAATAATCAATTATTATCAGCAGCTGCGACAAAAAAATTAATTGAGAATCATAAGCAAAAGATGTTAAGTGAAATCCCTACTGTTGATTTATCAAATTATGCAACACTTGAGAATCTTGATGAGTATTCGAAGAAACAGGACTTACAGTCTTATTTGAAGAAACAAGACATATTATCAACCGAAAAAATAACACAAGAATTGTCAATAGCTACAAAATTCGTAAATGGAACAACCAATGATGAGGATAAAAGAACTTATATCACAAATTTGGATGAAGATTTATGCAACATATTAAAGAAATCATCACTTTTTGTGAAAGGCTCTTGTAATAATGAAGATATTTCAGGAGAATATTTGTATGATAGTGAAGAACTTGAATATTATCATTACAAGAAAGGCGAAAATACTTTTTCTATATACTTTTTCTATTACGACGGAACATTCAGATATAATGGTAACTATGTTGTGGATTTAGAATCAGTAAGTTATTCATACGAACCTGAAGTTTATGACAAATATTGTATTCCAAATATGAACTTCGTAAAAGATAATTATGCATTAAAATCTGATATACCTGAACCTGTTGATTTGACTAAATATGTAGCAAAAAATGATGATGGTTCATTAACAATAGCTACTACGTTTACAAATAATACTCCATCACTAATAGTGAATAATCCATATTATCCAGATATAAGATTATGTAATGAAAATAGTTATGTTTCATTAAGATATTCACCTTATACAGAGGAATTTATGATAAAATATAAAGATGTTGATATGATAAATTGCACATATAAATCTCAAAAATATAAAACTACAATAAAAGACCAATTAGTGGTTGATGGTCGAGTTATGATAAAAGGTTCAGATTTAAGTATATTTGATATTTATTCAACAAGTTCAGCAAAACAAGCACTTATTAATTTTGGATTAGATTTAGCAAATAAAAGTGAAATATTATATGAATTAGTTAATAATATTCCAAAATTATCTTTATACTTAAATAGTTCAAAAATAATAACAATTAATAAAGATAAAGTTGAAATTAGTACTGATTTGTACAAAACAGAAACTGATAAATATTTAACGGAATCAGAATGTGATACTAAATATGCTTTGACAACAGAGTTGGCCCTTGCTATTGAGCAAGTGAATTCAAATGTTATTACATATGAGCAGCTAATAAAAAGATGTGCCATTGATTGTGGTCCAATCAATGCCGGGTCCTCGGATATATCAATTCGTTATCTAAAAATTGTAGATAAGGTGATTAAACTGGAATACATAGTAGGTGAATATGCACTATGTTATGAAATAAGGGTGTTATTCCATGATACAGATGGAAATCCCCATAACATAGTAATAGTATTACTTCAAAGGACTGTGTATTTTGATAATTTCAAATTTCCACTATATTATGAAGAAACTGTTGATTTAACATCAGGAAGACCACTTACATATAATTTCCCAATATTTGAATATTCTTGGACAACTACTCAGGAATTATTAGATGCTAAACAAATATATTCAAGACAAATCATAACCCGAGAATATTTAGCAAAATTTAAGGGTGTAATGTATGGCACATCCAACACAACAATAACTCATTATGCGCCAATTGAAGCTGGTGAAAATATTGAAGATTACGCACTTGGGAAACCTGTATTTATGTCTGGTCATGTGTATAAAAATGTTAATGGTTCATTTGTGAGCTCTACTGCAACAGATTCAGTTGATTGCATTAGTAGTGTTAAAATAAATGGTTCATGGAAAGAGTATATCGGTGTAATCACTAGTATTGATAAAGAAAAAAATAACATTACATTCGCTACACATGGAGACTATTTATTTTATGTTGATGATGCTAATTTATATGCAATAGGTGATGTGATTCTATATGATGGAAGAATATTGGATGAAGATTATGCATTAACATTAAAGATTCAACAAAGTATTGTAGGAAAAGTGAGTGCAAAAATAAACGAACATATATTAGCATTGTTTAAAGCTTAAATGGCTATTTTGAGAGAAATCCCATACTTTATAAACTGTGAGTAAACATTATTATAAGCATATTTTAATTCCTCTGATTTACCATCTTTTATTATTAATATTTTATCGATTTTGATAAATTTTGAAACACTAACTGCACAACATCCAGGTTCATCATCTTCTAAAACAAAATCAACTTTATCACATCCAGTTAACAACTTTATCATATTCATTAATAGAGTTGATTTGCACACAACATAAGAGTTAATCCTTAAAGGGTTATCAGCATACATTTCAACTAACATTTCTAAAAATCTATTTTTTTGTTCAAGTGTATCCAGCTCATTTCCGCGAACAGAGTTCGAGTCAATAAAATTGCTTATTGGAGGAGTGTCTGCTAAACCGCAATCCCAGGTAATGTTGTTTATTGGAGGAGTGTATTGAGAAGCATATTGTGGCTGTGTCGTCTGTGTAGGCATAGTCTGTGTAGGCATAGTTGGAGGGGGCATAGTAAAATTTACATTATTAGGTGCACACTGATTAATGGGTGGTGCGTTCCTCCCATCAAATGGTTGTATTTTTGGATATGCCACAGGTGGTATACTCTTATTGGGTGACACTTTAATTTCGATATTAGTGTTTTGTTCTTGTTTAACACTTGCATCATTCTCACTTGATAATATTCTTGATTGACGTAAAGTATTAGACATTTTATAAAAAAATAAAGGTTTATTCATAATGTATACAAATTGTTAATAGCTTTATTTAACAAATTTCTGACCTTCATATTATATTCATATTTGGGTTGAATCTTATTACGTTTTGCTATTTTTTTTGGATCAGTTGGCATAGGTTCCTTTAATATTTTTCGATAATATTGAAGACGTGATTTGATTTGTTTAAGTGTTGATGATGCAAATGTTTTTCTTTCGTGCCATTGTTTAAGAGGTGGTAGTGTGAGGCAATCTTGCTGGCTCATTTAATACTAAATAAAAAATGAATACTAGTAATTTACTTTATAATAACACGGATAAAATAATAAATGCTATAATAAATGAACAGAGATACAAAGATGATATAGCAGATATTGAAGGAAATAATGATTTTATCTTTATTTACAATACAGTTAGAAAATGGATATGTAAAGAAATACATGACGCATTAACTGAAGATTTTCATTATAAACATGATACTTGGGATTATAGAAATATTACATATTATTTTGGCAAAATATTTACAGAAAATGATAATATACAAATAAGGAATTTTATATCAATTAACTACAAAGAAATTCATGAAAAATTACTTGATAGTATAGCATATCAGAGGCATAAAAACTATATGAATACATATCAAAAGTGTAAAAATAGATTATTCGAAAAACTGAATAACAAACAAAAATATACTATAAGTCAAGCACGTTCATTATTATCAGAAAATAATAAACTTCCAATAACCGAAGATGATTTTAGAAGATTATATGATATATTTGTTGGAGAATGGAATAAAAGACAAGAATCTGAGACACCTCAAAGACACATATTAAGGAACACATTCACTGACAAACTAAATGATTTTGTCGTATTTAATCATGAAAGATTATTAAATAAAGATGAATTCGCTAGAGTTAGTCAAAATTGGGGGCCAACATCATTATCATTAGATGAATGGTATGATAGATATGTTAACAAATCTATTTTATTATCAGCCAACAACACATACTACCTATACTATTCCAGAAGAGCAAAATTATATTGGATTTAAATCAGAGAACAAAATAAGAGCATTACAAAGAATATTTCCTGGTAAGAAGGTTAATATATATGAACATACATCATATTTCCCATTAAGATCAAATAAAAAGTATCAATTGCATAAAGTATCATCGAGATATTCATATATTATTGATTTGATGTTTGTAGATAAACTGTGTTATCTTGTTATGATAAACGTTAACACAAGATATTTATATGTTGAATTAGTGAACCAAATTTTGTTTGACAATGACTCAGAAAATAGTGAGAAAAGACAACGCTTTGCTAAATATGAAAAATCAGCTGATAACTATTTAAAGACACTTGATAAAATAATAAAATCAGGTGTCATCATTAAGCATTTAACATTTGATGGAGAAGGTTCGTTTAACTCGAGAAAGGCACAAAATTATTATAATTCTCATGGTATTCATTGGAGAACTGCACCAAGAATGAAAATGGGTAATTATCCAGATTTTATGAAACGTGAGCAGAAACAAACAAAAACGGACCCTATGCATAGTTCATTAGGGTTGATTGATAGAGTTATTAGAACATTAAGAGATATGGCTTATAACATGAGAGTAGGAATTATTACACCATCTATTATGAATGAATTAGTGAGACAATATAATAATGCACCACATAAAACATTATCTAAATATGCAATTGGTTATTTTAAACATCCACATAACACAGCTAGAGATAGTGCCTATAATACCTCCAGCAGAGCTGGAGTAAGCGTATCACCAAAGATGGTCCAAAAAGATAAAGAACTTGAATCATATATTGTTATGAATATATGTAAAGAGAACTATAATATTATGATGAGTGATGGATTTTATTTAAATAAAGGTATGAGTGTTAAAGTGTATAATGAAAAGGATGGAATGATGAAAAGAAGGACAAATGTGCAACCAGGTAAATATAAAGTTATTGGGTTTGCTAATGGATTATATAGAGTTGTTGATGAAAAAAATAATATTCAATCAATACCACGTTTTAAATTAGCTGCTTAAAATATTCATCTATATTACCTTCAGTATAATCAGTTTTTATACATCTTTCGAATTTTTTTCTAGTGGATACTGTCATATTTTTGTTCATATCGAAACATGGTTGACCTTTTGCTAAATCAAATGTTATAGAGTTTCCATTATATAATGTTTCATATAATTTCATAACATCTCCATTAAAATCTTCATTATATTTGTATTTAATAGAATTTTGTGTAAGTCCTTTGCCACGAATCATATATGCTATATCACCTGTGGAATCTTGTAGTTTATCAATATACATCTTTTTCATCAAAAAGAATGATTCAATAGCTTGAGGCATTTCTGGATGGTTGTTAATTTCTGGGAAATCTGAGTGGAATTGGCCAAGATTTTTACCTATGAGTTCTCTATTATATTTATCTCTAAATGCTTTCTCTAATTTTGGTAAATCAGCGGATTCTATATGCATGCTATCTGTATCTTGGTAATAAATGTGGCATCCGATATCAAAAGCTAAGCACATTACTTCATTCATGATTCTCTTAGACATAGACAAAACTTGAATACCTAACAATGAAAAATTAAAATGTTTATCTATTTGTTTTAGAGTCTTAACTGCGTGGATGTTAGAGTTGTTCAATTGAATATCTTCAACTATTTTATTATAATTCTTTTGCCAAAATTTATCTAATTCATCTCCTTCACGTAAATATTTATAATCTTTCTCAACTGGTTTCTCAATTGTTTTACCATAACATGAATTCATAATAAGTTTATAGAGATTTTGTAATGGATTATTTTGCTTTTTATATTCAAGTCTTTTATTGAAGATATCACTGATGCAATCTCTTATTCTATAATCTTTTTTACCATCCCAATAGTATCCACGTAAAATGTTAAACTCTATCTTTTGAAACTCTATGTAATCCTCTAATGTGATATTATCAACAACCATCTTGATAGTTTGTCCTTCTGGTATGTAATCATAATTTTTATTTAAGCCGTTTATCTTTTGTACAATCAATGGAAAAGCATAATGTTTATTTATTTTTGTTATCTCAATTTCTACAATATATGCGGATTGTTTAGAAAGAAATTCTAGGTTTAATTGTTCTGGTTGAATCACTTTAGGTTTTCCTTCAACAGTATATAATCTTTTCATTGCAGATGGATATAAACTAACTGCATCAAAATCACATAATCTTTCTTTAGTATGCCACTTTTTATTATAAGCAGTCATGCATCTACCACCATATATTGCTTTTGAACAGAAATGCCTAACATGTCCACCTAATTTATAAAGATTTCCATTAGGATATTATACTTTTTGGTTAAACACTTCATTTGCAAGAGATGATATACTAATAAATTTATAAAGGTTAATATTAAAATTTTCTTTAAATCCTTCACGCAATTTTTCAAATCCAATTCTCAAAATATTAACATCTTGTTGGCAATAGAATTCAGCATATTTGTACATGTCAAAGTGTTTTTCGTCTATTCTGCATCCATCAATCTTATCAATATTAGAGTTAAATAAAATATAATCTTCATCTGTCCACTGTTTATCTTCATTTAAGCCTGCTTCACTAATGATTCCTATATTTGTTTTTAGTCTTTCTAGTGTATAATATTTATATGGAAATATCTCTTTTTGTATTCCTTCTATATTAAACATAGATGGTAATTGTGATAATTTGCATGATAATATTGGTAATGAATCTCTAAGATGAATCGTTTTATTATTATATTTTATATCTGCCATCATAGTTTTTGAACCTTTTATGATAGATTTACATAAGCCAAAGTTTGCAAGCATTCTAATATCATACGCTAAATTATGGAAATACACAACTGATTCATCATCTAGATAATCTAATAATTGTTTATTACAATCTTCACCTTTGAAACATTTTTTGTGATTTCCATTTGCACTATGTACGACACACATATAAGGCTTGTGAATACTAGTACTTACATCTGCTTCAAAATCTGCATACCAATAACTTTTTTCTCTATCTTTTTTATTAATCTTTTTCTTAGGTTGTTCTATTAATTTTGTGCATTGTTCATCATTATAATCAAGGTCAATAAGGTCAATATTACTGTCTACATCTTTATAGAATATCGTGTTTAAAACCTTATATTGTCCGAATGTTATGGGAACAAAATAATTGTTCTTCATTAATACTCTCACTAGGTCAGAAGAGTTAATAAAATATCGTGCTTTAATCCAGTGATTTTGTTTGTATTCTTTATTATATTTGTCCTCTGTGCACTCACTTAAATGATTAATATAATATGTACTAAAAGGTGTTTTCTCTTCAATGAAATAATGTTTATTGTATATATTCATTGTATGTGTTCTATTTGGTTCAGCATTCTCTATACCTAAATAATGTTTTTCTTTGTTATTTTTAGTAGATTTAACAGAGCGTTTTTTATTTATTCCATTTGCATCTTCATCTATGAAGGATAATTTAACATGCATTTTGAACTCCATACATAATTCATTTAAAGATTTTTGTGAGAGATATCGTGTGTTAATTCTTAATCGCATTTTATTTAGTGTAGCATCATCATAACATCCAGTTTGTTGTAAAGCATAAATAAAACAACAATCATCTAATTCTTTTCTTTGTTTACCTTTTTCGTTTACTAGAGATGTGAATATTTGTAATTTTTTAAGATATTTTTTAACATTTAATGGGCAATTCTTATTTACTAAATATTGAAAGAAGCTACCTCCGCGGTCGTTGTAGACGAGTTTGCCGGATGGCAAATCGTTATTAGCATTAATACCTTTAAATTTATTAAATTTGACAGCACTAAATAGACTCCATTCTGGTATCTTTTCTGCACCTTTTTCATAAAAATATTCTGGCACAACATTCTCAATATCAAATATAAAGTGATTTTCGGTAAGATTATTCATTAATTGTTTATATACTTCTGGAGTCAATCGTTTTGAATGCCACTCCCCATTAACTTTGAAAGCTATTTTATATTTCTCAGATATTGATAAAGCATCAATATGTTCTTCAAAGAATTTCTTTAATTTTGGCAATAATAATTTTCGTCCGTCATTATCTAATCTTTCAAAATCAATATACCAATTTGTGGGAGAATCTTCTAATTTTTCCATAATTCTATTTGTTATTTCAAACTGTGTTTTATCCTCGACTCGCAGAGGCTCGTCAGCTGACGCGGTTTTTATTATTTTAGGTTCATTTTTATGTTCTTTTTTTGACTCTTCTTTAGGTTTTTCTTTATTGTTTTTACCTTTAAAATACCAATAGATTGCATCATAATTATCCGTATCACCATCATAACCTTTATCGAAATATAATTGGTTTTGAATATCTATTATTAATTCTTCATTATTTTCCCATAGTTCATGTGGGTCTCTAGTGAATTTATCATTAATCATTAATTCCATTAATTCACATAATTGTTCAAAAGTGGCTTCTATAAGTTTCATTTTTTAAAAGAATAAAAATTTATTAAATATAAAATTATTTATACCTGATATTATTTTTTATATCACATATCATATTACAAAATTTTTTTAAAATTTTTATTTCAATATTTTTAAAAAGTATAAATATATTAAAATTTATGAGAAATTTTAGTTTTTTATATCACTTGTCAGACATTAAAATTTTGTCATAAAAGAGTCCATTTTTGATATATTTAAGGGCTAAAAAATGATTTTTTATGCAATATATATGTCCCGTATAGTAAACTTATAAACTGAAGACAGAAATGAAAAGCATTGATGACCTATATTTATGGAGTCCGGTTCGAAGCTCGTCAAGAGCGGAGAACCGAGAAAGGGGGAACCGAAGGGGTTTAAGGACTTTAGTCCTTAAATCACCCCTTTTGTACACTACTATAGGAAATTTTACAATACTAATAAAATTTTCGTAACAGATACAAAATTTCGTTATAGATAAAAAAATTTTGTTATAGATGATTTTTTTTTGTTTTAGATAAAAAAATTTCGTCACATATACTATTTTTTTGTTACAAATACTAATTATTGGTTATTAATAAATGATTTTTGTATCAATAACATATTTTTTGTTATTGATATAAAATTTGGTTTTTTGTAAGAAGTAAATTAACGTCTTTTTAAAATTCTCATCTCATTTTTTCGTTTCAGCATTGGATTATATACATTCAAATCAATAAATATTATTAAATTTCTTTGTATAATCATTTTATGAATGCCTCTTTCTATATATTATCTATTTTATCATTAATATTTCATTCAATGTTTTCAATTATTACAAAAAACAAAAGTGATATAAAAATAAGAGCAATTGTTCAGCCAATTTTTAGAATAAATAGCTTTTTATGATATGACACGCTAACATATATAATATTCTAATATATTCAATACTTTATGCATTAGAAATAAGTTGATTATAATTTTCTAAATCGATACGATTAATAAAATGCATTATAATTTTTAATTCGTACTTAGTTATATAACATATTTTTTTTAAAAATATGAGTTGAATTAACGTCTTTGATTCAGATTAAGTGAAACAAGTTTTGAAGATTCAGATTAAGTGAAACAAGTTTCTTGCCTGTAGAGATTGCAATAAGCATGCTTTTTTGAAAAAATAAAGTAAAAATTTTTTTTTCTAATATCTTGATATTTTTACTCATTTTTAAACATATACCAGATATTTAGAAAATGATTTTTCAGCTAAAAAATAGAATATTTAAAAATGGAATTCCAAGTAGTGATATAGAGACGCGTCTGGGTACAAGATAAATTTCATTGTCCCACAGACCTGAAAACTCAGTCAGTTGACCAATTTTTGACCATCATTTTTGACACAATTGAATGAGTATTTCTCATCTATTTAATTATCGTTTTCATAAATTTCGATTAACTTAATAATTTATCCAAAAACTCAAGTATTGATATATAGATGCAAACAGGAACTAGACCCACTAATGAACTTTGTTTATCTGGCTCAACCTCTGGTTTAGTCACTGAATTTAAGAAATATCAAAATAAATACAAATCGAAATTTTTCTCACAATCAAATGTCAAATCTTGAAAATACTGAGATTTCAAAATTAGTTGAGTTATTGAATATCTTTGAAAAGAAGCACACTTCGTTAGAAACGTGGCTAAAAGCTGTTGGTAGCAATGAAGTAATGTTGCGCTATGAATTGATTGATTATATTAATGAATATTTGTCAAATGCAAAATATGATGGTGAAGACAATTATGATAACATTTATTGGTTCGCTAAAGGATTATCATTACCACCACCAAAACCATTAAAAAGATATGTTGACAACCCAGAATACAAAGAAAATGAAGCAATTAGCGATTTATTCAAAATTCAACCACAACCATTAATCAAACATTATGTAATTCCACACAATTCAAAATATAAGCAACTCCTTAATGAATTGATTAATAATCCTCCATTATTAAGGCCACTACCACCCCAAATTATGAAACCTTTAAAACCATATGCACAAAAATTATTTGAAGGACAGAATGAACAATACATTGAATTTATTAAACAATATGGTCATGATTTTAAAAGTAAAGATGAGGAATATTTAATTGTTAATGAACCCCATGATAGAGAACAGGCATTGCGTTTGCTTCAAAATCATAGAAAGAAATATCCTGAAGAAACCGTTAAAGTTCAAAAAACAGATGACCCAATTGTTGTATATTATTTAAATAGAATATCAACATTAGAAGACATATTCAATTACCTCACAAATACTGTATTCAAACAAGAAAGAAAGCCATTTAAGTTAACTTTTGAATTATCAGGAATATTCGAGTTACCAGTTAATAGTAATAATGGTGATGTCATTAGATATGAATATGACGCAAGAACAATCAATTTTTCAAATACTTGTCGAAATGAATATCTTGGAAACATTCCAATTATTATTCAATTACCCCAAGATTTAGAAAGAGTTAAGCTATATATTGAATCAGTTTTGCATAATTACAATGTAAGTGAATCATCTGTTAAATTAACTATTGTTTCATCGATTGCATTTAATGTTTCACGACTAGTCAAAGTCACAGGAAAGATTGAGCACTTACCAGAAGAATTTGTTAAATCAAGACTCATTATAGCAGACAATGAGGATGATAAGTTATGCTGGTATCGTTTCTTATCAATTTGTTTAGATAAGACTCTTTTGAAACGCAAACTATTTCATAGAACATCTAAAGCAAAAATGCTTTTATGTGAAGAACATGGACATCCTTATACAACACATTTAACTAAAGAAGCAAAGAATATTATTGATAACTTTAATGGAACTTCAGTTGAAGAAATGAAAGAATCAGCTAAAAAGCATAAGATTAATGTAAACATTTATGAATACTTCAAAGAATCAAAAACATATGGACTTTCAGAGCAATGGTTCTTTGATGAATCATTTACAACATATAGTGCGTTATTATTCTCTAAAGCAAGAGTTATTCATATAATGTACATACTTGATGCTGAAAAACTAACAAATATCATGATTTGTCCAAAATGTCGGTCTTTAGCAATCAGGAATGAAAACAGACACGCTAAAAGAAGAATGGAACAGCATATTGAAAAATGTGATGGGAAATTTAAGAAGAATTACATAGCAGAGAAAGTGTCTTTACCATATTGCCCTCATATTTTAGATAATCCTGTTTATGAATACTGTTTGGCTAATAATCTTGAATTCAAACCACAACAATTATATATGACCTATGATTTCGAAACAATGGAACAAATTGTTAATGAATCTATTACAAAAGCTACAACAATAAATTCAAGATTAATTCCTTTATCTGTTAGCTGTTGTATTAAATCATTAAAAGGCTTAAATACAAAGCATTTCGATGCAAGAGACACTAATTTCATTCCAAAATGGATTGATTTTATGTTTAAACAATCCAAAACAATTGTTGAAGATAAATACGAATCCTATAGAGAGATGTTACATATCGAATCAAATGAACAAATTAATGAAATTGTTAAAGATATCATAACAGTTACTGTATTTGGATTTAATTCATCACGATTTGATTCAAATTTGTTTAAAGAATATTTCAATCATTCTCACTGGAGCGTTAACAACAATTCAATGATTGGTACAGCAACATCTTTGAAACAATTCATCTTGACATCAAATAAAACAAATACACAACTGAGATTCATTGATGCACAAGCTTTTGTTGCTGGTGGGACTTTAAAGCAATTTGGTAAAGATTTTGGCCAAACATTTATTTTGGACTCGAAAGGAAACGTTCGCGGCAGTGTAGATAATAGCAATAAAGGAGTGTTTCCATATGAAGCAATTAATAGTGATAACTTCAATGAAGTACTATCTAAATCAGAACCGTTTAAACATGAAGATTTCTATTCATCTCTTACTCAAAAGAATCTAATTTCTCGTGAAGAATATGAAGCTTATTTAGAAGATACGAAGCAATTCAAAAATAGATGGGATTATTTGTTGAGTTACAATGATAATGATGTTGAGATGATGATTAAACCCATTGACAATTTGATTAAATTGAATGCTGAATTCAATGTTGATTTGATATCTAATTTATCACTTTCAAAGAATGCTGCATGTATCAAATATGCTTTGGCTTACAAAGATTTCAATCCAAATGCTGATTATGATGTTACCAATCATTCCAATACTTTCAAACCAACACGTAGGTGGTGGGAATATAAATGTCATTGTTATTATATTCAAGATGAGAAATTTGATAAGCAGAATCCTAAATTACCACAAAGAAATCTTGAGAAATGTGTCAATGTCGATGATTTTGATGAATTTATGAAATTATACGGTAATCCAGAAACAGGAAAATGCCATCTTTGTGGAGAACATTTCACAGACTCTAATAAGCCAACTCTTGATAGAATCAATAATGAATTAGGGCATGAATTAAGTAATTGTAAATTAGCATGCTCTTCATGCAATAGTTTAAGAAGTTACAAAGATGATAAGATTACTCGTTTACGAATTCAATTAAAGAAATACTGTAAATTGAATCAATTACCCACAACATTAACTAATGAAAAAGAATATTATGATTTACGTGAAGGGATTACTGGTGGATTATCAATGGTTATGCATCGATTGAATTTACGAGGAATTACTAAAATTAATAGATTCAAGTATAATGACGAATCTAATAAAGTAATTTCTTATGATACAGATAATGTGATGTCTCATGTTGTTGGTGTCGATTTCAATTCATTATATCCATCTTCATTCTCTTCAACTTATCATGAATTTAACCCTTATCATGGGGGAATTATGTATATGCCAGGTTCTTTAATTGCACGTTATGAATGCTATAATGACAATGGAGTACGAAATGATAAAGTTTATAGAATATGTATGGATAAGATTATTAAAGGAAAGGAACAAGCTAAAATGTTCAAGAAAGGACAGAAACCAAAAAGTGTCTTCAGGGCGAAAGTTATATTAGAATGCCCTAAATCTAAGATAAATGACTTAATTAATTTCCCACCAGTCTTCAGGAATTTTGAAATCAAAAATGATGAAGAAACAATAGGTTCATTCATGTATAACTATGGGAAGAAGAATAAGATAAATTCTATTGATAAAACTGATAGAAAATTAACTATGGCTCTTGATACAATGGGGTTATTCTTTTCATTCAATTGCTATTTATTATGGTTCTTACTCGACTTAGGACTAGAAATTGTTGATATACAAAACTTATCTGAATATGAAGCTAATACAGCATTTAAACCATTTGTTGAAGAACTCATGCACGCAAGACAAGATATAATTGCAGGAGTTAAAAATGGAAATGAGAAATTTTATAAAATTAGTATGAATGGTTCGTATGGATATGATGGTATGAATACTGAAAAGTATAGTAAAGTAAAGATTTGTGATAAAGATAAAGCTTATCAATCAATTATATTAGATACTTACATAAATGGAAGTAAAATTGCTGATGATTCATATTTGATTCAATCTAATCCGAAATCTTATAGATGTAAAACGTGTTTACAAGAAGCTTTCTTTACATTAGATAATGCTAAATTCTGGTACTTAATTTTCATTTACAAATTTATGTACAAATGCTTAGATGTTAATAAATTCCATTTAACATCTGCTGACACTGATTCAGCTTATTTTGCGGTTGCTGGAGACATGAATGCTCCAATTGACCAAGTTTTTGATTATATAATCAAAGATAGAAAGTTCTATGATGAAAATATATACAAATTCATGCCAGACCCAAAACTTAAATCTGTTTATGGCTTTATAGAGACTCGAATCGCTTCGATTCGCGACGAAAAGAAGTTGCTGGGATGTTGCGTTGAGAAATATGGAATGAATCAAATTGCATTATGTCCTAAATGCTATACAATTTGGAACGGTTGTAACAACCCTGAGGACCCTTTGGGTTCAAATAATGATGGTGTTACTAAGTCTCTCAAAATCAAAGGTGTCTCATTGAAAACTAATAAACTAACTTCAAATGATTACAAAGATATTTTAGAGAATGAATCCATTAAATCTGGTAAGAACATTAATCTTCAAGTTAAAAACAATATTATGTCGAAGATTACTATTAATAAGAATGCTTTAACTGGATTTCACAATAAAATGATTGTTTTACCAAATCAATCTTGCTTACCATTTATTAAAGGATTAACTGCAAAAGATTATTACGTTATTTAAATGTACTTTAGAGATAACTTATTTTTAATTAAATATTTAGATTCTACGACCTAAATTTCATTAAAAATCTGGAAAATCTGAAAAATTTGGAAAATTTGTAATTGAATAGAATCATTTGAATGAACTCATAGAATTTCCCCAACTTTTCCAACTTTTCCGATTTTCCCGAAAGTTGGAACTTTCCCGGCTTTGCAGTGAATTAATATTCAATTAATTCCCGATTTTTCAGATTTATTCATTCTCCTACTTTTCCTGCTTCGTTGTGGATTAATCTTCGATTAATTCCCGACTTTTGGAGTATATTTCTGGGTCTATGGGAATTCCCGTAGACCGAAAATATTGTTTAAATTATAGATTTAACAGCATCTTGTAAAATTATTGAAAGTTTATATATATCATCAATGTTATTCTGAATTTTCTCATTAAGCTCAGCATTCATTATATTAGAGTTATAACATATTTTTATAAAAGTATTTGCATAATTAAGTAATATATCATTAATATCTTTAACATTATATAATTTAGTTGATTGATTAATATTAAGAGAAACTTTATTCATTCTTTCGTCAAATTCTTGTTTCTTCTTCCTTCGATACTCTCTCATGTATTCATTTCTGTTTTTTGTTATTTTAGGTGAATCAGTTGATGAAACTTGTGACTCCGTAGATTTTTCATATGAATCGCTTTTAGCATCAGGTGATAAACAAGACTCTGTAGAGCCAAATACTTGTTGATTAAATTTAGCTTGTTCTTCAGGTTGCATAGAAATTGCTGACTCATTATTATGTTTAAGCTTATTGAAGAAATTGGATATTCTTTCAGTCATCTTTTCATTTACGAAAATTACGAAATTATGTTACAAAAATATTACGAATTGTTATGAATAGTGTAATGAACATTATGAACATTGTAATAAACTAGTTACGAACTATTAAATTCAAAAATTATTAAACAATTTTAAATCTTATTGAGGTGCTGATGATGAAATGTAGTCAATTACTTCTTTCAATTTATTATTAGTTTTTGCATAATAATAGTCTTTCATAAGAATCAATTTCTTCCCTCGTGTAGTAAATCTATAACCTTCAATTGGAAATCTAATATTCAATTCTTTAGGTTTAAAGCTTTGAACTGTTTCATTATTATTAATTAATTTGCGAAGAACTTTCAAATCATTATCTTCAACCAATTTTGCAATAATTTTCAAAAGTAATTCTTTATCAGAAATATCAAGAACGTTTGACATTTAATAATTGAAAAAATATTTTATGTTAATTATTTTGATTTAATTTTGATATTTCTTAAATTCAGTGACTAAACCAGAGGTTGAGCCAGATAAACAAAGTTCATTAGTGGGTCCAGTTCCTGTTTGCATCTATATATCAATACTTGAGTTTTTGGATAAATTATTAAGTTAATCGAAATTTATGAAAACGATAATTAAATAGATGAGAAATACTCATTCAATTGTGTCAAAAATGATGGTCAAAAATTGGTCAACTGACTGAGTTTTCAGGTCTGTGGGACAATGAAATTTATCTTGTACCCAGACGCGTCTCTATATCACTACTTTCCAAATCCTTAAAATTAACAATTGTTTAGAATTCTCACAGGATTTATTTTTCAAAGAATATTTGTCCATCCCAGAACTTTTTCTATTTATTTAACCAAATATGCAATCAAAAGAAACTCAAAAAACATATTGGTTTTCTATTTTTTTTTTATTTTTGAAGAATCAAAAGAAAAAATATTTTTTAATTTTTATTATCTAGTTCAGTTTTTTTATTTTAACCTAAATATTTTTTCTTATAATTTGTTTTATTTAACAAGATAAAAGGAAAAAAAATATATAATTATTTCTGAAAAATATTTTTCAGTTAATATTTTTAGAATTCAATTAATTTCATTATTAAATTCTTTTATATTTGAAATACTTTAAAATAAATATTAAAGTTGATTTAAATATAATTGAAATGTTTATCGATTATCGAAAAAATACTTAAAGCATTGAAAAAATAAACTATATTGAAAAGTTAAATAAAAATAAAACCCCATATATGTAAATTTTATTAATTAAATTACTATTAATATTTATTTTAAATAGTATTAATCTTTTAGAATTGAATTTATATATTATATTAATAGTTTCTCAATTTAATCGAAAAGAAATGAAAAAGATATTTATAAAAAAATGTATTTTTATTTTCGAAATTTGAATACTAAACAAAATTTATCGTTATAAAGGTCGTACAACTGAATTTTTACAGTAAAACTCAATGATTGATTTGTTTAAACTAATTATATTATATTATTATAATAATAATTAGTTTTATAAATATTTGCATCGTACATAATTCAAATTAAAATAAAAACTAAAAGGATATAAGTATATATTAAATTTTCTTCAGAAAATAAATTTGAGTATTTTATCTCAATTTATTTTAATTATTTTTGATAAGAATTTTATAACTCTGGATAAAAATTTAGAATATCGATAACTTTTTATATAATTTATTCTAATCATTAATTCTTTTGATATCTTTTTATATGCTTTTAAAACATTAAGTGTTATATAAAAATAGTTATTATTAATGAAAAAAAATTTCATTTTTTAGCCAAAAAATCTAGAAAAATTGAATTTGTTGAATTATTAAATGATGATTTTAAAATAATTGGACGTTACAGGAGCCCAATGAAGAATACAATTTTATTTATATGCATTTACTTTCTAATATATTTGAATTTCATCCCAAATCAAATGTCAGTTTTTTCTAAAAATACAGATTTAGTTGATTGGTTTCATAAATATAAAAAGTCTAATATTTCAATTACTGAAGGATTTCGTCAAAAAGCAAAATATTATTTGTATAACACATAGTATACCCATTCAAATGACATCTATATTTTTTAAATGATACAAAAATTTAAGAAATCGATATATATTGAATTTTAATTAAAGTCTTTATTTCAACCATTACATTTTATAATATATGATATAAAATATATAAATTATATAATATAATCATTAATTAAATTATTCATTAAGATAAATATAAATTTATTTAATTTTATTTTATATTCAATTTAGTTGTACGACCTTTATCGTTATTAAGAAATTTCATCAAAATTGTTCAATTTGAGCAAAAAATTTCTCAATTAGGATTCTATTTTTCCATATCAAAATGGTATCACAGTATGCTACATTGATTGACAATCAAAATATATAGGCTTTACTCAAGAAAATCCAAAAAATGCAATCATATTTCTTTTTCTGATTCATTTATTAAAATTCCTGATATAACGAATTATTAGCGACATATTAACTAGTATGATCATACCTTTTCTAAATGTTAAAATTGCTTCTTTCTAGAAGATCCAACTACCTATATATAACACATACAAAATTTTCGTAACAGATACAAAATTTCGTTATAGATAAAAAAATTTTGTTATAGATGATTTTTTTTTGTTTTAGATAAAAAAATTTCGTCACATATACTATTTTTTTGTTACAAATACTAATTATTGGTTATTAATAAATGATTTTTGTATCAATAACATATTTTTTGTTATTGATATAAAATTTTATTATAGAAAATTAAAATGATGACATATTGGGCCCATATCAAATTTCCGTTATATTACCAAACTCTTAAGATAAACAGTTTTGCAAATTTTCCAAACTCTTAAGATAAACAGTTTTGCAAATTTTCCAAACTCTTAAGATAAACAGTTTTGCAAATTTTCCAAACTCTTAAGAAAAACCGAGATATCGCCTAAAAATACGTTCACTTTTTGAATGGAACTTTTTGAATGGTTTATAAAATACATCGACTTTTTGATAGAAATATTTTTCAATGAAAATTTCACTCAAAAAAAAAAATACGGTCACTTTTTTAATGGTTTATAAAATACGGCCACTTTTTGAAAAGATATATATGAATATTAAATTTAATAAAAATGATTTATGAATCACGTAAAATAAAAGGACAACGAGGAAGAGTATGGTCATCAGATCCGCAATGACTGCAATGATATTTCTTCTTTTTCCCATTTGTTTTGAAATCAACATTATTTCTTGGATGCGTGAAGGGCCTTCCAGCTAGAGGAATTGAGGAAGGAGGCTGTAATTCATCAGATTCTGTTGCATTTTGGTGTTCATTTGTTTGTAACTCATTAATGCAATTATCTAATATTTGACGAATTGATGCTGATCTTGCTGCTGATGAAAAATATCTTTCAAAACGTGCTAAATAACTAGAATATGAATTATCTGCATTTGCTGGTTTTTGTCTTGGAATTATAAAAGTTTGATTATTTGGTGGAGTAACATTATAATCATCAGCACGTATCCATCTTTCTGAGAAATCTGCAAGTGTCAAAATTGGATAATCGTCATTGAGAATTCTTTTAAGCATTAAATGCCGACATGGCAAATCAAACATTGCATGTATTTTGCAACAATCAGGAGAATATTCTTTCATTAATGAACCTTTTTTATTTAAATCGATATATTCTGAGTATACTAAACTTAAAGCAAGCTTTCCAACTTTGAATGAATCTTGTTCTGATATTAATTCATCTGGTACACTCATTGGTTTCTCGTTTATTGATGATAAATACATTCTTTCAGCTCTAATGTAAATAGCTCTGATTACATTTGCAAGTGTTTCGATTTTATGTTCTAATAAATTTTTCAAAGAACCGAAAAAACCTTCAGCTCTATTGGAAGTTTCGTTATCACAATGTTTATACTTGATTATTACACTTGGAAGCCAATATTCTTTTGTATCAATGATATTCTGGATGGTTGTTTTACCATCAGATACTGTATCATCTTGTATAAATTCTATGCATGCATTTAGAAACTCTTCTTCCGTAATTTGTAAGTGACGCATTTTTTCATAAAGATTATAAAGTTCGACAGAAACTGATCTGATATTACGGCCAATATGAATTGAACAATTAATTATTAAACAATTCGGCCATGTTCTTTTGATTGAGTTCATTTGTATTTGGTTTCTATCTGCAACGAATAAACGAATATCTCCAACTTTTGCTTTAACTTTTTCAAAGAATTGATCGAATTCCGTAGCTTCTCTGGTCTTCATTAAACTGAATGCCAACAGTTGACTGCGGCCATTTTCATCTTCAACAATCATCACTAAAACTGGAAATCCATACTTATTTGTACAACTGGTGTCATCGACAATACAAATGTCTTTTGCGTAGGATTTGTTGCATATTACATCATGGATACAGTGGCATCCGCAAAAAACATTTGTATCGTTTTCTTTTAAGACATTATTTATCCATGAATTTCCATTATTAAGCTCATGCAACAAATTTTCCATTTCGTGAGCTCTGATGTTCTCAAGTATTGGACGTCGTATATTATATAAAACATCTTTAGTGCATTTTAAATTTTCTCGTAATCTAATTGAATATGCTGATTGGCCTTCTGTTGTTAAGTGTTTAATTCTTTCTCTTTGTAACAGTGTTAAACAATTGCGCATATTCATTCTTGTTGGTTCATTTGGTTTATGACTATGCTCTTTGTCACATTCAACAAATCGCACAAATCCATCTTCATATGAAAATTTTGCTTTTGCTTGACAATTAAAAATTGTTTTTAGATGAGAGCATGCATATATTTGGGTTAAACGACTTGGGCCAACTGAATATGAAATGAATGGACATTTGTATTTTGTAGATATTTCCCTTATTTTTTCTGTGAGAGCTTGGATTGTTGGAAAAAATCCATTTAATGAACGGAATTCATCAATTAACTCTGAAGGAGTACAGGATGCCATTTATGATTAATGAAACAGTTTATTATTATAATTCAATCGTTAATTGAATTGGAAATTTAATTATTGACTTGTATTGATTTATACAGTTTAGCAATATTAATAAAAAGTTCAATATCGTTTCAATTTGAAATATGACTTTTGAAACATTAAATAATTCTTCACCGGAGTTATGTTTAAAATTTGTTTTTTATTGATTCATTTCATAAATAAATTTATATTTGTTTTTGTTTTTGTTTATTTTGTCACGATTTCGAAATATGACTTTTGAAACATTAAATAATTCTTCACCGGAGTTATGTTTAAAATTTGTTTTTTATTGATTCATTTCATAAATAAATTTATATTTGTTTTTGTTTTTGTTTATTTTGTCACGATTTCGAAATATGACTTTTGAAACATTAAATAATTCTTCACCGGAGTTATGTTTAAAATTTGTTTTTTATTGATTCATTTCATAAATAAATTTATATTTGTTTTTGTTTTTGTTTATTTTGTCACGATTTCGAAATATGACTTTTGAAACATTAAATAATTCTTCACCGGAGTTATGTTTAAAATTTGTTTTTTATTGATTCATTTCATAAATAAATTTATATTTGTTTTTGTTTTTGTTTATTTTGTCACGATTTCGAAATATGACTTTTGAAACATTAAATAATTCTTCACCGGAGTTATGTTTAAAATTTGTTTTTTATTGATTCATTTCATAAATAAATTTATATTTGTTTTTGTTTTTGTTTATTTTGTCACGATTTCGAAATATGACTTTTGAAACATTAAATAATTCTTCACCGGAGTTATGTTTAAAATTTGTTTTTTATTGATTCATTTCATAAATAAATTTATATTTGTTTTTGTTTTTGTTTATTTTGTCACGATTTCGAAATATGACTTTTGAAACATTAAATAATTCTTCACCGGAGTTATGTTTAAAATTTGTTTTTTATTGATTCATTTCATAAATAAATTTATATTTGTTTTTGTTTTTGTTTATTTTGTCACGATTTCGAAATATGGCTTTTGAAACATTAAATAATTCTTCACCGGAGTTATGTTTAAAATTTGTTTTTTATTGATTCATTTCATAAATAAATTTATATTTGTTTTTGTTTTTGTTTATTTTGTCACGATTTCGAAATATGACTTTTGAAACATTAAATAATTCTTCACCGGAGTTATGTTTAAAATTTGTTTTTTATTGATTCATTTCATAAATAAATTTATATTTGTTTTTGTTTTTGTTTATTTTGTCACGATTTCGAAATATGACTTTTGAAACATTAAATAATTCTTCACCGGAGTTATGTTTAAAATTTGTTTTTTATTGTTTTGTTTCATAAATAAATTTATATTTGTTTTTGTTTTTGTTTATTTTGTCACGATTTCGAAATATGACTTTTGAAACATTAAATAATTCTTCACCGGAGTTATGTTTAAAATTTGTTTTTTATTGATTCATTTCATAAATAAATTTATATTTGTTTTTGTTTTTGTTTATTTTGTCACGATTTCGAAATATGACTTTTGAAACATTAAATAATTCTTCACCGGAGTTATGTTTAAAATTTGTTTTTTATTGATTCATTTCATAAATAAATTTATATTTGTTTTTGTTTTTGTTTATTTTGTCACGATTTCGAAATATGACTTTTGAAACATTAAATAATTCTTCACCGGAGTTATGTTTAAAATTTGTTTTTTATTGATTCATTTCATAAATAAATTTATATTTGTTTTTGTTTTTGTTTATTTTGTCACGATTTCGAAATATGACTTTTGAAACATTAAATAATTCTTCACCGGAGTTATGTTTAAAATTTGTTTTTTATTGTTTTGTTTCATAAATAAATTTATATTTGTTTTTGTTTTTGTTTATTTTGTCACGATTTCGAAATATGACTTTTGAAACATTAAATAATTCTTCACCGGAGTTATGTCTAAAATTTGCTTTTTATTGCTTTGTTTCATAAATAAACTTGTGGCTGCATTTCTGTTAATAGTACATTGAGCCATTGCTATCAATCACGGTCGATTATATTATTGGCGCCAATTTTTCACCAATAAAGGTGAATTCAAAATTAAAATAAATATTTAGAGAATATCTCAAAAAGTTGTTTTTATTTTCATAAAAAAACTATGAAAAAGTTGAAATATTAATTGAAAAAGATCCATTCAAAAAGTGGTCGTATTTTTATACGATTTTCCAGAAAAACCGTCTTGAAAATTTTCCAAAGATTTTATAATAGAAAATTTTAATTTTTGCAATGAGTTATCACTCCTCTCGAAAAGAAAAAGGTATAAAACCGAATATTAAAAAGCAAGGTAAAGTTATTTATGAATTAAATGAAGTAGATAAAACAGCAACTGTAATTGGATTAGATTTTTTTCAACCTCTTAAAAATATTTTTATTCCACGATTAATTATCCATGAAACACAAGAATTTGTTGTTACAATTATAAGGAATAAAGCATTTTCTTGTTCAGAGATCAAATCAATTCAATTTGCTCAAGATTCAGAAGTTCAAATATTTGAAGAAGAAGCCTTTAATCTTTCAAATATTGAGACAATCTCAATCCCACCTCATGTTACACAAATTGGTAGCTTTTGCTTTTTTTTTTGCCGATATCTTCGATATATTGAAATTTCCCCAAATTCAGAACTCACAAAGATCAATAACGGAATAATCGGCCCATTAATTGAAAATTTTACAATTCCACCTAATGTTTCTGAACTTGATGATGGATGGTGTGCTTACACGCCCAAATTAAATAAAGTGAAAGTAAGCGAAAAAAATAAATATTTTAAGAATTATGGAGAAGATATTGTAATTGGGAAAAGTAATAAAGAGAGTGAAGAATATGATGTTCTTGTTTTTGTTAATCGTGATATCAAATCATTTACAATTCCATCATTCATTAAAGTAATTGGGCCATCTTCATTTTCATATTCAAAGATTGAAACCATTTTTATTCCTTCAAATATTACGCGAATCAAAGAAGGCGCATTTTCAAATTGTGAACAACTTCATCATATTGAATTTTCACCTGATTCAAAGATATCAGAAATTGAAAATGATGTTTTTGCTGGATCTTCAATTGAAAACTTTTTTATTCCACCAAAAATCACAACAATTGGTGAGTATGCTTTTTCTAAATGCCAAAATCTTAGCTGTATCGAAATTCCAATTGATTCAAAGTTAGAAGTAATTAAATCTTTTGCTTTTGATTCTACCATTATTAAATGTTTCATGCTTCCATCAAATATTACCGAGCTCGAACAAAAATGGTGTATTAGTACGCCAGAATTAAATAAAGTGAAAGTAAGCGAAAAAAATAAATATTTTAAGAATTATGGAGAAGATGTTGTAATTGGGAAAAGTAATAAAGAGAGTGAAGATTACGATGTTCTTGTTTTTGTTAATCGTGATGTCAAATCATTTACAATTCCATCATTCATTAAAGTAATTGGGCCATCTTCATTTTCATGTTCAAAGATTGAAACCATTTTTATTCCTTCAAATATTACGCGAATCAAAGAAGGCGCATTTTCAAATTGTGAACAACTTCATCATATTGAATTTTCACCTGATTCAAAGATATCAGAAATTGAAAATTTTGTTTTTGCTGGATCTTCAATTGAAATGTTTCATGCTCCATCACATATCACAAGAATAGGTTTTAAATCTTTTAGTGAATGTAAAAAACTCATAAATATTGAGATTACGAATGATTCTGAGCTTCAGATTATAGAAGGGGGTGCATTTTGTTCTTCCTCAATTGAAAGAATATTTATTCCTTCTAAAGTTATTAAAATTTGTACATATGCCTTTTCTAATTGCTCAAGACTTCAAATCGTTGAATTTCAATGTGATTCAAAACTTCAAGAAATTGGTAAAAGAGCATTTAGTAATACAAAAATTGAACGTATTTTAATTCCATCTAATGTAATTCAAATATGTGATAGTGCATTTTTAGATTGTACAAATCTTATCAATGTTGAATTTCAAAATGATTCAAAGCTTCAAATAATTGGTAAAAGAGCATTTAGTAATACAAAAATTGAAAGTTTTTTTATTCCTTCTCTTGTCACACAAATTGATGAATATGCTTTTTCAAACTGCTTGAAACTTCGTGAATTAAAAATATCGCAAAGTTCACAATATAGAGAAATTGAAAATAATGCATTTTATCTTTGTCCAATTAAAAGCATCATCATTCCATCAGACATATATAGATTTGATACAAAATGGCCAATTCTAAAATTCAACTTGAATAAAATTACCGTTATTCAAAAACAAATACAAAATATTGTAAATTATGATGATAAAATAATTTTAAGAAAATCAAATCCAGGAATTAACGAATGCGACATTCTTATATTTGCATTTCCTAACATCAATAATGTTGTTATTCCACCAAATGTAACTCAAATAGGTGAATGTGTTTTCTATAATTGTTCTAAACTCAAAATTGTTGAAATTGATGAAAATTCATTGATAGAGACAATAAATGTAAAAGATTTTAATAATTCTGTTTCTATAATGATTCCAGCACATTTAAAAATCAAGTTTAAATAAACTTAATATTTTTTTTAATTATTATATTTTCCATGATAGAAAATTGATTGTGGTTGATTTATATGAATATTTTTAAATAATTTTAATATGATTGAAAGAATGCATAATATATTACTTTTTCAATCCATGCTCCTTAGAAAATATTAATCAAAATTCAACTCAAGAATACATGGAATGTATATTTAATTCTTGATCCATAATTTCCCCATTTATTTCTGCATTAAAAACATATGTTTTTGTACTGGTTTGTTAAAGTTCTTTAATAAATCTTTTTCGGAAAAAATGCAATATTGGTTAATAAAAATTTATTTAAAATTGATAACCATTTAACGTTTTTTTTTTTTTTTCATAAAAGTATGAAGAATTTCCAAAATGACACCGAAGAAGAAGAAGAAGATTTTATAACTTTTCAATTAGATTCATACATAATTAAATTTCATTATTCGAATCTAACAAAATACTCGAAGCTTATTCGCAACAATTATTTATTTCCAGATGTAAAGAATCGTTTACCACAAGAATTACTTGAATTCCAAAAGCAATATGATATAAATTCAGATAATATTATTTTATTCTTCCAACTTCTTAATGAAGATTTTGTTTTTGCTCGCCAATTAGAATATAAGCAATGCATTGATCTTTTTAAAATATCAGAATTATTACAAGTCAAAAAACTTTCATTAAATCTCTTTCAATACATTAAAGGTCATGACATTGATACTGATTTTCAAATACAGATAATTTTACATGAAGTAAAAAGCAACAAAAATACAGAAAATTTCCCAATTCGTTTAAATACACAAATAGAAGACTTTTTATCTACAAAAATTGCTGATTGTCTCCAAAATGAAAATTTTTCACAACTTCCGATTTCAATGATTTTTAGAATAGTCGAAAAAAGTGACAAGCAGCATTTACAAAATGACATGTTATATGATTTCATTAAGAAGGATGTAAACACATTTTATTTGCTCTTTTTGTTCCTTGATATTAAAAATCTCTCAGAAGACAGATTCAATGAGATGCTTCACTTTTTCAATGATGATAATGGTCCTTTCAAACCGTTTTTGAGCTACCTTCCATCAGCCTTATCGTGCGTAATGAAATTAAATGACGAAAAGAAAATATTTAAGCAGGAGAATGATCAGCTTCGTCTTGATCTGAAAGATGCAATGAAACAAAAAGATGACATTCAAAATCAGCTCGAAAATCTCAAGCAAGAAAAAAGCAAGCTGATGGATGATTTTAGATCGATTGAATCTGAGAAAGATGCTATACAAAGAGAACTTTCGGATGTTAAAAATGAAAAAGGAAAAATGGAACAGGAAATCATCAAGCTGCCTCATAAATTAGAAGACGCAGTGAAACAATTAGATGAACTTAAAAATTGCACATTTGAAGGTAAAATTAAAGCCAAAAAGAAAAGTGATATGATTTTAAATGCAGAGATAAAATTGGTTGAAAAAAGTGCCAAATTAGACACAAGTGCAAGCAAATATATCATATCACAGAGCAGTGAGAAGAAATTGGGAGAAAGTGCTTATGAATATGGAGAAGCTATCACATCACTAAATCAGACATGTCTGGACTTCTCAGGAAAGCCTGGCACGTACTACGTGAGAGCACTTGTGGTGGATGTCAAAGGCAAATCGGCTGAGTTTGTGAGCAATCCTGTCACACTGAATGGTAAATTCCTATCGTTTGCATATGAAGGAAGGGCTGCAGAATTAATCCTCGCTGCTGGAAGATACAAGCTCGAAGTTTGGGGAGCAAAAGGCGGTGACTCAAAAGGAAAAAAAATTCGTGATTCACGCCTAGGAAGAGGAGGTTTAGGTGGTTATTCTGCTGGAACGGTTTCCTTACAAAAGAGCACCAGACTTTTTGTGTATGTTGGCGGTCAAGGCCAGGCTTCAAAAGAGGCCGATGGTGCTGAAACGGACGGTGCCTTCCCAGATGGAGGAGGCACTAAAACGGGCCACTGTTCAAACAATTCACCTGTTTCAGGGACTGGAGGCGGTTCAACATCAATTAGGCTGGTTTCAGATTCCTTGTACACAAGAGTAATCGTCGCTGGCGGAGGTGGCGGTGCAGGTGGCAACTGCTATTTCACTGACGATGGCGGATTCGGTGGTGGAAAGGAAGGAGGCAATAGCTACATCGAGGGTGAATTAGCTAAACAAGGAGCAGGCACGCAGACTGGCAGCACGCCTGGGCCAGAAGGAACAGGAGCCGAGGGTGCAGCTGGAACTTTTGGCAAAGGCGCAACATGTCTGTACAAACAAAGAAGCGAATCAGGCGGAGGAGGAGGTGGAGGATGGTATGGAGGCGGTGGTGGTGGAAATACTTCCAGTTGTAACCCTTCAAGTGGTGGCGGTGGTTCTGGCTGGATTTTCACCGAGGCGAGCTTCAGTGCCTGGACGTCAGGCGACTCGTCAAATGCGAAAAACTTTCAACTCAGCAGCTCGTTCTACCTCACAGACGCCTCAACGAAACCAGGAAGCGAGTCTTTCCCGAGTCCTGAAGGAGGAAACGAAACTGGCCACAATGGCGACGGTTATGCAAAAATTACGCCAATTTAATTTTTCCATTTTGTATAAAAATTTGCTATTTAGATATCCGCGAATTCTTTCAAGCGTAAGTCAATTAAGACATTAGGTCATCACTTTCTTAAATATTCAATACGCTTTGAAAAAATTGAGTTCATGAAATATGATATTTTATGAAAATCAAATAGTAACGATCATTTTTCATTCAAAAACCAATGAAAAATGATAAAAATGAGACATCACACTGAAAAGTTATTATTTTGATTAAATATATTTCAAAATTATTAGATATTAATGAAGATATTTTAGCATTTTTATTAATTGATTTCACTTTTTCTATGAGATCTCAGAAATATTAGTGTCATCATAAATAATGCGTCAAAACTCTGAAATGAATAACGAATATACAACATTAATTAATCACTTATTATTTTTTAGTCATAGAATATATTATATAAAGAATATTGATTAAAATTAGAAAGATTCAAAAAAATGTATTATTTTTTTTATATTCTTTTTCATAAGTTTTTTGCTTGGAGTATTTGCCCGGGCAATGGTATAAAAGGCGCGAGCCCGTTAGGCCAAAACGGCTTGGAATGGTGCGAGCCGGTGCACGAAGGTCACCTCGGGCTACTTGCTCCTGCCAGTGCCCTTTTAGCAAGCCTGAAATATATAGAACTTTTTTCAGATTGAATTAAAAATAAGACAGAAAAATTTTTTTTTCAAATTCTATAAAAAATAGGACAGTCCTATTTATCGTCCTATCGATTTTGTCAAAATTTATATAATTTGACTATCTTTGTTCAATTATTACTTAAAAAATAAAATGTCTTCATCTGATAGCGACGCTGGCGAAGAATTCATGGAAAAATATGGACGACTTGATTGGGACTGCGATGATGAGAATATGAGCGATGAAGAAAAAGCAAAAGAAGGAAAAAGATATGAAGGTCATGTTGTTATGATGAATATGAATGGACCAAATATGCAAATTTTAACATGCAAAGTTTTAGAAGTGACTAAAGAAGGATTTCTCGTTGAACCTTATGGCATGTCCGGCTTAGCTTCAGAAGAAGAAGATGAAGAATTAGATTACAGCAAGCCAATCCCATTTAAAAAATTCTTTCACGTTTTCCTCAGAAAGTAAATATTATCTTAGTTAATAAAAATTTAATAAGAATGTTAATATTATTAATATTTTAATTATTTGAGTTTGTTAAAATTATTAAATAAAATAGATGACTCAATCGTAATTAAATTTTGTTAAAAAACTATATTTGATTTTTGTATAATATTCTTTGTTTTTTTTTTTTTTTTTTTTAATGAATCAACTTAATTTTTTTTGATTGCAACTTTTAAGAGTCGACAAGGAGGTTGTCTCGACTCAATCAAGAGGTACCAGATGATACAGCTGAAGTTGATTTGGCCATTTGGTAAAAAAAAAAAGTCTTTTATTGTATGTGCTTGTACTTTGAAATCTGTTGACTCGACTGCTGTGCGCTCGAGCTCCAAGCTTCGTTGATCAGGTAGTCTTTTTGAGAATGGCCAACAAAATCGCTAATTGGGTTTGTTGAAGAAAGTGAATAAAATATTAATTGCTAAAATAAATTTACTTATTAACGATGGAATATTCTAATTATTCATGTATCTTTAACAGGCATCAAGTAAAATATTTTATTTATTATTAAATCATTAGAGTTACTGATTGATCTAGCATAATAAACGAAAAAGTACCTTCTCCCTCACCAAAATCGCATATTTCTTCTCCTCTATCTGTTTCATAAAGAACAATTCTTGTTATATCAAGAGGGTATTAATCATCAAATTTAACTTTCAAATCAACAAGTTTTTTTGCATTTGTTTAATTGACCATAAAAATCAAAAATCATCTTATCAGATTATGATTTCAATTTGTTTTTATAGCTCTGATTATTCTTTTAAGATAATTCAATGCAGCAAAAACGATTTATTTCCCCAATTCTTTAATTTTTGTTTTATAAAATAAAAAAAAATCAAAAAATGCGAAGCCCAGGATTCGAACCCAGTCTTTGGGCGCGGTAGGACCACTTTGCTAATTACAACAGCATCGCTTTATATACATTATATATTATTCAAAGATTTGTATACATTATTTAATTGATTCAGCTTAGATGCAAATAGAATCTTTAGATGACGGTTGTAGTGAAAAAGTTCTCTTCAATCAGTTTCTTGACACATGGAAGCGGCACAATGAAAGCATGGGAAGCATGCACAGGTAGAGTCGGATTGAAGTCTTCAAAGGAGATTATTGCATGTTTTTGCTCTCTGCTAAAGACAGCGAGCACAGAGAAGCTGTTTTCGTGGATGACGAAAGGAATCAAAGCGATTAAAGAGCTGCTTGTCTACATGCGCAACAATGATGAGACAAACTCTCAATAGAATAAAAGAATTAAAATTTCACAAATTTGTTTAAAATTTATTAAAAAGAAAATTATGAATCAAATTCTTTAGAATAAAATGGGCAATACCCATATATTATCTGAGAAATCTAAAAATTATTTTATTTGAGCTTACCTAATTGTTTGATATAAATACGATTTAAATCAAATCTACTGACAATCAGGTGCTCACCATGCATTTATAATAATTTGGATATCATTTCTTCATTTATATTTTCTATATCATATAACTCATCTTTATTTTTATTACAAATAGTCAATATCAAAGAAGTAATGATCATTATGATAAATAATAATGGAATGTATATAAAGCCAATACTTGTCAGAACAAATTTTGAACCTGTCGTTTGATGAATCATTCGAATAAGCACAATAGAATCACCAATTAGTGATATACAGTAAAAGATGATATCAACGATTTGATATTTCGAAAAAGTTTTAATTCCAAAACTGCTACAAATCAAAATCATTGGCGTACAAATAATTCCTAAATAGAAATAAGAATAAAAAATTCCATAATCAGAATTGATTGAATGATTACCAATGAAATATCCATATGTCCAAACGAATCCAACAAGATCTTCTGTTTTAAAAAAGAACATTGGACCAAATAAACAATATAAGACAGAAAAGAAAACAAATAATCTGACAATTATATTATTCTTTTGAAATCTTTTTCGAATTAATAAAATTCCACCAAATGTAACATATAACCAATTGTAAATGTCTTTTTCTTCATTCAAATTTGATGTTTCTATCCATTCTTCAACATGATTTAATCTTGTTTGAAGAGAATTACAAATTTTACAATCGAATGGAATTGTCATGATTAATAGTATTAATATTATGATTGGAAATGTTATTTTTAACATATTTATTATTCTTGGATATTCAGTTAATATTTCACCACCTGTTTTAATGTTATCAGCAATAATAAAATCAACATGACCTTCAAAATCTCCTGAAAATGTAATATTATATGAACCCTTATTTGAAATACATTTATTCAATGGAAATGTATATAATGAATGATTATTTTGTAATTTTCTTGAATATTTTAAATTTCCAGAATAAACTAATTTCGAATTTGTATTTTCAGAGATATTGAATTTAATTGATAGATTTTCTCGATTTGAGAATAAAACAACTCTGATTTCTGAATTTTCAATATCATTGAATATTGAATTTGATGATAATTGTTCCTTTTGGATTGGATAAGTTATAATACCTTTGGCTGGATTATTGGAATTGATTAAAGTACATGATATTCCTCCATTATCAATAGAAACAAGTCCAAATTTAGATTGTTGCAAACTTGAAACTCCAAGAATTTCTAAAATTCCTTTATCATGATGATATACTTTGATATTTTGTGGATGCGAATGACCTGATAAAAAAGCTTGTATTGATTTATTGGAACTAATTAGATCTATTAAACTCAAACCACTTGATGATTTTTTAGAATGAATTGAGCTAATCGGATAATGACAAATAACAATACTTCTATTTTGACTCTTTGAAATTTCATTATTAAGAAGATCAAGCAGCTTTGTTGAAAATTTTGGGTACAATAATAATGGTGGATGAGCAGTTGGGAAATTGAAAGGATTAATTGTAATTATATTTGTATTTGAATTTCTAACTTTAAATGAATGAATCAAAAAATCATCAATACTTTTAATATTATCTCTATTAAATGACCGTGATGAATCTAAAAAATAATTTTTTGAACTCAAAACACTTTTGATTCCAAACATATCATGATTACCTGCAACTTCAATAATTGGGATATTTTTGATATTATTTAATTCTTTTCGATATATTTGCCAACTTTCTTCATTTTGTTCTCCATATCTTGGAAATTTTAATGAATCATAATTATCAACTATATCTCCTGTTACAACAACAAACTCTGGAGATATGTTTTTGATGATGTTCAATGTTTTTTTAAATGAATTTATTGAATCTAAATGAAGAGAATTAATATGAACATCTGATACATGAGCGAAAATAAGGGGATCGATGGAGTTATTTATTAAAGCTCTTGAAGAATAAATCTTTATTTCTTTTGTTTTTTTAGGAAATAAGACAGAAAACATAAATGGAATCAAAACAATAAATATCCAACTATATTGGCTAATGTAATACGGTATTATATTAAATTTCGCTTTCACTTTAATTTGCAGCATGAATAAAGCAAAAAATTTAATTTTGAGTTTGCTATATTATATTTTCAAAAACCTATTAGATATTTGATAGATTTGAAATCATTAAATGTTATGAAATTGAATGATAATTCAAAAAGCCAAATACAATTTTTTTAAAAAGATATTTATCATTCAATTTCAAAATCAATTATATTTATATTTGGCTTTTTTAGTTTTATAATCAATTAAACAAATACTGATGCAATTCTTCATTAATGATTGTTAAATTCGGATCAACTCAAATATAGTTGTTCTTTTCTTAGTCTCATTCAAAAAGTGAAAATACTTCAGAAAAAATAATCAAATAAAAATTTTTAAAAAGGTAATTTTTACCGATTCTTACCGCCCGCTAGGCGGCATGTAGTCTCGGTAAAAATTATGTAAAAATATAAAAAGATTTCTTTTTTCAATTATTTTATTTAGATTATTTTTTCTGAATGATTTCCACTATTTGAATGTTCTTCAGAAAAGTTCATTCTATTGAAATTCCTAACTATACTTTAGTTGATCCTTAAATTCCATTGAATATTGCAAAGTATAGTTATTTTCATATTGAATTTATTTAAAGCTTTATTAAATTATTAAAAATCAAAGTATTGAAATTTGAATAAAACTTTTAATAATAATACAGAAAAAATTCAGAATTTTATTTCACCGTAACTCTCAAATTTTCAATTTGTTTATAAATATTGAAATTTCATTATGTTTTCAACTTTGATGATTATTAAAAATAATTATCACCGGAATACTCAGTGAAAATGATTCCCAAAACATGTATATATTCACTTATATCAACATTTTATACTCAAAATGAGAGAAATATTAATTATCTTTTTTAAGGAAAAAAATTAATGAATTATTACTTATATATTTCATTTGTGATATTGTAATAAAACCAAAGCTAATATTAGAAATGGGTTAGAAAAAAAGTATTATAATAAAAAATTAATATAAATATTTTTATAAATATATGCTCATTTTTAATTTGTATTAATCAAAAAACGATAAGAATGGTAATTAACTAACTTTTTATTATTAAAAAATCAAAATTTGATACATATTAATATGATTGAAAAAAATATTATATTATTAATAAAAATAATTATTAAATAATAAAAAGAATACAATTTCTATTGAAAAAAATCAAATTCATATATTGATTAATTTATATTATTTTTCTTATATTAATAAATAAACGCTCAATAGAATAGGAGTCATCGATTTAAATGCACAGAATTAAATAGTAACTATTATAGATAACATCAAAAACGCTCAAAAAAATAATTATTTTTAAAATATATGATGATAATCATCATTAAAATTGATATTAGGAATCGATTCATCAAGTGATATTTCATCCGTTTTTTTGCAAGCAGTTTACGTTTTTTTTGCAAGCAGTTCAAAAAATCCTATTTCTAATTGTTTTTCAACGATTTTCAACTTAAAACCATCAATTATACCATTATATATCATATAATATTGTCTATTTATTTCTTAATTTTTTTATATCATATCTCATAGAATTAATAAGATTGAATTTTTTTCATCTTCCAAATCTCATTTTATTAAAATAAAAATAATGATATTCACTAATATTTTACCCCAGAAATAAATGTTATTCTTTAATAGATATTATAATTCAATCTTTAGTTACAGTAATTGAAAAAGCAGCTTTTCGATACTATCAATCACTGAAACTTATAACAATACCTGAATCTATAAACTCTATTAGTGAATATCTTTTTACTATAAATGTGATTCTTTGGAAGACGTAAACATTCCATCTTCAGTATCAACAATTGTTTATGTGTTGTAAGTCACTGAAAAAAATTACAATACAAGAATCTGTAACATTGATTTATAAAGCTGCTTTCCAACTTTGTAGTTCTTTGATTTAAATAAGAATCCCTCATTCAGTGACTTCGATAGGACAAAATTCACTTAATAAATGTACATCTCTAGCTCATATTTAAATTTTATTTTTTAAAAAAAAAATCAAAAAAATGCGAAGCCCACTTTGCTACCATTACAACAGCCTCGCTTTATATATATTATATTATACACAAAGATTTGTATACACTATTCAATTGATCAACTTAGATAAAAATAGAATCATAAGATTGACCTATTTAATTTTTATATAGAATTTAACTTCGCGCGATTTAAAATGCTTCCAATTGAGACCTTTATGCCATTTCAAAGTTTGAAAATGTATACTATTGTTGTTTTCTCATAATGGACAGATAATCTTCAAACTCTTTTTAAAAATGGTTTGAAAAGATTCAAATGAAAATTATCGTTAAACAATCTCGTCCAAATTATTGTTGTTTTCTAATATTATTGTTAAACTAAAACAGACTGATAATGAGTACCAAGCATTTACGATTTCTTCAACGAAGATTTAGTATTTTTCATTATTATGGATTATCTAGAATGTATATTACACTTCTCGACAGGAAAAATCCATATGCACATTTAATATTCGGTGGGGACACACATAGAGATGATCTACAAGCTCTTATTAAAAAAAGGGAAGAAAATATAGCAACGCTTTTTACTCAAGTTGTTTCTTCAGTTAATTTTTTGCATAGAAAAAACATTTTTCATCATGACTTAAAATTAGAAAACGTGATGATTAATTCTACAAGATATTGTCAAAATAACGAGTGAAAATAAAACTCAAGAAGAGGTCCAAACAGCTTACAACACCCAATCAGAAATCTGGTCACTTGGTATTATTTTATACGGTTTGGTCTATTGTAGGCTTCCTTTCTTTCATCAAATTCGAATTGAATTAATCAATATGGTTCTGAAAACTAAGCCTTCATTTGTACCAGAAAACGTCATTTACAACCCTATCCTTAAAAGTCTTTTAATATCGATGCTAGAGAAAGATCCTGAAAAAAGGATAACTTTTTTCATTTAATTTTATAATCATCCTTTCTTGACCAACAAGAACAGACGCATAATGACAGGTAATTGTCGCCAGTCAATGAGTGTCAAATCTGGATTGAATACGATGATGGCTAATTTGATAACGAAACCAAAGTCAAAACCCATCATTGTAGAAAAAGAATTTAATTCAGATGATGAAGATGCGCCAAAAATAAAGGTTACGCCGCACTTTTTACTGATTACATATAGAATGAGCTATCGCCAAAAAGTTAATAGGATTGGAAAAACTCCAAATTTCGTTAAGCCTTTTGTAATGGAAGTAAAAATGCTATCACCAAGACGGATAATAGTTCATTAATCTTTCTTTGTATTTGTATTTTTTACCAAATAATTTTTTCTGATAACTTTTTCTATTAGATCTCTGAAAAAATTATTGATAAAAGATAAGTCAATGGATATAGAAAGTTTATTCTTTGAAACAACAGATTTCGAACTCCAAAATACAAAAATCGGTGAAGGAGCATTTGGTACAGTTTATATATCAACTAATAAAAAAGATGGTAAGCAGTATGCTACTTTCCTCGAATTTGTGATTTCGGATTATCTAGAAGTTTTCCTCAATCGCTCTCAGAATCTGTTAAATTAACCATGACAAGTGGAATTGGTACCCCAATCTATATGGCACCAGAATTATTTGACGATGAAGAACACTACTCATCAAGCGTTGATGTCTATGCTTTTTCAATGATTGCCTATGAAATTGTTACCGGAAAAGTGCCATTTCATGAGCTTGGAAAAATTTCTCCTGTTGCACTTGGAATAAAAGAGACAAAAGGTTATCGACCAAATTTTCAATCTTTTGTTCCTGAAAAAATGCAAAATCTCATTTCAAAATGCTGGAGTGGTCAATCTGAAGAACGGCCTTCATTTGATGAAATTTTCAAGGAACTTTCAAGTGACTTCACCTATCTTGGTGTTGAAATTGAAAATGACGAAGTAAATAAATATCTTTCACTGCTTGAAGAAAGAAATTTCGAAGAGAGAAAAGAAAATAATAATGATAAAGAAATTGGCGAACTTCAAGATAAACTTGCATCTCTCAAAAAGCAGATGTCTGGATTTGCAAACGCTCTTTACAAATTGCATGGGCATCAAAAAGATCGAAACATAAAAGCTGCAATTGGACAATTTAAAAGATTATCAGATAATGGTGACAGTTACTCATCTTTTCTTCTTGGGCTTCTTCATTTGGGTGGTGAAGGTGTTGATGAAGACTTTAAGCAAGCTTCGTTCTACTTCCAAAGATCGTCAGACCAAGGAAATCCTGCCGGACTCAATGCTATTGGCCGTTGTTATCAGAATGGATATTTGGTAAATACAAATTATTCAAAAGCATTTGAATATTATCAGCAATCTGCTGAACTTGATAACTCGACTGCCTTAAATAATCTTGGCAGATTATACCAAGATGGACTCGGTGTTAAAAAAGATTATTCAAAAGCACTCGAGTTATATCAAAAATCATCTGAGCTTGGTAACTCGACTGCCTTAAATAATCTTGGAAGATTATATCAGAAAGGACTTGGTGTTAAAAAAGATTATTCAAAAGCATTTGAATATTATAAAAAATCATCTGAACTCGGAAATCCATTAGCTTTAAATAATCTTGGAAGATTATACCATAAAGGGCATGGCGTTGAGCAAGATTACTCAAAAGCATTCGAATTATATCAAAAATCATCCGAACTTGGTAATTCATATGGTTTGAATAATATTGGATGGTCATATTCTAAAGGACTTGGTGTTAAACAAGATAATTCAAAAGCATTCGAATATTATCTAAAATCATCTGAACTCGGTAATCCAGTAGCTTTATATAATCTTGGATCTCTTTATGAGCAAGGAAAAGGGGTTGAAAAAGATTATTCAAAAGCAATTGAGTATTATCAGAAATCATCAGAACTTGGAGTAAAATCAGCACGTGAAAAGCTTAATTTGCTTTAGGAGAAGTTGTAAATAATTCATTATTTATTTTGTTTTAATATATTTGATTCATTTAAACTTTTATTTTTAAACAAAAAGATAATAAAATCGTATGTTATGCTTTTATATTAACAAACAAAGAGTTTTACTTCATTAGGATTGACATAAAAACTGTAGTACTTGATTATGTCAAGAATTTCACAAAAACTTATTTTAAATAACACGAATATTAAATATGCTTATAAAGACTTGATTATGTCTAGAATGTATTCTTGATATGTATTCATCATAAATATGTGTGATATAATTGATCATCATGAATGCATTTATATCATAATTTATATTATTTATATTGCTGCTGATTTTCTATTGCTCTGTTCCAAAGGCTGTTTGAATTGAAAGTAGTGATGAAGAAGTAAGAATAATTATATGTAAAATTACGAATAAAAAGCTTTTTTATTATTTTTAATAACAAACAAAGAAGAATAAAAAGATTTAGAAGTTGCACTTTGGCTTCCATTCGATGACACTCTGCTTTGGTGAAAAGTGCTGATTCAATTTTGAATCGAACTGAACATCTCTGAAGTAATCAGAGCTCATTATGTCATCGATTGTTGGCCTGCTTGCCGCCATCATCTGCGTGCAGTCCTGCACAATCTGGCGGACCTTGAAATCGAGGCTTTTGCTGATCGACAATCGCCCGCTCAGAATCTGCTTGATGATGAAGTTTTGGTTTCCGTCTTTGAAAGGGAACTGCAATTCAAAAAGTGAGTACAAAGTGATTCCAATTGCCCAGATGTCTGTCTTGATCGTGTCAAATTCGCCGCGGACGAACAATTCTGGCGCTGCGTAGTAAAAAGTGCCTTTTTTGGCCTCGTCGCCGGCGACTTTTTTGGTTCGGCAAAATCCGAAGTCGCACAATTTTGGAGAGAACTTCGAATCGAGCAAAACATTCTCTGATTTGATGTCACCGTGAGAAATCCCCTTTTTGTGAAGATATTTGATCGCTTCTAAGAATTCATAGATGATCTTCTTTTTTTGTTTTTCGCTCTTGAAGCCTGAGCTTGTCGCATATGAAAGTAAGTCTCCATTTTCGCAGTATTCCATGATGATGACGTAGTATTCGTCGTTCGTTGATTTGATTTCAAATGAATCGAAAACTTTGATGATATGTGGATGATCAAGTTGTTGGAGGACTTTGATTTCAAGCATTGTTGATTCAACAAGATTTCTTGCTTCAATGTCTTTCTTTGACATGACCTTGGCTGAATATTTTTGCTTTGTTTTCTCATCTTCAACTAAGATAACAGCGCATGTGCTTCCACATCCAAGATATTTCAAAACATCATATCTATTGAAGGACTTGGGGATGTTGATTGGATAGCCATCTTGTGTTTTTGAGGTAAACATTTAGATTAATGAACTAATAAAAAAATGATGTATTTTTTTCTGGATATTGAAAATATTTTTTTATTGAATATGCTATTGAAAAATATATAAACTTTTGAATGAAAATAAACAAATAAAATTTTGGTTTTTATCAATATTGAAATGCTTACAAAAATCAAAAATAAATAATAGAAATACAAAATAACAATAGAAAATTGAGAAGAAATTAAAATCAAAAAATTAAAAAATAATTATTCATTTTTTAACTCTCCTCATTCAAAAAATGATGTTTTTTCAAAATCAATGTTATTTCCCATACAGTGCATTCACTCCAATGCCAACAACAACCATGGAAGTTCAGCAGAGAACACGTTTCACAAAAGCTGAAGATGAGCTTCTCAAGCAACTTGCAGAATCACAAAAAAATCCAAAATGGAGTGAAATTGCACACCAACTCAAAGGCAGAACAGCTCGTCAATGCCGTGAAAGATACAACAATTACCTTCGTCCAGATCTTATTAATGGTCCTTGGACACCAGAAGAAGATGAATTACTAATTAGACTTTATGAAATGCATGGTCCAAAATGGGTAATTAGACTTTATGAAATGAAATTAATTTCACGCAACTTTGAATCAAGATCTCCAGTCAACATCAAAAATCGCCATTCAACACTCGTCAGCCGCACGGCGCAAAAAAGCCTCCGACTTCAGCATAATGAAAAATCAGAGAACAAGCCAAATACAGAAAATGTTGTTGAATACATGAACGAAAAAAATTCACTCTCTGAATGTCAATTCAAAAACGAAAGTGAATCAAATTTCAGTGTGAATGACGACTTAGAAAACATGTTTTCAAATTTCCAAATTTGTGACGATTTTTGGTCAAGCCCAATTGTTCCAATTGCTGAAGATGATCTTATTTCATTCTGAATTAATTACTGCATATATTGTTTGTAAATATATTTCGATCTCTCTTAATTTTCTTTATCTTTTTTTGATATTTTAGGGAAAAAATATTAGTATTGATTTTACTATAATGTAATTCATGAAATATCTCAAGATCAAATTGATCAAAAAGATTTCAGATTCAAATATTTGTAAACTATAATTAATTAGCCGGGAGTACGATAATCCCTTTTTAAATGGTTTATACTCTGAAAAAGTATCTGTCGTACTCCTGCCTAATTAATTATAGTTTATATATCATTTAAAAATCAAAATCGATTTAAAAAAAGAAGAAGAAGAAGCTTTTATTAGTCTAAAGATTGCAATTTCTTGCTATTCAATTGGCAAGATTTCCTTCTTTTTTGCTGTGATATTTTCTTGATGATTTTAATAATTTGCATTTTATTTTGCATATGACTTCTTCTTCTAATTTCTCTAGGATTTTTTTTACTATTTTCAACTTCTTTTTCAATTTTCAGTGTAAACTGCTCGAAAGTTTGAGTATTTGTGAAAGCAACCATGAATTGCTTATATTTTAGGTCAACGTGAAATAGGAAGCTGCCTTTGTCAAAGATAGCTACAGGATTATTAATGTCAGTAATGTCAGTGATAATGTGGCTTTTAGTAAAAATTTTCAGACTAGGCACGAATGGTTTAGTGATCAATTGAGAGAATTCTCTAATGAAATCCGGAGACAAAATGTAGTTTGTTTTTACGAAGTATTGGAAGCATGGAGGATAAATGTTTTTATGAGCCTGTTTTATGAATTCACTATATTTTTTAAAGTCAGCTTTCTGAGGAATAATGAACTGATTCACTTTTTCATCGAACAATTTTTTAGTTTTTGTAATTAGAGTTTCAGTGTAAGGGAAATCACTAATTGCCGAAAATGACTTTCTATCAGGATAAGTAATTTTCTTTTGATCCAAATCTACAATAACTTCAGCTTTCCTTGCTTCATGATATCCAATTAATGTCGGCAAAGGAGAATCAATGTTAGTGTCCAAAACCAAAGGCAAACAAGGGAACAATAATGAATGAATTTCAACATCTTTCATCAGATTTATTAAAGCAATTATGCAAAATGAAGTTTTACTAACGTCTCTTGATATGAATAATATTTTGAATTCACACAATATGCAAAGGATGATATTAACAATATCCTTAGGTGAAAGGAATGTTATAAGTGACTGCAATGTTGGATAGAGTAAACAATCAGAATGTTCTAATGTCAATGGAATTTTATCAGTGTAATATTTAAGAAGCTGTGGATAAAGAAATGACATTGAACATTTAGATAATGCAACAAATTGTTGATACAAAAATCTAATGGATAATCCTTGTAGATTTTTAAATTCATTGGGAATCATATAGATTGTGTCCGGTATGATTGTTTTACCAACAATTGGATCAACAAGTTCAGACAAGAATTGAAAATGTGATGAAATGTCAGGATTATTTGAAAGAAGACATAAACTAAATGGATATGAACGATCATATTGATTACCAACGCAACTATTTGCAGTAATAGGAATGTAAAATTGAATAACTACACCATAAACTTTATCTTTCCCAAAAAAATAGAAAACAAATCCATCCAAAATATTGGATTCATTTGGAAGTTCAGAAGGAATATGTTTTGGTCCATATGGATAACAAAATTCAAGAACTTGAGATATTTCATTATCTTCAAATAACCTTGAATTAGATGGAAACTTTGAGATAAAAGATGGTTTTTTTGTTTTATCATCAATTCCAATTACAAAAAATGAATCAAATTTTTCCTTTTCCAAATTAGGATGATCACCTGTATTGGTTCTTTTTGGATTTAAATTTAATTTCAAATCAAAGTTTTCACCATCAGTTGACTTTTTGGGAATTTGTATTGTATTGTTTGTATATAATGGACATTTAATAAAACTACTTGAATCAATGTTTGAATGAGGACAATTAATTCTCACACTTTTTAAATTTGAAAGATTATAAAAACAATTCTTACCAATGAAAAGGTCACTTGAACAATCAATATTTAATTCACTTAATTTGTTACATGAATTAAAGGTTTCATCACCAATGAATACTTTCTCAATAATTGATATATTGTGTGTTAATGAGGCAGCGATGCCATTAATTGGAAGTGTTGAAGCTGATTGAATAAAATGAACTGTTTTCAATGATGAACATTTATTAAAGGCTCCTGAACCAATTGTTACTTCTTTGCTATTTAATTCAACCTTTTCAAGTTTTTTTACTTTAGTAAAGCAATTTTGACCCACAACTAAGCAAGCTGTTGATTTCAACTGAATTTCTGTGGGAAATATACAATCACAAAAGTCATTTGAATCAAAATACATGTATAGTACATTGTTGAATTGAATTGATTCACAAATCATGATGTCGTTGAAACAATTGCTTTGAATCTCAATTGTAAAACAAGTAAATGACACTTTTTTTAAGTTTGGGTTATTATTGAAGCAATTTTCATAAATTTTTAATGACATTGAACTTATTTCAACATCATCAAGTTTTTTGTAATTATTAAACATGTTTGAATTGATTTCAACGTTTTTGTCAGTTTTAATTGATAACTTTTTAATTGATGGACAATTAAGCATATCATTTGAAAGAGCCACATTTCCTCCAATGAATTCAAGTGATTCTAAATTATTTGCTCCTTCAAAACAATCGCTAGCTAGTACCAAGCTTTCTTTATCTATTACTGGATTGTATTTGGACATAGAAATACTGATCGAATTGAGATTTGAGCATTTGGTGAATTGTTTGCTGCCAATTGAAGTTGTTCTCGAGTCAATGATTCTGAATGACTTCAATGAACTACAATTGTTGAAACAATTATCAGAAATGCTCACTTGGAAACCATTAAGAGTAACATTTTGAAGTTTTTCAGCTCCATTGAAGCATTGGTAACCAAAATTGATCTTTTTAGATTTGATTTCAACTTCTTCAAGGTTGGATGCATTAAAGAAGCATTTTTCTGCCAATTCAATTTTATCTGTACATTCTTTCATTATGAAGGATTTAATTGAATCGCAGTTGCTAAATGCACTATCGCCAATGACCATGTTTTTACAATTAAAATAAAGCATATCAAGCTTCTTCAAACCATTAAAGCAACTTTTGCCAATGCTGACGTTTGTTGCAACAATTTCAACTTCTTCAAGATTGGCTGAATTAGATAAGCAGTTTTCTGACAGGTCAACTTTTTCAGATTTATTAAAGTCCTTTGACATGCTACATTTAAAAGATTTCAAAGCTTTACATCCTTCAAAATCATCAGATGAAAAACTGATTGGATTTTCACACATAATTGTGATGGTTGAAAGTTTTGATAAATTTTGGAAGCATCCTTTCTCCAACACCAAATTCTTAGACCCAATAATAATAGTTTCCAAGTTAGCTATGTTAGCTAAAGAAGATTTTGTTATTGTTAGTGTTGAAAAAGAAGTTAATGAAACAATTTTCAATGAAGCAAATTGTTTCAGAAAGTCAGAATTGAGGTCATCTTTTACCTTTAAATAAATGTCTGTAACTGAAGTGCATTTTTCAAAAGAGTTGTTACAAACTGAGAAATGATCAGCCTTAAAGAAGAGTTTTTTCAATTGGCTTAAAGACAAAAAGCTCTGCTCTTTTATTTCAATAGAAATGGCTTCATGAATTGAAATTATAGAAAGCTTGTTACATCCAAGCATTGCCATAGGACCAATGAATATTTTTTTGACTGGAAAAGACAAGGACGAAAGGGATGAGCACAACTGGAAGCAATTTTTTTTAATTATCAACTCATCACATGATATATTCACTTTTTGGAGAGATGTACATGAAATAAAGCAATTTTCACCAATGGTCAATTTTGTTGTTCCCGAAATACTAATATCTACAAGCTTATCGCATTGTAAAAATGCTAAGGCATCAATACATTCAATTGATGGTGATTCAATCAAAAGGGAAGTTATTTTGTTGCAGTTATAAAAAGATGATGGTCCAATCTTTTTAACGTCTTTTGGTATATTTGGTTGGCCTTCTATATCACGTTGTGCAAAAATGATTTCATTGCTATCTTTCCGAATTAAAAGACCATCTTTATATTTGAAGAATGGATGGTTTTCATTTATTTTAATCTCTGTAAGCTGGTCTATGCTATTGCACCAGTTTTCTTCAAATTCTTCAAGACTGTCTGGAATTGAGAGACTTTTTATCGTCGAGTTCAGAAAAGCAATTTTTCCAATTCTTTTGACCTGTGAATCTTGTTCAAATGAAACTGATTCAATATTTGTATCTTGAAAAGATTTGTCACCAATTTCTGTAACGATGTAACTTTTTGAATCATGGGTAACACGAGTTTTTATTAAAATTTGACCTGTGCAATTTGGAGATTTTGTAACTTTGGCTGTTTGCGTTTTGGGGAATAAAATGTAATTGATTGGACCTTCATTATATCTTAAGTTTTCTTCTAATTGAACTTTTGGAGTTGGATTCTCGATTATTTTAATTTGATCGGAAAGATATTGGCAAAAGTTTGGTAATATTGTCAATGAATTTATTTGTTGCTCTTGAGTAAGAAAGTTATCTCCTCTTTTTTCAAAGTATTTATCAAAATTTAGAGTATTCATCAAATTAATAATATTTTGCGAAAACTCATTTGTATTGAAATCATTAGTAGTATGAGCAACAAGTAATCTACATTGGTTGTCTTTTATAAGATTTTTGAGATCTGATGCCCAATCTTCATTAATAATATTAAATGAATCAGCATTTGAGAAACTTAAATAAAGAACTATGATTTTAGAATCTTTAATGGTTTCTTTACAATAATTTATTTGCCTTAAATCGAAAAATATTGTTTTTAATTTTGAGGTTGATCCAATGATTTCGAAATCATCATCTGTTATTGTCTTAAAATCATCTTTTAGTCGATTTAAATGAGCTCTTACTTCTTCTACAAGTGGATGTATTTCATCGAATTTCCCCAAGAAAGCAATTTTATAAATCATTGCTAGCAATGATCAATTGTCAAAAAAAATTCTGTGATAATATCGAAATTAAAACCGAAAAGAGTCATAGAAAAAGTAAAAAAAAATTTTTTTCTTATTGTTATTCTCTCAATAAATAATTGAAACGTTTTCCACTTTTGTTAATATACTGTAATTTGAGGTTTGAAAAAGTTGATCTCTAATTTCATATATATCTTTTAATTAACATCTTATTTTCATCAAAAAGGAAACAAAATTATACTTTATCATCCAATATATGAATTATTTTTAAATAAATTTGCTCCAATTCAAAAAAAAAAAAAAAAAAAAAGATTAAAATCAAATTCAATTAAAATATGCAAAAAATAATAATAAATTGGTCTGTAAATTTGAAGTAAGGTTTTTGTTTAAGATGAATGATTTATTAACTGTGTTGCTGATTTTAATTATTCTCATGAATGGATGTGTTGAGTTATTTTAACAGAAAATTGTGATTTTTTTATGTCATATATATTGAAACAATTGAATTGAATCTTTTAAACTGGGTCAATGTCAAGGATATAAAGAACCTGGCTAGATTATTATAACTCCATTTTCAACAACTTCTTCATTTTTTTAAAAAAGAGATCAATTTAGTTTAACAAATGATTTTTATATATCTCAGAAATGCACTGAATCCTACTTTTTCAGTAAAACATATTCTTTTAGTGAATCTAAAGATTTCAGTTCCTCTGACAAGTTTTCTCAATCTAATGGATTAGAATCTTCTAATTATTTTTCTTTTTTCTTCATTATTTTTCTTTTTCTTCATTAATAAATAATATACTACATTATATATATTAAATTATGCATACATTCTTTTTGAAACCTATTTATTAATGAAGAAAATATAGTTTATTTTGATTAGGAGGTGCAAATAAAAAAACAAGGTTTATATTAATCATTTAAAAATAGAATTTTTTTTGAATGAATATAAACAAATAAATTTATGGTTTTTATCAATATTGAAATGCTTACAAAAAATAAAAATAAATAATAGAATCAAAAAATAACCATAGAAAATTGAGAAGAATTTATATTCAAAAAATTGAAACAAAAAAATGGAAAAAAATAATTGTTCACTTTTTAATTTTCCTAATTCAAAAAATGATGTTTGTTCCAAATCAATACTGTTTCTCATACAATACAACGAATACATTGGCTTCCATCCCAGCAGCAAACATAGAACTTCAGCAAAGATCGCGTTTCACAAAAACAGAAGATCAGCTTCTTAAACAACTTGCTGAATCCCAACAAAAGCCAAACTGGAGTGAAATATCACGTCAACTTAGAGGTAGAACAGCCCGCCAATGCCGCGAAAGATACAATAATTACCTTCGTCCAAATTTAATTAATGGACCATGGACGCCGGAAGAAGACAAATTGTTGCTCGAACTTTTTGAACAGCAAGGCCCAAAATGGGCATTAATTGCACGCAGCTTCAATTCAAGATCTGCCGTCAACGTCAAAAATCGCTATTCAAAACTCATGGGCCATGCGGCCAGTAAAAACCGCCAATTTGAATACGAAGCAATTCAAGAAAACAAAATTGAAGAAGAAAAAATTGTTGAAAACAACAACGTAAATGGTGCAATCGTTACAGATGAAAGTAAAAATGAAAACGAGCCAGATTTCAATACTAATGATGACTTCGAAAATATGTTTTCGAATTATGAATTTTGTGACAATCTTTGGTCATCCCCAATGGTTTCAATTGGTGACGATGATCTTCTTGCATTTTAATTGATTTATATTAATTTTTTGTTTGTATATAAAAATATATTTCTATCGCCTATTTAATTTTATTGAATTTTTGAATGTATTCATTCAATTTTGAGAAAAGCAATTAAAAAGTTTACATTAAAATATATTAATATGGGTTGATTGTTTAATGTTAATTTTTATGTATTTATAATTACATTCATGTTTTTGTTTGTTTTTTTATTCAATGACTTAATTTTCTATTCAAGTTTTTCTTTAATAATCTAAAAATCACTTAAAAAAAAAACTTTGTTTAATGTTATTTTATTGTGGATAATTTCGAATTTAAATTGCAAGTGTTCATATGTAAATTGGGTCTCATAATGTTTGGTTGATTTTTGTGGATATTTTTTTTCATTATTTTTCGTACGGTTTTTTCATCTCGTCCCTCATCTTCAATTTGGCTTGTACTTGAAAAAAAGCTGCTCGAGTTACATCCCAATTCATATCCATTAAATTCATTTCTTAAATGATCAACGTTTTCTGTTTGAGAATCAAAAATACGTGAGGCCATTTCAAAATCTTTTTTGATTCTCATATACCAATTTTCTATTTCTTGTTTTTTCTTTGATAAATTTTCATTTTCTTTTGAAATTTTTTCAATTTCATTATTTTTCAATTGTATTTGAGTTCTGCATTGTCTGATTGTATATTTTAGCTGAGAATTTTCATTTTTAATGTTATCGATCATTTCTTGTTTATTTTTGTTTTCATTCATTTGTTGCTTCAATTTCTCTAATTCATTCGTGATATTTTTGATAGTTTGAGCTTGTTCACTGATTTTCTTTTCATAATCTTTTTTCATAGCATTATTTTGATTTTTCAATTGAGCAATTTCTTTACTCTCTAATATTCTTATTTTCTCCATAAATTCTTTGTTTGTCATTTCTTGTATTTCATCTTTTTCAATTATTAATTCTTTTAACATTTCATTTTTCGCTTTTAATAGTTTCTCTCTCCATGCATTCTGCATATCTCTTCTTTGTCTTTCTTCGCATGTTGCGTTGTGATTCAAATCCGATATTGAACCTTTTTTAAGCATATGTTGTCCATCACAGCTTTGTAGGAATAATGGAGGAGCTGCATATGGACTTGAGCCCGAATAATTACTAATAGCATATCCTTTCATATCATCAACAATGAACTCCCTTTGAGGATCATTATCATCCCAAAGTTTAAAGTTTCTTTTACAGAGAAACAAAACATAACAATCTTCAACAATGTCGCATTTTTTTGTACGGTTGAAAGTAATCTTTATAGTATCGTTTCCTTCAACTTTGTATAGCAAAGACTTGAGATTACTATTTGTACTATAAGCTGAGCACTCTTTTTGACGTTCATATTTGATTGAATAATCTATCATTTTCAAATTTATGTCATTTGCTTCATCATAATATATGTGCTTTTTTTCAATAAGGAGGTATAAATTGTGTTTCTTTCTTGGGTAAACATGATCAGTAATTTGCAAAAAAATGTTAATTGGTTTCCCTTCTTCATCTCCTGGTTTAAATTGGAAATCAAAACGTTTAACACACCAGTCAGGTTGAATTGGCAAAGATATACTTATTTGAGTAAAATATTTTAAAAAATCAGTATAATTCATCCAAAATGTGCCATCTTCTTTATCCTCCCATTTTAGTTTGATTTTAAGATCAAATGTCCAAAGAGTTGACTTGTCTGAATAGTCGCCATTCCATTCATGTCCGCCCCAAGGATTCCTTAAACATATCAATATGAGCTCGTTAATTTCAATAACTTTCAAAATTGAATAACAATGATTACAAACCAATCCTTTATTTGTCACTTCTTCCTGTGTCATTGGATTTGAATAGTTACTTAAATGAATTGAAGCTCCCATTAATGCATGCTCAGATTGATACTTTATTATTTTCTTCATTATCGCTAAATCAGTCAAGCCTGATGCTCTATAATTCTTGAAATATTTGTCTCTGGAATAATATCCAAATAGTGAATAAACGCTTTCAGGAAAGCTTGTCTCAATGATGTTTGAATATGCTCCCATCAATTTTGCATACGCTTTTTCAACCAAGCAAAACCAAGGAGATTTGTTTTTATCAGAAGGTGAACTAAATAGTAATTGGCCATTTTTAACAGGCATTTGTGTGTCGATTAAAACTGAGTTAAACGTCCATGAGCATGCAAATATACAATGACAGCTCCACATTCAATATTCATTGAATTTTCAATTCTTCCTAAAATTTTATCAGGTAACTCTTTTTCAAAAAGAAATGGAATTATATAAGGTTTTTTTGCAATTCTGGATAAGGCAGAGATATAGCAGCAATCTCTTAAGTGTCCTTGAGTAATGAAGTTGGGATTAATTAGATCAGGATCAAATATAGGAGCTTTGTAAATTTCATCAAGTCTTACAAATTCTGTTAATGAATTTGATATTTTTGGATTCGTTTCTTTGATTTTTTTATTTGGATGGAAATTTGGATCAATATATTTTTCCCCAGTCTTTTTATAATGTTTTAAAATATGCTCAAATTTATTGGCTTCTCTGCAAAAATCACGAAATACTTTGTTTTTCATTTTATTGGTCAAAAAACAAAGAGTTTTATTAATTGTGGTGTTTTTATCAAAAATTTTCAAAATTTTTGGCATGAATAGAAAAAGTCAGTATTTTGCCCAATTAATTTCCAATTTTAAAATGAGAATTTGTTTGCTTTCATCATAAAAAAAAAACTTTACTGTTGAAAAAAAAAAAATTCGGATTTACAAAAAAATTATTTTGAGATAACATAAAGCCATTAACATTTGTTTAATCTTTGATTAGCTTTGGATGTCGATATTGTGGTATAACTTGTTCGATAGGATATGCTGTCATTCCTTCGACATATAGCACTAGCTTCACAATTCTATCAGATGAGCTTTCATCCATTAAAAGAAATTAAAATCATAAGAAGACCTTAATTTATATGAAGACAATTGATCAATACTAAAAAGAAAAATATGATGAATTAATATTGTTAACATAATTACTATATTTAAAAATGTATTATACAAATAAGCTAAAAAGTACAACTTTGAAAATGAAACCAAGAATGACATTTTTATTCAACATATTTCTACTAACTTTGATAGTTTTTTGCTTGACATTTTCAAAGATTATTTGTTTAATTATTTTCAAAGAGTTGAATCCAAACTTTTTGTTTGTTTTTGTAAATGCATTTGAACTTAAAAATGCGGCAAACTTATCCGATTTAGTAAAATTCTATGAAGGTTTGAAAAATTTATTGGGCAGATTTTTTATAATATTTTTGATTTATCTTAGAATTATCAAATGAATCATTTTGAAATTTATGCAGGACTTCAAAATTATTTGGTAATGATGCATGAAAATGATACAAGTGACTTAATATTGAAATACATTTTAAAATATAAATTATTACAAAATGAAAAGGTCATACTTTTAACTATGAAATTATTAGCTTCCTTTGTATACTCATGCCCTAAACTTTTGGATGATATTATTCTTATTCTAAAGAAAATTCCAAAATTCAATCTAAATTTAAATATTATTGATTGTGACTTTGATGATATATACACCAGTCAAGAAATAATCCAAAGACTGCAAATTCTTTATTATCTTTTATTTAAATCAAATCAAATTACAAAATCTAGTTATGTAAAGATTGTTGAAAAAATCAATTCCATATATAATGAATTATTCGAATACTATGGAATGTATTTTCCACCTTTTTCATTCATAACTATGCCTGATGATAAAAATTACTTATATAAATCAATATATCATGATGATGTTTATCTTTTGCAAGAAACCATTGAACTAAACAATATCGACATTGATCAAGAAATTCTATTTCCAAATTTTGAAATCTATGACACATTTAGTAAGCCAACATTACTCGAATATTCAGCTTTTTATGGATCAATTTGCTGTTTTAAGTACTTGTTCATGAAATCAAATAATATTTCTTTTGAAAAGTTGATTGAATTCTCAATTGTAGGTGGAAATTTTGACATCATTCATATAACCGAAAATGAAAATCACGGCACTCGTTTTTCAAATGGCCAAAAGTTGCTTTATTTGGCCATTTTATATATGAAAAATGAGTTAATTGAATACATTCTATATAATTATGATGCAAAAATAAATGGCGAATGTTATATTAAGTGCATAAATGCATCAAATTATAACGGATTGGTCATCTTAAGAGATTTGGAAAATTCTGCTTCAATCAATGATTATGGTGTATATGGTTTGACCCCTATAATCGATGCAGTATTTGAAGGTTATGCTGATTTTTTCATTTATTTTTTATCACTAAATGAAGTTGACTATAAAAAAGTGAGTAGAGATGGTTCGAATATTTTAGATTATGCTGCAGCGGCATGCAGGGAAGAAATAATGGACTATTTAATCAAAAATAAATTAATTAAACCGTTTGATAAAGGACATAATAAAGTTTTTTGCTGGTGGAAAGCATTTGAAATGTTTTTGCATTATCAGAATATTGAAGATCAAGAAATGAAAAAATGCAAATGGATAAAAATAGATGTAAATGAGATTAGTGATGATAAAGATTATTTGATATATAAAAGATTTTACAAGAAAAAATACAAGAAAAAGGATGAATTGATAAAAAAGAAAAGAAAGAAATTCACTAAAAACCAAAAAAGAAAAAAAAGAAATCTTTTCAAAATTTACATTTTACATCAGGATCATTTCCATAATTATTGACCATTTTTAAAAGAATATTATATGGGGATTTGACAGGAAATTTAGGTGTGGAAATTTATCCTTTAAACAAAATTTTATCCTAAATTTATCCAAAAATTTTTTTTTAAGAAAAACTCATAAATTTTAAGTAATGATCTGAGGAAAGCGTGGAAAAACAAAACAAAAAAAAAAAAAAAAAAAAAAAAATTTAATTTAAATATAATATTTAATTCTTATTAAAAAGTAAAGTTTTTGTCTAAATAATATCATTTTTAGCTGTTTTATTATCATTATTTGGAATATTATTTAAAATTTTTATTGCAATTTTCAAAATTTGCGAGAATTGCTTTTTTTTCATCGAAAAAAATTAGTTAATCAAAAACAATGATGAATATGTAAAAAAAGGTAACAAAATATTTTTTTTCTTCATCTCACATTATATTCAATATCTTTTTGAAATAAATATAATATAATATATGATATATCATATATTTATTGTAGATTTTACGTATTTTTAGATTCAATTATATTCAAAATTTTAGAAATTTTTGAGAGTTAATTAATAGAATAATATTTTACGTTTAGAAAATATCTAATAATTTCAGCGCAGATTTGTGAGAATAACAAACATTACACTTTCAAATTTGATAGGTATATTATGTTCTATTGATCTTATATGTGACTTCATTTATATTTTCCCTTTATTACTATTGAAATTTTTATGAAAATTTTCTCTCAAATAAATTAAATAAACCATTCAATTTTTCAATATAAAAGTATCTAGTCAGTTTTATAGAATTTTGGAAAATTTAAAAAAAATTTTAGCACTTCATTTTTTAAATGATTCATATTCAAGTTCTTCGAACGAGAAATCTTAAATTTCCAGGTAATAAGTTAAAAAAGACAGAAATTTTATGTTTTTCAAAATTATATGGTTGCAGCTCAAATAAAAGCAATAAAAAAACAGAGAATCCAATATGGAATTATGAATTTGATTTAGATTTAATTGATGCACATTCTCTTATATTTGAAATTCATGTTAATAGTATGTTTGCTAGAAATAGGTTTCTTGGGCAAGTTAAAATAGATCTTTTCCAATTTTTAACTCAAGGAGAAGGAAAACAATTAATAAATAACCCAAATCAAAGATTTGAATTTCAATTTCCAATTTCAACACAAGATGCAACATTAGATTTATCATTTATCTATTCAGAGCTGATTTATCACCCAATTCATGTTGAAGATATTAAGAATCCAATTATTTTGGCTTGGTTGACACTTGATCCTATAATTGAATATGATGGAATTAATAATCCTATCAAGCTTGAATTAATGGAAGTTAACGTAGGCTGTAATAATTTATATTTATGTTATTATAAAAATATTTACTATTCTCTTTATAACGAGTTTGTCTCATGGAAAAACACAAGAATAGAATCATCAGATAAAAATGCATTTGTTGGTTCAGAATTTGCACAAATTCATAAATTTCATCTTAATAGCTTACAAGGTGTATATGCTGTATTTATTTTAAATGTTTCTAATTATACAGGTAAGGTAAAATTTAACTTAATTGCTAAAAACTGGAAATATCCACGAGAAAATGAGGAAAGAATGATAGGAACAATAACAACAATAGATGTCCAGGTTGAGGCGAATAAGAAATATGTTATACCATGTACTTTTCATCTTGAAAATGAAAATGAAAAACAATTTTTAGAAATTGATTCGATTCCAACCAACAACGTAGTTTTTGATAAAACATGTCAAACAGATAATGATTATTTAGATTACATTTTTAGTGAAAATCAATTTCATTCAGAAATCATATCAATGATAAAAGAAGCCAATCCATTATTATCGAATATAAACATTATCAATAATAATATCCTTCCGCAAAAAGGCCAATTCTCAATTCAGAAATTATTCAGAAATGTTGGTCTTCAAGCAAATTCCACAATTAGAATTTATTATGATGGATTTGATAAAAAGGATTCATTCTTTTCGGTTTTAGATATGACAAATAAGAAGATTTCTAAAAAAAATGTCAAAGGAATCAAAGAAAAGAAAGAATGGAATCGGTCTTACAATCTTTGCTTTGGATTTTCTGCATTTTATGATATTGACCTAAATCTAATTGGAAAAGATAAAGCAATATTCATTAATGATACTAATAAATTAAATCAAATATATCATGTAGATGTAGCAATGACATTTATTGACGGAGAAAACGAAACTCTATTATTCAAAAATAAAATAGAAATTGAAAATAAATATGCTCGTTATTCAGTATTGCTTAAAATTGTAAATATTGATGATGATTGGATGTTAATTCCAGTTAATCATGGGTTTGATTATAAGCATGAAATGAATTCGGCATTTGAAAGATTAATAAATGACCAATATTTGATTAATCCAATTACAATTTGATGTTATGAATTTTTAAAAAGTAAAGAATATATACGTTATGTTGCAGTTGATCAAAAAAGAAAATTATAATTTATAAACGATTTTTTTTTATAAATCGATATTGGTCTTTATTTTAAGCATCTCCTAATTTAACAATCAACCAAAAGTATTTTTTACGCCATCATTTTATTATTTTAAAGTATTTAATTGCGCAAATTTCAAAATTTCGCTAATATTATTAAGGACGAACTCCGATCTAAAACTTTTTGAATACTATTTCAATTTTTTTCTTAAATTTTTGAAAGAGTCTTCCAAAAAAACGATTTGTTTTATGACTTTCAAATCATTTATAGCTTTTTATATTTTGGGGAAATATGTAAAATATTTGGAATTTTAATTTCATACCGAAATCATTAAATATTATGATAAAAAAATTTTAAGATATATGCTAAATTTCGGATGTAAATGTTAAGCAATGTTTATTAAAAAATTAAATGGCAAACAATAAGAATATCATGTGTAAACCAAAACTAATATGATTAATAATAACAACTGCATTCTTATATTGAGATAATTTGCATTTAATAGGCTCAACAGCCAACAAAAACTTTTTTTCTAAAAGTATTTAAGATTCGAGGACTATACCATTTAAAAATTCAGAATATTTGACGTAGGACTATGCTGATTAAATTTAATTTCAATAATTTGATTTGATATAAAAAAAGCGGTAAAAAAGTAAACCCATGCAAAAACTCGGATCTCCTCTTACATAAGGTTTCATTAAAAATATAAATATTCGTACGTGTCTAATTTTGGTAAATAAATCATTTAACCATATTGCTTTTCATTATATTAATTCAAACTCCAAATTGATATTGATATTTTTCAAAAATTTCGTATTTGATTATTGCAATCGATAAATTAATAATAGTGTTTAAGGAATCAACAATTGTAGCAGAATTTAAATGTTCAGGGAAGCTTTAAAAAAGGAAAATACCAAAAAAAATTTTTGGACCATTTTTTTTATATGATCATTCAATTTTTTTTTTGGGTATTCAAAAGTTATTAATAAAATTTTCCTTATTGAAAAATGAGAGTAGAAATTTATAATTATTTCAAATTTTACATATGAAAATTATTATTTATTTTGATTAATATGAAAATTTATATTAATTTTATCTTTCATATATTTAATAAAAAATGTTTATATTATATTTTATGATTAATTTTGGATAATATATTTTTAGATCATAAATAATATGCAAATTAATTATTCAATGTTTCAACAGAAAATTAATAAAAAAAAAATTTTTTTATCTTCAATAAAGAGAGGTATGATGAAATTTCTTTCTTGTAAACGTCATGGAATAGTTCAATAAAATATATAAAAGTAAAAAAATATTAAAAATAATTATTAAAAATTCAAATGATATAGCACTTGAAAAATCAAAATATTTGGTTTGAATTATGGCAATGATGATGTTTTCCATTTATAAATTTTGAAATTTGATTAATAAAGTATAAAAAGTGAGTATTTTTTGAAAATTATCAAAATATGTTCAACAATAATATTCGAATTGTTTAATCCTTGTAAAATAAGATTTAATCAAAGCATATCAATTTTTCAACTCGGTTAGTAGTCCAAATTGATGATTCGCATCTTTGGTATTACTTTTTTTATAAATGTAAAATTTGAATGAATTCAATACTCTATCAATTATTTGCATGTGTTTTCACAATCAATATCCTAGGTCATCCTTAATATTATTAATATTTGATAAAAGGTATGGAAACTCTTTTTCATTCAATTTTTTTAAAAGGAAAAATCTAAGAAAATTGGATAATTCAAGCTCAAATTAATATATATTAATATTGATCAGCAAACTATTCAAAAGATATAAAATACGCATTTCAAGATTTGGTAGACTTGGTGTTTTAGATTTTGATTCATTTAATGCAAAAAATAATTGCAATGAAAAGAACTGTTCTTTCATTTTTATAATTAAATAATATATCACAATAGTTATATTTTAACATAGATATAATTATATGTTCCTTCTTTAAAATTGAAATATTTATATTTTTTGTTCAAAAAAAGATTAAAATAAATTTTTCTAAAAGTTTACTCTATATTTTTTTAATTAACATATTTTCGTGTTTATTGTTTTATATTAATAATATATATATAATTATAAATACTACTATTTCCAATAATTAACAATATATTTTCATATTTTTTCATTATTTTATAGATGTACCAGTACTATTGAATTTTTTTTAATTTTTTATGAATAATCAATTTAAAAAGTGAAAAATTGAATGAAAATTGCTACAGCAAAATTGGCCCTACTATTTGGAAATTTGATTTAGCCATATTCTATAAAAAGATGTATATTATGTGAATATCAAGTTTATTTAAAGAGCTTGGCTTAGCATCTTTCGAAATGGAAAAAGTATTCAAATTTTCTATAAGTAATCACAAAAAAAAAAATTTCAGAGATATTATTTTTTTTTAGGGTTTTTAATAACCGATTTTTAATTGAAAATATAATTTGTAAAATATACAAAATCAATTTTATATATTATTGAATATTTTAATTTGTACTAGCTTATTACATTTAAAAATAAATTATTAATATTAGTAATATAATATTATAAATAATTTGAAAATATTATGGAAAATCATATCAATTGAACAAATTATGCAAAAGTTAATTCTTATCTGAATTAAATATTAATATTTATTTTATAGCTATTATATTTCGACAAAACATATGAGTTGATAAATCTGTGCTAAAATTTAAAAATCTCTTTTTTAATAGAAGTAATCGACAAAATAAGAAGCATTTCTTATTTTTACTATAATTTAATGTATAATAAGATTTTTAACTCGCCTATATCATATATGTGTACTCATTATATAGTAATAAAACTGTTTTTTACATAAAATATCAAACTTGGAATAAATTAAAGAATTAAACTATTATAATAAAAGCTAAAAATTTGAAGCAAATATGTAAAAAGAATAAAAATGGTGTTAATATATCATTATTTTGAGGTTGATTAGAAAAATATAGGTTAGTGAAAATTAATATAATAATCTTAATAATAGCCTTATTTCTTTTTTTTTTCACTCAAAAAGATATGATATATCATTTCCACTTTGGAGTGAATAATATAATGGTAATAATGATATTATCTTAATTATTTACTGGAACGTTTTAGAAGGCATTTACATTCCCCTCTCAAATAATTGAGTTTAATTTGAAAGGGGGATTCAAATTTCAGAATTTTTGAGCGGTTTCTCAAAACCTTATTTTTTTTATATCAGTAACTTTTTGTATTTATGGAAATTATATTTTCAATGTAATAAAATAATCAATACAAATATTAAATTGATTATTTTCTCAATTATTAAAATATGATTATATATTTATAAAAAAGTAATTATTATAAATGTATCCATTTATTTTTAAATAAATATTATATAATTAATAAATTAAAAATATAATTCATGAAACTCTTTTGTAACCCGAAATAACTTAGTCCAGGTACATCTTATTTTATTCATTTGATCACGCAATTAAAATAAATTGGGTAATATATTTAGTACATATATAACATAAAAAATATGATATATATTACATATTTGTTTATATAAAAAAAGAATATATTTCTGAAGGATTAATCGTTTTTCAATTAAGCTCACACAATTATTTGTGGTATCATATACAAATATTTTCTACACGTTTTTTCGAGCAATTCTCATAAAAATTCTGAGAATTATAAAAAAAAATATATGAAAAAGTTGAAATTTATAACGTTTTTTTTATGTTGATTCCTTTTAATATTCAACTATAAAATATATTAATCAGAAAAAAGGACTAAAAATTGTAAAATAAACTCCAAATTTTATTTTGAAAATAATTCGTTTATGATATGGCCAATACAAAATTTGGAGTTGATTTGAAATTATAAGATTATCAAAAATTTTATTTCATATTTTAATGACATATGTTAAAAATAAACTTTTTTTAAGTTTTGGCATTAATACGTTATTCTATTTGTATATCGAAAATTTTCTGAAAATAATCGATTATTTTTACAATTTTTTTTAATTTGTTATTTTTTGTGAAATATATAAATATTTTTAAAAAATATTATTATTAAAAAATATATTATTAAAATTAAAAATATATTATTATTTAATTATATAAATTAAATTAAAAACCAATATTTAAATTTAAAACCCAAAATAAACATATTTTAATATTCTTTCAAAGTTATGTATTTTCAAATAAATATAACCAAATTAAAATGTAACCCCTTCAATTTTCAATACTATACTCTATAATACGTTGTGAAAATCATCACAAATAGAGAATTATTTGAGAAATAATTTTTGAGAATAGAATATAAAAAATAAAATAAAATTTATCTAAGTTAATGCAAGGGGAAGCCTCTGTTCTAAGCAGTATCTCAAAATCGACCCAGCGCAACTACACTAGTGGTCTTGAAAAAAGTCAAGCTGAAGCTTCCCATTTAGCCTCATCAGCTGATGTGTACGAAAAATACGTTTTTTCTTTGGTTGCAGAGGCGAACAGAACAAAAAAAGTTCATGCATTCGTTAGACTCCTCGAATATTTTTACATTTTAGTTCAATTACTACTTTCATCATATAACGACTTTATTCCTTACGAAGATACGGACCAAAACTATAAAATTTTCCTCAAAGTATTTTACATTGGTTTTATTGGAACCGCAGATGACACCATTCCTTTTATGATAGCTCTAAGTATTATTGATATTCTTACGGTACTCTTTTTTGGAATTTGTGTTATAGATTTTCAAATTACTCACGAATATAGAAAATGGATGATATACGTACTTCGCGTTTGGCATGGCCATTTATTTGGAATATTTTTAATTCCCAATTTTCTTATGTTAATGAAAGGATTTGCCTACTTAGGTCTTCATAATGATATTCTAGGATACGTTATCGTTATTTTAACCTCATTTTGCGGGTGCTTGTCTATATGGCATTATTTAGTCATATTACCATTTTTCTCCAGATCTCCCTACTTGTCACCATCTCCCATCCATGCATGGAATGTCAAACGTATATACACATGCCTACTTATTTCATCGGTTCCAATGGGTCTTGAGTCCTTTTTAAACGACCACTTTGAAGAATGGATTGAAACGATTCCACTTTTTCTGATGATTGCCATTTTTATCTATTTAATATATGAATTATGTTCTCTTCCTTTCAAAGGTATATTTTTCAATGCACTCACCTTTGGCTGCTTTAACGGAATCATTTTAGGGGCCGTTTTTTCAGTTGCTGAAGCAATTTCGGAAGGCGTTAGTGAAATCATTTTTTATGGGGGCCCCCCAATTCTAACTGTTGTTTCAACTATTGTTATATACATCATAATTCACTTTTATCGAAAGAAGATCAAAACCCAGCTCAGTTATTCGTCATTCAATGAACCGGGCGTCAAACCGACCGAAGATAGCAAGAAGCTTCACTTGACTGACATGAAAATCAAGAACAAAAAGCAAGGAATCATGATCATTCAGATTGGCTTTGAAGATATGTGCGACATGTTCGTTGATTGGTCTTTATGCAAGCATTTATTTGACATGTTTCCGGACGATGATGATTTGATATCCTTCATTTCTTGGCTGGTTTCACTTTTCCCTTCAGAAATCCAATTTCTTCACAAATTGATCACGCATGGCAACAAAATTGTGGGCATTTCGATCGATAACCGTTGCCTATTCTTTCAAATTCATCGTATTCACATCTTTAGGCAAAGTTCAACGTCACGTGAAACATCAAACGACTTCAATAAAGTCAAAATGATCACTGATCAAACAATCAGTGCTTTTTGTAAGTATTGGCTCGATATGGCCAAGCCGAACAATGATTTTAGAACGTCTGTTTATCAAGGTTTGGCAGCTCAAAGGAAAGCTGCTGAAGCTGCATGGTCTGAAGCACTAGACAAGTATCCTAATAATCCTAGATTTGCCCAAGAACATGCAATTTATTTGCTTGAGGCTGACTGTGATTTTCGAGCAGCGATAAAAGAGAACCAAAATGCACAGCATTTAGAAAACGGTTTGAAAATGCAGAATGATAAAACATTTCACCATTTCGTTCTATCGTATCCTAAGTATTTAAAAAGCGGTGTTGTTGATACTAAAGGTAACTTAAAAGGACCTCAAATTGAGAAGTCTGGATTTGATCCAAATGCAACTTCGAATTCATTAATGAGCACAAGAAAGACAACCACAAAAAGCTCATCATCTAATATTACCTCAGAGAGTTCTGATGATAGCTCATCTGATCAGATTGACCTTCAAGAAGGCGCTAGATTTTTACCTCAAATGAATTTAAGACTGGCTCTACAAAGAGCAATTAATAGTCTTAAAGCTCCCATCTTTTACAAGATAATGGTAAGTGCAATTTTGAGAGCTGTTTTAACTATTGTTTTTATTGTTATTTGTATCATAATATCAAAGCCACTTTTTGATAGTCGAATTGATTTATTTGACATCTTTTATAAGCTTGATAAATTGGAGCATTCATATTCATTAGTGAGTAATCAATTCCCTTGGCTAATGCATCAAGCAATCTTTGATTCAAAACCTGATTATTCGTACTTTTTGAAAGAAGTTGCATCACTTTGGGATCCTTCAAATGATGACCCAAGCGACACAGAGCCAAAATACTTGAAAATATTCAGGCAATTCGATAGTCCTATCGATGTAACGCGACCTTTGAGAGATGTGATTTCGGATTTAGCACTTGAGACTTTGAACGAAATGAATGAATTTAACAAAAAGTTTTATAAGATTGATGCTACTGCTAATGATCGCCTTAAAGCTTTACAACAAACTTTTTTTTCTAACCAAAAAGCAGTTTACTCTTGTACATTAAATTCAACTAGTGGTGATATTGTACCTTTTAGAAACAGTCCAAGCTACATCTCAATTGACTATGCTTTTCGTACGATTTTGATGGAGATGAGAACGCTTACAATGGATAACGATACTGTTGTTAAAAATTGGGGAATAAACTCGAAAGACTTTTGTGATATGTTTACGAATCAAAATGAGCTTTCGAACATGATTAAAGATGTATCACAATCAACTTCAGACACGTTGTTTGATATTTATAGTGTTGATCTTTCATACATCTTTGGAATGCTTGCATCGAGTTCAAAATCGAGTTCAGCATCAGCATCAGCATCAGCAGAAGAAGAAGATGGCGAACTAAAAGATGAAGACATTGAAACATTGAAAGAAAACAAGAAAAAAGAATTGTTGAAACGTGCCGAAAAAGTGTTTTCAAACCAGCTGAAAGGAAAACAAGTTCTTCAATTTTTAGAAGAAAATATAAACAATTCTGAATATGATCAAAGACTTACACGTGAAGTAAAAAATGACATAGAATCATATCAAAAATACCGAAAACACAGAAAAGCTAAAAAACAAAAACAAACAAAAACAAAAACCAAAAGGAAAACAGAAAATGTTCCGACAAAGAAAATGGATCTTCTTCATCAGATTAAATTAAAGAAAGAAATTGAACAGGCCAAAATAAAAGATTACAATCAAGAGAGAACTATTTACAATAATAAAAACATAACAAATAAAAATTTACTGCTTGAAGAAGAAGAAGACGAAGAAGAAGAAGAGGAAGAAGATATTGATACCATTGACAGTGTATACAATTTCATCATTGCTTTCTCACCTTTCTTGTTATGCCTTTTCATTCTTCCTTCAGTCATTTATCTAAAAGATGGACTTGAGTATGAAATGTCAACTTTTTCGAACGTTTTACAAAGCCTTCCAAAGCCAGACTGTTTGAAGGCTGGTGAACGAATCAAGCAAGCAGAATACAAAGATGAGAGTAAAACTAAAAACAAGAATAAAAAGAAAGTTATAAAGCCATCCCATCTACTTGCGGATGCAGCGGGAGCAACTCATTATCCATTTTGGCTTTTTGATGTTGTTTCAGCCTTAATCATCATTATTTTCTTGATTGTTTTTGCAATCATATCGAAGAACATCAAGAATGATTCAGAAGACTACTTGCAGTATTACTCATTGTTTATAGCACAAAGAAACTGCATTTATAATCTTAACAAAGATGTTATATATTCTCTTCTCTTTATTCAAGCTAAGTTAAATTTTTCAACTCTAAAATTTGGCACAACAGCTCATACAAATCCTCGTTATGCTTTTATTTCTGTCATTCAAGATATGATTCGATTTCATTTGATTACAGATGCAATTAACACTGGCGATGAAAAGCATAATGTTCCTTCATCAATTTCAGCAGATGCGAAATTAAATAATATACGTTTTGAGCCCATTTGTGACCATAAAATATCAACAAGCATTCCTATTGATAACTACAAATGCACGTCGCTTGATCGTACCATATCTTATTACATTGAATTGATAACTTCATGTGTTGCCATTTATCAAGAAACCGGTATACCATGGTTCTTATCTAATTCAGTAGCACCATATTTAGTCCACATTCTCGACACACGACTTGCTGTTGGCTACAAACAAATTGCAGATCGATTTAAAGAAATGTTTGATTCCAAAATCAAGCTATTTAATACATTAATCATTGTAATCCCAGTTGTTGCAATTGTCTTTACTTTGCTTACTTTTTCGTTAGAAATGATTTTGTTGATTTCTGTTCAGAAGCAATTTCATGCGTTTAAAGCATTAATGCTTCGTATTAATCCTATTTCATTTGTTGCAAACAATCAACTAATTTCATTAGTTTACGGCAAGAATGATAAAGTTTCACAAATAGTTAGTGCTTCACATGCAGTCTTCATAACTTCTCCTGATGCAATGATTTCATTAAACAATGAAGGCGTGATTGAATATCTAAATCCTGCAACGACTTCGATTTTCGGTTACACGCCAGAACAGATGCTTGGACAGAATATTCAGCTTCTTTTGAATGTCGAATCAAAGGAAAGACAGCAACTGTTTTACCAAATGCAGCTAATGCAAAGCGGCCAAACGAGTTTGATCTACGAATGTGAATTGAAAGGAACAAGGGACGATGGAACGACCATTTATCTAAAAGTGACACTTATCGGCTTTTCCTCCAATAATAACAGAATTGCTGAGACATTTGGTATGATGTGCCGTGACATGACAAATGAAATCAAGCAAAAGAGCATGGTTGAAGAAGCCAAGAAGCAATCCGAACAATTATTGTTACAGATCCTTCCAAAAGACATCATTATGAGGCTGAACAGAGGTGATACTGACATTTCGTTCACTGTTCAATCATCAACGATAGCTTTCATTGATATTGAGAAATTCTCTAATTATTCGGCTTCTTTGAGTGCTTCCGAAATCATGCAAAACTTGGGCCTTGTTTTCACCGCCTATGACCAGTTACTGGCCAAATACAGCCTCATCATAAAGATCAAGTTGATTGGCGACGATTATATGCTCGCCGCCGGCTTGTTTAACCAAGAAGTTGAACCTGCTTCTCATGCTACACAGGTCGTCAATTTCACCTTGGAATGTCTCGACGCAATCGAAGATTTGAATGAACAATTGAACGCTTCGTTGCAGGTAAGAATCGGTATCAATACTGGCGGACCTTTGATCGCTGGCGTTCTCGGTACAGACAAGCCTTTGTTCGATATAATCGGTGACCCAATTAACGTGGCTTCGAGACTGCAGTCAACAGACCCTCCAGGCGAGATTCAGATCTCTCAGAGAACTTACGACTTGGTCGCAAACAACCCTGATTTTAGAATTGAAAGAAGAGGAGAGGTCGAGCTTAAGGGTAAAGGTAAACAGACTACTTATTTGGTTCACCCGCACATTAGAGATAGCCGCAAACATGAAGATGATTCTGAAGGTTCAATGAACTTGCCATCTGTAAATGCGGAAGACGAACACTAATAGATGATATTTTTTTTTATATATAAATTTTTATATTTATTTTTAATGGTGTAAAATGTCATTCTCTTTTATCTTATCTTTTTTTGATTTTTCTGGTGACGTTTAGTTGTATTTGTCATGAATGTTATCATGAACTGTTAAATGCTTATGAGAAAAAGACAATTTATAGCAGGGACGATTAAAAAATATTCAATTTTTATTATTATTTTGAATTCAAAATGATCGTCAGAACTTTTTTCAGTTCTTTTTTTTTTCATATGATTCGACATCTAACAAGAATAAATGCTAATTAATATTTGGATTGTTCTTTCATAAATGTTTGATCACTATTTATCTCTATTGACTTCAGATTAAATGTTAGAATGACATGTTATATGAAATTTTTTAATTATATGATTTACACTAATGATGAAAAAATAAACTTTGAGTTAGATAAAAATAAATTAACTGCAAAGGTTATTCATTCCCCAAAAGCAAGAGAAAAGGTTTTAATTCCTTTTTCAATAATTCATGAAAATTTTGAATATATAATCGATAGTATTGATGATGAATCTTTTCAAAATAATTATTTTATAAAATCAATTGACTTTCCAAAAAATTCTAAACTTCGTTCAATTGGAAAAAAAAGTTTTTCATTATCTTCCATTAAAAAGATCACAATTCCATCATCTGTAGAAAAACTTAATAAAGGGTGGTGCTGCCAAACACAATATTTGCATCAAGTTTTAATTTCACCGGAAAATAAACATTACAAATACTTGGATGAAAATCATCAAATCATTATTGGAAAATCAGAGCCACAAAGTGATATTTTTGATGTTATTATATTTGCATCTCGGAATATAGAAAAAGTATTCATTCCTTCATCGATTAAATATATAGATTCCTATGCTTTTTCGTATTGTTCAAAACTCAGAACGATAGAGTTCTCAAAAAGTTCACAAGTAAAATCATTAGGAGAGTATTGTTTTTCTTATTGTTTTCTAACTAATATTCTAATCCCAGATTCCATCGAGGAGCTCAAAAAAGGCTGGTGCAGAGGAAATTTCAAATTACAGAAAATTTTCATTTCACCAAAAAACAAAAATTTCAAATTTTTGGATGAAAAAAAAGACATTGTATTGAGGAAATCTGATTCACAATCGGATAACTTTGATGTTATTCAATTTGCTAATCGTTATATAAAAAAAGTTATGATTCCAGCGACGATCAAATATATTGAGCCGTTCGCTTTTTCTGAGTGTCGATCACTTCACTCAATTGAATTTCAAAGCAATTCAAATCTTTTGTCAATTGGTGAAGGCTCATTTTGTTATTCTGGAATTAGACACATTTCAATTCCATCATCAACAGAGGTCATTGAAAAATACGCATTTTTTGAATGCACGCATCTTCAATCAATTCAAATTTCAAATAATTCAAAATTGAGAAGAATTATGAAGAAAGCTTTCAATGAGAGTTTGATTCAAAATATCTTTATTCCATCTAGTCTTAATGAATTAGACGAAGGATGGAACTATGGCTTGTACAATTTGGAAAACATTTCATTTTCACCTGAAAATAAAAATTTTGAATTGGAAGGTGAGATGATCATTGAAAAATCTGACACAATTATTTTTTCCAATCACAATGTTAAAGATCCGAAAATTCCATCATCAATTCGACACATCAGTTCGAATGCTTTTTCTTATAGTAGGAATATTCAAACGATTGAATTTTCAAAAGACTCACAATTAATTTCAATTGGTAAATGGGCGTTCTTTTCATCATCGATTGAAATGATCACAATTCCAGCAAGCGTCACTGAAATTAAAAAATACACTTTTTATAGATGCCATAATTTGAAAACCGTTGATTTTTCAGTAGATTCAAAATTGACAACAATTGAAAGGAGCGCTTTTTATGACTCATCAATTGAAAATCTCACTTTTCCATCGTTATTGAAAAACCTTGACGAAAGGTGGAGCTATGAAGTTCGATATTTGAAATCAATTTTAATTTCAGGAAGAAATGAGCATTTTAAATATGTCGATGACAAACGTCAAATGGTTGCTTGCAAGTCAGACGCAAAAAGTGACATTTTTGATGTACTTGTTTTTGCAAGTCGAAGTATTGAAGAAGTTTTCATCCCATCAACAATTAGATACATAAATTCGCATGCTTTTTCTAATTGCAAGATGATTAAATCTCTTGAATTTTCACCTAAATCAAGGTCAATTTCAATAGGTGAATGGGGACTTCATTCTACTTCAATTGAAAGAATTTCAATTCCTTCTCGTTTCCTAGATTTTGATAATGCTGCCTTTGGGGACTGCATGAAATTACAATCAGTTGAATTTCTAGAGTGTGAAAGCTTAACAATTAACAATTATTTGTTCAGTTCATGCATAAGTTTAACGATCATATCACTTCCTAACTGTAAATCTATCACAATTTTTGAGAAGTCTTTCGAAGTTGTGTCAAAAAATTGCTTACTATTGGTCAATGCAAACGCTATTATACATTTAAACTTACGTTAATTGTTTTTTTAATGTTGAAAACATCCTATGCATTTTGCTTCAAAAACGTTGATGAAAAAGATTTAATAAAAAAGAAGCCAGCACGCAATGTTACATACTAGTTTAAATGGCAACCAAATCCATGCACCGTTTGCATAAAACTTTTTCTTTATTGTGATCGAGTACAGTATAGAATTTTATATTTTTTAAATAGTAAAGGCGATTCTTCAATTTTTTTTTTTTTTTTTTTTTTTTTACTCAAAACGTGGTTTTTAATGCTTCACTTGAGCATTTAACCAAGCAAAAATGCTTTTATAAGTTCCTTTCTCATCAGAGGCTTCTTGTGAGCCGCCTCCGTCGTTGCTTGGAACGAAACCAAATGATTTGTCATCATCGGCTGAATTCATGATTTTTTCACGATCTTGAACTTTTGTTACCTGATCATTGAAGAATCTGACCCAAGACCAGTGCCCGTTAAACTTCACTCCAGGAAGGAGGATGCCTTCAACTGTTTCGAAGTATGAAAACCAGACATTTTTGGCGCCAAGTTTGAGAAGTTGCTTGTAAGTCGGCATTTCGAATATATAAGGAAGGACAGTATCGTCATCATGGGAAGCAATCAACCAGATTGGCAGATCTTTAATCTTATTCATCTTTTCGTCAGTGAAATGTCTTTCATCAGTCTGATATACAGCAGTTGGAGCAGGATTGTCTTCCATATGGACATATTTGCCTTCTTCATCTTTCTTGAAGACCATATATGCGTAAGCTTCGCATGCTTGATAGGATGCTGCAAACATTTCTGGAAAATGTATGAGTAAATTCATTGACATGTAGCCACCATTTGAACAGCCACCAATATAGATACGATTTCTATCAACATCAGTGTTTTGTTTCAGGTAGTAGTTTATGGAATCAATTAATATGTTGAGAAAACGAGATTCTTTATCACCATTATGATTTTGTCCATCACCACAATCCATCCACATTGTTGGTGTTTGGATTGCAAGAACATAAATGCCTTTTGCGCCATTTTTAGTAGTGAAATATGATTGTATTTTTTGTTTAGCAAGATAAGTAACTGGATTACCTAGTAAATCGATATCAACATCTACTCCGCCTTCTCCTTGTCCATGAATCCAAATAATCAATGGATTCTTCGCATTATCTTTCTTTAGTTGTCTTGGCTCATAAGCTGCATATTGCAAAGTAAGCATTTCTTCTTGATTAGTCAAAGGATTTACATATTTACCCGAAAATGTACCACGTTTAGTAAATTGTTCTGAATCTGGACAAATACGATTATTAATGCAATCTTGTTTAAATCCTATCAAAGTATCTCTCCCATCAACTGTTACATGAAATGTGGCTTTGACAATGTATGTAGGAGTCCATTCGTTATGAAATTTGGCAAGGTTGAAGAAAAATGGGGCACAACTTCCAGTAGGATCAAAAACGGTATCAAGCTCCATTGTAGCGAATCTAGACCTACTATCAACTCGATCTCCTCTTTGATTAGATAAATAAAAAGCTTTGATTTCTCGATCTCTTTCTGCTGTACGAATAGAAGCTCCTTCTTTATCAACTTTTTCGATTGGATCTGAGAAGGCAAAAATAACTTTTGATACGCCAGGTCCCCAGTCATATCCAGTCAGATAAAGAGTAGCACCTACTATAGCAGTCATTGCAATATATGATATAAAACAATTGAAATTTATATCAATTGAGAAGTTATAACAAAAAAAATATTCAAAAAGATGAATTCATTTTTTTATGAACTTTGAATATATTCGATAAAATTAGAAAAATTTTACACTTTAATAGTTAATAATTGATATAATAATGAATTATTTTTTCAATGCAGTTCAAAAATTGAATGCCATCTATAGAAATAAGTGGATGCGAAATATCGGTTAAGTGAAATTATTATTCGCAGAGATACTCATATTAGATTAAGTGACAAAAAAAAAAAAAAAAAAATCATTCTGCAGTTAATATATCTGATGTTTACTTCCAAGGATTCTTGGAAAAATAAAAAAATAATTTGCAATAATATATTATTAACACAACAAATCTATTGAATTGCGATTAATCAAAATTATATTTGTGGAATTCTTTCAAGAATAAAACTTAAAGAACTTATTATTATAATAATTATTAAATATTATTAATAGAAAATGTGTTGATATCATAACATTTGCATTTTAATAACCATTAATTTTCTAAATATTTTTGATATTTTAATATTATTATATATTTAAATATATTTAATATAGGTTTTAATATATTATATTTAAGGATAAAAGAAAAATAATAATTTGAATTAAAATTTATTATTGATTCAATAAAATTTAAACTGCGATCATTTTTTTGAATAAAAAAAAACAAAATCATATGATAGTTTTAATATTGAATTTTATTCAAATTTCCCAACTTTTTAAAATAATACGATTAAGACTTGTTGAAAAATTTTTAATCAATGAAAAATTGAATTGTTTATGTAATTATTAATTGAATTAAAGCTTATGTTATAATTAATATAAAAATCTTGAATAATCATTTATTAAAATTAATAAAAAATAGAAAACAATATTTTTTAAAATACATCAAATATATTTAATGACATAGATGTGCGATTACCTTCCTATTTCCTGAAATCTACGTTTTTTTTTAAAGTAGCTATACTTTTGTATAATTAAAAATGTAACCACCATATATCGTAAAAAAAAAAAAACTTGATGGCAATTTTCTTGCAAATATTCAAGCCATTTGTAAGAAACGTATAGTTCGTTAATATACTAATACTTCAAACATTATAAATTACTTTGCTTCTTTAATAAAACCTCTCAAAAAAAATACCAAAATAGAAATATTTTTAGTAAACTTTACAAATTCACAATATTTAACTAAAGTATTTGAAACAATTTACAACTTTAAATAAAAAAGTTTTCGAAATCATTTCATTTTTTACATTATTAGAATAATTTTTTATAATATTTATAAATAACTTTACACAAGAGAGTCTAATAACAGTATCTTTGAATAAACATTTTCATTTCAATGTAAAAATGCATTTAATAGGTTTATTATTGATAACATTTGTATGTTACAAAAGTGAAACACTTTTATTTCATTTCATGCCACTTTGCACCATTAAAATGAATCATTAATGTTAAATCCATTATTTTTCAAAAATAAACGTATAAATAACCTAATTACCTATATATACACCAATTCAGATCATGAAAATTCAAATAGAAAATTTAATTGTTTTTGATAATTCAATATATAAAATTATTTCAATACACAGAAGACTAATTAAATTATTGCATTTATCAAATTTAATTCTGTTTTTAAATAGAAAATAAAAACAATTAAAAAATTTTCGGTATTTATTAACTTATCAGATTTTTTTTCAGCCTAAAGTTTTATATTATATATTTTCCCATATGAATTTTATATGATCTGTATTACATTTTTACTTGGCATATCTTACAAATCAGAATATTCATCATTTTTGATCAACTCAGAACAAATGAATTTATCAACATTAAAAAATTATGCATATTATTAAGAGTTTCTTCTACTTTGATTTTTTTTTTTTTTTTTTTTTTTTTTTTTTTTTTTTTTTTTTTTTTTTTTTTGCATTCTCATTTTAAATTATACTAATTTCAGTATCAATATCCAAAAAACAAACTTTTTTCCATAACATAAATGAATCAATTATTACGACACAATTAAGAACAAAAAAGCTAGGAACTTTTTCATACACTTTTTCAATTTTTCAGAATTTACATAATAATATGCAATCTCGCCAACTTTTGTAAAGCGAGGAACTGGTATATACATATTTTCTTTTAAGAATTTTTTTGAAAAACATTTTTAAAAACAAAACAAAAAAAAAACATGAGTATTAAAAGAATAATCAACCAAATAAAAACAATTCATTTTTCTATTCAATTTTCAATCGTTTTCAAAATATTAAAAAAAAGAAATCATTAAAATATAATGGAAGAAGATTTTGAATTAACACTGAATGAGTTCGAAATCCAACTTTGTTCCATTTCAAATGTCAATGCCTTTAAAATACCGCCATTGAATCATGCAGAAGGCTACAGATGCTCAAATTGGGAAGGCCGTCACATTTGGCAAGGCCGTCTTCGTGTATTGATCAAAGGGAAGCTTGCAAGAATTGTTCTAGAAGATCCCAACACTAGACAAGTTTTTGCAGAGTGTCCATTAGACCACCAAAATGCTGTCGAAGGAGTGATTGACTCTTACCGTTATTTTGTGTTGCGCGTTGTGAATGGAGAGAGACACGCATTCATTGGAATTGGAATAAATGAACGAAGTGAATCATTTGACTTTAAGCAGTCATGCTTAGAAGCACGGAAAAGAATGAAAGAACCAGAAACAAATCAAGCAAAAATTATTTCTGCAAGTTCGTCAGACCTACATCTCAGACCTGGAACGAAAATCACAATCAACATCCCTCCTGAAAGTGCAAAAAGGAAAAAACGATTTGTAGAGAATAACCATTTTAGACTTTGAAAAAATATTAAACTTTTACTTATTATATAATTAATGTTTTTAAATTGAGTTCTTTTCAACCAAAGTTCCATAGAATTCAATGGAGTTTATTTCTAAATAATTGTAATTTGCCCAGTTTTTATCTATGTTTCGAATTCTCAAGTATTTGAATGAATGATTGTTTTCGTTTTTAATCGGAAATGTGTGGACAAGGCTCTCTCCATTTAGGTAGGAACAATTTATTTCTTCATCAATTTTTTCCCATTCTGACTTGTTCATTGAGCCTTCAATGACCCAGCTTTTTGGATGATACCAGCTTGGACTTTCATTGCATGACCTTATCGTGTAATTCGTTGGGATGATTTCATTTTTGATGAATTCAAAACAAATCCATGAATTCTCCTTATTGTGGGTATAAAAATGTTTGGTTTTGTCATTGAACAAGAAGAGGTTCCATGCATCAAGTGACTGTGCTGATGAGTAAGTGATGTTCACTTCTTCTTTTATGTTTGATTCATTCTGCAGATAATTGATCACTCCTCCAAATTCTTGATTTGAATAAAATATTTGAATTCTTGTTTTTTGCTTTGGCTTTGTGTACCTCGTCGCTATCATATCACTCAATGCTTCATTTTTTATTTCACATGTCAGACGATAACAAACTGATTCCCAAATTTCTTTCGAAATGTCATCAAAATCGAGAATTTTAATGAACTCTTTCATCATTTCTGATGAAACATTCATAAAATAAACGTATGAATATAATTTTGAATACTTTACATCGCTCAAATAAAGTTCGTTAATGAATTGAATGAAATCGTCTTCTGTTTCAATTTGGATTTTTGAGTTACTCAGTATTTTTTCAATTATTTCATAATCATATTTTTGAATGATTCGTCGTTCGGTCTCATTTAATTCATAAAAATGCTCGGCAATATATTCTATATCGTTTTCAAGATCGTTTTTGTATAACCGACCGAATTTGTGGTGCTTTTGAAGTTTATCAAATACATTATTTATATTATATTCTTGTTCTGAATCGTGGAGGCAAATGTCAAAATCGATGATTTCTAATTCATCAAATATTTCTGAAATAAAAGGAAGTTCTTCTTCCATTAAGATTTGATCTTCAAAATTAAGTAGATTTAAAATTGATTTGAAATTTCCTTGCGATTTGGTTGTAATAATATATTCTGAATTTGTTGGATCACTGAAATGATATCTTGATATTTTTGGAGATAATAAATCTGCAATAATACGAGTTGTATGAAATTTTTCATTATTGACAATAAATGTAAATTCTTCATTATAATTATGGAGTTGGATATGTAAAATAGATGATATCTGAAACTTTATTGAGTTTTTCGTCATAACACTAAAAAATTATCCATAAAGGCCAAATAATTGACTATAAAAATATCCATAAAGGCCAAATATTTGACTATAAAAAAAAATCGGTGATTTTATAATAATGGAGTTGGAATTTTTTTTTAATTTTAATATAATAATGCACATATAATAATCTACTATTTATTAAATTTTCATATATTTCATCGTTGCTGGTGGTACTGTGTGATGCGATTTATCATAGAAATCACCAAATTTTCTGGTAATAGTGTAAATCGACGTATCTCGGGATTTTCATCATAAGCATAATATGATTTATTTTGGAATATGTTCCGCACTTTGTTATGCACAAAACTGTCACTTTTTTCTGTCACATACATAATATTTTTTTTAATCAGTTTAATTGAAATAAAATACATATTTCTCAATATTTTGGGTTAGAATTTAAATATTAATTATTCTATTAGTTCTATTCTTATTTAATAAATATAAATAAAGAATTAATTTATCAAACATTGTGCCAATTTTTAGATATTTTCTTTTTAAAATATTCTTAAAAATTTTTTGTATTAAAGGTTTCTAAACCAAAAACAAAATCATTTAAAAACAATTACTTAAATATGGTATATAATGTACCAAACAATTGAAATTCATATTTAATTCAGAATATGTCTCATTTTTATGAATTGAACATGATCCCAATTGGTATATTGAAAAAAATAAAACAAAATAAAAACAATAATATTTAGTACACATATTAAATATATAATATTCATTTGTTTGTGTACTTATTTTAATGAGATAAATGAAAAATATTGAAAATTTGAATTCATTCAATTTCGTTTGAGACTTTTTTAATGGAAAGAATTTTAAAATTTTAATGGATTCCAAAAACAATCTCTTAGAAGATTTTTTAAATTTTCAAAAGAATCTGGAAAGTAACACTAATAGACACAATTTCTCAGATAGATTTTCTGCTATTATTCTTGAATATAATTTCTCAATTATTTCAGATGATTCGCTTTTGGAACAAGAAATGGAAAGTAAATTATTTAAAAGCTTATTTTATTCACCAATTATTATAATTTCTCAAGATGATGATTTAAATCGAAATACTCAAGATAAGTATCTCATCATTACTTATGAAAAAACAATAATAATTTTAAAGCAATCAAAAATTTCTTTCCTTCATGCAATATTATATTATAACACTGATAAGTTGGCTTGCTTTTTGGGAGAAGCAGAAAAAAACATCATAGATTTGGTTTCTCTCGATAAAATCAAAAACAGATTAATTAAGACCGACGACCTCTTTTTGTATGAAATTGAAAAGTTTACTAGTAAAATAAACATTAAGAAAAAACAATTTTATAGAATTTGGAAGATTATTGCACCATGCATTACTGGATATTTGATAAAAAAGGGATATTTACAAACTAAATTAGATAGATTCAGGATTTTTTATACCAGCAATGATATTTCTCAACAAACAGAAAATATAGACGAAAACGAGTACGTAGAACTAAGAAATCTTGGTTCAGGATGTAATTCAATAGTTTTTTTGGCATATTTTTTAACACAAATGAAATTGATGGCGATTAAAATTCAGAATGAAACAGAATTGGTTAAACGAGAAATAAATAATTACATCACAATAAGACATCCATTATTACCAATTTTCTATGGAACGGTTAAAGAAAAAAACTATATTGTAATTGAATTTATAAATGGTCAAAATTTATTTTATTTAAGAAAAATAAAATTAGAAGAAGATGATATAATTACAATCATTTTTCAATTGTTAGTAATTGTTTATTATTTTCATTCAAAAAATCTTATAATTCGCGATTTTAACTTACTAAACTTAATGATTGATTTTAATAAGACGTTAGTAATGATAGACTTTGATCGTGTTATTGACAGCAGTAAAGGCTCAGATAAAAATGCCACCATGGAGTTCCCAGAACAATATTTTGCTCCAGAAATTACTAATAATGGATTTACTTTTTCCAGCGATATCTATTCATTAGGTCAAATAATATCATCAATCATATCAATAAGAAAACCATCAATTAATATATCTAAATTAATTGATCAATGCACAAATAAAGATCCCAATAAAAGACCAAGTATTTTTCATTTAATTAAAGAATATTACCAAATTGCATACTTAAAATTACACAATTTGCTTGCTCTACAACCTTTATTTCTCACTTTTGAAAATCAATTGAAGTCATTGCAGGATGAAATTGAGAATTTTCCATACGATACCAACAATATTAATCAAATATTTCCAGATATACTGTGCAATCTTGGTATCATATATTTAGAAGGTAAATATACTTCTCAGGATATTAATAAAGCAATTCATTATTTCACGCTCGCAGCTAATATTAATTGCCCTAAAGCACAATATAATCTTGGCTTAATATATTCAAAAGGTGAATATGTCACGCTAGATATCAACAAAGCAATTCGTTATTACTCACTTGCAGCTGATCAAGATTATTCACAAGCACAATTTGTTCTTGGGGCAATATATACGTATGGAAAAAATGTACCATGTGATATTGAAAAAGCCATATATTATTATACTCTAGCTGCCAACAACAACCACCCACATGCTGAATTTATCCTTAATGAAATAAATAAAGCAGATGAAGATAATTTTCAAGATAATAATATATTTTTTTATAACTTAAAACTCACTGCTGATAATAATATTCCAGGAGCTCAATATAGTATTGGTTTGCTGTATGAAGAAGGTAAATATGTCACAAGAGATATCAACAAAGCAATTCATTATCATTCACTCGCTGCTGATCAAAATTGTCTAGAAGCGCAGTATCATCTTGGTTTGCTGTATGAAGAAGGTAAATATGTCACAAGAGATATCAACAAAGCAATTCATTATTATTCACTCGCTGCTGACCAAAATTATTTAGAAGCGCAGTATCATCTTGGTGTAATATATGAAGAAGGTAAATATGTCACAAGAGATATTCAAAAAGCAATTCATTATTATTCACTCGCTGCTGATCAAAATTGTCTAGAAGCGCAGTATCATCTTGGTTTGCTGTATGAAGAAGGTAAATATGTCACAAGAGATATCAACAAAGCAATTCATTATTATTCACTCGCTGCTGATCAAAATTGTCTAGAAGCGCAGTATCATCTTGGTTTGCTGTATGAAGAAGGTAAATATGTCACAAGAGATATCAACAAAGCAATTCATTATTATTCACTCGCTGCTGATCAAAATTGTCTAGAAGCGCAGTATCATCTTGGTTTGCTGTATGAAGAAGGTAAATATGTCACAAGAGATATCAACAAAGCAATTCATTATTATTCACTCGCTGCTGATCAAAATTATTTAGAAGCGCAGTATCATCTTGGTGTAATATATGAAGAAGGTAAATATGTCGCACGAGATATTAAAAAAACAATTCATTATTATTTACTTGCTGCTGATCAAAACCATTTTAAAGCACAATTTAATATTGGTGTATTATATGAACAAGGAAAATACATAGCCAGGAATATAAACAAAGCAATCCATTATTATTCACTTCTTGCTGATCAAAATTGTCCAGAAGCACAATATAATCTTGGATTAATATACTTAAAAGGGGAATATGTTAAACAAGATATCAATAAAGGGATTTATTATTTGACACTTTCTGCCAATAATAATATGTTAAAATTTCCCCAAGCATCAAACATTTGTGGAATATTATATGTAAACGGAATATATATTAAACGAAATGTTGATAAAGCAATTCATTATTTTACATTAGCTGCTGATCAAAATCATCCAAGAGCACAAAACTTTCTTGGTGCATTGTATTTGCAAAGAGATCATCTTATATATGATCTCAACAAAGCAATTCATTACTTGACATTAGCTGCCAATCAAAATATATCAGAAGCACAAAATAATCTTGCATGCATTTATTATCAGAAAAAATATGGTAAATTTGATATTGACAAAGCAATTCATTATTTTACATTAGCTGCCAATCAAAATTTGCCAGAAGCCCAATATAATCTTGCGTGTATTTATTATCATAATGAATATAACAAATATGATATCGGAAAAGCATTCCATTATTTTAAATTAGCTGCCAATCAGAATTCACCACAAGACCAACATAATCTTGGTGTAATATATTTATTTGGTCATTATGGTCCTAGAGATATTAACAAATCAATTTTTTATTTTACTCTTGCGGCTATTCAAAATTTCCCAGAAGCACAATTCAGCCTTGGAAGATTATATGATGAAGGGATATATATTATACAAGATATTAAAAAAGCAATTCATTATTATTCGCTTGCAGCAAATCATAATTATCCAGATGCACAATACAATCTTGGCTTAATATTTGAAAAAGGAAAATGCATCAAAAGAGATATAAACAAAGCAATTCATTATTATTTACTAGCTGCTTATCAGAATTATCATGTAGCACAATACAAACTTGGAGTATTATATGATAAAGGAAAACTTGTTACAAGAGATATTAACAAAGAAATTTATTATTATACACTTGCCGCTAATCAAAACTGTCCAGAAGCACAATTTCAGCTTGGATTAATATATTATAATAGCTCAAATATAAAAAAAGGACAATTATTATTATTACTCTCAGCCAAGAATAATAACAAACCTGCTAATTTTGTATGTGGGTTTTTGTATCATGAGGGAAAGACGATAGAGAGAGATATAATGAAACTCTATTCATTATTACAAAGAAGCATCATCATTTAATAGGCAATATGCCAAAAACAATCTTGGAGTTATTTATCTAAAAGGTTTTTCAAACCAAATCTCACCAAATGCAGCATCAGCAATTGAATATTTTGAAGAAGCAATTCGACAAAAAAATGATCCTTTATCAAAGTATAATTTGGCCAATATTTACATGTATGAAGAAAAAATTAATCAAGATATCGACAAATCAATTAAATTACTAATTGAAATATTTAATGATTTTTTTTTATTCTCATATTTTGTTATGCTTAGCATTAATTAAAAAACATGGATTCGATTTAAAAGGAATTATGCAAGAATTAAATGAAAAAGTAAAAGAATTGAATAACATAAATACAATAATTAGCTTGGTATACAAAGTAATTTGTGACAAAATATTAATGAATCAATCTAATTTTGATCATATTTATGAATCTTTTAGAGATATTAATTTCTTATATAATATTAATTTAGACTATATCCCTTCATATTTCCTATATTTAGATGAAGAAAAAAAATTTCAATTTAAAAATGCAAAAGACATTTCTCCAGCTTTTTATGAAGGTTTTGGTTTCGATATATAAATTGACCAAAGCAGATAATGTACTAATACACTTGCTATAGCAATTGATAAAGTATTTTGAATTGGATGTTTTGCTGTTATAGATATTATTGTATCGACAATTGAATAAATCATTAATTTAATTACCCATGTTTTCTTCGATGGGAGATACTTTTTCCTATTGAATTCCATTTAAAATTCAATGTATCAGCTTATTTTTGAAATAAAAGTATTCAAAAAAGAATTGTCATCATTGATTTTTTTTCTAAGACATTTGCATTCAAATCAAATAGATAAAAGAATTGAAAGATATTTAAATCTATTGGAACATATTTTTCTATATTTAAAGAGCTTTATATTTTATAGTATTTATTTTTCATGAATATATAATTTATAATTAGCAAATATGTTTAAAATTATTTGAAAATTATTACATTTTATTATATATAGACTAAATAATCATCATTTAAAATTGAATGCTTTATTTGATTCTAATTCAAATTGAAAAGATATCAATTTAATAATGCTTATAAAACATTTTTTCAATTATTAATAATGTTTGAATAATCAGCCTTGTCATTATTATAATAATTTTGTGATTTAGTAATTTATAAAATATTATCTTTTTCTGAAGAAAAATAATATAAATTCAGAATTTTGTAATAAAATTAATATAATAATCTCAATTTTCTGAAGATAAAATATAAATTCAGAATTAAATAATAGAATAAAAATATCTTATTTTATGAAAAATAAATCAAAAAAACTAAATTGCCTTTTTAAATATATACTATTAAATTGAAATATGTAATTATAATTTTATAAATTAATTAAATTTTGCTTAATTTAATTTTTATTTTTTTTATTTTACCAATAAAAAAAGAAAAAACATCATGAACAATATTTGATCTCAAATAATATATGATATACTCCCTTCAATTTGTCTATTTATCAAATAAATACCAAAATAATATTTAATTATCTCGAAAAAAAAGATGGTGAAAAAATCATATAAAAGTATTGTATGAAGAATTTATTACATTACTATTCATATCTAAGCCATTTTTATTAAAGTAATGAAGCATAAAAACTCAAGATATATAACAATCAAAAAGACATTTAATAGATTTTATGTTAAAATAAAAATTTAAGTAATGTATATGTTAAATATGTATATAAATTTCGGTTACACCAAGTATATTTAAAAAAAATTTTAATCTTAAATTATGCATTTTGCAAGGATAAAAAAATAAAAAGAGATGAAACATCTTTTATTCGAAAGCTAATTACCAGAGAAATATTTTTTGATAATAAACCATTGTTTAAAATGAAGTACATTTTCAAACAAAAAGAATTTTTTCAGCTTTTTTTTTTTACCGAAAATATTATTTTTGAAAAATAATAAGCTTTAGATAGATAAAACATTTTTAAAACTTTTTTTTTGAATTCCTAAAAAATGAAGGAGAAAACTAATTTTTTTGAAAAAAATAAATAAAAAACGTATTTTTTTTTTTTTAAAAAATTGAATAATAAAAAAAGAACTGTCATATTTTGAATAAATAGAAAATATGTTCTAAAGAAAATAAACGTACTCTAGAACTTTTTTAAACAAAAATTGTGAGAGAATAATATGTAAATCATTGAATTGGAAAAAGTATCTCCTATCGTAGAAAACATGGGTATTAATCTTGTTCTTCATCGAAATCATTCATTTATTTGCAATTAGATAAAGAAAATATAATTTACAATTAATGAAATGAAATATTGATTATTTACCTATTAGGCCTTATTTTTTTTACATCACAAATACTATAAACGTCTTTTTAACGTCTTTTTTCGTAAAATAACGATTTTTTGATTTGTAGTATTAATAAAACTTTTTGAATGCGAATAAATTTTTTTATAGAGGGGTCAACCGCTCAACCGTTGTCAAAAAATTGAGAGAAATAAAAAATCTAAAGATCAATGCAAAATAAATTATTAAATAAATATAACAGTATTTATGAATAATAAAAAATTGCATTAAAAAGAATTTTCTTTATTTTGCCAGGAGTTAGAAGAGATCAAAGTTTTAATGACATGTGATATGAATTATATTTTTTAAATATTAAAAATCATTATAAAAAGCCATTAATTAATATATTTTTGGATTTAAACTCCTTATGATCAAACAAATATTCAATTTTATTCAATAAAACCCTCAAAAAATTATAAAAAAACATCAAATAAAAGATATTTTCAAAGTTTTATTATTTCTCCTCATGAAAAACAAAAATTGAAGAAAAATAACCATAATCATCTATTAATAAATGGTTAAACAATCAAAAGTAAACAAACATTTATTACTTTTTTTTTTTGAAATATATATCAATAATTTTATGAAATAACAGTACGTTTAACTGTTAAAATTTCAATTATTGTGATATATAAATAAATAATTCCTAACAAATTTCATATTTTAATATACTATTTTATTTGATTTAATTCTTCATTGTAGAGATATCATTTTTTGGTTTTTTTATATTTTATTTCAATTATTTTATATTTTATAATTATAATATATTTAAATTTTTTACACCATAATATTTAATTCATAAGATATATTGGCTTGAAAGAGAATAATAGTTATATGAAAAAGTGGGAATTTTCAAATTTTTTTAATGAATTTTTATTTCCTCTATAATTCCTGGCAAAATAAGCGAATTTTTAATTTGAGCATAAAAATATATATTACTATATATAAAGAATTAGAATAATTATTTTATTTAATCAAATCTTTATAAAAATACTTTTTTGACATTTTCTTGGCGGTTGACCCCCCTATATAGAGGTGCGAGAACTAAAAAATTTTTTAAAAAACGATCAACTTTAATTTTTAAACTTTTGTAATATCTTGGAAAATAGTAAGTATAATTTATTTTTTGCAGAATAAATAAGCATTATATTCTAATATAATAATAAAAATATATTAATTTAATATTTATCTTCATTATAAGCAACCAAAACATATGAATTTGCTTATAAAAAACAAATTCATATTTATCTTGATCAATAATCAGTTATTTTTAATAATATATTTTATTATATTTTTTATTTCTAATTTAACATTGAATTAAGTATTTATTAAATATTTATATTGGATAATTTCGCAAGATATTAATATTCCTATTTTCAGTTTTTCATTATTTATAAATATCTCATAATATTGTTTATCTCTAAGGGATAACTATTTAAAATTTATTATAAATTTCAATAATTATTATGATTCTAGAATATTATTGAAAACGGCTCGCCAAGAGACATTTTAAAACTCTCCCATTCAAAATAAAGTAATTACTTTATTTTCTCTCAATTGCATTCAATTTTTTTAAAAAAAATAAAAATTCAAGAAAAATGATATTTCTAATTAAGATATTTTCTTGACAATTTCAGAAATCAATTATTTTATGGTATTGAATATAATAATTTGTGTTTTGTGGAATTTTAAGCCATTCGGTCGAAATTTTATTATTAACATATTTTACTCAAAATCTTTTACATTTTGAATTTGATGATATATTAATATGTATATTTATTTAAAAAATATATTTTCACAGGAAAACTAGAATTAAATTTGAAAACTACTGATAAAATTGCATTTTAAGTTTTGAAAATCCCACAGAAAAAATGGCCCTATCTTTTATGCTAGAACTATTCTAAAATAATAATTATATAATTTAATGCTTATATAAAACTTTGTAAAAACTTTTTAGGAATGAATTTTAAGATATATTTAAAAAAAAATTTGACCAATTTTTTTTTGAAAATTTGATAGTACATACAAATATTTCTATATGTGCAATCAATATTATTCTTATAAGCATTCAATATCGTTCAAAAATATATATATATTAAAAATGATATTTTTATTATATTTTTCTTGGAAATGATTATAAAATTTTTTATTGTCTGGTATATTTAATAAAAGTATTTTTAATTCTAGTTTTCATGAAATTAAATAAATTGAATATCATCATCATATGTTAATTACTTTTAAATAAATGCTGAATTTGTCACATATTTATGGTATATACATAATGTTAGAATGCCTTTTTAAAAATCTTTTTAATCAAACTTGAAAATCACCAATATGAAATACATTTAAATTTTGGCCTCTATTATTTGAAGTAAAACTCATAAATAAGAACTTATGAAGACGTTCATGGTTCCCCTATTATAAAACCGTTGATTGGAAAGAGCAAATCTCAAAATCATCATCTCTATCAGGTAGTAATATAATTGCTAGATATATAAATTTATCAGATGACAAAACAAAGAAAATTAGAATAAAAATGAAGTGTAAAAAGAAGGATAGACTAGATAATATCAAGAAACTTCATCATATTTCAAAAATGACTGAAGAAGAATTAAATTCTTTACAAATTGAAGATGATTTTATATTTTTTATTAAAAATAATAATCTAATTGATGCTCATTTTAAGGAAGATAACATAAATGATGAAGATTTTCCAGATTATTTGAAAAAAAATTTTAAAATGGGACAGATTAATATTGAAAAATGGATCAAAAAACACAAATAATTAATTTAAATAAATTTAATATTACAATTATCTTTAATATCAATAAAAACTTAATTCATAATAAATTGAATAGTTTACATCAATTTCTTTGAATATTATAAAATACAATATTTTGTCTCCTGCCAAATAAATATTTATAAAAATCATGTATAACATATGATATTAAGTGAGGATATACATATATAGGAATCAAGCATTTTAATCATATTTCCAAGTTCTCGCACCTCTCCCTATATTTTTTTATTTTTTGAAGAATCAAAAATAATATTATTTAATTTGAAAAACATTTTACTATTTTATCTTTTTATTTTTAAATTATTTAAAACATTTTTAATATAAAAAAATAATTGTAGATCAAGATAAAAATAAAAAACTAATATCGAGAAAATAACGTATTTACAATTGTAATTACAATTGTAATTTTTAAACGGACAAGTTGTATACAATTGTAAATACAAAAACCAAGGCTTATTACCTATATTATTTTTATATTATAAAATAAAGCATATCATAAAAACTGAAAGAAATATCGTTTGAGGAAATCACTTTTTGAATTAGAATAAAACAAACAGCCAATTCAAAAAATATTACTTTGTTTTTTTGCCAATTAATTCAGAAGAACTACATATAAAAGAGGTGATTTTAGACCTTCGGTCTAAACTCCCCACTTTCACGTCATTTTGAAGGGATCAGCTTGGAAACCTTGAGAATTCGTTAATGATTCCCGTTGCTGAGTTGGTGTTAAGAATTGGGTGTTTATGGAGTTCAGATTGGATTCGGGAATGAAGGGTTGGAGATGAATTTATGTGATCCTTGAGAATTGATTCGAAAGTGAAGGTCTGGGAAGTTAGGTCTAAAATCACCGGAGGTCTTGGAAGTGGGGATGTGAGGGTTGATTTGAAGGGTTGGAAGGGGCAGATATGGATCATAAGTTTTGCGATAAAGTGGTCTGAGATGATGTGAAAATTTAATGAATACGAAATGGAACCAACAACTAAGACTTACTTTATAACTGACACTTATGAGAACCAGTTTCCGATCGATTTTGTGTATTCAAAGAACCGTAAATATGTCGTTTTTCAGTACTGTAGGGCTACGTGTAATGGATATATAGATGCCGAGACGGAATGCCATGCAACGTTCATTCAAAGGGACAAGTATTGTGATAGTCTTGTGTGGTATGCAAACGTGATGCCAAGTGATGATAATAGAAAGTATGAATATATAGGAAACAAGAGGGACTTCAAGATATGGTTCACTGATTCTAAAGGTAATGAAATCAAGCCTGATGACTTTAAAGTATTCCTCAAATTGATCTACTAAATGCAAAAATAATGATTAACATGAACGATATTTTTGGATGAATCTCTCTTAGTAATAGCCATCAGGGACTCCGTTAGCATAGTACTTAACGGATCCACGAGCCCATGTGAAGTATGTGTCTGTACAAACCCACATTTCTGGTGCAGGAGGGTGAACGTTTGGATTGGATGCATCGTAGTTGTAGTATGTGTCGTTAGCACCTCGATATAATGGTTGGCCTTTGAATTTGATTGTGACTGTGTTTCCGCCTGTGTCAATGCCATCGAATACATATCCAGAGTTGGTTCGTTCGAGTTGGAAGTTAATGCAGAAGCTAGTGGCATCGCTTATGGTGTTCTTGTAACGAGTTCCATCTGGGGCATTCAATGACATTGTCCATGAGTCTTCAAGTTCGTGGGATGGTCTGAGAGAGCCGTCTAATTCGTTTGAGATGAGTTGGTATTGATAGAATCGTGGTCCGATAGTGGAATCAAACTCTGTGTCTGGGTATTTGACGTTGTTGATGGTGAGTTGAACGTTCTGGTACATGATGTTGTCGAAGCATGTTATTTCATTAGTTCTTTTAGGGAACATGACTGTGATGTTGGTGGCATTCGAGAGAGCAATTGATTTGGAAACATCGAGACCTGCATCAGTGGCTAGACCTTGGAAGCCTTCACGAACGAGCTGTTGGGATGGAATGAGGAGAGGTGTATTGAGTTCACGGATGAGTCCATTGAGGCAATCAGGTTTGACACCAAATCCGGCAAGATCTGATTTCATGGTAACGATGGTACCTCCACGGCAGTTTAAGATGACTTCTTCGGTCTTGTAAGCAATAACTTTAGAGGAATCACCAAGGACTGGGAGTGTTTGGTAACCTTCATTTAGCAAATCATTTGAACCATCTTGAGGGGCATCAGATAATTTGTATTCAGTGACGATGGTTGATGGGGATCCAATTTGAGAGAATTTGTTGGAGATGGTCATGTTGGCTGGTACGTCTTGTTCGATGATGGAACAGTTGAGGAGTTCTTCGATTTCTTTGACTACAGATGGTTGAACTTGATGCCATACGAGTGCTTCTGTTGATGATTTGATTTCTTCTTCGATTTCACCACAGATGGAGTTTGGATAGAGTTGCCATGCTTGGAATGCAAGTTGATCGGTAAAGTAAATGGATGCTTCAAATGTGATTCGATGAGCATTACCATCAGCTAATAAAGTAAGTGGAACGTAAACACCACACACTGATGGAGACATTCTAGATGTGTTTTCCCATAATGAGTAACGATGTTTGGCTGGTTCTTTGGCATCGATTGGTTTGATTGAGTTGTATGCAAATGATTCTCTGATGAGTTCGTCTTGCTGGTATTCTTTGAGCATTACGTTGTCGATCCATAAACGAGCATCACTAAAGAGTTCTACTGCATGTTTGAAACCAATGAATATACGGTTAAGGTTAGCTGTATCGCCTTCAAGATTAAGTGTTTTGTTGAGTTGGACAACGAGATTGAGTTTGGCAGTAACGAAATTCTTTTCCATTTGTGAGATGGTGTGTCCTTGATGAGTCCATTTGATTTTTGTTTTTGTACCGATTGGCATTGGTGCATCTTTGTCGTCAACGTCCTCAGTAAACCAACCAAATGTATGATCTCCACCATTGTGAGCAATGAGGTTTCGAAGTTTTGATTGGAAGAATTTGAGAACATCACCTTCATCATTACCGGTGTTCTTGAGTTGAGCATTCTGATATGTCATTCTTTGAGTTGTGATTAAAAAAAGATTCATGTGAAGTTGTATTTTTAGAATTTTAATATGAATCCAAAGAAAATGGCATTTGGGACATGGTTTAAGAACTTGCTGGTGAAAGGGAAGAATTTCATAAAGAAAGCATCTCCATACATTCGTAAGGGAATTGAAATAGCACGAAAAGTTGGGCCTATGTTTGGTGATACAGTTGGTGGAATCGTTAATAGTATTGCTAATGGAGCCGATTACTTGCTCAATAAAGTTGCACCAAATCCACCTAAAACAAATCCAACCAAATTAAAGCCTTTACCAATAGATTTCACAAATTTCGATTCAACGATTAATGATGATTCAAACAATAAGGTGGAAATGATTCAAAGACCAATTCTTGGTGGGAATAAAGGTAGGCTAACTCCAATCTTGAAGTGACTTAAATGAGTTCATTGATGATTAAATGTGATTGTTTATTTTAATGTACATTAAATGGAAGTAAAAGTGATTGGACCTATTAAAGAATACTTGAAAACATTTAACACTCCAGATGAATTCAATTTATGGTATGCTAAAAATAAAGACGAGATTGATAAGATTACGACTCATAAACTTAATAAGATGTATTACATTGAGGGATATCGTATAACGAAAATCAAAGGGGTGTTGTGTTTGAAGAAAGCTGTCAAGAAACAGGTAGATGAAACGGTAAATGATCAAGACGAAACGATACATCATGAAGAAATCAAAGATATCAATAACGAAATTGCTGAACATTCACAAAGTATTGAGAGTATTAAGGCTGATATAGTTGCTATTAAGAATGCCATTAACGAGATTGTTAAGGCTATCAATAATGGTTAAATTGAAGGATGTGCAATTGTGTACAACGTTGATGAGATGGAGTAAATGATGTATTTTTGAAGGTTTTTGATGACCGGACGATTTCGTCCACTCGTGTTTTCATTAGGATTTTCGGTCCGGACTATTTCGTCCACACCTATTTTTGGATCCATTTTCATTAGGTTTTGAGGTCCGCGTGAAATCGCGCACACCCATTTTCATTGATGATTTGAAGGTGTACAAATCCGACCACCTTCTCGAGACCTTCTAAAATGAACCAAATTTGAAGGTATTCTATGCTAGCCCGAATTCGGTACATGCAGGAAATTAACCTCTAAATCGAACCATTTTAATTGGTTGTAAATGTTTAAACAAAGGTTTGACTCGGATTCATCAGACTCTTTTGATTACGTTCATGATATGGTTAGAGATTGTCTGAATAAGAACAAGAAACAGATCACGAATGCATTGATCAGAAAGATCCACAAAGACATCAATATTTACTATAATTCTGTGAATATATTCGTTGGCAAACAAGGTTCGGGAAAGACGTTATCAGCAATTGAAGAAATCATTAAAATAGCGTCAATTCCAAATGCTGCACATCTTCTCATATATGTATCCAAAACTGGTGAGCAGAAAGATGTTACATTTGAGTCATTAAGGGAACTCATTGAAATACCAATAGCATATGTTTCTCAAGAGAATGCTGAAGAATACGTTAATGCTTTGTTGAATTATAAGCAACTATATTACACAATCCGGAAGGAACACCTTGAAGACAAAATCATTGATGAGCAACGAATCGAGATATTCAAAGCATTGAAAGTTAATGATTTTCGTGAACCAATGTTGCATACATTGATACTATTTGATGATATTGCTAATAACAAATTACTTGCAAATGAGAAATCATATTTCAATAATCTGATGACTACATGTCGACATAACCATATATCATTCTTCTTGAATGTCCAGTTCTGGAAATCGTTATCAACAACCATTAAATCAAATGTCTCTACAGTATTCGTATTTGGGACATATTCAAAAGAGCAGTTGAGATATATTACTCATCAGATTCCTATGAGCATATCGTTTGATGAATTGTATGAACGATACAAAAATATGAATAAACATCAAAAGATTGTAATCGATTGCAATAATGGAAATGTAAGCTAATAAGAATATATTTAATCAAATCCATACCTTTGTCTGGCTTTTTCTTTGGCTGCTGCAAAGTCTTCATCATATTTTTGTCTATATCCCTTAACATGTTCATTAAGATATGTGATGATTTGACCTTTAATGGTATTAATATATTCTTCTTTGGAAGTGGTTAATACATCATGCATATAGGTTCTAACAGCTTGTTTAACAGATGGTTTCGCAAAGAGCCATTTCTCAAATGCTTTATATTCTGGGGTTTCTGCAACATCATCAGATTCGAAATCAATGTGGTAATTTGGTTCATATTGTTGTTTCAATACAACGAATTCATTCTGTCTTTCTTTAAGATCTTGCATCTGAGACAAACATGGATCTTTAACTAATGCTGCATACATTGCTGCTGCAAGTGATGCTTCAAATGCTTTACTTTGACTTACTTCTACAGCAACTTTACGAGCAAATTTGGCACCTTCTTCAGTACCTCCACCGAGTTCAAGAAATGCTTGTTTGCATGCTGGGGCAACAATGTAACGTGCAAATGCTTGATATGATGATAATGATTTTGATGGTGCATGAATATTCATTCTCTTACTCCATGCTTTATGTATTTTTGGATCATGATGAGTCCATCTAGTAACCTCTGAATAGTCATCATTATATACAGGTCCATAGTAATCATTATAGATCCAATCTTTAAAGCTTTGTTCTTTACGTTTGTCTTTCGTATCGTGACCAGTGTAATACAAATTCTTGAAGACTGCATCAGAATTCTTAGTTGTATATCCATTAACAGCAACAATTTTACCATCACGTCTAACAACAAATTCTGATATTTTGTCTCCATCGAGATCTTCTGCTCCACCTCTATATTTATTGTTTCCACCTTTTGGATTTTTATTCCAAATCTCAAATGCACCTGGCATGAATTTAGTGGATCTAACAATATCACGTGCCATCTTACTGCTAACTAGGTTCTTAAGTGTATAATTATTAACTTCTTCAGGAGTATAATTGAATCCAATGGGTATCTTAGCTTTATGTGTTGGCCTACTTTTAATTTTTACACCTGCTTCGAATTCATTGAATGGTGCATGATTGAATTGCCAACGCCATGGACGTTCACCTTCTTCTTCTGGTGGGGGTAATTCTGGTGGACGTTCACCTCCTTCAATTGCTGGTTGTTCATCTGACATCTTTGTGTCGACATTAAAAATAATGATAACCGATTCTTAAATCAAAATATTTCATTTATGAAACCCTTGCATCTATTTGAACAAATTTCTTTCATAACATCAATGCTGGATAAACATGTACTCATACAATGTTGCATGGAATGTCACATGGAATCAAATCACTGCATTTCCATTCTGAACAAATTTCAATTTTACCAGGTTTCTTGACCAATGGGTCTATTCCAAATCTAACTAAAAGTATATCTTTATAATTTCGGCATTTTGAGAATGATGGATAATAGCCTTTCCCTAATTTGATGACATCAGGTCTATGGCCATCAATATAATATATTGTTACTTTCGAATCTTCGTGATCATATGAGGCAACACCATAAAATATCATTGATCTCTTGTAACAATGGGCATTTAATTCTGGCTCTGTAAACAATCCTGTATGACCACTAGTGAGCATCAAATGAGGATTATCTAGCTCAATACCTTGATTCAAACATATTTGCTTAAAGTAATTGTGAACACTTTCAAGATAAGCTGAGTTATCTAAACTTGCAATCGTAGTTGATCTTTTCTTATATTTTTCCATTTCATTTTTATGCATTGCATTCTGGTGATTTGTATATGCTTGAAGATTTTGAGGATAGTTGTTGTTAGCAGTTTGGGCTAATTGGAATTGACGATTATTTTGATTATCTTTCAGAATATCTTCATCATGTTTAGCATTGGCTTGAATATGTGCTAATGCAACTACTTTATTGTTATCACTATTATGTTCAATAACTTGTAATGCATTCTGATTTGGCTCTGTTAATGTAGCTTGTAATTGATTTCCATTCTGACTCATTGTTTTGGTATTAACCATATTTTTATTGAAATCCATTGAAGGATCATAAAATTCATCTAAATTGAAATAATTATTGTTATTGTTATTGTTTGATGGTTGGGAGTTGTTGTTAGATGGGAATTTGAACCCATTATTGTTTGATGATTGGAAGCTGTATGGATTATTGTTTGTTCCAGATGAATTATTGTTTGTTCCAGATGGATTTCGTCTGTTTGAACCTGTACCTGGTGGATGTCTTCCTCCAAATAAACCACTCATTTTGGATTAACATTAAATTAATTGAGATGTATAGTGCAAAATAGTTTAACATTAAGATAAATGACTGCAATATTAACCAAACAAAATGCATTAGATGGAGCCTTGATAGGAGGTTCTGGCAAAGGTGGTGATGGAATATTTGATTCAATTCATGTTAAAGGTGATGCAACAATCGATGGTAGTTGTAAAATATTCATTGGTGAAGAATATGGTGAACCTCAAAGTGTCAAAGAATGTTTCGAAACATTTGGGAAAGCATTGACAGATATAACTAACGACATTCAATCACATCGAACTGTTATCGATACACATGGGACCAAACTTGCTGACCATGAAGATAGAATTTCAACTTTAGAGAATGCTCCTCCATCTGCTATTGAAAGTGTAATGACTTATGAAGAAGGTTGTGATGAATTCATTATCGATGCAAATAATATCCATAAATTAAGTGATTCGGATTCTCAGGACAGTTCAACATACAACATTCTTGAGATTGATTACTCTGGATCTGTAAGTGGACAAGTCTTTGAGATCATCTTTCCAAAGAATCTTGAAATTGAGAATGCTTATATTTCATGTGACACCCAAAATAGATTCACAAATCCCATTATTGAATACATCACAGATTCACAAAGCGATTCCAAATATCAATTGAAGTACATCAGCAATGAATCAAAACCTCGAATATACATGTCGAAATCTGCAATCTATGACCCATTTGAACTATATACTGATGGATTCATGAAGATCAAATTCGTTGGGAAAATGCATCAAATTGCAATTATTAAAGACTCACAAAGCGATGGAGGTAACGATACATTAATGAATCTCAAGTGTAATCTCATTGATGCTGACAATTGCTTCAAACTCTATAGGTCTCCTTTACCAGATTTCTATACAATCAAGTCAATCGGGGATTACAATTTGGATACTGCAAATGGTTTATATTATGCTGACTGGGGATATAATCCTGGTTCCGATTCATTCAATTCACTCATTGAAGGACAGACATTCGAGCTTCATGATAACGTATTTGGGACTCATTACAAGCTTACTAAATCTGGAGGTAAATGGATTGGTACCAATTATTGCGTTAACATTCCACTGAAGATGCGTAAAGAGAATTCATATGGATCCTTGAATAGAGACATTCCATACATTTCAATCAAGAAGAATGCTGCTAACATATTTGCTTTGAAGGGTCTAATCAATTATGAATCCGGGAATCCATTAAAGATGATGCTTGACAAAGGTATGATAACATATAGTTCCAATACTAGAATGGGTGATCCAGATGAAACCAATGATGTCTGGCGTGTATGGTTTGGATGCAATGAAGATAAGAGTGGAGACTATTCTGCTACATTAACCCTTGATGGACATACTTATGAATTCATCATTGGATTCAAATATTCATGGAAGCATGAGCATACATATGAGATCAAAACCGACAACTATTTTGAATATATCCCTTACCGTTATGAATCATTCATTGAAACAGATTCTGATAATTTGAGAGTTTACATGAAGGCATCACCAGAATTCAACATCCCAATTGATGAAAATATTGAATACCCAGGTGGCAATACATTCGAGTTTCTAGCTTCAACGGGTTACTATTCTGTATCACCTAGACCGGAATCTTGCACAACATTGATGACAAACTTCAATATCCAAACATCTGGAATAGTCATTGGAGAGAATATTGAATCACATATCTTTGAATTGAATTCGTTAGGGAATGTTGTTGATATAGCTGTTAACGACATATCATCTTTGGAGAAATATTGTAATCGTTTGCAGAAAGAATTTGATGACATGCAACCTAAATTCAGCTGGTTTGATTACATTGCCGGTAAGTTCGTTAACATTGGATCATCTGTATTTACATTTGGGAAAGTCGGTGCTGGAGATCTATTGCAAATCTCTATTGATGGAATTAAAGGTCTTTCTAAACTATCATTTGCCAAAGATGCTGATAAAGATGATGGAATAGAATTAGAAGATATTGATGAAGTCGTTAGAGACAAATCTGTGAATCAATCAAGAGAAATCATTAAAGAATTGACATATGTCGATACCATCATTGAGATCCCAAATGAGAAATATTGTCACAGATATTATACTGATACATTGAAAGGTACATTAGAAGTTGAAACCAAAGTGGACAATGAGGGTGAAGTAATCAAGTTAAACACATATTCCATCAATGAAGATAAGAGTTTCACATCAAATGAGTCAACAAATGGGTCACTTTATGAAATTACTTTCGAAGATCCATATTTAATGATTATCACCATGGGAAGTCATGAACCATTATCAGTTAGAATCAAGTATACAACCAAAGTTGAGAATTCTGAATTAGGTTTAGGTGAAACGTTAACGAATAAGCAATTGATGTCTGCAGCTGCTATCAAGAAACTCATTGAAAACCATAAAACAAATTGGTTGAATGAGATCCCAAAAATGCCAGAGAATTTGGTTAATGAATCTGCTTTGAGTACTGCTTTAGAATCATATGTAAAGAAAGAAGACGTATTATCAACCGAAAATATAACTCAAGAATTATCAATCACTACAAAATTCGTAAACGGAACAACCAATGATGAAGATAAAAGAACTTATATAACAAATTTGGATAGAGATTTATGCAAAATATTAAAGAAATCATCATTGATAGTAAAAGGTTCTTGCAATAATGAAGATATTTCAGGAGAATATTTGTATGATAGTGAAGACTCAGAATATTATCATTACAAGAAAGGTGAAAATACTTTTTCTATATATTATTTCTATTATGGTGGAACATTCAAATATAATGATAACTATGCTGTCGATCTAGAATCAGTATGTTATTCATACAAGCTTGAAGTTTATGATGAATATTGTATTCCAAATATGAATTTCGTAAAAACTAATTTTGCATTAAAATCTGATATCCCAGAAATAATTGATAAAACAATTACTTTCAATCAAGAATTAGAATTATATTATGATGAAGGTAATAGTATTAATACTCTTTCGGTTCTTTATACTAATGCAAGTCAATATTTAGAAAACTGGAAACAATATGGAATGTTATTTGATGGATATGATAAAACTGATGAAAATATTAAATATAAAGGAATATTCACTATATCAAGTATTAATAATAATGATTATGTTTTAAATAATGGTGTTCAAAATATAGCATTAACATTAGAAATGAGTTCAAGTTGTGGAGTTGTTTATGATTTTGATAACCAACATAGAATCAATGTAATAAGTTGCTATATTGCAAATGAAGATTATGATGAAACAAACTTAAACTGTGTTGTTAATCTTGCATTTCTCCAAGATAAATATGCTTTGAAAACAGATATTCCAGAACCAGTTGACTTGACACCTTATGCACTCAAGACTGATATTCCTACTGTTGATCTAGAACCATATGCCACTAAAACTAATAATATCCCATATGAAGTTGACAGAAAGGATGGTAGTTGTGCTTTTATATTTAGTTTAGCTAAGACTCCTTTGAATTTCCGTGTAAAAATAGTACTAAGGTGGACAAATTCTGCTAACGAACCAGATTGGGTGGGTATTACTGGGGATGTTATAAATGGTACTCTTCAAAATATAGAAGTCCAAAATGCTACTACTAATACCAAGAAAAGGTTTACATTCCCGGGGCAACAAGGATATACTCAAATTAGGTTAGACACCAGCATTTATTACTGGAAAGATGGTAAAGTCAGATTTTTGAACGTTAATTCCAATTTTTCTGATGAGACTCTCCTAAATTATGATCCTAACGAAACATACTTTACAGAATATGTGACTTATGGTGGAGATCTAGAACCTTATGCACTCAAAACTGACATTCCTACTATTGATCTAGAACCTTATGCATTGAAGACAGATATCCCAGAACCAGTTGACTTGACACCATATTATACTAGTGCCCAGGCTGATGAGAAGTTCGTTGATGAAGATGAATTGGCTTATGAATTAGATAAGTATGAGACCAAGGATGTGGCTGATGGAAAGTATGCTTTGAAAACGGATATCCCTGAACCAGTTGACTTGAATAAATATGTATCAAAAAATGATGATGGTTCATTATCAATTAATAGTACCGAAAGTAATATTGCAAGTTTCTTTAGTTCTATTGATTCTAATACACTTGCTTTATTTAGATTTGGATATAATGATACTTATAATACTGTCTTTATGTATAGGTCTTCAAAAACTGCTGATACTGGTGAAGTATTTATATATGTTGATGGTCATAGATTTCAATCATTTAGCATGTTTGGTACTGCAAGAAATACAACAATTGATTCAAATTTATATGTTTCTGGCAAAATAACATCCAATGGTTCAAATACAATCACTCACTACTGTCCAATCGAAGCAGGTCAAAACATATCTGATTTCGTTGCAGGAAAGCCTGTATTCATGAGTGGACATGTATATAAATATGTTAACGGATCCTTCATTAGTTCCACTGCTAACGATTCAACTGATTGCATTTGTAGTGTAGTAATCAATGGATCCTATAAAGAGTTCGTTGGAGTGATTACAGAAGTGGATGCTGAAAATGGATGTATCAAATTTGCTTCTCATGGAGACTTTCTATTCACAGTTGATGATTCAAATCTCTATCAAATTGGTGACGTAATTCTCTATAACGGAAAGATCTTGGATGCTGAATATGCCATGACTTTACGAATCCAGCAATCAATCGTTGGAAAGGTTACTGCAAAAATAAATGAAACGACTCTTTCTCTATTCAAATCCTAAAATCAAAAAACCAAAAACCGTTCTCAGGTGGAGATGTAGTGCATTCAAAATCAGTAACGGACCGGTCCTTGGAGGAAACATAAATGTATCTCCACCTGAGAACAGAAGAAGAAGAAAGAATTCCGTATATGACCTTTCTTTCACCCTAGCACGACCGGAACGCATTAGCGAACATCGTCTAGATGTGGAACCATTATAACTCTTCTTTCAACCTAGCACGACCGGAACGCATTAGCGAACATCATCTAGATGTGGAATTATAATGGCTCTTCTTTCAACCTAGCACGACCGGAACGCATTAGCGAACATCATCTAGGGACGAGATCATATACGGAACCTCTCAGAAGAATATGAAGAATTTTACAAATAAAAACGGCCCATAGCAGAATCGAACCAGGTACTCCGGATTACCATGGATACGACTTACCACTGAGCCGTGTCTGGCCAGACATCAACATGAGTCCATATAGGGATTTATTTTTAAGAGAGTGTCACTTTTTGGCTTGGAGACGCTAACTCAGTATAGGAAGCAGATAGAGCGGTTTTGACGATAGATTTGGGATATCGTTTTCGACGGTTATAAGGTCAATTTAATTCACCTTAACCGCCAAGGTCAAATTATTTCACCTTCCCCAGATATGGAAAAATATAGGATTTTGCCATCAATTTTCAGAAGGTCATATCTCAACGAATACTCAATCAATTTCGACGAATCACATATCAAATTAAAGCGCAGATAATGTAGAATCTAAATATCATTTTAGAAGTAATTTTGATGAACCAGAAGTATGTGCATTTGAGGTTCATTTTAGGTATCGATTTTGAAGAGCTAGAAGTATGTGTTTCCAAACATTCATTTTAGGTATCGATTTTGAATGGTAAAGTGGTCCGCGTAAAATCGCGCACACCCATTTTCGTTGGTGATTTCGATGATTTTCAAAAACATTGGTGAAACCATTCATTTTAGGTCTGATTTTGAAGAGTCAGAAACAAGTGTCTCCAAACATTCATTTTAGGTATCGATTTTGAATGGTAAAGTGGTCCGCGTAAAATCGCGCACACCCATTTTCATTGATGATTTCGATGATTTTCAAACTCATTTAATTTTATTTAATAATAACTTTTTAACGATAACGAAAGGAATAACATGAATAGTTTAGTCGAAACACTCACAACAAACTCAGGTGAAACATTCACTCGTGGTACATTCAATGGAATATCTGTAATGATTCGAGACAAAGATGGATACATCAATGCAAGTAAGCTTGGAAACGATTCAAAACGATCTAGAGATTATATTAAAAGTGATAGATTCAATCAAATATGTCAATACTGGATTAAAAATAGGTCCGGACGAAATTGTCCACACACAAATTCATTGCCAAAATACACATTAACTAATATTGAGAATAATTTCAAAGGCGTATATGTTCACCCAGATCTCATCCATTTCGTTGCAGAATGGGTTGATATTGAATATGCTTTCACTGTTGCAGACATCATGAATTCCATTAATAACAAAGTTCACGAAACACTTGAAAAACATCATAAACCAGACACTATTGAGAATGCTAATCCAGTCTTCAAAGCAATTGCCAAAAAGATTACATTAAAGATCGATGTAGAATTAGTCAACAAACAATGTTGGGGAGTTCGTGATGATATACATAGTCTTGATTCATGGGAACAAGATGATTTGAAACATGCAATTGACAAGTACAACAATCTTAAACAACAACTCAAAGAAAATCCTAATGATAACAATCTTAAGTGTCAATTGAATGATGCTCACAAGAAAGTTGACGAATGGAAATCGTTCATTCCAACATATCATCCAGAATTCCAATACTAAAAATATAATCATTATTTTTGCATTTAACGTTTGTCTCAACATACCATCTTCAACGATATACCATACTTGATGAACTGTGAATAGATAACATTGTATGCATATTTAAGGTCTTCAGTCTTCCCACCTTTAGTGACCAATATCTTTGAAACATAGATTATCTTACCTGAACTTGCACCACAACCACCACATCCAACGTCTTCATCCAATACCAACTCAACTTTCTCACATCCAGTCAAAATCTTAATCATGTCCATCAACAGCTTGCTCTCACAAACTAGATATGAATTAACTTTCAAAGGATTCGATTCATAAGCCTCAATGATCATCTTCAAGAATTGATTCTGCTTACCAAGTTCATCTAACTCATTTCCGAGATCTGCAATTCCTTTGTCTTGAACCATATTGGATTGGAAAGGACTGTTTGTTTGAGGTTGAAATGCTAATGGAGATCCCTGTGTCATCTGAGAATTGATAGTTTGTCCAGCCTCTTGAGAACTCATTTGAGGGTTCGGAATAGTAAAATTTACGTTTTGTGGAGCAAATATTCTTTCAGAATTATTGTTTAATGGTTCAACGTTTGGATATAACGGTACCGTTGATGGTCTTCTTTCAGGATGGACATGTTGATTTGTTTGAGGTTTGATGTTAATGTTTACATTAGTCTCTTGCTCTTGTTTGATAGTGTTGTCCGTTTCAGAGCTTAGTATTCTTGCCGCACGCAAAGTCATTTTAAGTCAAAAATAAAATCAATTCGTCATATTAATCATTTTAAATGTATCTATTGGCAACAGCTCTAGTCAACAGTTTACGTACTTTCATGTTATGTTCATATTTAGCTTTAATGATTTGACGTTTACGAAGCTTCTTTTCATCTGTCGGCTCTGGTTGACTCAAGACTCTTCTATAATATTGCAACCTTGAATTGATCAACTTCAACGTATTCGTAGCAAAACTCTTCCTTTCATGCCTCTTCTTCAAAGGAGGTAAAGTGAATTCATCACCTGATTCATTAACTGATCCATTAACTGATCTATTCATACTATTTAGTATCTGATAAAAAATTACTTTCATTAAATAATTATCATCTATAGTTTAATTTAATATCATCCTAAATGAACCAAATCTTATTTCAAAACGTTGAACGAATTTGTGAATACCTCAAAGACAGAATCAAAGGATACCAAAACACAATCTACCATGGAGAGTTAATATTCCACCGATCAACGTAAACCTGATGAATCTGATCTACCATTCATTAACGACATCTTATCGGATCATTCTAAATGCCAATCATTCATCATCTCAAACATCCATAATTGGTACACACTATTCCATAATCGTAATCCAAACTCTCCACCTCCACCCATTGACGAAACCATTCTAAACAACTTCATTTCAGTTCATTCAGACACACTATTCAAAACAGTCATCAATGAATCCAATAGAATCAAATCCAAAATCGAAGACATCCAACATCAAATCGAACAAAACCGACAATCAACTCTACGTAGAGCCAGACAATTAATTGACGACAAAGTAAAGAACAATAAACGTAAATCATCTCGATCAGTGTTTGACAATTATGAACACATTTCCCGTCTAAGTCAATCCGATAAAGACATTCTCTGGAACGAATACCTTCAGAAATGGTCATCTAAGAATTCCTCAACTCAACCCTCAACTCGACCCAAACTAACCAATACCTTTAACGATAAACTCAATGAATATGTCGTTTACAATCATGATAAGCTTCTAACTCTCGATGAATTCATTAAAGTAACTCGTGGATGGCCACATACAACCAAACCCATTGAAGACTGGTACGAAACGTATACCCACAAGTTCTATCATCAATCAGGAACCTTTGTGGAATACCAAGAAACACCTTCATTCAATACCATTGCATTCAAATCACCAGACAAGATCAAAGCTTTACAATCCATCTATCCAACCAAATCATCAATCATTTCTGATACCACATCCTACTTTCCATTAAAGCAAAACCTAAAGAAATACCAATTACACAAAGTTTCTAAACGTTACACATACTTGATTGACCTAATGTTCGTTGACAAGTTATGCTATCTGATTGCCATTAACGTAAACACAAGATACCTCTTTGCTGGTCTCATGAACAACATAGTATTCAATGAAAACGATACCGATGAAGATAAAGCTAAACGTTTCTCCAAAGCATCCAAGAACACACCCACATATCTCCGTACTCTTGATCGTTTAATTCAATCAGGAATGAAAGTCAAATACCTATCTGGTGATGGAGAGAGTGCTTTCGATTCATATGATGCATGGTCTTTCTATACCAATCATGGAATAACTTTCACTGAAGTACCTCGAATGCAAATGGGTCACTATCCAGATTTCATGAAACGTGAACAGAAACAAGTAAAGACAGATCCAATGCATGGTTCATTAGGAATCATCGATCGAGTCATTAGAACTATCCGTGACATGGCATACAACATGCAAGAAGGTATCATTACTCCATCAGTCATGGACGAAATCGTTAATCAATACAACAATGCCCCACATCAAACGTTGTCCAAATATGCTGGTTTCAAAGTTAGTCCAAAGATGGTTCAAGAAGATCCAGACCTTGAAGAGTTCATCGTTAAACGTATTTCTCAAGAGAACTTTAAAATCATGTCTCAACCGGGTTTCCATTTAGAACCAAACACTCCTGTCAAACTTTACAATGAACATGATAGCCTCATGAAACGTAGATCAATAATCCAACCAGGAAATCATCAAATAGTTGGTTTCAAGAATGGCCTTTACGAAGTCAAAGATGACAAAAATAGAACTCAATTGATACCTCGATATAAGGTCTCAACAATCATTTAAACGATATCCCTCTAAATGGATTCATTAACGTAATATCTATTGTTATATAAACGAATTATTTTTCTCAAAACATTAATGTGTGTATGCTTACCCAAACAGTTATCCTTCACCTCATCGAAGTTCATCATTGCTTTATCACTCAAATTACATTTACTCAAAACCATATCATAAGCCTTCTCACGATTCGTTGGTGATAGACAATTGATAGCACAAAACAATGGCATTAACGACAACCTCTCATCAATCTTTGATGCAAAGTTATGAACTTCCATACCAGTCAAACCATTAACTAACTTCATCTCATCATCCTCACTGAGATACTCAATTGGTCCGTTAAATGAATCATCAACTGCACCCCTTTGCTTTGCATCTAACTTCAACGTCAACTCTAAATCCTTCAACACATCCTTAGCTGATCTCTTAATGACTGATTCAAAACTACCCCTAACGAACTCATACTTACCGTTTGCATTGAATGAACCAGGTAACATCACACCAGCTTGCTTATCTTCCCTCACAGCAGCAATGTAATCAATCTCATACTCATCACATGCATAGCATTTAATGTAAGCATTCTTGTACAATTCATCGAAATCATTATTGACATACACATGCAATCCACCACTACCTGACCTAACAACAATATCATCTATGGACAACTTACTCATGATTCTCTCTCGGATCTTCTTACGTTCATCATCAGAGAGACCTTTATTGATATCGAAATCGATTACCCCTAAACCAAAACATTCATTGACATTCAACCTCATCCCTGTCTGTTTACTCAAGAACTTATCACAAACGCCAACACCCTTAATTGAACCATATTTGAGATTGTTAAACGTCATCATGAAATGATTCTCAAAACGTTTCCTCAATGATCTATCCTTAACCGATTCACTTAATGATTCAATCAAACCACTCATCAATTCACGATCAGCTAACAATGGATCAATCTCGCTTTCATCAATACCCAGCAATTCATCAATATTGGACTTTAAACACAAACTCTTAGCATTATCATAATCGTCACCATTAGCTTTCTGCTGTTTACCATACCATTCAACATCACCCTCTTCATATGTCACTTTGATTTTCCTTTCAAACTTCTTCAATGTTGAAACAGTCATGTCTTTGTTCATTGAAAAGCATGGTTGACCTTTCGTTAAATCAAACGTATACTCATTCCCCTCATACAAATGTTTATACAACTCCATCACATTACCATTAAACTGTTTATCCCTAAACGCATATTGAATTGATTTCTGAGTCAAACCCTTTCCACGAATAACATAATCGATTTCATTTGAGGAATCAGTAATTTTGTGTACATACATCTTCTTCATGAGGAAGTAAGCTTCAACAGAAAAAGGCATTTCATCATGACCATTAATTGACGGAAAGTCGCAATGGAAGTTTCCTAAGTTAGTACCAATGAGATCACGATTGTATCTTTCTTTAAAACCTTTTTCGAGAATCTCTAAATCAGAACGCTTAATCATAAATGAATCAGTATCTTGATAGTATATACAACAACCGATATCGAAAGCCAAACACATAACTTCATTCATGATTCTCTTTGACATAGACAATACTTGAATACCCAATAACGAAAAGTTAAAGTGTTTATCAATTGGCTTCAACGTCTTCACTGCATGATTATCAGTACCTTTAAGGCTATTATCTTCAACGATTTTGTAATAGTTCTTCTTCCAATATCTATCTAACTCCTCTCCTTCATGGAAATACTTAAAGTCTTTCTCAATTGGTCTCTCAATCGTCTTCCCATAGCAAGAATTCATGATCAACTTATAGAGTTGTTGTAAAGGATTACCACTCTTCTTATACTCCAAACGTTTGCTAAAGATATTCCTTATCTCTTTCTGTATCGTGTAATCTTTCTTGCCATTCCAATAGTACCCTCTCACTAACTTGAACTCTATCTCTTGAAACTTAATCAAATCCTCAAGCATGATGTTATCGACAGTCATCTTAACAACCTCTCCATCCTTCAAATTATCATCATTCAAATTCAAACCGTCAACTTTCCTAACAATCAACGGAAACGGATAATGTTTATTCACTTTCGTTATCTCAATATCGACAACATATGCCGACTGCTTTGAAAGAAATTCGTAATTGAGTTTATCTTCTGTTATCACTATCGGCCTCCCTTCAACTGTATACAATCTCGCCATTGCTGATGGATATAAACTAACCGCATCGAAATCACACAAAGGTACCGTTGTATGCCATTTCTTATTGTAAGCCGTCATGCATCTACCTCCATATATAGCCCTTGAGCAAAACTTTCTAACGACTCCACCTAACTCAAACAAATTACGATTAGGATAATAGACCCTTTGCTTAAACACTTCATTAGCCAAAGACGATATCGAAATGAACTTAAACGGATCAATATCGAAATCCTCAATGAAACCATTCCTGAATTTATTAAAGCCTTCTCTCAAAATATTCACATCTTGCTGACAATAAAATGAACAATACTTCCACATATCAAAATGGTCATCATCAATCCTACATCCATCGATACCATCTATGTTCTCCTTAAATGCATTCATCTGCTCATCTGTCCAAGGTTCAACCTCAAACAATCCCGCTTCCGAAATCACACCAACACCACCTCTATTCAACCTATCCAAAGTGTAATAGTTATACGGAAACAACTCTTTCTTGATACCTTTAATGTCAAACATCTTTGGTAACTCTGACAACTTACATGATAATACCGGAAGTGTATCCTTGAAATGAATTACCTTTCCATTAAACCTTACATCAGCCATCATCGTCTTCGTACCTTTAATGATTGATTTAATGATACCGTTATACATCGTCTTCTTGACCTTCTTACTTCCAACCTTAACCTTATCCTCATACGTACCAGTTGGACGAATCATCCTGATATCATAAGCCAAATTATGAAAGTACACAACAGCACCATCAGGTAAATAGTTCAATAGATCTTTATCGCAACCTTCACCTCTAAACTCTTTCTTAATCTTCCCGTTATCCTTATGCAAAACACACATGAATGGTCTATGGTACTCCTCTGAAGTATCAGCTTCAAAGTCCGCATACCAGTACGTAGGTGGTACTTTCTTTGGTTCACCCTTAACTGGTTTCTTCTCAAATGGAGCCATCAAACGAGTACAATATTTGGAATCGTAAGTGAGATCAGTAATCTCTTTGTCATCTAAATCATTATAGAAAACCGTATTCAAAACCTTATACTGACCGTAAGTGATTGGTCTAAAGTAATTTTGCTTAAACAATTCTCTAACTAAATTCGAAGAAGTAATGAAATAACGACCCTTTCGCCAATGATCTACAAGCCATTCCTTATTGTATTTATCATCATCACACTCACTTAAATGTTTAATGTAATACGTACTGAACTCCGTCTTCTCTTCAATGAAGTAATGTTTCTGATATATGTTAAAGTGATGTGTCCTATTTGGTTCAGCTTCATCAACACCCATGTAACATTTACGCTTACCTTCACTCGTTGACTCAACTGATTTCTTTTTGTTTTTGCTAACTGCATCATCATCAATGTACGTTAACTTGATATGTATACCGAATTCCATACACAATTCATTAATAGAACTCTGAGACAAATATCTATTTCGAATCCTCAAACGAATCTTGTCCAACGTAACCTTATCGTAACATCCAGTTTGCTCTAACGCATACACAAAGCAACAATCATTTAATTCTCTTCTCTGCTTACCCTTTCCATCCACCAACGAATCAAATATCTGCAACCTCTTAAGATATTCAACAACCCTTTTCGGAACCGTCTCCTTCGTCAGATATTGAAAGAAAGAACCACCTCTATCGTTATTCCCACCCTTGTTCTCAAACAAACAGAACTTAAGTGCTGAAAACAATGACCATGTTGGTAACTCTTCACCGCCATTCTCATAGAAAAATTCTGGAGCTTTACTTTCAAGATCAAACACAAAATTCTCTTCCGTAAAGTTTTCCATCAATTTATTGAATGTCTCTGGCTTTAACGGTAACGACTTCCATGTACCATTAACATTAAACTGAATCTTATACATCTGGATTATCGGTAACTTCGCAATTGTATCTTCAAAGAACTCCTTCAATCTCGGAAACAACAATCGTCTACCTTCATTGTTAAGTGCTTCGAAATTGATTTCCCAATTGTATGGACTTAACTCCAATCTTTCCATGATATCATCAACTAACTGCTTTTGTTTACCCTTATTTGCTTTCCATTCATCAAACGTTATCTTGTTCCTTTCATTGATTTCTTTCGGTGTAGCATTCATGATTTCCATAGCTTCAACTCTTTTCTTATTCCTCAACGCATCTTCCGTCTTCCAAAATTCACGAAAATCCTTCGCATGCTCCCTAATCGTATCCAAAGTTGATTTATCTCTTCTGTGTATCAAACGATCAAACCTTGAAGCCCTCTCACTCTTGCCTTCATCCACATGAACTCTATATCTATCTCTATCGAATTTCTTAAAGAATTCATCATCTTCTTTTCGTTTATATTCATCGCTATCGACATACCTCTTTGGTTCTTTGTTTAACTTTGGTGGTAATGGTTTCAGTAATGGTTTATTCTTAATCATTTCATTCAAAGCTTTCGTATAATTCTTAACACTTTCGCCAAACATATACATATTATCATAATCGCCATCACCTTCATAACCCATACCAATTATCGTATATGCTATCATCCTTGCCAATGGTTCAACGGCTCGTTCAGGATCCTCATCAGCTTTAACGAGAATGTCATCCATCTCCTTCTCAGTAATGCCAATCACAAACGCCAAATCAACCAAATGCCCAAAACCATCATCACCTTTACTCTTACACATTTCGCTCAACGCCTTCGTATAATCATTAACCCTTTCCGCAAACCTATGCATATTATCGTAATCATCATCACCTTTGTAACCCATGTCAAGTATCGTTTCCGATATCCATAACACCAATGGCTCAATGAGTCGTTCAGGTGCACCTTCAGCATTAACGAGAATGTCATCCATTTCATCATCCCTCATTCCAAGCATCAACGACAAATCAAACAAATCAATAAAAGAATGTGCATCTAAAGCATTATTACCATCACTCATCTTATTTTATGTCAAATAAAAATATTATAAAAGATATCTAAAGGCCGTCGTTTTAAATTTTCACATCATCTCAGACCACTTTATCGCAAAACTTATAATCCATATCTGCCCCTTCCAACCCTTCAAATCAACCCTCACATCCCCACTTCCAAGACCTCCGGTGATTTTAGACCTAACTTCCCAGACCTTCACTTTCGAATCAATTCTCAAGGATCACATAAATTCATCTCCAACCCTTCATTCCCGAATCCAATCTGAACTCCATAAACACCCAATTCTTAACACCAACTCAGCAACGGGAATCATTAACGAATTCTCAAGGTTTTCAAGCTGATCCCTTCAAAATGACGTGAAAGTGGGGAGTTTAGACCGAAGGTCTAAAATCACCTCTTTTATATGTAGTGAAGAAATAAAGCCAAATATAATAACAATTTTTACAGGCAAAATATCTTATTGAATAAAGATTCTTTTTAAGTCTAACAAAAAAAAAAAAAAAAAAAAAAAAAAAAAAAAAAAAAAAAAAAAAAACATCGATCTTGAAAATATGATAAGGAACTAAACAAATAATTGTTAATTGTTAAGTTTTCACACTCTAGAAATTCAACTGATTGTAATTTCAAGCAGTCCCCAAAAGCAACATTATCAAAATCTATTTCAATTGAAATAGAATGAAGTCCCAATTCACCTATTGAATTTGACCTTGATATAGGTGGAAATTCAAGAGATTTAATCATTTTGCAATTTGAAAAAGCAAATTAATTTATGTATCTAATTGTTGATGGAATGAAAACTTTTTCAATTCTTCGACTAATTCAGTTAACATTTGATCTTCAAAATTTAGTAGATTTAAAATTGATTTGAAATTTCCTTGCGATTTGGTTGTAATAATATATTCTGAATTCGTTGAATCACTGAAATGATATCTTGATATTTTTGGAGATAATAACTCTGCAATAACACGAGTTGTATGAAATTTTTCATTATTGACAATAAATGTAAATTCTTCATTATAATTATGGAGTTGGATATGTAAAATAGATGATATCTGAAACTTTATTGAGTTTTTATTCATAACACTAAAAAATTACCCATAAAGGTCAAATGATTGACCTAAAAATTAAACGTCTATTTTGACTTACAAGAAAAACGATTGAATATGAAATCAATTAAAAAGAAACTGAAGGTTAAAAAGAAGAAGCCAAATACATTTAATCTTTTGAATGAAGATGATAATTCTGAGATAAATGAAATTGTTGAAATACAATTATTATCTGCAATTGTAAGAGTGAAATTCTCGTTATTATGCAAGTATTCGAATTTAATTCGCGAAGAATATCATATAAATGATGCAAGAAATAATTTATCAGCAATATTTCAAAATTATCAAAATGAATATAATATTAAAGAGAGAAGTATTGTTACTTTCGTCAATTTCATTTCAGAAAAAGATGTTGAATTAAAATGTGACGAATATTGTGATCTTAGTGTCTTATCTCAATTTTTCAAAGTCAACAAGCTCATGCAAATTTTAAAACGTTATTTACGGTCAAATTCAGAAGATATCGGCCTAATTTCAAATTTAATCATTGAACAAAATTCTTCAAAAAGTAGTTATATAATTGCTTTTGATGATATTTGTGCAGATATGGAAGAAATTCTAATAAAGAACATTGAAGATTGCCTTCAAAACGACGAATTTGGAAAACTGCCAATTTCAACGATTTACAGAATAATTGTGAAGAGCATAGAAAAAGTTCCAACTGATTTATTATATGATTTTATTAATGAATCAATTGAAGACAGATTTGCTTTGTTTAATTTCATTCGAATTAAAGATTTATCTGACGACAAATTAGATCATTTATTGAATGAAATTGAAGAGAAACCGACTTTTTATTTTGATTACATAAAGAATGACTTTGAATACTTGAAATTGATAAGAGAAGATTTATTAAGTAAAAAAGAATTAGTAAGTTCATTATCTGATGAAAAGAATCAGCTTAAAAGTATAATTGACGATTTGCAAGAAGAAAACAGTCAACTCAGAGATAAAACAAATCAATTGGAGACAATGAATGATTCGTTGAAAAAAGAAAATAATGAGTTTAAATTGCAAATTGATCAATCACAAAGTCATTTTTTACTGCTTTCAAACCGTTTAAAAAAAGATAAAGAAGACATTAAAAGCAAATTGAATGAATATATCGAGTCAAATGAATATTACGAAAAAGAATCAAATTTTTACTTGAATCTGTGCAAAACAATTTTCCCAAGAATTGATTTAAATAAAATAATGGTGTCTGATAAGCCGTTGTTACATTCAGCTTGTGAAATAGGAAATATTGATATTGTTAAGTATATTATTTCATTAAATAAGGTTAATATCAATTCAACAGATATTTTTAAGTGAAACTTTTTAATAGCATTTCAAATAAAAATTTTTGTTTTAATAACATTTCAAAAAAATAGAATGATTTAAAATAATGTTCTTTATTTAAATAATATTTTTGAAACAATTTTGCATTGTGCCTGCGAATCAGGAAATATTGAACTTGTGAAATATTTAATTTCATTGCATAAAATAGATATTACTTCAAAAGACATTTCTTTTGATTCTTCTTTATTAATGATGTTTGAAAATTGAATGCTTTTTAATGATGTTCTTAAAAACATATAACTTATAATATTCCAAAATAAATTAGATTTTTAGAACATTATTACATTATGCATGCTTATCTGGAAATGTTGATCTTGTCAAATATCTTGTTTCATTGAATATAATTGACGTAAACGCAAGAAACATTTCTTATAGTTTGCTTTTCTAATGTAGTTTTTCCCAAAATTTATTAATAGAGTTTCTTTTAAATAGTTTTTTTCATAATGTTCATCTTTAAAACATTTTATAAATCAATTTTACATCATGCATGCGAATCTGGAAATGTTGAACTTGTTAAATATTTACTATCATTAAAACGACTTGATATAAATTCAAATGATATTTTTTTGTTACTTGTTTTAATACCGTTTCATTTGAAATTTTTAAAGTTTCTTAAATTTTTTTATTTATAATATTTCAAAATAGTTGTTTTTGTTTATACTACAGTATTACATTATGCTTGCATATCAGGTAATGTTGAGCTTGTTGAATATTTGATTTCCTTAAACAAAATTGATGTAACTGTAAAAAATGTTCAAATGCTTTTTTTTTAAATGATATTTCATCTTTAATTATTTTTTTTTAACGTTTCTAAATGAATTTCTTATAATATTCCATAATTAATTAAATTTATTTAACAATACTTCATTATGCTTGTGGGTCTGGAAGCTTGGAACTTGTCAAATATTTAATCTCTTTAAACAAAATTGATATAAATGCAACTGACATTTCATATTTTTTTTTAAATAACATTTAAAAACATTTTTTTTATGATGTTTAAAATAAGTTTTTTTTAACAACATTCAAAACTTCTAATGATTTTTAAAACATGTATCGATTATGCCATGCTTTATAATTTTGATGAAATTGTTGAAGTTTTGTTAAATGAAGTACAATAACCAATTTTTTAAATAAATATCTTTATTTCTATATGTTTTTTTTTTTTTTTTTTTTTTTTTTTTTTTTGATATTATATAAAAAAACATTCAAATAAACTAAAAAATGCACAAAGGAATTAATAATAAATCTTACTTTTATTATCTTTAACTTATAATGCAATCTTGATCATCAAATAAAACCTTAATTTCAGGATCTGTTGCACATTTAATAGGGGTTCTCCATTAATTTCAATAATAGAATCTAAGTAAAATAAATTTCATTAAAATAGAGTCCTCAATATTTACATCTGCTCCATCATACATTAATAGAAGCCTCAAAATGTCTGTCTTTTTCAATCGAGTGGCAAGATGCAATGCTGTGCAATTAAAAAAAAAAATTATTTATAATTTCATTAAAAAATAATTATTTTGAAATATAATTAAACAGAATATATTTTAAAATTGGATTAAATGAATTAGTAAAAATATCATAAAAACAATCTTTAAAAAACGTCATTGAAATTTGATGCTTTTGAAATACTATTTAAATTTATAGTTTTAGTAATTTCATGAATAAATGAAAGCTTGAAATTTCATTTTAAACTATGATTAAAATTGAATTAAAACAAATATTTGATGAATTTTATAAATTTTTAAGAAGAAATGATATGAAAAAATAATGTTTTAAAATTGTATGAAAAAGTATGACTTTTTGAATATATTTGCTATTAATATTTAAATTTGGCTTTGATAACAAAAGTCTCACAATTTCAATATTACCTTTTTCAATGGCTAGATGCAAAGGTGTCGCATAAAAAAATATAAATAAAATGGCATTAAAAAATATTTTCATTTAAAATTTTATTTAAAACAAAATTGATTTGAAACGTAATAAATCAAAAAAAATTTTTGAAACTGAATTAAAATCATTGATTTGAAATTGTATTAAAGAAAATTAATTTGAAATTAGATTAGAAAAACAAATTGGAATTGTATAAAATAATTTTAATCGCAAATTTTATTTACAAAATTGATTTGTAATTAGATGAATAAAATAATATATTTATAATTGTATTAAAGTATTTTAATTAAAACTGTATTAAATCTGAGATTTTCAAATTTTGACATAAAATTATTTGTTCTGAAATTCCATTCAAATATTCAATATCAATTCCATGAAAAGACGTTAGTTTAAATTGTATAAAAAATTAAAAAATTTTGAATCAAATAAAAAAATTCGATATAAAATTTCATTCAAAAATTAATAGTGAATGCGATTAAATGAATTTTTAAAATCAATTCATTCGCATTAAAACTTTTGATTTGAAATCATATTAAATAATTAAATATGAAATTCTATTTAAAAATAATTATTTAAATGTCATAAAATTATTCAAATTTGAAAATAAATTCAAATATATAATTCGCAATTTCATTGAAAATTATTTTTAATTTGAATTAAAAAATGAAAATTAAAATTGGATTGAAAAAGAAAATTGAAATTGAATAAATTTGAATATGAAATCTTATAAATTTAAGAAAGAAATTTCATTAAAAAAAATTATTAAGAAATTGTATTTAAAAGATATAGATTAGAAATTTTATAAAAATATTTTTTTTTTTTGAAATCATATAAGCAATTTTTGGTTTGAAATTATATTAATATAATAAAAATGAAAACGCATTTAATATTAACATCAATATCTTTTCTTTCCAATAATAGTTTAATAATATCAATATTATTTTTTTCAATTGCTAAATGCAATCCTGTCATTTCATTCAAAAAAAAATAAATTTGAAATTTTATTTAAAAAAAAACTAACAAAATTTCATTTAAATATCAAATGGTTTGAATTTCATTTAAAATAATAATTTTAAATTTTATTAAAACTATGAACTTAACTCTATTAAATGATAAAGAAAAGGAATGCTATTCAAATATATAATCAAACTCTATTTTAAAAAAATGTTTTATTAGAATTAAATTTAAAAAAGAAAAAAAAAATGTAATGAGAAATTAATAATGAAATTGGATTAAATCATTTAATTTTAAATGATGTCAAACAAAATTGTATGAAATTAGATAAAAACAAAAGGATTAGAATTTCATTAAAACAATAAAAAATTAGAATATTATAAAAAAAAATAAAATTGGAATTGTATTCAAATAATTAAAATTAGAATTATATTAAAAATAATCATATCAAAAACAGGATGTAAAAATTTGACTTATAACTCTATCAAAATATATAAAATAAAATCATGTAAAAAATAATTGATTTTGAATTGAATAAAAAAAAAGCTTTGAAATATTTCTATAATTGACATCTATATCTGGATGGGCCAATAAAAGTTCAACAGCTTCCACATTGCCATTTTCAATAGCAAAGAATAATGGAGATTCATTAATCGACAAATATAAATTTCATTAAGATAAAAAAGATTTTAAATTTCATTAAAAAAAATTAAATATTTAAAATTCGATTAAATAAAATATTTGAAATTGAATTCAAATTGACAATTTTTGAATGAAATTAAAAAATATAAAACTTGAAACTGGATTAAAAAAAGTCTTGAAATTCCATTAAAATAAAACAATTAGATATTTCATTAAATATACTAAATGAAACATAATTTAAATATTCTATAAAAAAACGATATAAAAAAAAATTCTTTAAATTGAAGGTTCGTTAACATCAATATTTGGGCACAATAATAAAAGTTCAACAATTTTGTTAAATTTGCCCCTGATTGCCAAATGCAATGGCGTATCATAAAAATAATGAATTTGGAATTTCATTAATTTTTTTTATTTTGAAATGAAATAAAAAATAAAGTTGAAATTGAATAAAAAATTAATGTTGAAATCATATTCACAAATAGAAATTGAAATTTTATTAAAATAAATAGTTTTAAATTACATTAATATATAATATTTCAACAGTATTTATAAAAAAATTAAATTGAAATGCCATTTAAAAAATTAAATTGAAATACCATTTAAAAAATTGATTTGAAATTTCATTAAAAATTGTTTATAAACTTTGTTCAAATAGAAATTAATTTGAAATATGATTAAAAAAAATGTGGCATTGAAATATTATTAAAAACAATAGACTTTGAAATAATATTAGGAATAAAAGCATTTAAAATTGCTCTAACATTCAAATCAATTCTTTGATTTGATATTAAAAGTTCAACTATTTCAATAAAACCGTTCGTAGCAGCAGCATGTATTGGAGTATTATTAAAGAATGGCTGAAATTTCATTAAAATATTTTTAAAATCAAGTTAATAATATAAAGATTTGAAATGGTATTAAAATTATTTTTAAGAACTCTATTAATTATTATCATTTTGAAATATAATTAGAAAAAGAAAATATTTTAATATCATTTGAAAACTTTAGTCAAATTTCATTCAAATTTTAAAAATTCAAATAGGATGAAATAAATGAATTTAAATTCCATGAAAAAATATTAAATTTTAATATTATTTGAAAATTTAATTATTAAAAATATCATTAAATCCATTAATATTTGAAATCATATTTAAAAAAATTCTTTTCAATTCTATTTAAAAAAAAAATACTTTTTGAATGTGATAAAAAAAAAAATTGCTAATTTCATTAATAAAAAAATATTTTTTTAATGTATTTGGAATTAACATCAATATTATTTCTTGTGAATAAAAGAAAAACTATTTCTTTATTGCCTTTTTCGCACGCAATATTTAAAGCTGATTGATAAAAATATTAAATTTATGAAATTTCATTAAACAAAAAATTAAAGGAACTTCATTAATAAACAATTTATTTTTTGAAATTTTATTAATAGAAATAATTTAAAACTTCATTTAAAATTATCATATTTAAAAACATTATTCAAATGAATATAATTTGAAATTTTATAAATAAAACACAATTGATTTAAAACGTAATTAAAATCATAAAAATTGAAATTTCATGAAAATTATTAAATCACAAAAACTCTATAAAAATTGAAATGATTTGAAATTCGATTAATAAAAAATATTTCATTTGAAATTACTCTCTGGTTTATGTCAATTTTGGTGTGTTTTACCAATAAATCAACGAAAGTCACATGATTATATTTGCACAAATCGAAGAAAGCAAATTTATTTTCCAAATTGTCAGGAAAATATTCATAATTGAAAAATTTGAAAGCTGCTGAATAGATAAAACTATCTTCTTCATTTTCCTGACTTTGAGTCAAATTTTCAATGATGTAATTTGCGAGGTTATTGTGATGGCATTTCAATGATTCGATTGCGCATTCTTCATAAGAATCATTTTCAGGTTTAGTTTGATGCTCTTCTAAGAAATGAATCATCTCAGGATTGTTTCCATGAATTGCATACAGCCATAAAGAAGACGTTAATTGTACGTTATTTAAACACAAATATTTGAAAATTTGAATAGAGCCATAAAAAGCTGCATATTCAATTAAAGTTGGCTCCTTATCTGCCAAATATGAATTCGTCTCAAAAATTGAAGGCTCTATCGTCGAGTTAATTGAAAAATTACTCTGATTTATGTATTCAACAAATTTTTCAATCATGTCTTTTCGAATGAGCTTGCAAACGTAGCAATAATTGTTGCCAATTTTCCTTTTCCTGTTAAATTCTGACTCATTTTCTAGCATCTCTTTCAAATAATTCAAATTTCGATGGTTTCTCTGAAAAAGTTGCTCGTCGACTAACGGTTTTATTTCTGGATAAAAATACGTTGCATAATTCGATTTTAAAAATTGGTCCCGCTGGAGAAATAAAGTGGCAATCTGGCTGTCAAACGAAAATAATCGTTCTTCTAGTAAATAAAAAAGTAATCGCTTACTCTCTTTGAAAATGTCGAAAATTTCCGAATTTGAATATAACTCTTTGATATCTTGTTTGAAATTGCTCAGAATATTTTCGATTTTTTCGTAAAAATGAAGTGTATGGTGATGATTCTTCGTTATTTTAACGATTAAATATAATAATGAACTTAATTCATGACGATTATTTACATAATTGTGACCCTTCAATAAATTGTCTAGATTTTCCCTAATTTCCGTAAGATTTTCTGTTGCATCAATATATTCAAGTATACTTTCTTGTATTTTCTTCTTTTTAATGAGATATTCCTGAATTTCCAGAAAACTTAAATGAAGAACTTTTTGAAATAATATTTTTTATCTGTAAAAAATTCTGAAGAAATCCGATAATTTTTATTTCAAAACAATATCTTATTTCCTTTCTCAATCATTTTCAGATAAAATATTTAGATTCAAGGAGGAAGACATAATGAATACTTTCTTTGTGATTTCCAATGTAATAGCTTAAAAAATTAGTATATAATTATCTGAATATTATTTTTACGTCATTTTAATTAAAATAATACCAAAAAGTTTGTATTATTGTGCAATCTCACTATGATTATCTCCAATAATTCTACAATTGCTTTCAATCTTTGGCTTAATCTAATTAATATAACTTATTTAATAAAATAAATGAATAAATTTAAATTTATAATGACTTTTTTATTAACGTTATTTATCTTTAGGAAATTCTGATTTGGAAGAACCTTTTTTCAACCTATGCTATATCAGTACTTACCTAACATATTAACAATCAACACAGAGCCCATTTATGCATAATTAATACTTTGTTTTTACTTTTCCTTCTGCCATTTTATAATATTTTTCTGCTTCTTCTTTATTTTTTTCTATTCAATCTCCCAATTCCAGCATTCCAGCATCCGACGCCTTGTTGACAGCAGCGCCTTTTCCTTCCTCCAGCATTTTAGCGTAATTGTTCATTGATCTTGGCTCTCTCAAATCGACTGCCATTTTGTAGTATTTGATTGCTTCTGAATAATTAACAGGGACACCTTCATCGTGCTCAAGCACTTCTGCGTAATGAAACATAGAAGCATTGACTCTCTTATCGATTGCCATTTTTAAACATTTAATTGCTTCAGAATAATTTATAGGAACACAACCGCCAGTTTGCAGCATGTATGCATAATTATTCATAGCATAAGGATGTCCTTTTTTCAATTGCTTTTATATACAGCATATAAAGCACCATAATTGTTTAGTCCAAAAGCATCTTCTTTGTCGGCAGCCATTTTGAAATACTTAACAACTTCTTCTTTACTTGCTTCTCCACTGTTTTTTAGCATGTAGCCATAATTGTTGATTGCTCTGATGTTTCCTTTTTCGATTCCTTCAAAACAAATCAGTCCATAATATGACGTTGCTTCTAAATTGTCATTATTTGCTGCAATTTCTGCATATTTACCTACTTCTTTACGCTTTTCTTGCATTTCTTCCTTTTTAATAATATTTTTTCCATATTCAAACAAAGCATCAATGTGTCCTTCATCACTCGCATTCTTCAAGAAATAAAGAGTTTCTTGTCTATTTTCATCATCTTGTGATAATTCATGTCCATATTCATACATCGATTCTCTATGGCAGTTGTAACTAGCTTTCTTTAAATACTCAAATGTTTCTTCTTTTTTGTTAGTTTTTGATCAAATATTCAGGTATTGATATTGTGCTTTTGAAAGGCCTTCATCGGCTGCTTTTTTAATTAGATTTATTCTTTCCGTTGTTCATCATAATAATTCCATATTTATACATCGCTTGGAAATATTTGATGCTTTCTTCATCGTTCTTTAAAGCGCCATAACCTTTATGAAGCATTTTTCCATATTCATAAAATGATTCAATATTTCCTTCTTTCATTCTTTGTTTAAAGAAGTTGTTTGCTTTGCCAAATTGCTTTTCTTTTTTGTATAGTTTGCCGTACATGAGTGATCTCATTGATTCATCTTCTTCAAATATTGTTTTGATAAATTTTTCAGTTCATTTAAAGATGCATGTAATCATTTTTCCATCAATAAGCATATCAATATAGTATTTGGCTGACTCTTTATTTCCATTTTTCATTGTTTCTTTCACGTACTTTAAACCAATATTCACATCGAGTGGAAAATCTGAATCTCTTTCAATTAAACACTTTCCAACTTCTAATTTATTTTGTAAATCTCCTGATTCGGTTAATTCAACAAGTTTCTTGCTTTCTGGACACAGTTTTTCGTAGTATTTGTAAGGAAATTGATTTCTTTTCATCCAAAATTTTTCAATAATTTTAATTGAAATTGAATTGAAATTTGTTGATTTATTTTGAATGTTTCTGTATCGTCTACTATTGATAAAGTCATTCATTAGATTTATTTGAACCAAATATAGCATTGTACTCTTAAATGTACTGAATATATTTCAAGTATTCGACTTTATCGACTTCATCAGTGATGAATTCACGATTCGTTCTCAACTCATTCAAAATTTCATCAAATGTTGGTCGATTAGAAGGCATCGGCGACCAGCATCTTTGAATTAAGTCTTCATATGCTTCGGGAACGGGCTTGCTGAATTCGGGACGTTTTCCTTGAATGACTAATGAGCACAGAATGAAAATGTTCACTTTATTGAAAGGTTTTGCGTTAATCATGATTTCATACACAATGATTCCAAACGCATAAACATTTCTTGTTTTTGTGTATTCAGCTTTTACCCAAATTTCTGGAGAAATATAAAATGGGGTGCCTTTAACCGTGCCTGCTGCAGATTTCAATTTTCTATTTTGATTGTCTTTTTCGTTTGATTTTGAAAGTCCAAAATCAGCCACTTTTGGGAAATAAAACTCGTCTATAAGAATGTTTTCTGGTTTTAAATCTCTGTGAATAATGTCATATGAATGCAGGTATGACATTGCTGATGCAATTCCGTAAATAAAAATCAGTTTTTGTGTACCCATTGGCATTTCTTTTCCTTAATTTGATATACTTTTCTAAATGAACCTTGCCCAATTTTATCTTACAATAGATTTTTTTTTTTTTTTTTTTTTCCATTAATTTTATTCTATGATAAAAAAAGTATTTATGATTTATATATAAATTGTATTGTTAAATGGTCAATTGGTTATCATAAATTATTCCAAAATCAATCATTTGAATACACTATTTTCTTAATATACAATTCCCTGGGAATGAAAGCTTTTCTAAACATGCTTTGGATTTATTTATATATATAAATATAGAAAATTATTTAATGAAACATTATTTTATTGAGGAGTAATTGATGCAAAGCCATTTCCACTATGGCCTTTTTCATTCGCTGTACCATATGCTCCTGGCATTTCTTGGTCACCAGAAATAGTTTTTGCCTCTGATAAATAGAATGAATTGTTTAATTTACAATTGTCAGGATATTTTGAAGCATTTGATGAATTATAAATGTAGCCAGAACCTCCTCCTCCTCCTTTTTCACTAACACAGCCATGATAGCCATAGCCTCCATACCAACCGCCGCCACCACCAGATGCATAACCAGTAGCCAGATGTCCATCGCCCCCGACGCCAAATTGATTTCCTGCTGTCTGAGTTCCTGGTCTGACCTTATTTATATCATGAGTGCCTCCACTCTCACCACCGCCACAGCCACCAAATATATTTGGTTCATTTGAGCGTGATGAGCCTCCTCCACCGCCTGCGACAATGATGCGACTGTACAAATGGTTTTCTGTATTCCAATCAGTGCCGCCTTCATCGCCATAAAGAGAAATGTCAGTTGCACCGCCGCCTCCAACTGAAATAAAACCTTTGCCTCCACCGTTCCAGCCGCCTGATGATGAATTGGTTGTGCCGCCAACATACACGTAGAGTGTTGTTTCTGATTTTAATGTTAGTAAACCAACAGAATAGCCGCCTTTCCCAGCAAATCCAGAGAAACTATTATTGTTTCCTCCTTCAGCTCCCCAGACCTCAAGCTTATACTTTCCTTCATTCAATTTAATGGATTGAACACGGCCTGTATAATTGAAGGTATATCTGGCACCTTTGGTCTGAATTGCTTTACTCACATACTCATCTACGTTACCAATATCATCAATGATTAGAGCATGCAAAAAGTAAGTGCCCGCAGTTTTCATAAATGAAAATTTATGTGACGAACTTTTTATTTGTTCCCCTTCTTCATATTCACTCATGTCGAGTTTTGCATAGCTTTTTGTATTCAGAATGTATTTGCTTTTACTTTTATCTAATTTCATAAGACGTTCATCAATGTCAATTCTTCCTTTTATGGCTTGATTTGAATCTACAGAAGCAGTTATTTTTACATTCAAATGAAATAGTTTTTCAAAAATTGACAATCTTCTACTTTGATCTTCATGTGCCTTACGAAGCTGCTCGATTTCACTTTGACATTTAGAAGCGTTTTCTTGTTCTTCAAGTTTATTTTGAATAGCGTTAAATTTATCTTCAATTTCTCTCATTTTATTTTCTTGTTTTTCAATTAATTGACGAAGCTGCTCATTCTCGCTTTGATATTTAGAAATGTCTTGTTCTTGTTGATTGATTTTGGCCTGGAATCTTTCAACGTCAGCTCTGAGCTGATTCATTTCCTCGTCTTTGTTCTTCATTTCAGTTGAAAGTTTTTCTTCTATTCTGAGAATTCTTTTTTCGAGTTCAAGCTGATATTTTTCTTTACTTTTGTTTTCTTCAAATAAAAGTTTCATTTTCTCTTTTGAATGGCGGCAGTTGAAAACGCCCGTTAAATATTTCATCTGAAAAAGTTCATCAAGATCTTCATTTGTCATTTCAGCAAAATCCAGGCAACTTAAAAGAAGCTGCATGTTTTCTTCTAGATCATTATCATTACTATTTGAATAAACTTGATTTTCTTCATATTGGTTGATGATTTTCTTGACGAATTCAAATAATAGATGATGATCATGCAAAATTCTTTTGGGCGAATTTAAAATTCTAATCAAAACAGAAATCGGTAATTTGGCAAAATTTTCGTTTTGAAGGCAGAGATCTAAATTTTTTGAAAGTTTTTCTTCTTTTACGGAATCAATAGTTTTATCAGTGAGGATCTGTTGGATATCTGGGCGATTACTAGAAAATTTATCAAGTACGGTCTGAAGTGAATCATATTCATATTTAGAACAAAGTTCAGAATAGATCATGTAGTTAGATTCATTGACTTGAATCTTATTGGTTTCAATTGAATCAATAAAATCTTTGAAAATTTTGGTTGGATAAATATCATGAATAAATATTTCATTCGTTTGTTTCATTTCGTTTGTTTTTTGTTGGAAATATCTAAGTTTTCGAATTAATTCTTCTTTGCATGTTTCGATTTCTTCAATAGATTGAATCATATGACCTTCGTGTTCTTTCAATCCTTTATAAATAATAATAAAATCTTTCTTGAAGACTTTTTCAGGGATATCAAGTTCAAAATCCATATTTTAATAAAATTGAATGTCTCTCAAAATTGAATGATTTATTTTTAATAAAATAAAAAAACAAGATATATCTTTAAATTTATAAATATATTGTTTTTTATTTTTATGAATAAAAGCTGAAATTTAAGTTACAGTTTTCATATATTTTGGTAAAATACTAAACTTTATATTTTGATAAAGATTTTTAAGATAAAACTCGTTGCTCTAAGTTTTTCAAATCATATTCATGGAAATGTTTTCTTACAGGTTCAAGCATCTTAATGAAATAAAATCAACAGTTGATTTTAGATTTGTCTTATCAAATTTTTCAAATTCCTTTTCAATTTCTTTAGAATTATTGAAAATTTGTCCTTCTATTTCAATTGAGTTAAACCAAGGAAGGATCAAATATTTGATGTAATCAAATATTGGATTTCCATTAATATCATCAGTGCAAGCTGCAGACTTCATTTTTTCTTTAATAACATCAGCACAGTCATCAACGAAGATAGCTTTTGATGAATTTGATTTTGACATCTTTTTCCGACCATCCAAACCAAGGATCAAATGATTCTCAAGATGAACAGGCAAAGATAATTTTTCATCTTTTGATTCATCATTGATTGTTGCTGCATATTCACGTGCCATTCCAATACATGACTTTTGCTGCTGTCCCATGCGAGTGATGTCGACATCTTGCATGCATGGATAGAGCATTTATTTGACGAATAGTTTATCATCGTGATCAACACACATATCTTTATAACATTCGCCTGCTTTTTGATCCCTTGTTAACATTAAGATATCAAGAACGCGTTCCCAATAATGCGGATCATTTTCTATCAATTCTGAAGTCTATATAATTGGAGATCAGAAGGATCGACGTTTTTATTTTTCATATTTCTAATTCCCAAAGCTTTAAATACTTCAATAATATAAACACCAACATCCCTGATCTTTTTCATATCGCCTCCCAGCTTTCGATTAAGTTTTGCGAAAATATCGCCAATGTTAATAATGACGCGACAATCGTTTTTCAGAAGTAACTTAGCATTGAGGACTGTCATTTTTGCCTGTGCAATATGAATTCTGCCTCTTGGCTCAAACCGATTACAAGAAACAATTTTCTTTCCTGTTCGATTGAGTTCTTTCACTTGATCTTCACTTCCTTTTGTTTGTGAAATAGACAAAATTTTTTCAGCTCGTTTGTTCACGTAATCTTCAAACTTTGCCTTGCACTCATTGTATTCCAAAGTGAACTTATTCCACCAATCATCGATGTAGTCTTTGAATGTTGGATTCATCACACAAATGCGAAAATATTATTTACTTTCAATTGTTGTTGTGATGAGTTTAATCCGATCTTTAGATAGTTCATTTTGAATATTCTTCGAAGTGAAACATAATTGGCCCAATCCATGTGTTTTGTAGAGCTCAAAATCATCGGATTGTTGAATCTTTTCAATTAGCTTTTTGGTCCCAATTAAGTTGGCTTCAAGAATGGATTTGTAATATGGTTTCAATTGTTTGTGGCCGAAATAACAAGATGCTGCAATTGCTCCAGAACGGCTTCCTTCAATTGTGTACAGTGAAGTTGTCATGACACCCAAATATTTGGCATGATGAGTTGCATTAATGAACATAACATCTTGTTCATTCCTCAGCAGAAAAACGCCGGCTTGATAAGGAGCATAGCCAACTTTATGTGGGTCAATTGTGATGCTGTCAGCCAATTTCAGACTATTTAAACACTTTTTCTCTTCTTCACTGAGATATTCAGAATCTTTACAATATATATAATAGCCATCGTATGCTGCATCAACATGTAAATGAATATCATGCTCATCACAATATTTTCGCCATTTTGGAATGTCTTTAACTCTTCCACATTCTGTTGTTCCGCATATGCAAACAACTGCTGCAATATTTTTGGGTGAAACATTGATGTTTTCTTCAAGTGACTCGACTTCTAAGCCTAGAATATTGCATGCTTTTTCGAGTAATGATTGTCATCCGCAATTAATACATTTTTCACTTCTCTTCCTTTACTTTTTAATTTATTGCAGCCAATCCATATGGCTTCAAGATTTGATATGGTTCCACCTGAGGAGGCATATCCCCATGATGTTTTTGGGTATCCAAGATCTGATGATAATGGTGAATTGTACGTTTACATTGAAAAAGTAAAAACTTTAATTCCATTTATTAAAAAATTGCGCTATCAATATCAGACAAAATTCATAAATATTTTTTATTAAAATGTGGAGAAAAAGATGATCAGAAAATGTCCTCAATATCATCAGCCAATTTTCCATTCAAAATATCATCAATTCTCAAGAATATGAATAATGATAATTTTCAATTCAAGTAAATATATGATATATTCATGAAATATATAGTATACTATATATTTCATATATTTACTATATAATTTTTAACTAAAATGTTTTATATCAAAATATAAATTTGAAATTTGGGTAAAAGTAAAGAAAATAATATGCCAAAAATTTGAAATAATTCAATATATATTTGTGTAAAAGTGCAGAAATTTTTGAGACAAAAATTTGTCATATAAATTTTGATTACAAAAATCATTTGGCTTAAATGAATCAATCAAATGAACATATTGAACCTCTAAAAGTGCCAGTTCGAGCAAACAAAAACTTTGTTTATAATGGGGAATCATATCCCATTGATTTTTGCTTGGTAAAAAAGTATTCAAACTTTTTTTATCTTAACCGAAAAAAATTTAAATCAGTTCAAGACATTGAAATAAAGCCAGAAAATTATGAGATAATTGATGAAGCTGTACCAAAGTTTGTAGCTTGTTGTCAAAGTCAGTCATTTGATATTAACGATTCAAATGTTTTTTCCTTATATCAACTATCAATCCAATATGACGTACCAATACTAAATGATCTTACAAGCCAATATATCAAGAAAAATCCAAAACAACTAGTTTTTGATTCAATTTTTTTCAAAATGAGAAATGAAAATTCAAAAGACGATTCTGATCTTAGTATTGAAGAAGAAATGATTGCCTCTGATTTCTTTGAATTCATTGATGATAAACGATTGCTTTCATTACCAATTTCAGTTTTATATCATATCATTAGCAATAAACATTTGGATATCAATTCAATGGACTCTACCAAACAAAATCAAATCATTGAATTTCTATTCAATTGCCTTGATAAGTATCAAAGAGAAGCTTCCATTTTATTTTTGAATATAGATTTAGAAAATGAAAGAATTGATTTGCTGCCACGATTATTAGCTCGTTATTCAAATGTTTTTGATTTTAATTTTATCAACCCAAAATTTCTTGCAAAAAACACATCTTTTCTAATGGGCCAATTGAAAAGTTTAAAACTTGAATATACAAACAAACTTGCCGAAATGCAGTCAGAAAATACAAAACAAAAAGAATGCTTTACAGCTTCTCAAAATTCATTCAATGAATCAAAAAGTAGCCTGGAAAAAAGACTTCTTGATCTTGAAAACAAAATGAATCAACTTGAAGAGAAAGTTAATGAACAAGCTAAAAAACTTGAAAGATACACAAGCATAAAAGTATCTAAAATTGAAATAATTTGTGATCCAAAGGTTTTAGGGCTTGGATCAACTATTACTTTATCAACTTTGATAAAGCCTAAATATGCTTTTAATGATGGTGTTGAATGGCAGATTCTCCAAGAAGAAAAAGGAGTAGTCAATGTTGAATCAAAAAATGAAAAAATATTGGTTTTGAAAGGCTTAATTCCATCTAAAAAAGTAACAGTTGTTGCAACAGCTCTCGATGGAAGTGGAATAACATCAAGAAAAGAATTAATTGTTGGGTATTTAAAAGGAGCAATAGAATTAAAAGTTCAACAAGATCAGTTGATAAAAGGAACTATTAAAATTACTGAAGAAGGAGGAGTTACAATGGACAAGTCCAAAAGCAAATACATTTTGAATACAAATAATTCATTTCATTTGAGAAAAGAAGATTATGAATCTGGTTTTACATTAGACAGTTTAGTCAAAGATGTTTCAATTAAGGTGCCTGTAGGTATTCATTATTTGCATGTTCTTATCGTTGACACTTTTGGTAACTCACAAGAGCTAATAAGTAAAAAAATGATTGCAATTGATAATAGCTTGAGGCAAGAAATAAGCCAAATAAAAGAAAATATGCTGAAAGAGATTGCTGATTACATTAATTTGCCAAAAGTAATGGTGTTTGGAAGCACCGGTTCTGGAAAGACATCATTAGCAAATGCATTAGCTGATTCTGATATAAAAATTATAAAAGGTCCTGGAAATCGAGCATGCCTTGATGGTAATGGTATTATGCATGGAAACTTGTACTCACGCACATTTCTACCTTCTTTTTTAATTGATAGTCAAAAGCGCTTTATATTTTGTGATTTTCTTTCTTTTTATGATTTTTCTGATTTGAAGAAAGAAATTATTATATCATACATTGCTGATTATCTATTTCATGAAAATACATCTGTTATATTGCTTGTTGAATCTGAAGAGGAAATATATAGAAATATGGGGAAAAGCTTATCAAAAAGTATTGAAAATGTTTTGGAAATGCTTGGAGATGCCAGCCAATTAAAGAAGAAGTTTGCCATTATAATCACTAAAGGTGATCAAGAAATGACAGGCGAGAATTACCTTGAAATGTTAGGCGATAATATGAGAATAAGAGAAAAAAAATTTATGAAATATTTCGGATCGATAAATGCATTTTCAATGCCAAAGCCAAAAAAGAGTGATATTGGCAAGAAGTATGATTTTGAAGACAAAAATAAAATAATTGATTTTATATTAAGTAATATTAACAAATAAAGAACCAATTTAATCTTAATTTAGTGAGAATAAAAATAAAAAAAATTATATTATTATGATGTTTATATCATCAAAATACTATATAATATTTATGGTTTCTTCAAATGAATATAAATTGCGAATCATTTTTGCATACAACACAATTTTTCTGAATTGTATTGAATAATGAAAATAATCATCTCAATTTTGAAATAAATAATTATTGATTTTCAATAATAAATTGAAAATTGAATTGTATGCAAAAATGAAAAACAGTTTAAAAATAATTTGAAGAGCATAATAAGGAATTTTTTTTTCTTTTTCAAAAAAATAAACTGAGTTCAAAAAACTTTACCTCCATTTCAAATTTCAAATCATTTTATCTTTTTTATCAAACAATTTAATTGCATTATTCTTCAGTAATGATATATTATATAATTAGCATAAAATTAATTAAATTATAAAAAATTAATTCATATTTAAAATATAAAGATATGATTATTTTAAATTGAGAGGGAGGTAATGTTTTTTTAACAAGGTTTAAAATATATTTTTTTTTTATATTGAACGTCATTTTAATCTTTATATTTAGGGAATATATTTATTTCCTTATATTTTATATTATATAATAATATTTCAAGTCATCCTGCATTTTTCATACCAGACTATGCTCTTAATTTGAATATAAAAAATTTTTTGTTTTTATTTTCTTGACTCAAGAATCTTGAGTGTTTTTAAATGATTCAGAATAACTTTTGAACAAACATGTTAATTTCACTATATCAATTTTTCGATTGTATCATCTAAATGTAAATTTAATTATCGCTTATTATATATGTTTGTTCAGATAATGTTAACATAACAAATATAATTTTCAATTAGAAAATCGAATAATATTGATATAAAAATAGACCAGCTGAAATGTTCAAATCTTTGTTTTTATTAAGATACAATACTGGAAAGATATACAAGCATATTTTAATAACTATTATTATTAACATTTTATTGAAACCTATTCCATAGATTTAGTTGGAAAAATCGGTATTGTTCTATTCAAAAAATTGAATGAATAATTTTAGCTTCTTTTTTTGATTCAATATGCAGAGCAAAATTTCTATTCATACTCATTTTTATGTAGAACTAAGTTTGCTGCAAACTCAAAAACTTCATTTACATTGATTTTCTGCAAAGTAGAACACTCGATGTAGCTTTAGGCGTAAATTTGCTTCATCAGTTCTTCGCCTCTTTTTTTTTTTTTTTTTTTTTTTTGAAATTGGAGAAAAATCTTTTGATGCAAGAAACTCCTGATTTTCATGAAATTCATCAACGCAAATCGCTCTTTGTGCCTACGAGAACAATGGGCGCATTTGGACAAAACTTTTTGACTGATGGTGAAAAAAGTGACAAACCTTTTTCCAATTTAATATTAAAAGATTTGGGAGAACGTTTAATATTAAAAGATGAAAACGTCGGCTTTGCCATAAAGAAATTGAATTAGTTGTGGATGTTCATTTGTCGTATGTCAGAATTTGATTTGTTATTTAAATTATCATAGACTGTTGGAACAAAATCTGAATGGAAAGTATCTGTATTGTATGTAATTAATAAGCTTGTTTTCCAAACGCGTGTAAACTTACGGTTTCTAAGAATTTATTTCAAATATTGAATGATTTTTTTTTTACACGCGAAAATTAAAAAACAAAGTTTAATTATAATTAATATTTTTTCCCAAAAAAAAAAAAAGATTAAATTCTGGCAATATTTCAATTAATATCGAAAATATCAGACTATGAATTGCTGGATTTTTATACAAGTTGGTCAATTTCTCATCCAAGATAACTGTTTTTGAAATATCTCAAATTTTCAAAAATAGCAAGCGCATTTTTAACAAAGCAAGAAAAAAATTAAATGACTGATTTAAAAAATCCAATATAAATAAACGATACAATTTATTCGCAATATTCATTATATGATTTTCTTCATTCAATTGTGAGGAGCATCATCTTATGTTTGTTTAGTAAAGCGATTTAATAGATATAAAATATCGATATAAAAAAGCAAATGTCAAAATCTTTAAAAAAAAAATAATGCTTTGTTGTTCTAAAAGAAAATATGACCTTAAAAAATGTTTTATTAGAAGGCCAAGGTTTGAGATCTTGACTATATAGTATTAAGAGTCTTTTTTATTTCTGTTAACATTTGTAAATGTCATAATTTAAGATTATGTCATTTTCAAAAATTTTAAAATTTTTAAAATTTGAGAGAACGTTTAATATTAATTTTTCATCGGATATTGCGTATATATTTGGCCGCATGTTTTTTATTTAAAAATGAACTATTCCAAATTAAAAGTTGTTATGATAGGTGATTCTAACGTTGGCAAATCATCGATTGCAACCCGAGCTTCAGATAATTATTTTGATCCTGAAAAACTTGAAACTGTTGGTTCAGATATAATAACACTTACTAAAGAGTCTGAAGGGAAGAAAGTAGATTTGGTAATTTGGGACACCGCTGGTCAGGAAAGATTTAAATCTTTATCAAATTATTATATGAAAGATTCAGGAGCTGTTATTATTGTTTATGCAATTAATGATAGTTCTTTTAATTCAGTTGATGAATGGTTTGAAAGAGCTAATGATACATTAGCAGACCGTAATCCATATTTTATTCTTGTGGGAAATAAAAATGATTTATATGACACAAACGAAAATGAAAATGGCAATTTCATTTCTGAATCCGAAGGAAGAAATAAAGCAGATGCCCTAGGAATAGATTTTCTTAGTGTTAGTGCTCTAACTGGAGACAGTATTAATGAAATATTTGAAAATATTGCATCTTATTATTTTAATAAAATTAAACAAGAAGATATAGAAAATGGAGCAAATCACACTGTTGATATTACCGAAAGTGCATGTGATGCTAAAAAGTCATGTTGTTAATCATAAAAGATTTTTATATTTATTATTAATTTTATTATTTATGAATTTATAAATAATTAAAACCATATGCATTAAATATTTGATAAAAAATGAAAACTCTAAATTAAAATCTTTTTTTTTAAAGAAAAATTTCTATTGTATTTACATGCACGTTTAATTTTTTTCTCTATTCAAATTGTTTCATCGTTATTGAATTTTTATCTCAGAAAACTTAAGTTTATCTCAGAAAAAAAAAAAATTGGTGGTTTATGTGTCAAAATGAATAAAAATTCGTGAGATTGATATATATATTTCTTATATGTATATGCTATAAATTTACACAGATTAAAAGAATATTCGTTCGTTAGCGGTCTAGAAATTTAAAATGCATAAAATTGAATACATTTTATCTGAAAAAGTTTAATCAAAATTTATTAAAAAAATTGTGAGAAAATTAATTTCTCTCGGCCTAGGCTTTTGTGTCCGAAATTTTTTATATTCAAAAAGTTAAAAAAAGTATCCAAAAATATCCAATTTGGATACTTTTCGGACATTTTTCGAAACTTTTTGAGAAAAAAAAATTTCGGACACAAAAGCCTAGCTCTCGGCCGCTAACGAACGAATCGTTCCAATCTAAATAACTTTTTGCAAATATAAAAAAAAAAAATTAAATATATAAAGTTAGACCTTATCTTATTTACAGTAACTGTTTTGAGTCTGGAGTGTATTCAAAAAGGCTGGAGTGAAGTTAAAAATTCATTCAAAAAGTGGTTTTAAAAAATCTCGGTAACTGAAAAAGTGATGATAAAAAAACGATCTTTTTGAAAAAGTTTAAATTGAAAGAAAAACTCTTGTTTTTACTCCAAGGTATTTTCAGAGCAATACGATTAAAATGTATTCAATTTTACTAATAATTTTTATACAATTTGAAAATTCAATGAATATTTGTTTTGGTCTACCATTTTTTATTACTTGACGAACTTGTATAGAAGCAGCAACACACGATAACAAAATAGCAATACAACAGGATAAGCTAACAATTACAAAACAACTTCTTGGAACAGCACAAATTTAACAGAATTGATGAATATCTTACTTTCCAGTCTTTAGTTTTCAGACTCAGCGGAAATGCTTGATTCACTCTTAATTAAAAACCTCGATAAGATAAAGGAATGTGATGATTATTTTATTATTGGACAAGCAATTTAGCCGTAAAAATTGATGCATATCTTACATTCCAGTCTTTAGCTATTTTTATTGCAAGATAGTAATGGAAATTATTTTCTAAAAGAAGGTTAATAAAAAAATAAACACTAAATTTAGCTAAAAAAATTTTTTATAAAATTTTACATTGTGAAATCTGTTAAAAATAGTAGCTTTTCGTTTTAAAAAAAGAGCCTATCTCTAATATTACTAGAATTGGCATAAATAAGCTCATTTGCCATAAATTATACTATGTTGAGGACAAAACCTGATTTCTTTTTCATTTTATATGAAACTTTTTGATAAGTTAATCTTCTTTTATTCTTTTCTCTATAAAACATATTAATTTTGATAATAAAATTCATTCATATTACTAAAAATACTGTTTAATAATAAAAATTTTGATCATTCAATTTAATTTCATTTCACTCCAGGGAAATTGAGAGAGTCTAGACTCAAAGCAGTTACAGTAAAAGATAATAATATTCAAAAGTTAGACCTTATCTTATTCAAATTTAAGATTTTTTTTTCTATGTGATTAAACAAAAAGTTTATCAATAAAAATGTGGTTACACTTTAACTGGGTTTTTAAAATCACCCAAAAACGTAAAATGTCACCAAGATTACAACCTTAAAAACAGCTTTTATAAAAATTTAACAACGATTAAAATAAAATAAAAATTATGATTTTATTTATTTAAAAAAAAAAAAAAATGATTTATTTCAACGATATTTTCCATCATCATTTTGATTAATCAAAGCATCATTATTCAAAGTTTCAAGAGTTTGGTTCTTCTTTGCCTTAGATGAGCGAACAGCCACAGCAATAATTATGATAATAATTATCGCAGCAGCCGAACAAGAAGCGATCAATATTATCATCTTCTTCTTATTCGAAGGCTTCTTTGTTGGCTCAGGAACATCGGATGGATAAGGAACGTCAGTTGCCGAAGGGACGTTTGTTTGTGAGGGCGGATCAGTCGGGTCGGGGAGATTTGAAGGCGAAGGTTGATCAACGACGACGTTGAAAGAGCAGAAAGAATCGCTATCGTAACCGTCAGTAACGATAACAATTGCATCACTTTCGAATCCGATCTTATCGTCACAGGAAGGCACTTTACTGCCCAGATAATAGATGCTCTTAAAGTTTGTAGATTTGAATGCGTTCTCTTCAATTTTTGTCACGTTTCCTTTTATGTAAAGACAGTCATTCAAGCCTTCACAGCCTTCAAAAGTGCCAGATTTAATCACAGTGAACGATGCAGGAAGACTCAAGGAACCAGATAAGCCAGGGCAATTCAAGAAGGCATTCTCATCGACAACTTTAATTAAGTCAGAAATGACCAATTCGCCTTTGAAGCCAGTGCAGTGAGCGAAAGCAGACTCGCCTATATGCATGATTTTACTCGAAAGTTTCAAACTGTCAAATCCAGAGCACTTACTAAATGCAAATGCGCCGATTTCCTTAACTCGATCAGGAATATTCAATGCTCCTTTGAAACCATAGCAATTAAAGAAGGTGTAGTTCGGCAGCGTTATGATATTTGGAGAAAGAACCAGTGATTCCTTAAAGCCGTAACAATTCTCAAAGCAACGTTGCCCGATTTGAGTGACTTTCTCAGGTATGTTCAAAGAACCTGTGAACTCACGACAGAACGAAAAAGCGCAATCTTGAATGCTTGTCAAATTAGGAGGAAGTTTTAATTCACCTTTGAAGCCATAGCAACGATAGAATGCGTGGCTCTCAATGACAGTAACAGTGTCGGGAATGACCAACGATCCAGTGAGTGAATAACAGCCAGAAAAAGCTGAACGGAAAATTGACTTCAATTTATTTGAAAGCTTCAGTTCACCATTGAATTCCCAGCAATCTTGAAAGGCCATAGATCTGACATCTTCAATGTTGTCGGGTATGATCAAGGAGCCGGTGAATTTTGTGTACGAAAAGGCATTTTCGCAAATTGTCTTGATTTTGTCATGAAGCTTCAATTCCCCGTCAAAACCGCAATTGTTGAACACGTTGTTATTAATAACTGTGAGCTGTGGCGGCAATTCTAACGAACCTCGAAAGCCTACACAGAAACTCAATGCATAGTCGTTAATTGTAGTGAGACTGTTTGGAAGCTTCAGTTCGCCCTGCAGATGTGAACACTGGAAAAATGCGTACTCGCCAATTTTGGTCAGTCCTTCGTGCAGAATTAAGGAGCCGTCAAATCCAGAACATCCTCGAAATACGCCAACACTTATCTCCGCAACTTTCGAAGGAATCTCTAAATCGCCGGTAAAACCGGTGCAGCCAGTGAAGGCTGTTTCTCCGAGCTGGAATAAAGAGTCAGGAAGCTTCAATGTTCCTGTAAAGCCGGAGCAATCATCAAATGCACTTGATCCAATGGATTGTAGTTTATTGGACAGTTTGAGGCCCGTAAAGTTGGAGCATGAGGCAAATGAATTGGCGCCAATTGTGGTGACTGACTCTGGAATTATTAAAGTGCCCGTAAATCCGCTACAACCGAGAAATGAAAGATCTGTAATTGTGTCAAGATTGGAGGAAAGAGTAAGAGTGCCTTTGAAGTTCTCGCATTGAGCAAATGTTAGCTGGCCTATCGAGGTTACTGAATCTGGAATTACTAAGGAGCCGGAAAACATGGTTTTGTAAAATGCTCTGGTACCAATTGTTGTAATTGTGTCTGGTAAGATTAATTCGCATTCAAAACTGGTAGAACGAAAGGCTGATGATCCAATTGAAATTAAAGATTTGGAAAGAGTTAGAGTTCCGTTTAATCCTGAGCATCCTTCAAATGCGCTGTCGCCAATTGTTAAAACAGAGTCTGGAATTATTAATGATCCAATATATTGATCGCAATTATAATATTCTTTGCTTTTAATTTCTTTGGTTCCATCTGGAATTATTAATTCGCCTGTGCCACATTCAGCTAAAATTGATTTTCGCTTGGAAAATGCACTAGAAAGGAGGAATAAGAAAGCAAACATAATTAAAAAAAAACTATTTTCAAAATATAAAAACTATGATCTCAATTTTATTCAAAAAAAAAAAAAAAAAAGAATTTTTACCATAAATATTAAATTGATATAAAATAGCTATTAATATTTTAGATTCTTGTTATTTGTTAGATAATGAAAAATTTATCAAAAAGTTTGAAGAGTTAACTGCAATTTTTCAATTTTCTTTATGATATTGAAAAAAATGTTCGGTTTATTACACTTTTCAAATGAATGTATCTTGCCCAAAAATTAAATTTAATCTAATTCATCAAGATATAATATACAAAATTATATATAAATTATATATACAAAATGATAATATTAATTATACACAAAAATAAATAGAAAATTTGAAATTAAATTTTTTTAAAAAAAATTTGAATGTTTATTCTATAGATTTCTTCTTGTTGTGAGCAATTCTTGCTATCAATGTAAGGTAAATGAGTTTTTTTCTTCTTGTAAAGTATAAACTTGGCAATTTTGTTCTTTTTTCGAAATATATTAATACCATGGATATGACGATTTCGAATAATAATGATTAAAACCTAGAGGCAGGCCCGTAATTTTGTTTTCCAAATCGATTTTATTCAGCGGTTTTCCTTGTGATTCTCATTTTGGTGAAGAAAACCAAGTTAATAACTAATTAAATTTACTAATTTAAAACTCCTATTTCTCAATTTTTTGAAAGAAAGAATTCAAAATTTCAATATCTTATCAAAATTGAGAAGACCGAACATTATTCTCCTGAGTTTATAACATCAATAAAAAAACTACAATGTTCAATAAGGTGGAAGTGGATTCTGAGAAGCTTACAAAAAAAATATAATTATATCAAAATAAAATCTTTTGAAAAATCTCTTAGTATTGAAATTACTTCCTTGTTATTTTAAAGCATTTTTTTTGAATGAACTCATAGATGTTTGGCCGTGTAATGATTTTTTCGTGGTACCTATTGAAGATATTAATTATTTTCCTCAATATAAGTGTAAAACAATAGAAGAGTATTTGACTAATGGACGCGGTGTTGTTTTTCAAGAATTTCCACCAATTTATACAGAACTACTTCCTGGCATTATAATTAGAGAGTAAAACATCTTTCCTATTATTTATTATTATATATCTGCTTTTTTTGATATATATTGTTTTCATGGTTATAATCTTTATTAATGTTTAAGAGTGCAGTTGGATTGAGAGAGTTATAGAAAAAAAATTGTATTGGTATAGAATGTTTTGAGAGAGCTATTCAAATTGATTGAAAGTCCATTCAAAATGACCCAGAAAAAAAGCATTTTATATGATCACAAAAGAAAAATGGTAACTATCCAAATAAGTAATTGTTCGTAAAATAATCTGAATTTTATTTTCATCAAAAGAACTTCTAGAAAAAACGAAAAATTAATAATTTCAAAAAAATAAAAAATGCATTGATTTGGTTTTGCTTTATTTAAAGGGAAAAATCAAAAAGAGTAAAAACAAAGTATACATACATAAATAACTGATTATTTCCAGCTTAAAGGATCAATTAATATTCGATTAAAATCGTTGGACATGAAATTAAAGCCATTTAAAAAAAGATCTCTAAAAAAGCTAAATCTTCATAGGTTCCGATTAAAATAAAAGTTTGCAAAGTATATTCAAGTATAAAATAGAAAAATTAATTACTATAACCGCCTAAAATGTCGATAGCATTTAAAGATATCATTTCGATTATGAGGCTTTTTGATATAAAAAAAAGTGATATTTTGTTCCAGATGAATTCATAAAGCCATGTACTTGTTGTTGCACTGATTCATTTGCAAGATAAGGGTTAGAATCTGTGGAATAAAAATTTTTATAAAAAAGTATTGTTATGATTTTTTATCAATATTTTAGTAAAGGTAACTACACTCTTTTTCATTCAATTCGTGGCGATAAGTATTCCTTTTTTTATTTTTTTTTTTTTTTTTTTTTTCTAGATTTGATTTAATTTATTACATAATTCTTTTTAGAATAATTTCCCAAAGGTTTATCTATTCACTGATTATAGTATGATCTTTCAATATAAAGAATATTTTATTTGAGAAATCAAAAAATAATTAAATAAGAGTAATTTATTTTGAAAACAGGTTTGAATAAGCCAAATGATATGTGAATTATGTATTTTTTAGAAAAATAATATCTTTCCAATTTTTAAATGACTTGTATTTTATATTAATAATAATAAATGTTATATTCATATAACATTAAATGCTATTTGTAATAATTTTATTAAGTTATATTTCATATTTTCAGCTATAAATCTATTTTTTGAATTGAATAGTAAGTTTTGTATTATCGGCATTGAAGAAGTCATTCATTTGAGTGTTAGAATTTTCATACTGATTGAATAATTCAATGGTCGATGATGTTTTAATGTTGCAGTTGGTGAATGAACATGATGAAATTACCACTTCCGTCTGATTGTGTAATGAAAGGTATTCTGACATTTTAGTTTTATCTGTGTGTTCAATTTTGTTGTGTTCAAAAATGGTTTCTCCACAATAACTGTAAATCATGTATTTGGTTTGATTGTCACCATTGTTACTGGATAAAATGTTTAATTTAACATTAGCAACATTTTCTTCTTCAACATAAATAATTGATCCTTCACTTCCTTTGTTATTGCTAAATTTGCATTCCCTGATGTTGATCGATTTCATTCCAAGTGAACTTGTTGAAACAACAAATTTTCCAAAATGTAGTTGCATCCTCCTTCTTCTTTACATTTGCTATCTCAAATATGTTTCTTAAGAAAAAAAGAAAGAAAAGAAATGTATGTTCGAATTACCATAAAAATTGAAGAGAAAAAATTGAGAAATATAAAAAATTTGAATACACATTCAAATTAAATAAGTTTAAAATAAAACATTTTTATCTCATTAACATAAATAAATTTCAGAAGTCTTTTAGATAGAATAATTATTAAATAATATACTAAATTTTATATATATTTATAAAAGGTCTAAATCAATTATACTATTAGTTTTCCTGTTAAAAATAAGAGAGCGATCATCTGGTTTTATTGATTATATTTGAATAATGTAAAATTTTGAAATCATACTAATTATTCTGTTTTTATGCATAATTTTTATTATCTCAAATAAAACAGCAAGATATGCAATGAATTGGTATTATGATTGATTTTTCATTCAAAATTTTAAACTGAGATTGAAAATATACGATATTTTACACTTTTCAATGGAAAATAAAAAATATGATTTGTGAAAAAAATCACAATTTCAAATAACCAATAATGGATAACAACTTAAAAAATGAACTTCTAGCAAAGCCATCAGAAGAAAATAAAGCCAAATCAAATGAAAATAGCACGCATTTATCGGATTCATTTTCTCCAACAAGCCAAAGGCAACTAACAGAAGAAGACATTAGATTAGGTGGGAAGCCACCTCTTAAAACAATATGTATTTTATCATCAGGTCCATTATTATCGCAAATTGCCAGTGCGTTGTATGGAGTCATTAATACAATATGGATATCCAAATCACTCGGCGATTCAGGATTAACAGCCATTTCAACCTATCAAAATTTTGAAACAATAGGTCGTTCATTTGCATTTTTCTTTCAAACCTCAACATCAACCAAAATCGCATCATTATTTGGTGAAGGAATGAATTCAGAAGCCTCACAAGTCCTCACCGATCTCCTCCGATTTTCTTTCATATGCTCTATCATTAGTCCTGTCATTTTCATACCGATATCAAAAGTATGTGTGAGATGGTTTGGTGCTGATGATTATATTACAGAACTTGGCTTTAAATACATCGTCCCAAACCTTTGTTTATCAATTGTCTCCTGCTTTTTCTACACATGCTGCGGATGCCTTCAAGCCGAAGGACGATCGTGGCTCTTTTCAAGTGTTCAAATTGTTGCACTTTGTTTAGACATGCTTGTCTTCTGTCCTTTGTTCTTGCTTGGCTTGAAGACTGGCATCGCAGGAGCAGCTTTGGCCAATGGTGTTTCAGAATTGATTCCTTGTTTGGTCATTCTGATTTTGTATTACAGATGCAAATTTGGAATCAAGCCGCAATTCAAGCAACTGGTGAGTAAATTTTCATCACATTCATTAGAAGCATTGAAGCTTGGTTTTCCTCAGCTTATTTTTCAATTGAGTAACTCAGTGCCAGGCATCATTGTTCGTAAGTTTTTCGGATTATCTTGTGGCGACGATCAAAATGAATTCAATTATGTAATGGCTGCTTTTAATACATTTAATCGTCTCTGGATTATTGAAGGTGCTGTTCCTAATGCAATAAATCTTGGATTTATCCCTGCTGCTGCCTATGCTTATGGTGCGAGGCGTTATATTAGGATTATTTGGCTTTTCTTTCATGCATTGTGGATATCTTTCATTTGGTGCTCGCTGACAATGATTTGTGCTCTCGCTATTCCTATTCCTATTGCAAAAATATTCTCAAAAACGCCTGAGTATTTGGATTGGTCAAAAATAATTCTTCGAAAGGGTAATATTTTGACTTGCATCTGTGAAGTTCCTGGAATAATTACATCCCTTCTTCAGGCAATGAAGAAAGGAACGCAAGCATCTATCTTGTCTTTTTTTGTTCAATTGTTTCCTGTACCAGTTGCATCAATTGTTCTTTACTATACAAATAAACATAATATCGGCAGATTGGTTTATTGTTATCCATTTCAAGCATTATTTGGTGTTCTGTTTGCTATTCCTTTCCTAATTGTTGCCCTCCGTGAAATTATCATAAATCATATTAAGAAAAGAACATCAAGTTTATATGAAGATGAGGAGCTTGAAAATATTTCTTTATCAAGAAACAAAGGAACAAAAAATATTGATAGCGGTGGTTCTCTTTCATCTCTTTTTTCAAATCTGATTAGTCTTTCGGACTAATGTATATATATGTAATATATATTAAAGCATATTTGTTTTCAAAATTAATATTTTTTTGTAGATATGTAATATATATTAAAGCAAATTAGATTTTGTGATATAAAATGCTTTTTTAACAAAATAAAAAAAATGTCAAAAAATGGTCCCACAGGGACTCGAACCCTAGACCTTTGCGTTATCAGCACAACGCTCTACCGACTGAGCTATGAGACCTTGTGAATACTAACTTAATAAGTTAAATAACATATCTTCATTAAATTAGAACCATTTCAAGAGTTTGAACTTTTTTTTTACATTTCAAATATATTAGCATAGGAGTTAGTAACAATTCCTAATTTTTGTTGGAATCATGATATCCGAATTTTGGCATAAACGGTTTCTGACAAAAAACATAATTACATTTAATAACTTAAAATTTTCATCAAATTCAATTAATCGAAGTTTTTCACAATTACCAAAAGCGCTGATATCAATTCCTTTGATAGAAGAAGGGAAGAAAAAACTTTTTATTGTTGATATTGCAAAAGCTTTTGAATCAATAACTTCAAGTTCTGAATAAGATGGAATTTCAACGTATTGAAGTTTTTTGCATTGATAAAAAGAATTTTCTCCAAGTAATGTTATATTTGGTTGAATAATAATTTTTTCAATATCAGAATAAGCGAATGCATATGGTGCTATCTGTCTAATATTCTCTGGAATTGTTACACTTTTAATGTCACGATTAGCAAAAGCAATAACATCAAATATTTCACCTTTTGTATCACTTTTTCCAATAATTAATTTACCTTCAAAATTTGAGAAATGTTTATTATGCGGACTCAGTGTCACTTTTTTTAATTCTGATGCATCAGCGCACCATCCATCCTTCAGCTCTGAAACATTTGATGGAATTGTGATTCTTTCAACAGCCGAACTAAAAAAAGCATTTTTTTCAATCACTTTTAATTCTGAATTTTCCGCAAAATCGACATTTTTCATATGAAAAGTTCGAATAAATGCATTTCTGCATATTGTTTTTATGTGTGGAGGGATTGTAATGCTCTCAATTGCTGTTCTCTCAAATGAATGCTTTTCAATAGTGTAAAGCTCAGAATCAGGCGCGAACTCAATTCTGGACAAACTCGAGCAATCAGCGAAAGCAAATTTTGCAATTTTTTTCACATTACGAGGAATGAAAATATCTTTAATTCCTGAAAAGGAGAATGCGTATTTGCCAATAATTTGAAGATTTGAGTCCTGTGGAATTTCAACAGTACGGAGCTTGGTACAGAAAGAAAATGCATGGCCGCAAATTTGAGTAATTTGAGAAGGAATTGAAATTTTTTCAATCAAAGAAAATTCAAATGAATGTGAAGCAATACGCTTAATGAATGATGGAATTACAACTGATTGCTGATCTCTTGATACAAAAATAAGAATATCATATTCATCTCCTTTAAAATTTGATTTTCCAATCAAAAGTTTTCGATCAACATTCATGAAAAAATGATTTCCAGGATTTATTTTCAATTTTTTTAAGTTTCTTGTATCACAACACCATCCTTCTTTGAGTTCTGAGACAGTTGATGGAATGGAAATGCATTCAACGCTTGAACCTTCAAATGCCTTTTTTTCGATTGTTTGAAGTTTTGAATCTGTATCAAATTTCAAGGATTTCATTTTTGAAAAACTGAAAGATTTTTCACATATATTTGTAATAAAGAATTCTTGTGTTTCATGCTTGATTGATCGGGGAATAAAAACAATATCACTATTTGTATGACATTTAATTAAATATGCTGTTTTCGAATTATTATTTAATGTGAAGATCAGTTTGTATGAATTTGTTTGATCATGATGAGTTATATTATATTTCTTTTCTATCTGTAAAGTTTGATTTTTGGCTTTCATTTAAATAAAAAGATTTTTCACTTTTTTTATATTACATTTTAACGTTATTTTTTAACGTAACTTTTCTCAAAACTTACGAGTTTATGGGAGACACTTCTTCAATCATCATTTCCCACATCAAATTATGGAAGCTACTTTTTGAATTAAAATGAAAAAAAAAACGAAAAAATACAATAAAAATTATTATAAAAAAATTAGTTTTTATTTCAAATGGCCTCTGACTTTGTTTTACAAAGAGCGAAAAATATCAATATAAGACAATAGCCGAAAATTCAGAAAGCACTTATCACACGTATTTGTAACTTTACGAAGAAACAATGAGTTTTTATGAAACTGATCCTTATGACATTGATGTTAATAAGATGATGGTCTACATTCAGCATCAAAAAGACAGAGGACTTGAATATAATTGTTTAAAATGCTGTGTTTCTGCACTTTCTTTTTACTTTAGATCGATCAATTTACCAAACTTAAATTTAGATACTGAATTTGTTAATTTCCTCAAAGGAATACTTAGAGATATGCGTTTCCATCGAGATCCCAGTAGTTAAGTTAAGGGGGCTCGCGTCGTACCTCGCTCTCCCCCGCTTAACTCCTAATTCATTCCGTCTACCAAAAATTAACATTTTGTCATCCTCGACTAAATTAGTATATATACCCGCCACAGTCGCGTGACAGCTAATTTAATTGACGAAAAAAAAAACCAAAAATCAGATGTTTTGGTATTTATTTTAGTGCTACTTGTGGCACAAGACTAAAGATATATGTCTATATATGACAATACTAATAGCGATAACCTAAAATAATGGCGAAATAAACTATCATAATAGGCAAAATCGGCTATATTAATATGAAACCGTTTCCAAACATTTCCATAGCAAGGCTCATATACGACATATCGAGATTATGTTCCAATAAAGTGGAACTAATAGTGGCAGATATTGAAGGACTATTGTAGCATATAATGGATGACTAAATGTATAAACACTGAGTTTGATATGTGAATTAAATGAAAATTTTATCCAACAGAAACCAATGACACTGAACACTATCTTTTACGATCACGTATACGAAGAGATGGTCACGTCTGTTGACGATTATAGAGATACAGTTCCTGACGCTGATGATACTTTCGCTACCGCGGATCCGTTGAAACAACAAGTTGAACCAATACCAACACCAGAAGAATTCCATCATCCGTCATATATACGATGGCAGATGTTTGATGAGATCCCTCAACGATTATACACTATACAGTGTGAAGGTTACATCGATAATAAAGGCAAACCATTAAATGATGAAACATTGATTAAACACTTCACTAGTAGTGAACCACCAGTAAATATCGATGATGAACTAGAACTTTGTGATGATAAGTATGATTTATGTAAGATCACTAAACAAATTCGGACTAAGAAGTTCATCTGTGAAGCGCCAATCGGCTCTGGTAAATCGACAGCGATTCTTTATTTTTGGGTTCAATCGAACTTGAGTTTTGGTATTTCAAGCGAAGTTGAATTTTGAGAGGCCCCTCTGGAAACCCTTTGCTAAAAATCTAGTAGTTGGTTGTTGGTGGTTGGTGATAAGAATTTCCCTAAATTGAATTGATTCGAGAATCGCGTTATTTTTGGGTTCAATCGAATTTGAGTTTTGGTATTTCAAGCGAAATTCTCAAATTTGGACACTGGGATGATGAAGTTCCTCGAGTTTCTGCAAATTCAAATATAAGGGTATGTTAACTATAGTATTTCATCAAAAATTCAAAGTCTGGAGCTCAATTGAAAATGGGTATATGACCTTCAAATCTGGGTCATATGTGGCTGCCATATGTGAAATTCTATCTGACAACTATACCAACACAGCTAGCTAATTATATGATCGAAATTAACAGTTAATGAAGATATTACATAGCAATGAGTAAGAACAAGAACACATCACAACCAACTCTCGAAGAGTTATATACTACTGACGACTTAGCATTACTTAAACAAGCTATCACCGAGTTAACAACTAAACAAGACTACAAGACCCTCAACACCCTGTTCCGTCGTAATCCAAATGCTAGCAAGTTCGATACTAGAACACTTAATGAAGATATTCCACAATCGACAAAACGATTCCCCAAACGTAATGGTAAACTCTGTAATGTATCACAAACAGTTCCACGAAAGAGTACTGAACCAGAAGAGAGTGATAAGTATACTTTTAAGTCCAGATACTACGATCCACACACCAAATCGTTTAAGTATATAGATAAACCTATCGAACCATATGCTAGTGCTTCACGAATTCGCGCTAGGTACTAAATCGACACAGAACACAGATCACGCACATACATACATTATATTTTTTGGTTAAAGTCGACAACCTTTTCTTAAAATATTTTCAATGAAAACTTTCAAATAAAAAGAAAAGTATGTTCTGACAATAATTCATCAAATATTCAATTTAGAGAAAATATTATTAAAAATAAATTATAAATATAGTTTTTTTTATATAAAAAATAATAAATATATTACTTTTAATTTATTTTTTTCAAGAAATATTTAAAATAATATTATATCCGTTAAATTTCATTTGAATGTTTTTTTCGGATTTTTTATTCGTTTATCTATGAATTTTTGAATGTTTTATAAAAATTTTAAAATGAAATAAAATGACCATACAGCAATTTCATGTTCCATTAACAATAGTTTTTAGAGGCAAAGATGGAAAAAAAGACTCATTTATACGACACGAAGAACTAGGTCATGGTGGCTTTGCTTATGTTTATCGCGTTACACAAAATAATACTAACCGAGAATATGCTATAAAAGTTATTTCGAAGCAGTTTTTAAATTCAAAGGGGAAAGAAACCTTTGAAAAGTTGAAAAACGAAATGAAAATCCAAAGAGCCCTCAATCACCCCAATATCGTTCGATCAAAAATAGCATTTTCTGATGAGTTTAATTATTATATTGTCCTTGAGTATTGTCCAGGTAAATCTATTCGTGATTATCTCAGAAAAAACGAGCAAGGACATTTATCTGAATCCGAAACAAGGAGAATTTTACGTGATGTTATTAGCGGACTTATTTATCTTCATAATAAAAATATAGTTCACCATGATATTAAACTGGAGAACTTTATTATTGGCATGAACGGAAAAATAAAAATCGCAGATTTTGGATTATCAACAATTCTCAAAGACAACGATCAAAAGCAATACACAATATGCGGAACAACAAATTATTTTAGTCCCGAAATGCTAAAAAAAGAAGGATGTGGCTTTGAAGCTGATATTTGGGCGATAGGTGTCGCTGCATTTATTATGCTGACTGGGCGACCACCTTTTGGAAATTTGAAAAAAGAAATTATTTATGAAAATATTAAAGGCGGCGTTTACAATTTTCCTTCAAATATTCAACTCTCATTTGAAGCTAAAAGCTTCATAAAATCTATATTACGCGTGGACCCAATTGAAAGACCCACAGCAATGAACCTTTTAAGTCATCCATTTTTAACCAAATTCGATACAGAACTAATAGAATTTTTTAAGCCTGCACCAACAACTCAAAAAGTCCAATCTTCCGATCCAGTACAGTCTCTCTATAGCAACTTACCTTTAAACCCATCAAATCCATATCAAAAAGCTCAACCTATAATACCAACTGAATCTTATCCGAAAATTGATACAGGCCCTCCATCCCAATTTTATCAAAAATATATTTCATCAGCTCCCTCTCAATCCACACAAAAGGGACGCTCACCGACACCTTCTTCAATACCAACAAAAATTATTAATCCATCACAAGCACCTTTGCAATCCTCACCAAAAGCTCCGATACCTTCTCAAAATACTCAAAAAAATATTTCACCGACTCCAATACAAAGTTCTCAAAAAGTCCGCTCATCGACGCCATCCCAATCCTCATCCAAAGTTCGCTCACCAACTCCCTCTCAAAGTACACAAAAAGTTCGCTCACCAACTCCCTCTCAAAGTACACAAAAAGTTCGCTCACCCACTCCTTCACAAAGCTCACAAAAAGTTCGCTCACCAACTCCTTCGAAAACCTCACAAAAAGTTCGATCACCAACTCCTTCACAATCTTCACAAAAAGTTGACGTAATCAGAAAACATTCCAACGATAAAAACGTATCCGGCTCTCCACTAAGCTACAACACTGCCGGCTCCACGGCACCTCGAAATGTCAGGAGTTCGAGTGTCAGCAATTTCAGGGTCTCCAGGTCAGGGACCCAAAGTGACTTTAATGCTGGATCCAATGAAAAAGCTGACACCATTCGTCGCAGCTCCTCCTTCTCGCGCAAGGGCAGCGCTGTCTCGACCGCCAAGAAGGCCTTCACCATTCCGAACTACTTTGTCATTAAGTTCTGCCTTCACGGCGAGGATGTCGGCTATCTTCTTGGCAACGGCACTGTTGGCATCTGCTTCAAGTCTCTTTCGCGCATTGTGATGGATCCAACGGAGACGTTTGCGCAGTACTACCGCGACCACGAGTCGTCCTTTGAGGCGATCAACATTGCCTCTTTCATGTCGAAGAAGACGAACCGTCAGAAAGAGAAACTTTTAGACAAGGTCAACTTAGTCATGAGGTTTGCTAGGTCCCTGAAGAAGACAAGAGTTTCTCATGATTTGCCTGCTTATGATGCCGACTCTTCCGTTCCTCTATCTCACGTGAAGTACGTTGTAACTAGAGACGATTCTTTCTTATTCAAATTGAGCGATAAAAACGTTCAGGTCAATTTTAATGATCATACAAAAATGATCATTTTTTGGAATACAAGAAAGGCAACATTCGTTAGATCTCTTACCGATAAGTGCTGCTTGTTGGACTTGAGCGATATCGCAAATATGAAAGAAAATTCAGACGAACGGCAAAAATTTAAAAAGGCCAAATTGATGATAGCTGATTTGGCAAAAATTACTCAAGCTTTAAATAACCATTAATTATTGTGTTTATGTTGAAATATTATTGTTGTTTTGATTTTTTTAGTAAACATTTATATTACGTGTGGATATTTTGGCAACTTTTTACATTAACCGTTATTTGCTCAGAAAAAGTTAAAATAAACAATTCAATATTCACAAATTCCAATATTAATTTTCATAAAAAAAATGAATCAAATTGGTTATTTCTAAAAATAAAAAAATTATCCACTTATTTAGAGTTTATATAATCAAGTAAATAAATCAGCAAGCATTAAAAAAAGCTGATTATAAATAATTAAAATGATATAATCTCATTTGAATAATATATAAAAGAATAAATGAAGGTTTTTTGGGATTAATACATTAACTTTGCAAATATTAAGTAATTAAAATAAATTTTTTTTGCGATACTACTTATTGAATTGATATAACAGAATCAGTAATAACACCCCATACCTTACAATAAACTTCTTCAATATCATCAAGATTACATCTTTTAAAAACATTTCTAAATATAATTTGTTCAATATTATCTTCGCCAATATGATATTCAGCAAAATCTTTGTAATATTCAGTAACTTTTGCCCTTATTTCATCTCTGTATTTTTCATCATATGCATAATCTGAACATACTAAACAAGGTAGTCTAAAACATTCGAAAAATACTTTTAAAAAATCTGGTGTAATATCAAAGCTTTGATTAGTAAATTTGCTTAAGAAATAAGCTTTAAATAAATTGAAATCACTTTCTTTAACAGAAATTTTATCAAATTCAATAGAATCCTGGGAGAAAAAATCATTTCTGTATTTCCAATAATATGAATTAAATTCGCCATCAGCAAAAGGCAGTGAAAAAATAAAATCAATAAATTCTTCATCAATTGCATATATTTTTCCATATTCTTGTAAGCATTGGTTAATTTCTTCGGAAAAGATATCTTGAAACCATATTTTTTCGGAATTAATCAATGATAATTGAGGAGATACAATTATATCTATATATAAATTTTTAAACATTTCACATTGATCGAATTGCTTTTCAATAAAAATATCAAAAAAATCAGTATCAATAAAAATATCTCGAAGATTTAAAACTTGGTTTCGTAATTCAGAGATAGAAAGTTGATGCAAAGTTGATCTTAAATTTGTTTCACTTGAAATTGAATTATTGCTATTTTCCATTGTTGGTTGGCGAATATCCATTTCTGATCCTTGAGAATTTTCATTTCTTTTCGATTCAAAATTTTGAATTTAGAAACGTCTTTTCAAAAAGTTGATTATTTTTAAATAGAAAAGATGCCAACCTAATAACGTATATATGTTTTTTTTTTGATTTATCTCATTAAACATTGAATATTTCTATGTAACAACTATACATTAGTATTTGAAATTAATAATGTTATCAATAATTTTGTTTTAATTGGATCTTAGTTTCAATTGTGTTCTAAAATCATAATATAGTTGGTGGACATAATTATGTTTTTGGGACATAATCATGTTTGCTCAACTTTTTGAATGGTACACAAAAATAAAACACATTTTTCTCAATACTTTTTAAAGATAATTTGATAATATTATATACTTTATTAATGTATTTTATGTACATCATTATTTAATTAAATGAGCTATTATATTTGTGATTCATATGAAATTTTGCCATTAATGTAAAAAAAAGTCAAAATGCTTATTTTATTCTCATTAATTGAAACTTGGGATTTAATAATAATATCATTAATTCATAATCAGTAATGATATAATTTTGTCAGATAATTGATATCTAAAAACTTTCATATAAGAAAATTTTGATGCACAAAATAAAGTTAAAAATCATATCACTTTTTTGTTTTTTTCCAATAAAAAATAAAAACTTTTAAATTTTTATTTAAATATTTGATATAATGCATATAGTGTAATAATATTGAAAGAATAAAATTGGCGGTTCTACTCGAGATCTATTACCTTAATGAAAAAGAGTAACTTCTGAAATAACTTAAAAAAACTTTCAATTTTAGACATTGAGAAATTATTTTCATTATTTTAATAGTTCTTCTATACTTACCTAATATTTATTGATTAATTGCTATTTTTAATGCTATTATAATAGAAAAAATAAAAAAGTGAAATTTGTATATTTCTTAGAAAAACCTGAAATCTTGATGGACAACAATGATTTTTAGAGGATTAATAATATATTTCATTGTATGTGTTATCAAATAATGTAATTCTGAAATCATATCAATTATGCATGAGTGATTTATGAATGATTTTGAATGAAAAAAAGAAAAATGAAATTTTTCCAAGATTGATTCTTTTTCAACCATATTATTATATTTAATATATTATATGCATCATATAGATGATTAATACTGCATCTAATTTGTAATAAAATAAACTCATTTTTCAAAATTAGCAATTTTGTATGAATGATTTTTGTCATATTTTGAAAACACTTTTTCTTTTTATATAATTATTATTTCAATAAATTTTTTTCTAAAATATAATATATACATTATATTCTAAAATAATAACTATGTTAGAGCAAATTAAAACAACCTTTTTTTTTATGGTAAAAGCATGAAATGTGATATGAAATGAGTTTTTTGAGTAGTGAAATGAAAATGAAACCATTTTTTCTAATTATCTATTTTATTTCAATAAATAATAATGATACATTTTAATTATAGATGAAAAGTAAATTATAATTTTTTTCAAATAATAAAAAAATATTCAGAAATTAAAAATTCGATATCATATTTATGATCAAATTTAGTTTGATAAAAGTGAATGAAAATCGGGGAATAGAATGTATCCAATATGATATTAATTGTTCTACAATTGTTTTTTTAAAAGTCCAATTTGAATATATAGAAATGATGTGAAAACATAATTATGTCTCCAAAACAGAATTATGTCCACCAACTATAATTAATATTTATAATGACCATTTATTTTGTTTATATTTAACATTTGCCACCAAAAAAAGTAAAAAACGATATTAGAGCCATTTTAGCTTAAAATACATCAAATAATTTATTTACATGAATTTACACAAGATTAAAAAGTTCATTTTTTTATAAAAATCAAAATTTAATAACAGGAAAAAATATTTTTATTAAAATTTTTTTAGAACTTTTTATATGAGGTTTCAGAATAATTGATTAGATGCATTGAAAATTTACGATCAAAAACAACATATCACTTTTTGTTTACTGTTTCATTTTGATTAGTGGAACCTGCTCGAACACGTAAGTACTTATCGCAATATTTACCAAAATCTCGCACAAATGACATTTACCTAAAAAAAAATCACTCAAGATTCTAAGATTTCCGAAATTACGATTTTTATTTTTTTAATTACTTACTCTTATCTACTCTTTCGTCAAAAAATTGATTTTATATTACAATAAGAATATGTATAGACCTTTGGCATGTTTCAGACTTCCTCTCGTAATAATTATTTTTTATAACATTGATATGCATGTAGATTTTTAATAAATATTACGACCTTCAGACTCCCTCTCATAATAAATATTTATAATAATTATTCTAAATTATTCTATATTTTTTAATTAGCTATTTTATGAGAGATAAGATTGAAATAGATAAATGAGAATAGAAGATATTGAATGAAATTGACGAAATTTGATGATATTAGATGAGAATCATGCGATTAATTGATTTTGGATGTGACAGATGAAAAAAAATGAGAATAAAGTAAAATGATGAGAATTAGAACTGATTTTTTAAGGACGTTGTAGGACCAAATATAATCTCATTTTTTTATGTAAAATATCTCATTTAATATTTATTATCACAAAACTTTATCAACCAAATTGCATTAACATTTAAATATATAATACTATTTAACAAATAATTTCAAAAATTATCTCAGAAGGCAATGTGCTGCCATTCAATTTTAATGAAATCGGACCTGTTGAAGTATAAATTTTTGAATAAAAAAGTAAATGAATTAAAAAAATACTGAATAGAAAATATTCAGTAAATGATCAATTTTGATATATTAATAGTTAAAGTGCTAAATTTGTGAATTCGCATTCTTCTATTCATTTGAAAGTTATGAATTTGGCTAAAACCTCTTTTTTATCACCTCATTAAAATTGAATTTTAAGGTATTCAATAAATAATATTATAGTAAACTTACAAATATCCCATAATTAAACTCTATTTAAGAAAAACGTATAACAAAATTTTTTCAGAATATTGATGATCATTAAATTTTTTTTTCAAATTATGTAATTTTGGCCAATAGGAAAAGTGAGCAAGCAGGTACATATTTGATAAATACCATTTATTTTTTGATTAATAAAGTCGTTCTGATGTTCTATTCATTTTAATGTCATTTTTAATTTGGATGCTTTTCTTTCATATACATAGGAGATCTCATTTATTATTGATTTATTTTAATAAATATCAAATATATAATATGATAATATATTTTAGAACTACAAATTATTTAAGGAGATATTTACACAAAAAATTCAAATTATATTTGGTCTTACCACGTCCTTAACAGAATATATGAGGCCAAAAAGTTTTCTTATTTAGGTAAATTTTTCATCTTCAAAGGTCAAAATTTCAAAATCTAGAATTTTCTTTTTTATAATAAAATAATTGTTTAAATTATGCTATTATTTCGGGGGAGGTCAAAATTTCAAAATCTAGAATTTTCTTTTTTATCATAAAATAATTGTTTATTGTTTAAAGGAAATAATAACACCACATTTTTGCATTTGGCCGGCGAAAGTGGTGATATTGATCTAGTTAAAAATATTATTTCACATAAAGATATAGATATTAATGTTAAGGATAAGCAGATAAGAACAATTATTCATAGTGCTGGCAAATCAAAGAATCTTGAACTTGTTAAATACCTTATTTCACTCAACAAAATTGATATATATCCAAAAAGATATAAATGCTATACAATATTGCACTCGGCTTGTGAATCAGGTGAACTACAAATTTGTAGTTCAATATATTATTTCACTCAAAGTAATAAATATAAATGCACTGGATCCAGAAAGTAGAACACCTTTGCATATTGCTTCTCAAAATCGTTTTGCTGACATTTTTAAATATCTTCTCTCAATTCCTGGAATAAATGTATCTATCAAAGGTAATTTTAATAATTTAACTTTTGATTTTATATTTTGGAATACTGATATCGCCAATTTATTACTTCCTCAAAAGGATATGATAATCAATCTCTTTTGCATTATTCATGCGAAACTGGTAACCTTGAACTTTCCAAACTGCTTATATCAAAATACAACCTAGATGTTGAATCAGCAGATAATAACCATATCACAGTATTACATTCTGCCTGCTTCTCTTCCAATTTAGAACTTGTGAAATATTTGATCTCATTAAATAAAATTGATATAAGTTCTAAGGATCATGAAAACAATACCATTTTAGATTATGCTTTAAATTCAAATAATACAAACTATAATCTAATTAAATTGATCGATTTAAGGTTTTTGCATCATGCAAAAATGGCGATTATGAAACTGCAAGATATCTTATTTCATTGAATAAAATCGATATTAATCACAAAAATGCTAAAAATGAAATTATTTTTCATAATGCATGCCATAGTGGTAATATCAATTTAATCAAATATCTATTATCAATAGGAAAATTCGATATAAATATGGTTGATGGTAACAAACAAACACCATTATTTCATGCAATTAAAGAAATGTCTTTTCTAGCAGTTAGATATCTAGCGAACCTTGAAAATATTAATTTAGAAGCAAGGGATAATTTTTATAGAACATATTTACATACAGCAATTGAATTTAATGATAATGTTTTTAATTATTTATTTGCATTAAAGAAAATTCCTCTTAATGAGAGAGATAATGACAATAGAACACTTTTACATTATGCAGTTGATAGAAATAATTTAAGTATTGTCAAACAATTAATAACACTTTCAGAATTAGATGCATTAGATAAAGATATAAATGGCATGAATATCTTTCATATTGCATGCAAATCAGGCTATATTGATATAATTAAAAAAATTATCTCAATGAGATTTATAACATATTTATTTGATTTAATCTTTTAGAACGAAGAAATTAAAAGGAGGCGAACGAACAGCACTTGATATTGCCAAAATATTTACATGCAATAAAAAACAAAAAGAAATCATTGAATATTTATCAAAATTTATTTGATTAAAAACAAATGAAGTTATCAATTTAATCTAAATTAATAAATAATTATATAATTTTTTATCTTTCAATATTATTGGTTTATATTTTTATAAAAAATTATCTCAGATTCTTCAATTTTTATTAATGTTGTAACAATCATTATTGTTCGAGTCTTTCAGTAAAAAAGTATTTTTGAAAGCATATATGGTCCATATAATATAAAGTATTGAAAAAGTTTATACACAATTTCCAAGATTTTGGTATTCTTTATGCCTTATTAGTTTATATTTCGTATTATGAATACAGTACACAATAGAAAAGGAGATGAATTCAAAAAAGGGAAAAAAATCAAAAAAATAAATACAACTAATAATGATAAAGAGCACAATTTTAATAAACCTCATAAAAATGATAATTACAGGAGAGGTTATCATCAACTAAAGGATAAAGATGAAAAATATTTTATAGGAGCAAGTGAAAATCAGGATGTTTCTCTTGATATCGATAAAGATCAAGGAGTCAATTCTTATAGTAGAGAAAGAGATGATGACATACCAAATAGTAACAATGAAAGAATAATTTACGGCAAAAAACAGCCGAATGTCGAAAAGTTTACTGTGAATGATCGAATTGAAACGAAGAAATACCGCAGGAAAGAAAGATATGATGATAATGATGATCTATCTAATGATTATAAAAAAGAAAAAGATGACAATTTTACGACTGGTTACAAAATGAAAAAACATAATCGTAAAAGAGGAGATAATGATGACATTGCCGACAATTACAAGAAAAGAAGAAAATATCCAGATGAAATGAATGGTAACAATATCAATAGAAGAAGGAAAAAAGAAGAAAAATACAGTAATAAAAAATCATCACCTGAATTTTCTACCAAAATCCAGCTAAAAGATTATACAATCTCAGATTTCTTTACTGCACTAGTTTCTGCTTACCTCAATGATTTCAATTCTGATGACTTTTTTTTTACAAGCAAAGGAGCCAAATTTATTATTTCAATAATAAACGGTCACCCAATTTTATCGTACTCGCCTAAATCTAAAAAAGGCAGTGAATTAATGATGAATGCCATATCATGTGCCGAAAAATTAATTCCATTTACGCCAAAATCTATTCTCTATCATAATTTTTATCCGAACTGTGCAATTGAAGTAACCGTCAACGGCTCTACTCATTATGAGACAAGTGTTCATCTTATCAGCACATTCAACAAAAACCTACCAAAAATTTATAATTTAAACAAAGAAACTATTGAATTCTTGTGCACAAAAATTTCAGAACTTTCGAGTTCAATGAACTTGTACCGAATTGCATTGACAGGAGAGGCATTATCATTCTCGTTGGATGACAATCATCACGATATCAAATACGATAAAATTCACCTTTCAAATTGTCAATCGGTTTTTGGCACTTTTTTCGACGATAAAAACAGACTCATTGTGATGATATCACCAGATGAACATGCCCAATTGAACCAAAGAGAACTTGATTGGAAAATCGAAAATCTTACAAATGATGAAGAATTAATACAAACCGCTTCATATTTGGCCAAAGGACTAGTCCGTGCCTACCATGCGCACGATCTGTTCGTAATCAAAGAGTCGCCGGAATTTCATTATCTTGGTGATTGTCTAGGTTTTGAAAAGAAGCTTGGAATGGGTCTCAGTTCGACCGTTATTCAAGTATGCGATTATCTATATAAGGAATACACGCGTGGCACTTTTTTGCGAAAAGAGATTCCGATTAAAAACATGTCTTACATTGAGAAAGACAACGATGCTAATTCAATTGAAAATGAATTGAATGGTTTATTTTCAAAGGTGAAAAAAATAAAGATAAATGACCTTAAGAAAGAAAAGGACTCCCTATTCAGGCAGCTTGAGTCAGTAGGGCAAAATGGAAGCGCGGCAAAGAAGCAGGCGATTGGCGACAAGCTGACGACCGTTAAAAATCAAATAAACGAGTTTTATTCACTCAATAAGAGGATCGACTTTTTGAAAGAAAAAAAGGCTGAAATTCAGAAAAAGAAACCAAATATTTTGTCGGTCAAACAGACCCTTCTCAAAAAAGTTGAATCAGAAGGGTTCAAAGGAAGGCTGATTCAAATGTTTGGTTGTAACGTATTTTCATCTGAGCAACCGATTTCCTCAGAAAAAGAGTCAGAAAAATTGAAAGAAATTTTGTTACAAGCGGAACGTGACATGAAAATCGACGCTTTTTGCGTTGAGAAGATTGTATCTGCAACAGTTGTTGTTAGCCATAGATCAACGAGCCCTTTCTCCCCACAGCAATTTGTGAAAACGATAGAAACCGTTTGTCAGAAGTTTTCTTTTATTGTTCCTTTTTGCTCGAATTATATTGACCAGTTCTCAAAAAGTGGAGGCCAAATTGGAGTTGTTTTTGTCGAAGTCATCGATGCACAGTTCGCTGTGATCGTTGTCTCAGAGATCAAGCAGGCGCTCCTCGGCCAGCAAATGAGCGTCTTCAGGATTCCGTCTCAGATCTGCTCCAAACAGATGCTTAAAGAGCTGACCAACCAAATAGCGATTCAAAAATGGCTGGAACAAAACGGTCTCCTCACAATTAAATTCAATGGCGAGACATGGTCGGGAAGCAGAGAAGACGTTTCAAAAGCCTATCGTCTTCTCCAAAAAAGTGACACATGTCTCAATCTCTCACAAAAAGTTGTTCCACTGTCTCCCTTCGTCATCCGTGACGATGTCAAAAAGTTACAGAAAAACTGGATCTACGACCACCTCTCTCACTGCCTCATTGTTCCGCAGCCTGACCAGCAGAAGGCCATCGAACTCGTCGGCAAGTTGGACCACAAAAAGTGCCACCCAACAGAATCAATTGAGAACACTGATGACGATGATAATGAATTGAATGGCTGCATTTTTGTGTGCAACGAAAGTATCCCTTCAACGCTCCCTCTGACAGTCTACTTCAAGGACGGAAGCACCAAGACTTCCTGCCTGTGCAGCGAGTGTTTCACGTCGACGTTGGATGCTGCCACAAACCGTTTTTACAGTGAAGAAAAAGGAAACGGAATTGACTTTGATGAAGTGATGTCATCGACTAATTTGGTCGGACCGTTACCGATAGCAGATGACTCACTTGACGATAAAGGTGATTCATATTGGCCTAAAGTGCCGGTTGGGCAGTTGCTCTAGAATTTGGTGAACGACCAAATATTCTCTGAAAAAGCAAAAGCATGGCTAACTGCTGTTTTGGCCCAGTCACTTCACGTGCACCCTGAAGTTGTCACTTTTTGTCCCGAGCATCCTCAAATTATTCTGCCTAATCCAAAGGCAAAAGAAACACTTCACTGCTCAATCCGATCTTGCCAGATGATTCTCTGCCCTGTCTGCAACGAGTGGCACAGAGAAGGAGAATGCAAGAACTACAAGTGGGAGGGAATGAGGTGCCCAGGATGCGGAAAGCCGACTGTTAAGGATGTCGGATGCAACCACATATCTTGCTTGTGCGGTGCTCACTGGTGCTACAAATGCGGAGCTGGTCCATTCAAAACAGCAAAAGAATGTTACGACCATATGTCAAAGGTCCATCAAGGGTACTTTGATTGAGATAATTAAATATATAATAATTATTATTTATAAATAAATTTTTTTATTTATTATCTCAATCATTTGAAACTGCTAAATACATCATTTCCCTGAAAATAGACATCAATGACATCAACGAAGATGAAGAAACAATTTTATATTTTGTTTATAATTCTGGAAATTATCAACTTCTTAAATTTATTATCTAAATTATTAATTTATTATAAAATTTAAAGTTTTTTTTTTTAACATTAAAAAAATTTCCCAATATTTCAAGTAAATACTAATATTTTTGAAATATATTGTTATTTTATTTTTGAAATAATTTTGATAATCTTTTCAAATTATTTGAAAATTTCATAAATTTATTTTTATAAAATTCATATATTTTTTATGCATTCAATTTTTTGAAAAGATTTCATATTGAAAAATATAAATAGAATCAAATTGAATTTGCTTGAAAAATATTTTTTTAACTTCATTTTTCTAAATGAAAGGTTTAAACATTCATCTCAAATCATTCAAATTGAATCAAAACCTTGTTAGCAGCAATGATAAAGTCCGTGTGAGTATTACAACATTCCCAGAAGGGAATAAAGAAGCATTTATAACAGAAGCAAAGCAAATGAATTCAGTTAATCATGATTTTAAGGTTAATATCACAGACAAAACACAAGATATTATTGTTGTTTTCCGAAAAATGGAAATTCTTCAAGATCCAATTATTGCATCTACAACAATCAGTTCTAAAGAGCTTCCCACAACATTAAACAAAGCTGAAAATAAGTCCTTTGAAATTTATGAACCAGCACAAAAAAGCAACAAAGATCGACATGTTTTTGGTCAAATGCAGATTCAATTTACATTAACATCAGCTTTTCCAGTTTCACAATCCAAAGAGAACAACCAACAAAAGAAGAAGACTCAAAAGAACTTTTATTCAGAACTTGATGAAAAAAATGAAGAAATACCATATTCTGTTTTTCTCCACGATGATTAATTAGAATTTTGTTATCATCAATAAATGTTTATAAAGGATATATATATATTTTTTTTTTTTTTTTTTTTTTGACCTCAAATTTCATTAAATTGGTCAAATATGATCGTTAAAAATAAAAATAATAAACGGGCTGAATTTTTCTTATTATTAGGGTTTTATATAAAATTGCGGTTACCCTCAATTTTGAATGCCCCCTTGAAAATCAAATTCAATTTTTTCTGATAAAAGTACCGATTTCGAGATCACGATCAATAAATAAAATCATTAAAATCGATATGCGCCATTATATTATATATCATCAAACATGATTAGTTTACTGATTTATTTTGAGTCCTAGAAAGAATAGTTAGATTATTTTTACATATAATATATTTTTTTAAACTTTTGTTTTTGGTTTGAAATATGATAATAATATTGAAATTGCGAATTTGTAAATGTTTTTGAGTGTCTAGCATGAAATTTTTAGTTTTCAACTTATCTTATTTGATATCTTTTACCATATAATCCAGTTCATTAAAATAGTAAAAGAAAAAAGATCTTCCTGATATTTGTTAAACTTAAGTATACATAAATTAGCACTAATAACTGAAATTTTAGATAATTTTTTGACATTAGAAAATTAGTAATTTCTAATAGAAAATGCAAATATGATTATATTTATTATCATGCCTAATGGTTTATACAATACATAACATTTGATTTGAAAGTTTTTGAATATAGAGAACTAATCAATAATTTGGAATAATTGAAAAATATTCATAATTAAATATAGATAATTAGTTTACAACTTTGATAAATAATATATTTATTAAATTAAAATCATATAGATGATTTAAATGTTGAGATAAATAAAAAACAAAGATTAAAATATTGAATAGTTTACATATAATGTTTTCTGAGTTTAAAAACCTTACTTATTATCTTAAAAAGTTAATAATACGATTTTTAACCACTGAAAAAGTTGTCACCAAATAAAATCTTAAATTTTGACAAAGCAAAATGGATGTTAGTTTCCGAGATATTGTAGGAAAAAAACATACAATCAAAATATCTCCAGATAAACCTATAAAAGATACAAAAGACGAACTTTTTACCAAATTTAAAGCTGATCCAAAAAAAAAAGATATTAAGTTTACTTATAACAAAAATCAAATTGATGAAGATGCTACATTCGAAAGTATTGGATACAAAGAAGGAGAATTTATTACATTTCAATTAATAAAACGTACAGAGGCGAAACCAATATCTAAAACAGTTGCTCCCCCAGAAAAAGAAGATAATAACAAAAAACCCGAACAACAAGTTCAAGCAAATAAAAGTTTACCGCAACAACCTAAGCCAGAAAAACCTCCAGAATCACAAAAATCACAAATATATGATGAAACAATCGTTCCAATAACAAAATCTCCATATCCAAGAGTTGATTCTTCACAACCATATCCAATACCAGATCAAACGCAAGAAAATATTGATCGTCAGAATTGCATAAATATTCGTCGTATCTTAGTAAATAACGGAATCAACCTTATCATTGACGCTCTCCAAAATATTAATCCGGAACTTTCCGAACGCGTAAAAGCTAATCCAGAACCTTTTTGTTTGCTGCTAGGATTGGCAAAACCAAGCAATTCAGGCGAAAGCAATTTTAATTCTGAAGAAATAATGTCTGAGTATACGCGAGAAGAAAAAAATTCAATAGAAAGGCTAAAAAAGATAGAGCCAAACCAACAAAAAGTTCTTCAAGTTTTTGAAGCTCTCGGAAGAAATGAAAATAATGCAAAATTAATTTTGCAAAATTTATAAATTCGAAATTACTATAAGCTAATATTTATATAAACGAACTTTATATAATTTGGTGCAATATTTTTTTATGCCATAAAAATACTGTTTTATTCAGATATTTTGAAAATAATTATAATAGCTTATTTGAAAAAGTGGCCACAATTTTTTGTGAAAAAGAATATTCTTTTTTTTTTTTTTTTTATATGTATACATACAATTTGCCAAAATAAATAAAAAAACAAATAATCGATGATAATTTCAAATGAAAAAAATAAAACATTGAAAAAATACCTTTTGAAAATAAACGTCTGCTATTTAAAAATGTGTAAAAAACTTTTTCATTAGTAATTGAATCCAATTTGAATACTTAAGATTGAAAATATTCAAATAAATAAAAGAAAATTCAAACTATTCAAATTTCGAAAAAATTTTTCTTTTTAGTTGAATTCATAATCAGATCATGATAACCTCAAATAATCATGAAGTATTTTCCCCACCATTAAACAATGATGATTTACCCAAAAATAGAATCCCTTTCCCACAAATTTCTTTTTTTAATGCTCAAAGAAATTGTGACAAAATAAAAGAAATCTTACCAAATAGTCCAATTGACACATCAGAAATCAAAGGAGAAATGACAACAAGCAACACAAATGATACTGAATCTAGAAATATTAATATCTTGAAAACAGAAAATATTGATGAAAATAGAGAAAATTGTATATTAAATGAAACATTAACTCACATGCCAAAAACAATCAATTCATTAGAACAATACAAGAGGAAAAATAATGAAGTGCACATTAAAAAAAGGAGAACCAGAGTTCCTTTCACATCAGATGAAGATGAAAAATTGAAAATGCTTGTGAGACAATTGGGAAGAAAAAATTGGACAAAAATCTCAATGCTCATGAATGGAAGATCTCCAAAACAATGTCGTGACAGATACAGTAACTATTTAATTCCTGGCTTTTTCAACGGGCAATGGACAAATGAAGAAGATCAACTGCTGATTAGGCTTTATGAACAAAATGGCCCAAAATGGTCCCTCATCAAGCAATTCTTTAATGGACGCACAGCAAACTCTTTGAAAAATAGATGGAATTATTTTTTGTCCTATAAATATGAGAAATCAAATTCTATAAATGATTCATTTGAAAAAGAAAACCAAAAAAGTGACGTTGATTTTGATGATGAAAGAGACAATAATGATGAATTTGTTGAAATGGTTTACCATGATAATGACTTGCTGAATTCAATTAATAATTCAATCATTGAAAATGATTGGTTTTTAATCGATTAAATTCAATAGTAAAAAAAGTTTTGATTTTAATAAAATTTTTATAAAAATAACTGTTATATTTTTGTTGTTAAAACTTTTAAATTGTTTAATACAGATTTGAGTAATACTTTTAAAAAGCAATTTTACAAATTTGAGTAATACAGAAATTATGTAAGACAATTGAAAATTTTTATCAAAAAGTTCACCTTTTGATTTATTTTCTATATAAAAGTATTTTCTATACTCTTTCAAAAATTAGAGCTTTTTCTGAAGAGTGAAATATTAATATCGATGAAATAATTGAATAATTTCTATATTGTGAGTATAATCTATTGGCTTTTTCCATTTAAAAACAGAATATAGAACCATTAAAAAAACAAATGAATTCGATTAACTAGGAATGATAATGTCATCTTTGATGTTAACTTTGATTTTTTTGTTCTTTAATAAAAGTTGCACAATTTCAACATTATTTTTTTCAACTGCAAGATGTAGTGCCGTTTTTTTAATAAAGAAATTTAAAAATTTCATTCAAAATTTCAAAGTAATTTGATACAAAAAAATTTGATATGTAATTTATTAATTTTAGAAAATTTGAATATAATTAATAAAAATATATATCGAAATTACATCAACAAACATGAATATTAAATGACTTGAAAAATAGTGAATAGAAACTTTATTTTAAAACATTCATTGATTAATGTAATTAAACATATCATATGAAATTGAATAAAACATTTGATATCAAATTGAATTGAACTATTGAAATATGAATTTTATGATATATTTATGGCTTAAATTATATTAAAACCATTTTATATGAAATTTTATTAATGGAAATTTGAAACTACATTTAAATTCATTTGTAATTTTATTATAAAAAAAATGATGGAAATTCGTGGAATATTTACATCAATTGATGGACATGATAATAAAAGCTTCACAATATCCAAATTTCTCTTTTCAACTGCTATATGCAAGGCTGTTTTATAAAAGAAAAAAAAAATTTATTATAATAATCACTTATAAATCATATTAAATATTTTTTGTTTCAATATTGTTAAAACGTTAATAATAGAAATGCTATTTGAAATATTTCTTGATAACTGTATTAAAATTAAAGAAGAGTAAAATACTTGGTAGATTGATGTCAATCTTTGGGCATGAAAGTAAAAGTTGAATCATTTTGAAATTCCCTTTTTCAATAGCCGTGTTCAATGATGTTGTTTGAAAATAAAAATTTCATAAATTTCATTGAATTTGTTAAAGTGAAATTTTAAAAAAGTATCCAAATATGAACATAATTTAAACATTGAAATTGATATTCCATTAAAATCATTAATTTTAAATGTCATTAAAACTATTCAAAATAAAAACTGTATTCAATGAAAATAATGAAAACATTCATATAATTTACTTCAATTTTGGGGCTTGATAATAAAAGTTGAACTATTTTTATATTTCCTTTTTCAACTGAGATTTGCAGAGCTGTTTTAAAAAATATTGTTGGCAAAATTTCATAAAATCATATTCATAAAGACTTCATTGTTTACAAAAAATTAAACTTTATTTTAAATAACACCTGAATTGTATCAACATGTAATGCGGTTCAATGTGATTTTCTTCGAGAAGATGAATCATTTCAGTATTATTTGAATGAATTGCATAAAGATATAAAGATGGTTTCAATTCAACATTGTTTAACCGTAAATATTGAAATATTTGAATTGATCCGAAAAATGCTGCATATTCAATTAAATCTGGATTTGTGTGAATTAAAAATGAATTCGTTTCAAATATAGATGATTCAACTGATGCTGAAAGAGGAAAATTCGTTCGATTTACATAAACTACAAATTCTTCAATTGAGCCATCACGAATAAGCTGACAAATATAAGAGTCATTTTCGCCGATATGACGCTTTTCATCAAATTTCAAAAAAACGTCTGTATTGAAGTCAAAAAGTTCTCTTTCAATTTTATGTTCTTCCAAAAAAAATTTGATTTCGCGATGAAAAAATCTATCGTAATTCCCTGCTTTATACTTTGAGTTTTCTATAACAAGCATGCTGTTTATGATGTATTTATCCATTACAATTATTATCTCTTCTAATAAATACAAAATAATTATTTTATTGCTTCTAAAAATATCGAAAAATTCTCGATTTGTGAATCTTTTCTTGATTTCGTCTTTGAATAATGAAAAAATTTGTTCAAGTTTTTGAAAAAAATTAGAGCTTCGATGATGATCATTCGAAATTTGCAGAAGCAACATAAATAACAGTTTAAGCTTATATTGAAATTCTTGATTTAATGAAGAATAATATATTGACTCAATTTTATTTTGAAGATCATCTAAAATGTATGAATCATTGTTTAAAAATTCAAGAACTTCCATTTGGATTACTTTTATCTCATCAATGTGGCCATGAACTTTCATTGAATAAAAAAAAAAAAATCCTAAAAAAGCGTCACTCAGGATTTGAACCCGAATCCCGGGATTGGATAACTATTTACACCAGCAACGCTTCTGATTATTAACTCTTTAATCAAGTTATTTTTGCTTTATTTTTTAATACAACATTAACATCAATTAATGCTATTGTATTAAATTTTTTTTTTTTGTTAATGAAAACATGATTAACTAAAGTTTCTACTTTTTGATGAAGTAAAAATTGAGATTTTGGCTTCTATTCTAACAAGCAAAACAAAACAAAAAAAAAAACAAACAAAAAAAAAAAAAAAAAACAAAAACAAAAACAAAAAAAAAAAATCAAATGTCTCCTCGTTTACTATTCTATTGGTACCCAATTTGCTAAACGGATGGCTGCTCGTGAGTTGGATGATAAAGTTTCTGGTATGTTTCCATGTTCTTTGTATATATTCAACATTTTTTCAATGAACTCTTTTGCATTTACTCTGAGACTTCCCCATCCAACCAAAAATATATTATTTTCAATTGTGTACTTAAACCACTGATCAATCTCTGGCCTTCCATCTTTCAGTGCTGGGGCTTTTCCTGAACTGATATATTCACCAATGAATTCTTCTTTCAGGAATCGTTCACCATCCTTTATCCATTTGTTATAAGAATTGAAATAATCTTGTAAAAATGGATCTTCAGACTCATAAAAAATAATCTGGCCATCATCTAAACGAGGTAATTCTTCTTTCTCTTCTTCTGGATACCAATTAAATAATGTATAATCGGTTTGCGTTTCTTTGTTTTCTTTTTTAATTTGGCATTCCATTTTAAAAATGATTAATGAAGTGATAACCATAAAAACATATTTTTATGTGCATAATAATTTTCTTTTTTATTGAAAATTTTTCCAAAAATTTTTTGATAATAAAAAATATGGAAAGAGAAAATGATGTAAATCTTTCCTTTAAATTGTAAGTCTCAGCAAAAATTATATGAAAACATAAAAAGATACCTATTTTTTTTTTTTTTTTATATAAACTAAATTTAATTCACTTTTTCAAAATCAAGACATTTGAACATCATGCATGAACGATAAATGAAATATTTTGATCCAATACTTTACAATCTACCTGAAATTTAACCTTCATTTTTGAATACAACTTCATTATTAATTTTCAAAAAAAAAAGGAAATTCTATATATTTTGTGGATTATAGAAAAAAGACTTTTTTTATTTATTAAAAATTGAAGGGCAATTAGTCTAGTGGTATGATTCACGCTTAGGGTGCGTGAGGTCCCGGGTTCAATTCCCGGATTGCCCCTTTTTTGATTTTTTTTTTTTTTTTAATTTATTTATTTATTTATTTATTTAAATCATTTTCTATCTTATTAATTACATAATAAATGTTAGTTGTTTGATTTCTGGATATAAAACTGTCAAAGAACGTAGTCACCCCAATTTGAATTGACAACAATTTCACCATGTTCTTGTACTTCTTTATATTGTTCAATTTGACTAACTAGTTAATTCTCAACTATTTCACAAGAGAATTAATTATAATTTGTTTCAATGATGAACAATTTTCAAAATCTTTGGCTGCTTCAGGGTTAATATATAATAAATCTCGAACTAGAAAGAATTCCAATATTTTTTAATGATGAAACATCCAGAAAAAGTTGAATCACAAATAGTTTTAATAGATGAAAAAGAATTGATTCTTTTCATTGATGAACATCCCATTAAAATTTGATCAAAAATTGCTGCATTTGAGGGAGGAATTGTCCTTTCAGCAATAGTGCTGAAATCTTGAAATGTACTGCTTCCAATATAATGAACTGCTGATTGAAAATGAAGTAGTTTAGGTGAATAATATTTATTGAATGTTAATTCATTAATTGGATTTGATGAACACATATTAAAAATGAAAAAAATCCATGCTAATTAAGATCAGAAGGATAATTTATTAAATGCATTTTCAATTATGTGCATTTAACAAAGAGACCTGTTTCAATTGTAACATTTATTTTTTTTATTAAAAAAGAAAACACAAAGTCGCCATATTTTTAGGAAATCAAAATAAATAGACCAATTTTTCATTCATTTTTTTTTTTTTTTTAAATTGGTTTTTTAATAGTAAATTCTTTGCGACCTTTGTTTTTACCTGTGGATATCAAAAAGTTGTTGATGAGTCCAATCATAAAAATAAATTCACAATTATATGAATGAAAAGCATAGAGAACAATATTTCGATTGAATAGAATACCAAATAAAAAAAAAAAAAAAAATCAATTTTTTTATTATTAATAATATTTTATTTAATAAATTAAACAATCAACTTATTCATTTTATCTTTCAATTGCTTAAAAGACTCAAAGTCAGGAAGATTTATTTTGCACGTTGAGCAATCGCTAGTGATCATTGAACCTCCATTTACGTGGTTGAATGTTATTTGAATATTTTTTAATCCTCCGATAGGAACAGCCGAAGTACCTGTGATAAACTTCAGTATTTTCAACTTTTTCTCTTCGCTCATATCGAAGAAGTAATTCCAGAACCAGACGACCGTTTGCGAGTCGTTATCGAAGCCTTCATAAACGGCCTCTTTTTTGAGTTCGTTCCAATTTTTCTCCGTTTCTCCGCTGACGATTTTATCGAGCTCGTCTAGTCTGAAATACCGAGGAAACAGGGGAGGCAAATTCATTGATTTCAAACCGTTTTCAAAAGCTTTGAATTCCTTGTCAATTGAAATTGACATCCACTGTATCACGCGGTTCACGTAGTCCGCTTTGTTTGACTCGACGAGCGGCGTTGGCACGAAGTCGAGGTCGTCTGTTATATCGTTTAATTTAATGAGGTCGATTTCGCAATTCTCAAGATTATCGAGGTATGTAAAGCTCAGAAAATCTTTTTCTGTGATGACCTTCTGAAAAAGTGAAGATGACTCTCTGAAAAAGTCGGTGTCATATAACATTAGGTCAGATTGACTAAAGGACCTGTTCTGCAGCTTCTTGTAAAAATAGCGTGGAAAACGAATCGGAATAGGACGCATCATTGAAAGTGCAAAGCCAAACAAAATGCCGAACGATAGATATTTCTTTGAAAGCTCGGCGGTTACTTCCTTGTGGTACTTGAACCAGTAAAAGTTGTTACGCAGAATGAAGAGGTCAAATTTTGGCTTGACAATTTCAGTGAAGGCGAAATCGATCAATTCTCCCGGGTTTTTGTTGAGGTCTTTTTTATCAAATCCGACGATCAAAAGTGCATCAAAAAGTGGCTTCGTATAGACGTCATGGTCCATCACTTCACAGTACTCTTTGAAACGAATCGAAAAAGGAAGAATTTGCGGATATTTCTCCTTCACTTTATCGACGTTCTTGCCGACGTGCTCCTCGTCGAGGAAGTCGATTTTGTTGGAAGGAATCGGCGTGAGTGAGTTCTCGTTAGCGACGATAATTTTGACCATGAAAGGGCAAATTCTCTCATATTGAAAGGCGCAATCAGTTATGAAGTGATTGATGCTTTCAATTACGTCGAGCATGAGTAATTGGTGCCTCGCCAATTCGTCGTAAAAAAACGAATTAAAGCAGCACTTTTCAAGCTCGTTTGGCTTGAGCTTTTTCAGAAGGAACGAGAAAAACGGGTAAATTTCAAGGACATTCTTGAACAGGAAAAGAAGCAAGAAAGAGCGCGTTTTGATGAGATCATTATCGCCACTAAAAATGGCTGTCAATGTCGCAATAAACTTCTCGCTGTTGATGTTCAACTTTTTCTTAGAGCTCCGATAATTGAGAAGATAAACGTCCGAGAAAAGGAGGTTTTTTTCAGTTATCATATCGCTATCGTTCCCCATCAAAAGAAGAGGAAATGATCGCGCACTGTAGAACGACGACTCAATCTTATCCTCGCTATTTTCAGACGACCGTTTATTTTCAGTACAGCCGAAATTAACGGACAAACCGTCACCATAAACGGTGTCGTTCGCAGTGATCTTGTCAATGTAGTCAAAAATGTCTCCCTCTTCAACGTCTTCTAAAAAGTAGTTCTCGCCTTCATCGTCATCGTTGCTCGTGTTGTACGCAAGCTTCTTAAAAAGTTCCTCAAAAGAGGGACGCTCTTTCGGGTCCCTTGAGAGGCATCGGTCAATGAGCTTCGAAAATGACTCTGGAACAGTGTCATCAAATTCTGGACGATAGTTTTCTGCGACCAATTTTCTTCTGAATTCTGACGGTTTTAACGTACCGTTCTCAAAATCAGGGAAGGGGGTCGATTGCGAGATGATCTCATACATGATAATGCCAAATGAATAGACGTCAGATTTGAGCTCATAGCGGTTTTTTTCAATTGTTTCTGGGGCCAAATACGCATTCAAAATTATTTCTGGTGGTTGGACGAGGTTTGATAGATTAAAATCGGTTATATGCGGATGTAACTTTTTGCAAAGCAAAATGTTCTCTGGCTTGAGGCTGCGGTGAATGATGTTGTGCTGATGGAGATACATCATTCCCCGAGCTATGCCTATAAGTATTATTTGTCGCGTAGTATTGTCGTAATCATTATCCGAAAAACCATTTTGGGCATTTTTAAGTAAAGTATCAAGAGAACCTCTTTGGGAATATTTCATTATTATCGTGAGATTTTTATTGCCAGAAAAATCGGTTAATGAATATCCAATAAGTTTAATAAGTGTCGGATGCTGTAATCGCATCAAAATTCCAAGTTGACGTTCAATTATTTTAGGCGTAATTTCTTCATTATTAATTCGAAACACTTTAGCAACATAATTTTTTTCGGTATTCTTGTGTTTTACAACGCTGACTGAAGTGAATTCATTGTTTTGGATTTGTTCAATTAGATTAAAGGAGTTAATATCTACCTTATACTTATTCATAAAATAGATATTTCAAAAATTTTGAATATTTTGATAAAACTCAAACAAAAAATTTTAAAAAATTGGGCATTTCTTCTTTTTTTTTCTCAATTTTTTCTGAAACAATTAAATTTTCATGAAAATCTCAACTAAATTATCGTCCATCATTTTATATTTCTAAAGAAAATAAATGATATTTACAATCATAATGAAAAATTTCGATAATTTATAATTTATTCAGATAATTTGAAATCCAAAATTATATATTATAATTAAGAAGATCCATTACATGAGCAAATAAATTCATTACTTTCTTTTTTATATTCAACTTTATGACCTTTATGACAAATCTTTGAACAAGCTTTGCAGATATCTTTATTGCAATCACAACAGTGGTAAACCTTGCTTTTCACCAGCTCATTAGACTGATTTCCACTTTTTGAATGACAGCTATTGGCAGATTTTCTAAAGCAATCATCTTCCAGTTCTTCATAAATGATACCGAGCTTGTCCATTGCAGCCGACGATCCCTTATCGACTCCTTTTTTCAGTACTTCAATTGCCCTTTCAATTTGATCATAACCGTAAAACAATTGGCCTAAAATTGCATAAGCGTCTATTTCAGTGTCATCATCAATCAGCTTCTCAAGAAACTCTTCAGCTGCCTTCTTGTCTGAATTCTTGGAATCAGGAGGAACGTCGAGCTGCAGCGACGAATACCAGAGCATCGCCTTGGAATGGCCAGAGTCAGCAGCAGCCTTGAAGTAAGAGAGAGTGTCATTCAAGGAAGCTTTGATATCCTTAGCGAAACTGGTTCCTTTGAGAAGATGCATTCCGTAGTCAAATTGAGCTTCAGCACAGCCAAATTCAGCCGCCTGCTTCATCAGGAGCATTGCTTGGTTGACGTCTTTGTCGACACCGCGGCCATTCTCCAGCTGAAGCGACCACCTGTACATTATAATTGGGATTCCACTGTCGCTTCCTAGTTTCAGGAATTTGTTAGCTTGCCTTAAATACCGTTCTCCCTTCTGCTCAAGTAACAGCGAGGTGTACCTGATGATGGCATCAGCATGGCCCGACTTGGCTGCCATTTCATAGAGTTGGAAAATAGTGAAATTTTCTTTGAATTCTATTTGATGATTCAGAATCATTTCTGCTACCAAAAAAAAGGCTTCTGGCTTTTGGTGCGCAAATGAACGACTTTTAAGAAATAAATAGGCTTCTTGGTATTCACCTTGCTTGATCAAACATTGGGCATGACCATACTCAGCATCTCCAATGATTTCATGAATTTGCAAGTTGTTTGCTACAGCCAAATAGTGCGCTCCGGCTGCTTTGTAATCTGGGGGACCATAAAAACCATTGAAAAGGGCATCGGCAAGTAGTAATCGGGTGCGATAATTGTGACTTGCTTCTTCCTTTAGTTTGTCGAGAGGACTCATCTCTTCTTCCGATGGTAATGGCGGTTGTGGTGAAACTTTGACCTTTTCACGATCGTCATCAGGAGATGGAATGCTTTGGTCTTCTTCAGGCGTTTCTGGCTTTGGTGGCGCAAGTAAAGGTGGTTCAGGCTCTGGTATTGGGTCTGTTTTCACAGCTGATGATATTGGAGTTGGTCTTACAGGTTTAATTATTTCCTTATATTCATTAAATCTTTCCTTGTCGATGGAATCATTGCAGAAAATATCAGATTCAAGACGATCACAAATTTCGGTGAAAGTTGGACGTTGAAGGGGGTCTTGATTCCAACAATCAGTAATCAAAGATCGATACGATTTAGGCGCTCCTTCTTGAATATCAGGTCTTATTCCATTTCTAACAATATTGCCAATTTGTAAAGTTGTTCGATTTTTGTAAGGCATTATACCTGTTATAAGACGATATAATGTCATTCCATATGAATAAACATCAAGGTATCCTGGATTTGCTTTTTCATGATTTTGAAAAAACTCTGGCGCCATGTATTGTGCTGTAGAAAATGTTATTGAATTGTAAATCGTCATTCCCCCCTTAGTTTCATTAATTTCTTTAGATAAACCAAAATCTGTTAGGAAAGGTTGAAATTTGTCGTTTAAAAGTATATTCAGGTCTTTAAGATCCCTATGAAAAACTTTGTGACTGTGTAAAAATTCCATGGCTGCAGCCACTCCATAGGAAATTATTAACATTGAAGTAGGGTCTAATATTTTTTCATTATCTTGATAATTTCTTTTAATAACATCAAATAAAGATCCATTCTCAGCTAGTTCAAGAAAAATATGTCCTGCTTCATCTTCATAATAGCCAATAAAAGGGATAATAGCAGGATGCCTGTATTTGGAATATATTTCAACTTCTCTGTAAAATTGTTTTCGAGTATCATTATCCGAAAGATCCAACTTTGTCTCTTTTTCCACGCAATTGCGATTTGTTGATTTTTGAATATAAAATTTGATGAGATTAAAACCACCTTTTTTTGTTATTTTATCATATTTTTTACCTGCATTTTTTATTTTTACAAAGTCTTCTTTATTAACTCTCCATTTTTCTAAATTTTCCATGTTAATGACGTATTTTTTAATGTCGAAATTTTGGAAGATAAAAATTTGAAAGGTTTACAATTTTCAGAATAAGGCTATTTATCAGAGGTGAGGCTGCGAAAATTTTTGGTATTTTTTAATAATATTAATACATATTATTTTATTCCAGAATTAAATGCTATTTATGATAATTTCACTAATACTTTTTTCAGATTTTTAGCTATAAATCTATTTTTAAAATTGAATAGCTTCTATCTTATTATAATTTCAATTTTATCTTAATAAAAAAATTCTATTTACGCAAAATAATAAATAATTTAATTATCAATATTTAATATATAGATGTGAATATAATATTAAAATCTTCGACTAAGAATTATAAATCAAATAATGATTTTTTATGATTTAACTAACTATCATCATATTATAAGCATGATTTTTTTGGTAAATTATTGATAAATATTAAAATAAATACTTATTGTGAGGTTGATACCAAAATAAAAACAAATGAAATTATTTAGATATTTGTGAAGTTTACATCATTAACGTATATAGAATTATATTCAATATTAAACCTCAACCCTAGCTAAAATTGTAAAAAATTTTTTAAAAATATTTTGATATGTTTGCCAGCACCAGATAAGTTAAGAGATGAACTATAGTTATCCCTTTGATCTTTAATATAGAAGAAAATTTCTCTTTAAATTGAAAAATTTTTTTTTGAATTTTGACCAAAAACACATTCATTGAATAGCTTTCTTATTAAAAAATAGAGATCATCTATATACAAATGCAATTTAATGGTTGAAAAGAAAAAATAATGACGAATATAGGAATTATGACATTTTGAAATATCAATACAATTTCAATTTTTTTTGATTAAATCTGAAAAAAAGTATATGATATGAAAAGGTAACAACACCATAATACTATATTTTTAATTTATTTTTAATTTTGTTGATTATTATTCCTAAAAAAGTTCATTTAAAATTTCGCAGTCTCACCTCTTATTTATCAAAAAGTTTTTTTTTTTTTTTTTTTAAAATAGCAAAAAAGGCAGAAAATTTTGGTCATTTGAAGGTGATTATAATCTCAAAAGTCCTTCAAATAGAAACTGTTGAATTAACATCGATCAATGTCAAATGTACACAAAAAATGGCTCTGATAGATACATCCACCTCATATACTGATCTAGCATTGCATATAGAGGTATCCATTTGAGGTCCATGAAAAAACTTTAAGAAATCATCCTTTTTTCATACTACTTGCAGAAATCATAAAAAAAAAAAAAAAAAAAATGGAAAAAGTCAACTATTGCTTTCTTTTATTTGAAAACTTCTGGATGTAATGCGCAAGCAGCAGCACCAACGAGTCCAGCATCTTTGTTATAAACTGGTCTAATGATTTTAGGTTCATCAAGGTATCCGTTAATGAAGTCTTTGCAGTAAGCATTTGCCTTTTCGTATAAGAAACCACGATTGTCACCAGTCATGATACCTCCACCAACAACGAAATAATCGATTGCATAAGAATAAGCCGATGTTGTTGCTGTTTTTGCAATGTAATATGAGAAAAGATCCCAAACTGGATGCTCATTTGGAACATCTTTCAATTCTTCAGGTTTGATGTTCAATCTCTTGGATAAAGCACCAGCTGAAATAAGACCTTCCAAGCAATTTCCATGGAATGGGCAAATTCCTGGGAAATGATCATTTTTGTACTGATCAACAATGATATGACCAAATTCTGGGTGAAGAGCACCATGAACAGGATGACCATCAACGAAAACACCAAGTCCAACACCAGTCCCAACAGTCAAATAGGCGACAGCTTTAGCTTTGATACCTTTTTCATTTAATGCAAGATATTCAGAATATGCAGGCGCATTTACGTCTGTTTCAAGTATGATTGGAACATCAGTCTCAAGATTCTTTCTAATTTCGATAATTAATGGGAAATGTTTCCAATTTGGCTTTGGTGTGTTGCCAATTGTTCCTTTTGAAATGTTCAATGGGCCAAATGAAGCAATTCCAATTGCGTCAAATTTTGTTTTTGTTTCTTTAATAGCATTGCAGATCAATTTAATTGAATCTTCGCCTCTGATTGGGAAAGCTGTTGGAATTCCTTTCTTTTTCCAAAGGAAAGATCCAAGCTTATTTGCAAAAGCAACTGCTGATGTTGTTCCACCAAGTTCAATGCAGCAAACAGTCTTCATGTTCTAAAACTTGAAATGATAAATAAAAAAGTTATATAACATAATACTTAAAAAGTTACACATGCATAAATATTTAAATAGAGCATTAAAAAAATCAACTTTTTCAGAAGAGTGGATCAAACTTTTTGTATAATGTTTTTTTTATAATTAAATATTTTATATTAATTTTCAAATATTTGTTTAAAACTGATTTAAAACATATTTTGAACTGATTTATATGATGTACTCTATGTATTCAAAATTGCGATATTTTTATTTTTCTCACAATTTTTAAATTTATTTTATCCACTTTTTTAATTAAAGAAGCCAAATATATCTGGTTAAATTATATTACAAATATTTCATATTTATCTTTGATAAAAAAAAAGAAATCCTTTGTGAAATTGCTGTTTTTCAAAATTGAATGGATATATTTAATCAAAAAGTTAAACCCATTTTTTATTATTAAAATCTATCAAATAAACTATAGAATCAGTATTTTTTTTGAATGCACATACAAAAATATTTGAATGTTTCATATTTCATTTGCTTTTAGATCTTTCCAGAAAATAATTGATGGATTCAACAATCATCACCTATTTAAATCTCTTTCCTCAAACACTTTTTGTAATGTTTTTATTTTTTCTAAGCAATTTTTGATCTGTAAAAAACTACATACAATTAACTTTGATGCTGATGTCAATACATTTTGGCTCTAATAATTCTCATATGTTTTAGCGGCTTCAATTCAATACAGAAAAAATCAATATCGGACAATCGTTTTTTTCTACGCCACTTTTTGAATGGTTTTTCTATCCATGAGTAGCTACTCATGGAAAGTAAAAAACCGCCATCTTAAGGTGAAATTTGAGTTACTATGTTAAGAAATTTAACCAAAAAAATCGTAAAATTTTAATTTTACCTTAAAATTATTACAATTTAATTTTTTGGATATAAATTTGTTTATTTTTACATAATTTTTCGGGGATATACGCACCAGTGATCACCACGGGGCTGCACGAAGCCGAATCTGGTTCCTTTAATTGCTGGATGAATCGGGAAGCTATTTGAACTAAATAATTATGCATTATTTAGTAAAAATTGAATTAAAAAGTATAAAAAAGTATTCAAAAAGTTTAAAATATTTAATAAATAATCTGCATAGATATAATTTTTAAATAAAATCAATTAAAGTACCTACAAATTTATTACAAACTTAATCGCCATTAAAATGTGAAAGCAACATCATTTTATACCTATCAATTCTTGATTTCTTGATTATCATTTAAACTCAAATTATAGACAAAGACATATGAAAACGTAATGGAAATACAAATTAATAGGATTTAAACATTATTTTAATTGTTTTTCATTGTAAATTACTTTATCTGGCATGAATCTAAACTAGGGCTAAATATACATTCAATTTCATAACAAATAAATGAGCATAAACCATATTTTATTTATTAGACAATCAGAAAAAAAAGAAAATAAGCATAAGTTTTTTTCTAAACCCGAAAGTAGCAACGACTCTAATACCAAAAAAACCAAATCTCAATCTCTTTTTTTATTTTCATATGACTTTAATATTTTTGATTTCTTACCTAGGCTATTCACTATAACTACCAACACTGGCTCCAGCAGTTTTAACACCTATTTTTTGCAAGATACGAGTTCAGTTATTGCAGATTTTCTGAAAGAAAATCCAAATAATTTACAATACCATCTTGATATAAATGATGAAGAAAATACTCTAGGGAAATTCGAACAATTATATCAGGGCGAATTTGTTGCTTTTGATGAAGATCAATTATTAGTATCACAAAAAATAACAAAACTATTAAATATTACCCGATGCCCCAATTTCATGAAACCAGAAAGTTTAAAAGAAGCATGCATATCAGATTCAAGTTATAACTTAAATACATCAAAAATAGATCTTGGTGTTCAAATGAGCCAAAGTAAATTAATTAAATATCTTCAAACAGGGGCACCCAAAACATTTACGATCAAAACCAACAAAAAAGAGTACAAATGCAATGTTTTTGGTGTTTATGCATCTAATGTCATCAGACATCTATTAGAAGAAGATCCAACAATAGATAATTACGTTTATAATTATGATGATGAATTCAATGAATTTCAATCGATTTGTAAACTATTCAATTTTGAAGAAGTTGATTTAACAAAGAATAATATGGACTCAATCAAAGAAATTGCTGAAGATTTACAAATCACTTTAATTCTGAAAGATGTTGATAATTTCATCAACACTTCAGAAAAAGTTTCACAGAAAATTGATGAACAACAAACAATTATCGATTCAATTGATGAACTTTTTGAATTATTGTATAGTATTAAAGAAGATTCTGTTGTGAAAGTTTCAAATACAATTATTGAATCTAAGTGGTCACAAACTGAAGATAAAGTCAAAGAATTGATCGCTTTCATTCTTCAAGTTATCAAAGCAGACTTCCTTCTTCATCAGCCAATTTTTGAGCTACTAATGCAGCTTGATCAAGGAGCTGATGATTCTAACAAATTGAACATATTGATGCCTTTCTTTGTTAAACAAATAATGAAAAAAATTGACATGCATGTTCAATTATCTGATACAAAATCAGATTTTAATTTGTCACCAAATTCCAGATTTAAAAGCTCATTTTCACTTGATAATCAAGATTTAAAAAAGCATAACAAAGTCACTTATTATGCATTCGTTTATAAATTGTACCAGAAAGGAATCATTAAGAAAGATGAATTATATGAGAAATTTAGAAGTTTACTTTCAAATGACATTTATTTGAAAATGTGGTTTCTACCCGAAATAATGGAAATAAATCCAAATTTTGCTTCTTCTGTGAATCTTAAAGAGATGAAAGATGATAAGTTTTTTAATGTAACATCTAAAGAAAAAGATCAAGTAGATACTTTTATTAATTCTTATTTACCGGATCGAATTGAAGAATACAAAAAAATGAGAGATAGAGGTGAACCTGAAGATGAATTGACAAGAGCTTTACGTAACGATGATGTTGATACAGTTCAAAGAATTGTAACAAAAAGTGACATTGATTTCACTAAATGTTATGTTCCTTACAATATTTTTGAGAATTATTTAGATAATGGAAATACAAGATATATAAATTATGCTGCTGCTTATGGATCAATTAGATGTTTTAAATACTTGTTAATGAATCATGATTTTATTGATGACAAAACTTTTGCTCATGCTGTAATTGGAGGAAATATTGAAATCATTAAAATTGCTAGTCAAAACGACAATCGTTTTGAGTCAAGGATTCAATTGAGCTCTTTTTCATCTTTTCATAGTTTTAACAGCAAAATTGATCAAATTATTCCATCAATAGCAAAACATCGAAATGAACTTTTTGATTGGATTTTTGAACAAAAATTCACTGACAAAGATCCAGATCATTCTTTATCAACTTTAATTGATTGTTCAGTTTCAAATGGAAATGCTCATTCATTGATTGAAATTATTGATAAAGGCTTCAATTTGAGTGATAAAAATCATTTAATTAAGAAATCCATTCAAAAATCTGCCAAAAAAGGTTATTGCTTACTTACAAATCTTCTTCTTAATTTAACCAATCATAAATTTAAGTTTTCTTCTTTTTGTGGGAATAATGAATCATACATCTCAGTCATTTATTTTGAAAACATTTCTATTTTAAATTTATTTTTTAATTCAATGAATCAAAACGATTTTGAAAATTGCCTCAATTTGGCAATTGAAGGAAAATGCACAGATATCACTAAATATTTATTTGAAACACTTGTTGATGATAAATTTAAATTGACATCAAATTTAGCTTTTTCTGCATTACAAAAATCACTTAATTACAAGTCAACTGACACATTTCAATACATAATTGATCAAATTAATTTAATCAATCCCAAAATTTTTATTAATTATGATAAATTTCCCACTTTTTTAATGGACGTATGCAATTCTAAGAATATTGAATTTGTTAGAATAATCACTGAATTAATCATTGATAATAATATAACAACTGATTTTACTAATGCTTTTCAGAAAGCAATAAAAAATAATGAAATGAAAATTTGTGAGTATTTAATTGAAAAAAATGTACCAATTAATTTTGATAAACTTTCTGATGATATTTCTTCTCTTGCTACGATTAGTGCTAATATTTTCTCATCAATAATTACTCGATTGAGTCCTGAAGGAAAAGAAAAAATGTCTGGATTACTTGAACAAGCAATTGAAAAGAAAAACGAAAGTTTAGTTAAATTCTTATTAAAAGAGAACATTGTAAGTGACAATGCTTTATTTTTAGCAGTTTCAGATAATAATTTAAATATTGTTAATATTATTCTCGATCATAATAGTAAACCCAGTTTTGTAAATCAAGTAAGTAAGAATGGAACAGCTCTTTATTTTGCAGTTTCAAGAAGTAATTTAGATATTGTTAAAAGACTTCTTTCAGTTCCAGGAATCGATCCAAATTTGTATGAATGTGCAGGAAAAACACCTTTAGTTGAAGCCATTGTTAATTTTGATATAGACATATCAAATGCAATTCTTAACTTTTATCAAAAAGATGATCATAACATTAAATGGCAAATTGAAAGAGCTCTTTGCTTAATTGATTTCAATTCTAAAAAAAATGCAAAAAAAGATGATATTATTGAACTTATTTATCAATTTGATTTCATTGATCCTAATATGTTATTGGCTGATAGTACGTATCTTATTTATGCCTGCTCCAAAAATAAAATTGATTTGGTTGAAAAACTCATTAAATCAGATATCATTAATGTTAATATGTATGAAATGAAGAAAGGTGACACTCCACTTATCATTTCAATTAAAAATAATTATTTAGAAATCGTTAAACTTCTTATTAATCATCCAAAAATAAACATTAACCAAAAGAATTATTCAAATTATTCACCTTTGGTCGTTGCTGTTATGGAGAAGAATGAAAAAATAATTGATCTTCTTTTGGAGAGTGAAAAATTTGATCCTGATGAAAGTTCACTTAATTATGCATTCTATAAATCAAAAGGAGATATTTCAAAGAAACTTATTAATTTGAAATCACTCGATGTTAATTGTAAATTCGATGATATTATTGAATTGAAATCTTTACCTGATAATATTGTTAATAACCATGGTCCCAAAAAAAGTTTCACATTTAAACCAGTTGTCAAACCTAAAATGTCATCCAAAACATGCATTTTAATGAATGCTGTTGAAAATAATGATATTGATAAAGTTGATTTAATCATTCATCATCCTTCTTTTGATAAAAATAAATCAAAGTTTCAAGCATCAATTATCAAATCTATTGAAAAAGATGAGATTGATATTTTTAGAAAATTACTTAAAATAGTTGATGATGATGTTAATCTTGTTGATCATGAAGGAAATAGTCTTCTTTATTTCTCCATTTATTATAGTAAAACTGACATTTTCAAAGAAATTTTGAGTAATCCTAATTTTGACTCGAAGAAAAGTGGAATTTTGAAAGCTTTTCGATCGTGCTATTTATTACCAAAGATGAAACCAGAAATAAATTTGCATAAAAAGAAAGATAGTCAGAAGACATCTTTTTCACCACTTGAAATAATGACTGATCTTTACAATTATGACCAAAAACATGATCATTTAATTGACTTTAATCAATTGCTTGAAAATGGTCATTCATTCTTTACTGATGTAAATCCATCGGCTGATTTAAAAAATGGTTATGAATTCTTTTTGAATCATGGAGCAGATCCAAACATTCCTGATAAATTTGGCGTTTATCCACTTCAGCATGCGATTAACATAGAATCAACTTGTTTAATTATTACTTTAATAAGTTCAAATAAAGTTGATTTTAATATAAAAATTCCTACAAATAACGAAGGAGAGGAAGAAGCCAAACAAACAACTTATCTTCATTTGGCAGCAGAGAAAGATTCTACTATCTTGTGGATGCTTTTGAATAATGGATTTGATATAAATGTTACTAACGATTTAGGTGAGACTCCTTTATTCATTGCTTGTAAAAAACATAGATTTGATAGCATTGATTTTTTGTTCACACAACCTAAACTTGATTATCTTCATCGTGACAACCTTGGGAGAGATGCAATAAAAGCTATTTGTCCTTTATATGAAAAAGATACAAAAATATTAAATAGAAATCAATACCACAATTTATTGATAGAATTGATATTAAATAATGGCATTCCAATAGAGGAAAGCAATATGGATAATACTAATGATGAACAAAACGATGAGCAAAGAGATAATAAACAGTTGCCTCCTCTGCTGCATGTTGATTCGAATAAAAATAAAGAGTCGTCAACACCTTCGCTTGACACTTATTTAAAAAGCACTCATAAAAGTTCAACTTCTACTTCTCTCGGTAATAATTGGCTGTTTGGTTTATCAAAAACAAGCAAGGAAAATAATCCACTAAATGTAACAACAACAACTACAACATCAGGCAACAATTCACTCTTTAATTTCACAAAGGCAGATAAAGAAGGAAATCAATTCAATACAAAAATGACAACAACAACTGCTGGAAAATCAGCATTATTTAGTATCACTGCGCCTAACAAAGATAACAATCAATTGAATACAACAACTACAACATCTTCAAAACCGAGCAATGCTCCACTCTTTAATTTCCCAAAACCAAACAAAGATAACAATCAATCAGATACAACAAAAACAACAGGCATTGCTCCACCATTTAGTTTTAATCAATCAAACAAAGATAACAATCAATCAGATACAACAGCAACAGCAGGCAATGCTCCACTATTTAATTTTTCAATACCAAACAAAGATAACAATCAATCAAATACAACAAAAGCAACAGGTATTGCTCCACCATTTAGTTTTAATCAATCAAACACAACCGCAACAGCAGGAAATGCTCCACTATTTAATTTTTCAATACCAAACAAAGATAACAATCAATCAAATACAACAAAAACAACAGGCATTGCTCCACCATTTAGTTTTAATCAATCAAACAAAGATAACAATCAGTCAGATACAACAGCAACAGCAGGAAATGCTCCACTATTTCATTTTTCAATACCAAACAAAGATAACAATCAATTAAATTCAACCAAAAACACATCAAATAATACATTATTTAATTTCAGCAAACCGAATGAAAAAAATGAATCATCAGCCATTAAAAAGAGTGGCACCGATGATCTAAATACAGAAACTGCAAATTCAAAACCTGCAGAAAATTTCAAAATGGCTTCAGCTTCGGAAAACAACCAAGATGATGCAAAAGTTCAAGATGAGACAGCTTCTTCTTTAAATTTGCAACCCAAATCATCCAATGAAACAGCCAAAAAAGTCTCAGTCAGAAAGTTTGAATTTCATAATGAATCGTTTTCTGAGAACCCACAACCAAATCCAGTTCAACAACATCCAAATCCAGTTCAACAGAATCAAAATTTAGTTCAACAACATCCAAATCCAGTTCAACATAATCAAAATCTAGTTCAACAACATCCAAATCCAGTTCAACAGAATCAAAATCTAGTTCAACAACATCCAAATCCAGTTCAACATAATCAAAATTTAGTTCAACAACAACCAAATCCAGTTCAACAACATCCAAATCTAGTTCAACAACAATATTTGGAAGAAGAGGCAAAGAAAGAAAGAAAGCATAGGTTAAAAACAAGGAGAAGGAGGCACGACTCTAGTCAAGACATTGAGAGAGAAATTGAAACAGCTGTCAGCAACATTTGTGAAGAGGCGAATCCAGAAAAAGTTCGATATTTGTCGGAATCAATTTCAAGGATTGCGTCTCGCAAGGCAGATGAATTAGCCAGAGTTTGTCTTGATGATGATTATATTGGAGCATCATCTTATCAGCCGCCATTTTCAGCATTTTTTGCTAATGAAATGCAAATTCAGCAGCAACAAGAGCAGTGGCTTCATATGATTCAGACGAACAATGCGCATTTATTGTTTCAAACGCAAATGGCACAAAAAATGAAAAGAAAGGAAAAGAAAAAAAGAAGCCACAAATAACAATATTTATTAAATTTACACTAGTTAATTCATTTAAACTTGTCCATTTTGAATTTAAAACTTTCGAATAAGCTATAAATAAAATTGACAAGAAAGCTTTTCAAATATTTAGAATAGTTTTGTGTTTTTTTCCAAAAAAGAAATGGTAAGATTATGAATTTTACAATTCCAATTAAATAAATAATTGATAAAGATAGCAATAATAAGAAAATAACTAAAAAAAATAAAAGGTTGATAAAAATGAATATTTTTAATATAAGTATATTTGAGAAGTTTTTGAGATTTTAAACCTAGTTCTAATTAATATTGATAAATAGTACTGATTAATATACAAAATTTGTCTTTTGATATCTTTTTAACATAGAAAATTAACAAAAATAATGTGATTGGTTGAATACTTCAAGCAAAAATGAAATATAAAAATATTGGAAATTTCATTATAAAAAGAAAAATATTTTAGCAGCAACTTTGGCTGTTATTTTCAGGATTTGATGAGATATTTACATTTTCATCAATTGACAAAAAGTTTTTATCTCTAGGTATTGATTTATCGTATTTAATGAACTCGAAAATTAAATCAATCCCTTCACCAGTAAGAGCAGAGGTGCGGAAAACATCGGTAGCACTTATTTCATATTTCATATTATCTATTTTATCTTGAGGCATAGGATCTTTTTCTAAATCAATTTTGTTACAAACAATTAATTTGACAACTTCTGTTGGAGCATGATCAACTATCAAATCGTTCCAAGATTTAATATCATCAAACGATTCTTGATCAACAGCTGAAAAACATATAATAATTAGGTTGACGTCTCGAAAGTATAGAGGCATAATATCTCGATATTGAAGTTGGCCTGCTGTATCCCATATATTTAAGTTTGTTTTTTTGCCATCGATATCTATCACGATATCTTGAATATTTGCTCCAACTGTCGGACTCGTCTCTTGGACATTTTTGATATACCAATTGATAATGCTTGTTTTCCCAACTCCAGAATTACCAACGATGGCGATTTTGATTTGTTCTGTAGACATTCTCAAAACTGGAAAAATGACACTTTTTTATTCAATGAAAATTTTCATGGGAGAAAATAAAATTTTCCACTTTTTCACTCATCGATCTTGTCTTCATTGAAATATGATTCATCTTTTTTTGATATCATATATAATATCTTCTAGAGGATACCCTTCAATAGCACTGGTTAACCGACAAATTTTTAATTGAGCATTTTTTTGATCATCTTTAAGTTTTTTCATTTTCTTCTTTCTATTTTGAAATTGACTCTTGAAGGCCTTCACTAGTGGCATCTGATTCTATTTCGGCATTCTCTTTGATAACTCTGTTTGGCGTGTTTGGAGGTGATTAATTGCAAAATATTGCATTTGATATTTTTCATTGTAACTATAAACAAGTTGGTTGTTTTCATTTTCACCTTGTGAAATGAGATATAACGTGTAAGCTCTACCGCAAACAGCGGATATAAAATTATATTTTTACCTGCCTTATCTGTCAAAACAAAGTTTTGCTGTTTATTAAATATCTTTTTGTCATAATGTCCATTAATTTGATTTTTTTGGTTTGATCCTACTCCAAAACATTATTTCTCTTTTGAAATCCAAACTGAATGATTATAGTCTGCAGAAAAAGATAAGAGCGAAGGAATGTGAAGACGTGAATCGCAAGGAGGATAAATAAAACTTTTATTCAATGCAAATCCAAAACGATAGCACTCATTTGATTCACTAATTTTCATTTAGTGATAGTCAATTTTTTTTTGTCAGATTCTTAAAATTACATTTATCTTTATATTTAAAAATGCTTTTAAAGAAATTATCTATTTATTACATATTAAATTTGTATATATATAAATTTTGATATTAAACTATTTATAAAAATACTAATAGTATTTTATATCTCGATAATCGATATCAATTATCAGTACGTTTTTTGATATTGAAAACAAAGTTATTAATTTGATTATCGATATCGATATCAAATATCGAGAAAAATTTTGATATCAAGAAAAAAAATTTCAATAGTATTCAAATTAGGCTTTTACGCCATTATTTTTTTGGAAAAAAACACGCCATATAGCTTACACCAAAAAAAGGTTCTAAAAATTTATGTAAAGTAAAATTTTTTATATATTAATCTTGCTTTAAATATTCTAAATACTAAAAAAATAATTTTCTTTTTGTTAAAGTTCTTTTATTCAAAATTTGAAAATTATACTGAAAAAGGCATGAAACCCTACTCATGATTTTTTTAATCATCACCCTTTTATACGCAAATTCAAAAATTGAGAACATTCCTCAGAAATCCTCAGAATATATGTTTTATCTAAGTGATATATTATTTTACAAATAGAAAAATAAAATCTAATCATTTTTAGCAAGTGAAAAATTTCTGATAATGATTGATAATCATTAATCGTTATCAAATATACAATATTTTTCATATAACATTTCTTATTTGGTTACAAACTGATAATGGATTATCAAGATTAAAAAAGTATCAATTCTGATATCGATTCTCAAAATAACATGCCTAAATACTATAAATTTTAGAAGATATATACCACCTAGCGGGCGTCGAGAGCAGCCGATTGATTGGTGGCAAGACTGGGTAAAAACTTGTAACATAACATGATTTCAATTCACTCACAAAAAAAAAAAAAAAAATTAATATAAGAAACAAATTACATTTTAACAAGCATCTATATGCAATTTTAATCTTTTGCTTTCTTTGAATTTTTGACTGGCTTTTTTGTTTCTTTAATGAAAATGAAAAATTGGTTTTCATTTTGTTCCATTTCTTTTTCTTTACGTTCTAAAGATATTTTCTTATCTTCTTCTTTATGTCCATTTCTTCCTCTTTTGTTATAATTGTTTTTCCAATAATTTCTTGTCTTCTTTTTGTTTTCCTTCTTTTGCTCATTCAAATGATTCATTCTGGTCACCATATCTTTCATTCTCTTTTCAATGATTTCTTCTTTAGTTGTTTTCAATGATTCCAAATCCGACATGTTTATTAAAATAATGAATTGATATCACTAAAAATATTTTAATATGAAAAATTTTGATAATTATCATTGAATTTTTGATCAACCATGCCCTCAAAAATTTTTCATAAAAATTTTTCATTCGAAAAAAAGAATTGTGAATATTTCAGCTTCTTATAACGGAATTGGTTTCAATATAACTATATATAAATGGCATGATTTCTTACAGTGCTTATTCCATTAAAGAACTCCCTAACCGATAACCCATATTTGATTTTCTTCACATGAGATTTGAGAGCTTATCTGGTCATGTAATTAATAATTTATTTTTAAATTAAAAATGAAAGTTGATTCAATACCACAATTGAAATCTACATTTACAACTCAATTTGAAGGAAATCAAACATTAAATGATAGCCTATCAAAATACAAAAATCTTATCCCCTATATCATTTGGTTACATTAAAATCACACGTAGACTTGTTATTCTCCGATTCTCGAGATCGATAATTGATTGACTTTTTGATATCGATACATAAATATACATAGATTCTCGAGATCGATTTCAGAGATCGAGAATTTTTTTTCTTAGCTTTTGATATAAGAATTTTCAATTAAACTTTTTGATAAAAATATGATCGTATTTTAATCTCAAATATTTCATAAAAAAAGAATGTATTTTTTGATTTTAATCTTAAAATAAACATCAATACATTATATTATATATTTTTAAATATTATAAAATCACAAATATCAATTATAAAAAAAGATAAATCTGCTTGAGATCTCGAGATCTCGGTAATTGATATAAAGTTTACAATTATTTTTTTATCACATTTCATATCTGATATCTTGATAATCGATAATCTCGATATCAGATTTTTAAACTGATAATCGAGTATCAGATGCAAAAAAGTGACGTTTTTGATATCGATTCTCAAAAAAGAAATAATTTATACTACTATTATTGTAATTTTGGATGATAGATAAATTGATTGAATCATATAAGAAAATATATTTTTGTTTATATAAAAAAATAATTTCCCAGATGCCAGCTATAAATCCTTATTTTATAATCTTTCGTTAAACTTTCCTGATTCACATGCAATTTCTGAATCAATTTTACCTATCAATATTATCAAATGATCAAAATCGATTATTAAAAGCCTCTCTCATCATAAAATCATGCTATTTCTCTATTTTTTTTTTTTTTTTTTTAAATATAATTAATATTTTGAAAGTCTTCGGATCATTAATAGATCACCTTTTTGATTCTTGGCGATATCTTAAACATTGCTTTAGCTCCTTCGAATTCCTTGCAAATTGTTTTTCATAAGCCTTCGGCTTTATTCGAAGATGATATTATGCTTCATTATATTCTTACAGTTGCGTTTCACTACTAGCTAATCACCCACTTCTACCTTTTTTTTGATGATTTTTAATTGTTTTATTGTTTTTAATTGTTACCATATTTCTATATCTTTTACATTTTTTAAAAACTTTTTGAATTAATAAAAATACGTTTTTTGAGATTTGGAGTTAACAAGAAAATATCTATACTGGTCCATATGCATAATTTGGGCCAGATTAATATCGAGGGTACAAACATTTTCTCTAGAATTACATCCAGGTTAACGATTAATACATCTTTTAAAGTTACTCCTGATGCAAATTTTTTGAAATATGAAGATTTTACAAATATTTTAAATATTTTTGGAGGATTTATTAAACAAACTAATAAATTTAAAATTAGTGGCGACTATCTTGCCATTAATTCAATAGATCTATATTTTTTTCTTTTTAACTATAATATTATAATTATAGATCAATTTACTCTTCAAACTGAACAAAGTATATTTAAATTTTTACAAGAAAGTATTTTATTCTTAAATGATAAATCCAAAGAAAAATATCACATTGCAGTCAACAAGCCAATTGACGAGAAAAGCAAAGAAATTTTTTTTCAATTTGACAAAAGTGACATTTCAGCAATTCAAAACAAAATAATCAATAGCATAATCCGAAGGAGCCAAATATTGACTCTTTTAACAAAAGATAAAAGTAATATAAAATGTGACATTAATGATTTTGTTGATATAAAATATTTTAATAGCAAAGTTTCATTGAGTTTTAATTTGAATAACCAATTACTTTATGTGCTGAAATCGTTCAGTAAAAGCGATGATGAATCAATGAAGTATTGTCAAAGAGAAATAGATTTCTACAAATCAATCGATAATAAAAATTTCTTTTTTTGCCAATTTTATGGAACAATTGAAGATCGACAAAGTTTCATTATTGTTATTGAATTCATTGACGGCCAAACTTTAGAAAACTTTATTCTTGATTCAAAAGGAAAAATCGATTATAATGAAAAAATTAAAATCATATTTTTTATTATTATAGCAATTGAATTTGCTCATAATAAAGATTGGGTTTTACGTGATTTGAAATGGGACAACATTATTATTGACGTTAATCACAATCCTGTGTTTATTGATTTTGATAAAGCTAAAAAAAAATCATGTCAAGACAATAATGGATTAGTTACAAAAATTTTTGGTAGTGAACACTTTTTGGCTCCTGAACAATATTTAAAAGGTGACTATTCTTTCATGTCAGATATATATTCGGTTGCCATGATTATTCATTTCATCATTAATGAGAAAAGTTATGATGATTTGCTAACATTTTCATATTTAGGTGAATTATATGAATCACAGAAAAGCATTTTGAGTAATAAATTATTTTGCAGTGTTCCTGAAGAGTTTCGATTAATTTTTGAAACATATAAAAAATGTTTTGAATTTTGTCCTGATTCTCGACCAAATGCCACAGAATTATATTATCAATTTTTTAAATGTGTAAAATACAAATCTAAATTTAAGTCTTTATATGACATACATCATGTTCGATACGATAATTTGTATTGTTCACTTGGGATTCGTTCTTTTTTCAAAAATAATATTATTTGTGACAATAATAAAATGATCGGACTTTTGAAACTTGGTTTAAAATATAAAGATGCATATGCTCAAATAGTAGTTGGTAAAATGCATTATCATGGAACAATTCTACCTCATGATATGAACAAATGTGTTTATTACTTCGATCTGGCAGCAAATCAAGATGAAGATAAAGCATCAGCAACTCTTGCACAAATAACGCTTGGAGCATTTTATTATAAAGGAATATATATAAAACCCGATTATCCAAAATGCATTCATTATTTTACACTTGCGGCAAATCTAAATAATGATCAAGCACAATTATACCTTGCAGCTATATATCTTGAAGGTAAAATAACTAAGCAAGATTATAATAAAGCAATAACATATTTCAAACTTGCTGCTTCTAATGAAAATGTTTCTGCTTTGATTTTTCTTGGCAAGTTTCATTATACTGGTCATATAGTAAGACGAGACGTTGGAAAATCAATTTATTATTTAACAAAAGCATCAGACAAAGGAAATCCCGAGGCACAATATCTTCTTGGTAGAATATATACAGAATCTAAATTGATTCAACCAAATATTGAAAAAGCTATTCATTTCTTCACACTATCTGCTGACAAAAATTATTTAGAAGCACAAATTAGTCTATCAGACATATATTTATTCGATAAATCTGGTAATTCAGATATCACAAAAGGAATTTATTATTTATCAAAGGCTGCTGACAATAACCATACTTTGTCACGTTTTAAGCTAGGAATTATTTATTTTGAAGGAAAACTGATAAAACAAGATATAAATAAAGCAATATATCATATAACAATTTGTTCAGATAAAAACTTGATTTTAGCGCAAGAATCCCTAGGCAATATTTATTATGCAGGAATTAGCACTCCAAAAGATTTAAACAGGGCGATAAAATATTATACATTAGCTTCAAATCAAGGATCTGCATTTGCTCAATGTCAATTGGGGTTAATTTATTTGAATATTGATATTAATAAATCTATTAAATATTTAACTCTTTCATTGGAAAATGGATATGATTATTCAGCACTTTATTTATTTATTATATATTCATCTGACGAATATATTCCAATCAACATTTCAAAAGCAAATAAACTTTTGGATATTTTTTTAAGCAAAAACAATTCGACGTCTTTATACATGCGTGGTATTTCTTATCTTCAATCTGTGAATACACAAAATAATATGAATAAGGCAATTGAATTATTAACTTATTCAGCAAAACTCAAAAACCGTCTTGCTCAATATGCTCTTGCATTAATATATTATGCTGGATTATCACCTTTTATCAAAAATGATATAAATAAAGCAATTTATTTTGCAACTTTGTCTGCAGAAGGAGGATGCTATTTATCCAAATTGTTATTAGGAATGATTTATTATGAAGGAATTTATACTCATCGTGATATTAAAAATTCAATTAGTTACTTGAAAGAGTGTTCAAGTCTAGATTTTCATGAAGCCAAAAATAATCTTGGCGTCATTTATAAAAATGAAAGAAAAAATATATTTGTAGCTATTCAATATTTCAATGAAGCTATTAATATTTGTAACAGTCCTTTTGCATTATTCAACTTATCTAAATTTTATTTTTTTGGAATTGGTGTTGATAAAGATATTAACATATCAATTGAATTAATGGAAAAAGCTGTGGGTAATGGATTTTACGATGCAAATATTTTCTTGTTTTTACTTCATTTTAAGAGCAATGATGAGAAATTAATAAACAAGAGTTATCTTTATCTCCAGAAAATTAAATATGAGCCTTTAGCATATTTACTTGAATACGAGATAGACACACTGCTTTTATTTTATGAAAAATATGACATGGTTTATTCATTTATCATTGACCCTGTATATGATTTTTCATATTTCTTGCTTTATAAGGAATTTCCTGTATTTAAAAAAGAAGAAGCCAAAAAACCTAAAGATATTAACAATCTTTTTTATGAAGGCTTTTCAATCAATTTAAAATAATTAATGAATGATCAAAGAAAATATACTACTTTTATATTATTTCTATAAGTAATAACTAAAACCATTCAAAATATGTGGCATTTTAATTTAATAAATGATTAAAGGATATGCATGAAGTTATATTATTTAAACCATTTATGAAATATATATGTTTTAATCAGAATTTAATACTATGATAAATATTTTTATTTTATATTTTTTGATTTACAAAATTCATTTACATCACATTTTATCAATCCATATCATGAAAAATCGTTGATTTAATTTTTAAAAAAAAAAAAAAAAAAAAAATGAATTGACATTTTCAAAAATGAAGTTTCAATGTGTCATATTAGAAAAAAAGAAGCATATAAATCAAAGTGACAAATAGTCTAATATTTGATGGATTTGCTTTTCAACACCATTAATCAAATTGAACTTTTTTTTCTTAATCATCTCACAAATCACTTCAAATGAATGACGATCATCAGGTTCTGTTGACCAGGATGCGTTAATGAGCGATCGAGAAATGCCGTTCACTGACTTTGGAATCTGGGCCTTTTTTCCTAGTCCGATGTCGATGATGCTTATTTTTGGGTAAGAACCTCCTGTCAGTATGTAAAAGACGATCACTCCGAACGAGTATACGTCCACCTTCTCGTTGTAGTGGGTGCTTTCAGTCAATATTTCAGGCGCCTTGAACCTGAGGTTTCCTACACCTGCTGTTTTTGACAGCAGATTGTGTCGACAATACTACATCCTCGAGGCGGGACATTCCAATGTGGCTCACTCTCACATTACCATCGTTGTCGATGAGAATGTTCTCTGGCTTCAAATTGCGATGTATCATGTTTGCGCGGTGCACTTCAATCATGCCAAGGCTTATCTCAAAGATTGCAGCGGCCGCTGGAAGTCAGTCATCTCACGCACAACGTCAGACAGATTGTGTGGACAATACTCAAGCAGAATTGAAGGCAAATGTGATTCATCGCCAAAGCAGATACCAAAGCCTTTGATGATGTTTGGAAGATCGAGTTTGTTGATAATTTCAATCTCTTGGAGAAGCTTCCGAAGCTTCTCAAAGTTGTTTGATGGACCTTTAACGTCTTCTTCCTCTTCTTCTTAGTTTGAGCCGCAGATGTCGAGCTCTTTCAGGGCCAGAAACACACGCGTACTCAGGTAAGTAAGTAAGTATGTTTTGGTATATTTTTCTTTGAGATCACATTATCAACTGAAACAAGATTAATACGTGACAAGTGATATAAAAAGGCACATAAATTATTATTTTAAATAAAATTATTAAGAAGGTAGTTGATAAGGAATGGAGCTAGATCACTTAAAGGTCCTTTTTTACTTGAAAAAATTTGAACCAAGTCTGCTAGACTTCTACAGATTGATAAATTTACCTTTACTGCATTAATAATGCAAGATACAAGCTCTTGTACGTCATCTTTTTTAGAGGCCCACTCAGAATTTTCAATGAAATCTGCAACTTTCTTAGCAATCAGTAAAAAGTAAGTCAATTTGACTATCAAAAAAAAAAAAAAAAAAAGAATTTGCATTAAAGTTTTTTTTTTTTAATGATTTAAATTGCTTTTGTCAATATTGAATTCAATTTCTTTTGGTACATTTACATCTAATTGAATATTATCACCAACTCGTTTAGCATTAACTTCAATTTTGCCATAAATGGAGTCATAATTGCATTTAAATTCGTTCATGTCGTTAGGCATGAAAGGTTTGATAGTTATTTTCTTGAAACCTTCTTCAGAAGGATTAATTCCAGCTATTCCATTGTAGAACCATTCAATTATATGGCCCATCATATCGTGGCAGTGACTTCTTGGATTTTTTTCCCAATATTCGCCCAAAGTTGTTTCACCATCCAATATGAAAGCGTAATAACTTGGATGCTCTTTTTTCATTATGAACCTAGCAATCAAGTCATTCATTCCATATAATCTTGCACATTGGATTACATAAGGAAGACCAATTTCGCCACATATGAAAGAACCATCTCTTTCCAGAGTGAATTTCAATGCTTTTGCTATGTCTTCTTCTTTTCCAGAAGGAACCATTCCCCAATAAAGAGGAAGAGCTTGTGCAGCCTGTGTTAGAAAGACTTCTTTTGGATGATCAAAAGCTTTATAACAAAGGAATCCATTTTCATGCTGAACCAACAATTTATCATTATAATTATCTTTAATTTTTTGAGCAAATGAAATCAGTTCTTCTTCATCTTCTCTTTTATTTAGAATTGATGCAAACTTTGACAAGATTTTCGCATCAGCAAACAAAAATGCTGTCTCTATGTTTTCTCTTACTAATTCATTCCTTGGATTTCCCCAATCACCGAGTCCGTGGTTAATGAATCCATTTTCATTGATCTTTGTTTTCAAGTATTTCAAGTATTTCAATCCAGCTTCATAATTGTCTTCGATGACTTTTCTGTCATTGTAGAATCGATATGACCAATAAGTGCCAAGAATGCATGTGCTTCCCCATGGAATGATGTCATAGAAGCTTCCAAGTCCAGGAACAGGCAGAACATTAGGTATGTAACATGGTGCTTGTGAAGGCATCAAGCCATCGCCAGGATGAAACTGTTTTCCTTGCATGTCAAAGAAGACATCGTCTGCTGTGTGTTGAGCAACACGCATATCAAGAAGAAACTTGTCCCAGAGTGACTTGACATCTTTCATGAACATGATTGATGGTGCCATTAAATGATTCGGCTCTTGCCATGCAAAACGTTCTATTGTTGGACAGTCGGTGTGAACACTTAACATGTTTGCTTCAACCGTTTTTTCAATCATGTCATATATTTTGTTGTAGGATTCATTGTCGCATTTAAAGTGCCCACTTACCTTCGTTGCACTGGTGATTGCATGTGCTTTAACATTCCGAATGGAACATGTAGTTTCAATGCCCAAAAAACGACCAGCAAAATATGTAAACGTCTGTTGGCAGTTCTCCCATTCATTGTCTTTTCCAATGACATATGTAATCACATTATCAATGAGAATCCAATTCTTCGCAACTTGATCAACATCCCCTTTGTCATCAAGCTTCTCTGCTGGATAAATCAACACTTTGTCACCTGGTTTGCCTTTCACTTCAAGCTCTAAAATGGCTGAAACATTTTGGCCCAAATCAAAAATTTTTCTTTGATTTACAGTGTGGATTTCTTTACCTTCATATGTATGAATAACACGGACTGGTGATTGAAATTGATTTATAAGCTTGCCTTTAGGTTCCTCTTCTTTGGGTATTATTGAGGCATTTGACCATTTATCGCTTGAAAAGTTGATCGTTTTCCAATCATCATTTCTCAATCTTCCGTCGATAAATTCGGATCCGTAAACATTGGAAGCACAAACCATATGAGGTCTTACTTTGAAAGTGTCATCTGCTGTTATATTTTCTGTTGTTCCGTCTTTATATTGTATAATTATTTTTAATGCAAATGCAAGACATTTTCCAAATGGATGGTAAGGATTTGGGTTGGGAGGCATAAAATCAGGGAATTTAAAAGTGTAATGATCTTTGTTCATTATATACCATCCATTTCCAACTTCTGCACTAATGACATTTGTTCCAATTTTTAGCAAATTAGTCAAATCAAAAGTCACATATTGAATAAGTTTGTCATAATAAGTCCATCCGGGATCCAATATATGATCTTCAACTTTAGAGCCGTTGATATAAAAATTAAATTGGCCCAGTCCACACACATATGCCGTAGATGTGGAAATTTCTTTGCTTATGTTAATAATTTTCTTTAAATAAAAGGGATTTTGGGTATTGTTAGTAATCCATCTCCCAAGATCTTGCATATCGAAATAGAGAATAATTTAATTGAAAATTTTTCAATAGTTAAATTTGGAGCATTTTTTTAGTGATGTAAAAATAATTAAAAAAAAAAAAAAACATGAGATTTATTTATAAGAAGGAAATTAAAAAACATCTGATTAAAAAAAGTTTACAATAATTGAATTGAAATAAATTTCAAAGAATTCATTGTGGATGCAAATTCAAAAAAACGCCTATGAATTGAATACTTATTTCAATTTTATTCAATTAAAATCAAACTTTTTGTAATAATAAATGTAAAGAAAATTTGAGAAAATTGATATCACTTTTATTTCTACAATTCATCGTTTTCATGATATCTACACATTATGCTGAGAGAACTTATGAAATTTCTGAGCTCGAACAACGAAATGGCACCACTGTAAGGCAATTGGTTGGAGAAGCTGCAGTATTGCTTGAAAATAAGGGTGTCCTCCCACTTTCAGGTCCAGGGAAAATTGCTCTCTTTGTTAATGCAGCACGACAAACTGTAAAAGGAGGTACTGGCTCTGGTTGTGCCAATAGCAGAATTGTTGTTAATATCGAAAAAGGATTGGAAAACGGCGGATTCACAATTCCCAACAAGAAATGGTCAGATGAATACGATAACCACCTCAAACAACCCAAAAATGAATATTCAAAAGAGACAAAGATAATTGCAGAAGAAAGAGAAATCCCTCAGCCGGTCATTGAAATTGGAATTCCATTCTATGTAAAATCTGTTCCTTTGATCACAGAAGAACACATTCAAAATTCTGATCCTGATATTGCAATATATGTATTAGGAAGAATATCAGGAGAAGGTGGTGATCGTTTCAAAGAAAAAGGTGATTATCTTCTTATGGATGGAGAAATTAAGAATTTAGAATTCTATGTGCTCATTTCAAAAAAGTTATTTTTCTTCTTAATGTTGGAGGAGTTATTGATACAAAACCACTTGAATCAATACAAGGAATTGGAGCTATTTTATACATTAGTCAATGCGGTAACCAAACTGGAAACATCGTTTCTGATCTAATTCTTGGAAAAATTTCACCACACAAATTGAATTGCCCAAGCAACAACGTTGCATAACATTGCCCATGAAACGCCTTTTTGGTAAGCAATTGTTTCTGGAGCATTAATGTTTGCTGCATTTTGTCCTTTGAAAATTGTTGATCCCATTAAAGGAGTGAGTTGGATACCAATTTGATTGCAATCATTGCCATGAAGTAAACCATTGCGATTCTAAGGAAGGCTGAATTATTTTTTTTTTAAAGCTTGCTTTCTGGCATCGATAAATAAATATGCAATGATACTTTTCATTCTCAATTTTTGATATCAAACTTTTTGATAAACTTATGATCGAAATTAAACATCCAATATCTCATAAAAAAATATGTATTTTTTGATTTTAATCTTAAAATAAACATTAATACATTTTATTATTTATATTTAAATATTTTGAAAATATATAATTCCAGTTATAAAAAAAGATAAATCTGTTTTGGATCTCGATATCTCAGAAATTACTCTTAAATTTCCAATTATTTTTATATCACATTTCATATCTTTATAATCATTTCTCAAATGATATCTAAGAAAAAAGTTCCTGTCTTTAATTTTTGGGAGCCATTATGTGCTTCTTGTCAGCTTATAGTTGAATTAGAATCAGATTCTGCTGTTAATTCGTTTGCACAATATTTAAAAAATACAGTTTATGCATTAAGACTCCGAAAGAATGGAGATTATCTCGAACGGCACGATGACTTCAATAAGATACCATCATTTACTTTCCCTCAACAAATTAATGACTCTTTTGAAAGCTTTGAAGATATTTCTCATTATGTTTATTTTAAAGTTCCATTTAATTTTGAAGATTCTTGCGGTCTTCTCGTAACAAGCACCAAAAATAGCCAAAGAAAATACGTAGCATTAAGTATTCCTCACTTTTTTTCAGATGGAAAATATTATGTATATCTAATCGATCATTTTCTTAACAAAAAAGGCGAAAATTCACTCAAAGGACTTCCAGATTTTCCCAATTTCTTCTTTGAAAAATATGGCGCATTATTCAGCAAAGGTCCAACAAATATTAAAGATTGCATTCATGACGACAAATTGACTCGATTTTCAACAAATGACAAAGCCAACTTAAGAAACACTGATTATGATGAGTACCAAACAATTCACTACAAATTGTCCGATCTCAAAAACAAATTTTTACGAAATAACGTATATTCGGTCTCAAATTACACAGAATTGTTATACATGTCAAATTATTTCGCCATTTGTGCCCATGAAAATAAACTATTGAAATCCTATGGAATCAACAATATTGTAGATTTGAGGCAATTTTCTAAAAAACCGTCAACATTTGCCAACCTTTTTGAAATCTCCAATATTTCACCTTTCACAGATGGAATAACCGCCGATATGACGGTTAGTGAAGTGGGCCGAAATCTCAGAAAATCATTGATTGAAAAAATTGAGAATAACGAGCAGTTCTCAAATTCACGTGAGTACAACCGAAAACTGCCGCAATTGAAAGGAATTTATACCGAGTTCACAAATATCGGAGCATTCCATATCAAAAAGCCTATTAAAGATTTGTTCGTGGCTCTCTGCATAAAGTCTAACAATCGTGAAACAGTCTCAAATATGGGATTCTCGGTTGTGAGAGACGATTTTGACAGCTACACCTATGACGAACGATTAAATAAAAGTCAAAATGATATGGTCATCCGATACAGGTATTCGCCAATGAAATTGAGCTTCAATGAATCCAAGAAAATTGTCAAATGCATTGAGTATTTCATGAAAAATATCTCATTTGACGATAAAATTGGAAAAGCATACGACGAAATTAGAAGATTTTATAACTCTATCTAAAAAAAAAAAAAAAATTATCCAAATTTATATTATTTATAGTCTAGAGTAAACCCCCTACTAAATCTCTATATAAAAGAGTTAGAATCATAATATTATTTATACATATAAATAAAATATTCATTTGATAAAATAATTATTATTATTTAAAAAATGTTGATTTTATATTTAGATATTAGTATTTAAAAATGCAATCTATTCAATTTTTTTATCGAAAAATTGAATAGAAAATGGTATGTGGGCTTTCCTCCAACGTACTTATTGCCACCATTAAAGGCCCAAAATAGGTGAATAAAAATGGTAGGGGATTTTCATGTAGACTATATAATTTTTTTTTTTTTTTTAATTTCTATTCAATTTTGATGAAATGTTCCATGAATAATCTTGGATGTATCGAATGTAACGATAATAACCACCATTTTCATCGCAGGCGAATCTATTCTGCTTGCAGCTTCCGTTCAGAGCAGAGCAGTCCTCTTCGTGGTCAAGAACAGTCCACTCTTTGCGATCGTTCGAGCCGACAATTCGCCACGATTTCGGGTTATAGAAAGAATTTTTGCCGTTTGCGTAAGCTCTCATTGTGTATGATGTCAGGTTGATTCTTCTGTCGACGAAGTCAAATTCAATCCACGAGTCAGCTGACTCGCTCGACGGCTTCTGCGAGCTGTCTTTGCTGTAGAAGTCGTTGATTTGGAATTTGTCGTATTGAATGAGATTTGAGAGTGGAAAAGATTGGTTCGGGGAGCCTCCACCTGACAATTTGAGTGACCCATTTTCATCAAGGTCATTTCCAAACGTCTTTTTCATGTAACTGACAATTCCATTCAATTCATCAGAAGAAAAGTGACACTCAGTGACTTTGCCGTTATTGAAGAAGTTTTTATTGTTCTTCTTCTCTAGAATCCATCTGATTAAGTTTGTGATTTTGGGAATTTCGTTACTAACAATTTCATCATCGAGGTTTTCAATTAAGTATTCAATCATTTCTGTGTATTTGTCACTTTTTTCTTCAATTTTAATTTGGAGAATGAAATGAACTACAAATTTGGCTTCTTCCAACTCGCGCAGAAAAGAAAATATTTTTATAATGTCTTGTTCTTCTGTTGTTGCTTTTGTTTGGCTTGAATGGAAGCAAATTCGTCAATGATTGAATAAATAATATCATCGCTCAAATTCTCTGCTTCTCCACTTTGTAAAAGTTCTAAAAGGTGTACACCTAGGTATCGGATTGCAACAGGGTTCATTTCGGTATATAATAATGAGATAGCTTCTTGGATATTTTGTATATCTTCATAATTGAAAACTCTTTTTCACCAAGTAGAAATCGTACTAATTCGAATTGTTTCTGCTTTTCTTTTGGCATTGTTACTTCTTCTCGTGTCGATTGAATTAATAAGTTAAGAACTTCTTTATACTCTTCATCTCCTTGTTTTTTGTCTTTATTTGGAATTGATAATATATATTCATCAATAGTAGGATCTACAATACAGATATAAGTAAATTAAATACTAGTAAATCAAACTTAATTATCAATTTTTTAATTTCATTTTGAATTTAATATTAATTTTTGAATATAAAAAACGTGTTGATTAAATTTTTAAGAAGATTTAAATCAATTTTTGAATCAATAATTTAAAAAGCAAATCTTTTTAAAAGTTATAAATTTTGTTTTGAATGGAACGTTCATTCTCTTGACGAATCAAATTGAATAAAAAATCATAAATTTTTGATGTGAAAAAATCTAAAATCCTGAAGAAGAAGTCAAATTATTTTCTAAAAATTGATAATTAAGTTTGATTCGTCCTCAGAAGTTAAAAATTTCAAAGTACTTACTAGAAACGAAGCACGACTTATTCCAAAAATATAAATGATTTTTTATTCTTAATTTATATTTTTTTATTTTTCCTATTCAATTTCATAAATTAAAATTTAAATTTTTTTCACATCAAAAAACAAAATGATACACCTAGAAAACGATGATGGTTATGCAATTAACATCCCTGCTTCCTTCCATGGATACATATCAATGGATGTTCTTGAAATTGGTAGCACATCAGCAGTCATATCAGTTATTGATGAAAAAACTGGTGAGCAGTTCTCAGCAAAAATAATTCCAAAAACCTACATAAAACTGAAGAAAATGTATAATCAGATTGCCACCGAAATAAAAGTTTTAAAAAAAGTTAATCATCCAAATATTGTAAAATTTCACGAATATTTTGAATTCACAAATGACATTCAAGAAACATACCTCGCAATTATCATGGAATACTGCGAAAATGGTGATTTATTGACATATGTGAACGAAGAAGGATTCGAGAGCGAAGAACAAAAGCAAAAAATAATTAAACAATTTTTGAATGCGATCAAATATTTGCATAATAGAGGAATTGCGCACGGTGATTTGAAACCTGAAAATATTTTACTTGATTCAAATTATAATGTCAAATTGAGCGATTTCGGCTTCAGTAAAACACGTGAAATTGCAGGTGACGAATCAAAAAGTGGAACATTATATTATGCTGCTCCAGAGTTGTTTGAAAAAGGCTTGTTTAACACTTTAAAAACAGATATCTGGTCAATTGGAATAACTTTATACTGCTTAAATCAAAACAATTTCCCTTACATTATGGGAGATTATGAATTTATTATAGACCAAATAACTTCTCAAAAATTTCATTTAGCTAAAAATGTTCCAAATTCGCTTTTGCAAGTTTTTAAGAGATGTACGTCATGCGCGGAAGAAAGACCTACAATTGAAGAATTAATGAAAGACGAATATTTTAACTTTGATGAAAAAACATCAAATAATTTCAATAATGACATTGAGCAAAGTTTTTCAAAATGTCAAAATCGGTATTATTAATTTTTTATATAATATATATCATGGTATTTTATAAACTTATCTATCTATCCAAAATTATTAATAAAATGATTTTATTCTATGATTTTTTTTAATGAGCATGTAAATTCAATTAATAATTTAATGGTTAGAGATCTATTACACATAAAATGATATCAGAGACTACAGCTTTGATTTTCTTCGAATTACAATTGTGAATATATACATGTTCAATGTTTATCTACAATTAATGGCAGTATATTAAAGCATTCAAAAAAACTTTATCCAAATTCAAGATATTGCTCAATCAAAAAATTTTAAATATTAAAATAAAATAATTTTTTTCACAGAAATGGATGCTAGTTATAAATTTAAATCATTTTTTCAATCAACTTTTGTAATTGGAAAAGTAAAATTAATAAATGAAGCAGCAAAATCAAATATTTAATAAAAATATATAATATCTTTTTTAAATTATATCCTGATTCAAACAAAAAGAAAATTTCTTTTCACGTTCGATGTAATAATCAATTATAATCATGAATAAAGTGATTTTTTCATTATGGAAAGATTATTTCAAATTTCACATGATCACCAATTTTTATATTTAAAATCATAAAAAATGCATAATTACCAATAGATTGAAGATTTTATTGAGTAATTTTGGATGAAAACAATATTTTAAAAATATCATATTAAAGACACAAAAACATGCTCTATGTTTCACATTGAACAGTTAAAAGCAAAACATATGTATACATTAGCATAATGATGTGTAAAACTCCAAAAAATTTCTTTAATCTATCTTTTATTTCTGTTTTTAGGTATGATAAAATTGAATAAAAAATGATCGTTCCTATTTTATTTCCAAAAATTCTAATCTATTTCCGAAACAGCTGTAACTCATAAATAATATTTAGATTTAAAAATAATATATTTATATTAAAAATCTTGCTCTATTATAGATTTCAGATCTTCGTTGATTTGAATTGTGACTGCAATTTCTTTTACATTTGCATTTTCCTTTAAGACATAATTTGTACTTTCTACATAATCATTGCTTTTATGAATTATCCTATTTTCTATTGTTTTGTCATATTTTTTGAATAATTCTTCTAATTTTTTGGTATCTTTTTCAATTAAAACTTTAAGGATATCAATATTGGCATCATACATTTCGATCAAATTATCATTTGAAATCATACTAATAATATTAAAAAACTCTTTTCTTAAAAATGCTTCATGATTACGAATTAAGTTATCTTTCTGGCTTTTGGTCACATATTTAACATTTTTTAGATTCTTTTGGATTGAATAAATATTAGATTCAGATCTCTTTTCTAATTTCGATTTGGTTATTTCTTTGTATTCATTTAACTCTATTAACATTGAATTTAAGTTTTTTTGAGCTTGATCAATAAAGTATCTATCTATTTGTGGAGTAAATTCCTTTATTTCATTATATACTTGATGCATTGAATTTACTGAACTTTTTATTGTTTTGTTTATCTGTTCATATCTTTCATTAATATGCTTAACAATTGTATCATTCAATTCAACATTCTTTCTTATTTGAAGATATCTCAAGCTCAATTTAGTTGACGATATTAAACTGAAATTTCTCTTCACTTCATAATATAATGATATATTTTGATTTAGTTCTGATACAATTTTCCTTGCTAATGATAAAAAGTTATTTGTGCTTATTAAGCATGATTTTATTGGTATTTGAATATTTTTCTTGAATATTTCAAATTCCGGTTTATTATCAATATCGAATTCCGGATTTATTTGAACATTTGGCAAGTTAAAAACAAAAATAGCTCTTAATCTTTTGAAAATTATATTTTTTTCATAACTTGGTGTATATTTATTTGATTTTTCACATTCTGATCTCAAACTAATGATGGATTTGAAATAGTCAATTTGGCCATTATATCTTTCATGATCCAAAATGACTATGACTAAGTTGCAAATGCAAGAAAGGAACAAATACATTTGTGTAATTATTAATGAAATATTGGGCATAGTATTTTTATTTTCCGGAATATGGATAGCCAAAAAAATTGGCTTACTTGAATTTGTTGTTTTTTCAAAGTTTTGATAGAAGGAAAAATGAAGGTTATTTAATCCTTTTTCACAAAAAGCATATACAAATATTTGATCTTGAAGTAAGTTTGGATAATTACCATTAATAAAGTATTGATTTACAAAAATCAGATCCTCTTCTTTTGTATTTGCATAAAAAATTAATGGAACTTCAGAATCTTTATATGAAATTTTATTGTTGGTAGAAAACCTATCTAAAGCTCCTTGATCAAATTTCCATTCAAGTTTCTGTTCATCATAATAAAAGATTTTATATAACTCTGTTTGATAAGATCCTTTCTTTGCTAAAGGAATGTAATTTTCTTCACTAGATGGTACTTTTGTGAAGTATTCAATATAATTCATATCTTTTTGAGAATTCTCATTTATCATCAAGCCATCTTTATAAACATACTCATATTTAATTTTTTTATCATTCCAAAATGTGTAAGAATCTTTGATTTCAAACATTCGACTTCTTTTGTTTTTAAAATCAATTCTTTTTGCCAATTCCATTGTTTTTGACTGAGATTGATCTTTTTCATTTTGATCAAGAAGTTCATATGATTTTGGTTTATTTCTTTTTAACCTAATCAAATTTTTATAGGATCTTATGGCTATAATTCTTGATGCAATATGATCAAATGGAACTATATATCTGGGAACTTTAACTTTGAATGTTAATAAAGCTTCAATAACCTTATTTGATGGATAACTGTCCCAATCATCAAATAAAAATTGTAATTGATAAAAGTAAGAATCAGGTAGATCTTCAATTGAATTGCTATTTTTTATTAACTCAAATTGGCTTGCATTTAAAATAAATGGAACATTATAACGGTTAAAAAATTGTTTGCAGTCTTTTTCATTATAAGATTTCACGTCAATTAATTTCATTAGTCCAATTAGTATCGCGTATCTTGATGCAGAAGGATATAATGAATGATTTTTATCTTTATAAATAGCAATCAAATTTTCAAATCTTTTGATCATTTCTTCTTTCGATTGCATTATAAAAAAGGAATTTAAAAAATTTTGAAAGAAAATTTTGGCAGAATAATTTCTTTCTTCTGAACTTTTGAAAGAAAAAATTAAGAAATGAAACGTTTTTTCTTTCTTTTTTATGAAATTTAAAGTTGAATAAAAATTCTTTTTGTTTTGAATTGTAAATTTGTTTTCTTTCGTTTGTGAAAAAATAATATCATCAATTGTTTCTTTGAAAAACTTCATCACAAATATTGGTATGAAGTCATTCTTGAGAGTTTGTGAAAAAAAAGTGAACTTTTCATACGTATCGCCAAACATTTTTTCTGTTAATATATTTACCATCTTTAATATTATTTCGTTTTCTTCATCATCAATAACTTGATTAGATGCCTTAATGTCAATACTGTCATAATTTTTGGAAATTGAATAGACCAAATCATCATATTCTTCTTGATGAGAGGCAAAAAATAACTTATCTAGCTCAGTATTGCTCTTTTTGTTAAGATCATTATTGCCTGTATTGATGCTTTTTTGATTGCGGCTACTTTGGTTGTTGTTTCCCTTATTATTGTTTCCTAGATTGTTGTTATTTTGACTGTCGTTTAGAGTGTTGTTTCTTTGACTTTCGTTGCTTTGATTGTTGATGTTTTGACTGTTTTTTCCTTGATTGTTGTTTAGATTGCTGTTGCTTTGACTTTTATTGTTTAGATTGTTGTTGCTTTGACTTTCATTGTTTAGATTGCTGTTGCTTTGATTGTTGTTGCATTGTTCTTTATTTCCATCGTTTTGATTTTTTATTATAGAATCAACTTTTTCTGAGAAAACATCAAGTATAATTTGAATTTGAAAAATAAATGCAGTTTCTTTATCTTGGCGATCTAAACTGATTTTAGGATCAATTAATGAAGGAACATTAGCTTTTTTGAAACTTTCATCCAGCATCTCATAAGAAACATTTTGGGCATCAATATCGAATTTTTGGTCTGATAAAATATTCACAAGATTAAATAAATACTGTTCACTGAGAAGATCATTTCTTGTAGTTGCCTGGATATTTAATGGTCTTAAAATTTTATTAGAAATATTAAAAAAATCAGCATAATTTTTAAAAGTCTGGAATTTAAATAAATTAATAAAAAAGCTATCTTGATATTTGTCTAAATTTGTATCTCCTATTTTGTTATTATTATCTTTTGCATATTTGAGTGCTAAATTATTGTTGCATTGCTTTTGGATTGGTAATTTGGGGTTTGTATTAATTTTGAGATCAGAAATATTTTTTTGGAACGAAATGGCAATTAATTGAGGAAAAGAAATCCCATCTTCTAAAATAGAATCAATCGTTTTATAATTTTGAGATAATCCTTTTTTTTGGAAAAGATAATTAACAATTTTAACAAGAACAGATTCCATAAAATTTTTTGAATTGAAAGCTCGACCATTGTTTTATTCTAACAAATATTGAATAATGATGGTCTTATAAAATAATATATAAAAATTAATTATTTTAATTATTTTATTTATTTTAATTGGTAAGAATATTTGATATAAAAGCCTATTTTGGAAGTTTGATAATAATTTTGTGTCAACAAATTATCAAAAAGTTAAAAGTTAAATAAACTTTCAAAAATAAAAATTAATTTTTTGTTTCCAAATTACAAACTAATATTAAAACAATATTTCAATAAAGATGATATATTTGTATAATTTAAAAAAATATATTATAATTTTGTTTTTTTAGTTTTCTCTGCGAAGATATAAATTGCTTTAATACTTTATTTTTTATATTTATATTCAAAAATATTGAATATTAGCTAATAGTTTTTTTTGCGCATTACCTTGCTCTAACATATGCCAATTTTAGATCCATCTCTCCAATTTGGTTTGATTAATTGCATTAATAAAAATAATCCCAAAGAAAATGAAAGTAAAGCCAAATTTAGCAGAAAAAAAGATAAAAGTGAAAATGAACCAAATAAGGATAAAAGTGAATCAAACAAAGATAGCCTTTTTTTCTTAAGATATTTAAGAAGAGCATCAATCTATTTTTTAAAAAATTTGGAAACAATAAATATTTTAAAGCAGTTTAAAATAGACTTGAACTCAAAATATATCATAGATCATTTTGATGTATCTGCCCTAAACTCAAATAATGTTGAAGAAAAGAATTTTTATTCTGATTTTTACAAAAGAATTACTGGATCTCATCAAGAAAACGAATTAGAACTGCAAGAAGGGAATTTTTATTTGTGTAAGAACAATTTTTATAAAATGCATTTTTTTCAGCCTCACACTAAATATTCGAGAGAACATTCATGGTTTTTTACAGATTCTCCAATAGCAATTCTCTGCATTAATTTGTGTAAGATCCAAGAAAAAATAGGTACAATATTATATTATATTAATCTTGAAATTGATTTAATTGCTGCCTCTGGTTTCTCAATAGTTTTATGTGTTTTTTCAGAGTTTGATTCTGTGTTGAAATATTTTATTACTAATACAATCAAATCACATTGGTTTGCAGAAATTCATTTGAATTTAGAACATTTATATTTAGAAAATGAAAAGAAAAAAGAAAATGATGTGATACTTTTTTTTGAAAACATTGTAAAATGTACCAAAAAAAGTTGTTCATATTTCTATCTTTATACAAACTTTTTTGACAATCAAATCAAGTTATCAAAATACAAAAAAGAAACATTTTTTAAAGTTTTCTTTTTTTCAAGTAAACTGTCAGATGCTTTTAAAAATGCACAAATTGAAAATGTTACAAATAAATTTGTTTTTTGCAAAAATGGATTCGATTTCGACTTAATTCGAATTATTTTATGCAATGTTCCTTTATATGAAACTAACAATAATGAACAAGATTTAGTTCCATCATCTACTTCTGGATTGTCAATTGCCTATGTTTCAAAAGAAGATTTTCATAGTAGCAAACACTTTCGCATATTGGTTTATGTTGCAGACAATTTGAATTTTAATCGTTTAACTGAAAAATATGTTAATTATAATGATATCCATATAATTAGACCTGATTTTTATATAAATGACACTTTACTATTAAAAAGATCAGAAATTAAAGAAATGGAAAATGTTAAAAGTATCCTAGAACCTTCAAAAAAATCTTATAAAGATAATATAATTAAAGCAATTAAAGAAGTTCATGATATATTTAAAGCAAAATTGAAAGAGCGTATAAACAATTTTCAATTCCATACAAATCAGATTTTTACTGTAATTGAAGCATGCAATATTTGTTTAGGTGAAAATATTCAAAATAAAAAAGTTGTTTTCCAAGTCGAAACAGGTGAAGGAAAATCATTGATAATTCAATTGATTGCAGCAACAATTGCTAAAAAATCATCTAATAAAAAAATACATATTGTATCATCTAATATAAATCTAGCAAATCGAGATTATTATGAATCTTTTGAACTTTTTAATAGCAACAAACTTAAGTCAGCTGTTCTTCTACATAAAAATGAACTTCCATACGTGAATTTTCCAAAAGATTTTAATGAAAATTGTTTTCCAAAAGAGTTTTTTGATGATAAATTATTTGAAAATTCAATGCAAATGAACTTCTCAGTTTGTAGAGAAGCAGACATCATTTTCTCAACATTTTTCAATTTTGAAACGTATTATTTAAATCAGTTGCAAGAGTTGAGATATTCATTGGTTAATATGAATTTTAGACAATCTATATTATTAATTGATGAAGCAGATTCAATCTTAATTGATGAATTAGCAAATGGTACCATTATATCTAAGCCAATAGTATCCAATGCAACTGAGGTTCTTGTATACATATATGACTGTAGAAAACCACAAAATAAATCAGAACCTAAAAGTGCAAGTCAAATTCTAAAAGAAATCAAAAAGAAATGGGATATCTGCAGAGATATATCATTAGATGATGTTGAAGAAATGTGCCGAGAAATAGATATTGTTAATCAGCCTGAATTTCAGAATGGAATAAAATATTCAATTGAAAAAAAGAATATTAAAAACAAATCAGTTAATCTTTTAAAACGAAAAAAAGGAAAAATTCAAATTGTGAAATCTGATGGTGATGAAAAAGTTAATGAATCGTTTGTAATTATTCCATTTGATTATAGCCATAAAGGAATATTGGAGCCTAACAAAGAATTCAGTGGTTTCATTCCTCAATTTATTGCAATCAAAGAAATGTTCAACAACAAATGTTATGATCATATGATAATCAACGATATTTCAATGGATTATTTGTATATTTCACATCCAACATTTGTTAAATTATATGAAAATGTAATTGGATTAACAGGAACAGTTGGTAGCAGATATGAAAAAAAAGTTCTTTCAGAAAATTATGATATAACAACAAGAAAAATCCCAAGAAATAAGCCAAGTTTAAGAATTCATCTCCCAACAATTTTTTGTAGTGATATTATTGAAAGAAATACCAAAATTGTTAATGAAGTTATTGAATATCATATGAAAGATATACCTATCCTTGTAATTTTACAAGATTTAAATGAAATTGAAACCATTTCTTGCTGTCTTGCTGAAAAAGGAATCAAAAATATTAACATTTTTGATGGTAAAAATGAAGAGATTAAACCTGACACAATAGCGGGATTAAAAGGTGCTGTTTCATTAGGTACCAATTTTTGTGGTAGAGGAGCAGACATCAAAGACATGTCAAAACCATTGCATGTTGTTGTTACATATCATACAGCTAATACACGTGTAATGAATCAAGCTTTTGGAAGAACAGCTAGACAAGGAAATAGAGGAACTGTTAGAGTGATTTGTTTAATCAATGATTTCCTCTTTCCTACTTTATCTTTTAGTACAGACACTGCAAAAAATATTCTCGAAGATTTGAAAATTAAAAATAAAATGCAGATCGAATTTATCGAAGCTTTTGGACAAAAGAGAAAATGGTTATTTGACAATAGTAAAATTAACCAAAAAATTGAAATAAGTGATAAATATCTAGATGAAATGAGATTATCTAAAATTAATGTAAATAGAATTGTTGCTTTTAAATATATGTATCCAATGTGCATGTCAATTCCTACATTTATTGAAATTCAAAAGCAAAAAGTATTTTCAATATTTAATTGTCCCAATTGTAAATATACATGGATTCTTTTCCAGAAGTATTTGCAAGAAACCATTCTTGAAACATGGTCATTGCTTGTTTATAGTGCAGAAAAAGAATACAGAAAAAATTCGAAAAAAGCTTCATACAAAGTTATTTTGGAAGCTAAAAAGCAAGAAGCAATATCAATATTGGAATCATTTTTAGGTAATCAAATGGATATTGTATCTACCTTTATGAATATATTCAATGACGTTGTTAAACAATATGAAGACAAAATTATTTCAGAATTTATAAACACTTTTAATAATAATTCATTTATTTATACTCAGAAAAGGTTTAAAACGAAGGCAAAGCATGGATATAAAAATAAAGTGTCTTTTAACTTTGGTTTTAGACCTTTCACTTTAATAACTAATTCTGGTGCAAGAATTGACAGTTTAAAAGATGATGATCGTTGCTTTATAACTGATCCTGAATTGATATATAGAAGAGGAACTGGTTTTTTAAGTATCACAGAAGCAATTGATGCAATTTTTGAAAAAATTTGTAATAAAATCAATTCAATTATTAATGAATATATTGGATTGAAATTCTTTCTTCGAAGAACTCTTGCTGGCTGTGAATTTGGGATTTGTTTTGATTTACATATTGAATCAACAAATTCTTTTGATATTGGACCTATTTCAATGATTGATAAAGATCCTTTATTTGTTTTTACCATCTTTATTAAAGGAATAGAAAAAAAGCACTTCTTAGCAGCTATTTTAATTATTGGCCTTGTTTATCTAACCAATGTTATCAAGGATTTGACTGATTTTATTCTAGACTTTTCAGGAAAAAGCGCAAAAATTATCATTGGAACTTTATCATCATTAGCAGCTCAATATATTGGTGAAAAATCTATTGATAAAGCATTTGAAAAAGTATTTGATAAGATTTTCCATAAATTGGGTAAAATAATTACAGATCAATTGAATAGAATGGAAAAATTATCTATTTGCAAAAAATTTAGAACTGTTTGCCACCTTTTACTTGATATATTTTATGGGAAAGGATTTGATGAAGCTGAAAGTTTATTGAACAAGATGGTTGGTCGCTCTAAGCATTTCCGATTTAAGAATGTTCTGAAGAATTTAAAAATGAAATATATGATTAAAACAGGTGTTTTATTACTACTAGCATTTGCTACATTCATTATGAACTTCTATCGTAATAGAGAACAATTGAATTTTTCTGGTGAAAAAGTAACAGCTGAATATGAAAAAAATCAGAAAGAAATGAAGAAAGAGGATGAAAAAAATGATGATACTAGTGCATTTGACAAAACAGTCAGTGATAATAATTTAGATACAATGGTAGAAACATTTATTGATATTTCTCCATCAAAATAATTGATATTGATAATTATTTTGCATTTAATGATATTTAATTATTTTATAAAAGTATTTATTTAAGAATAATATTTATTTTAAAAAAGGATTTGATTAAAAAATGATAGCATTATTTTTAAAGAATGTAATTATGTTTTCATGAACATTGAAGCCTTTATATATATATATAATACAAGAAATTATTCTTATGTAAGAACTTGTCTTTTGATTTCTAGAAATCGTCCAAGCGAACGAATCATTAAGTGAAACGATAAATGATCGTTATGTCAAAGAAGCGAAATATGAGAAAGAAGAAGAAGCGAAAATGAGAGAAATCGAACGAAAAGGCATCAAAATTTCATTCAACGACGAGAACAAACTTGATGGAATCATCAACTACATGAAGAAACAATCGAATGGTAACATTCTCAACCTTATTAACATAACCGCTTCTAAAGAAGAAGATCCTTCAAATCATCCTCTGAAAAACATCATTCTATATGAAGATGACTCGAAATATGCATACACAGCTGATGCTCCAGACTCGTGGATTTGCATTGATTTCAAGGAACATCGAATTATTCCAACTCACTACACAGTTGGCACCACTGACTCAAAATATCATTTGAAAAACTGGGTCATTGAGGGATCATCAGACAACAGTTCATGGGAGAAACTTGATGAACAATCGAACTGCAGTGTGACAAACGGGAAAAAAGTTGTTCACACTTTTCCGATCTCAAACCAGGATTGTAAAGAATGCAGATATGTTAGGATACGTACAACTGGTCCAAACTGGAAATTATTTCTTGGACCTTTCTGTATTTGAATTTCATGGAACACTCATTTAAAACGTTTTATATATAAACTAGAAACTAGAAATTTTTATTGAAAGTATTTTATTTATTTAATAATTTTGATATTTATTCAAAAATAGCATAAAATTTGGTAAAATGTTGATTACTGTTTGATGAGAGAGCCAAAAAACTCAATTCCAGACAATAAAAGTAAATGATTTCCGCCATGGCTAACAAGGTTTTTGAGTTTAATATAACGATAAAATTTGTTTGAGGTATTCTGACATGAAAAAGTATTGTTTCTTCCCCATCCATTTAAACTCTCGTCATTCTGTTTCATATCAATCAAATCCCATGAATTTTTGTCATTGGATCCTTCAATGTTCCAAGATGTCGGCCTCCCTGATGACCAGTGTGTTTTGGATGATGGAACAGAGAAATGGTATTTAGAAAAATTCACTTTATTATCTTTGAAATCGATTAGAATGAAACGATCTGAAACATTATCAAGTCTAAATCTTGTTTCTTGAGATTTGTCAAATAAACTTCTTATTTCTCCATCATATGTTTTCGATGTTTCAACATCAATTATTTTATTATCATAAACATTACTTTTTGAAAGTTTACTCAAATATTCAATGATTCCATCGTCGCATTTAATTTCGTTCAAATTATCTTCAACAGATCGTGGATTATTCTTTTCATTTATTTTGGATGGATCAGCCAGTAATCGGCGACAAATTGATGACCATAATTGTTTGTGAAGTGAGATTTCATAATTGTCAATAATTTGAATGATCCTTTCGACGTTTTCCATTGATAAGTATTGAATTTCAATGTAGTCAAAAAGGAAGTAATATTCTGGACCTTGTGAATAAATCAGTTGGAATAATGAATCTTCGCTTTTTATCTTTAAAGATGGAGATGATAGAATTGCTTCAAGATCTTCCTTATCAATATCTGCAAATTCTTGATCTTCAATAAGTCGATAGAAATTTTGTGAAACTGTCGTGTAGATTTGTTGTGAGAATTGTTGATATCGTTTGAGTTGGCCAGTGAGTTTGATGATCTCGATAACATTTTCTTTGTTAATCTTTGTTGTTTCTTCTGTCAAGTTTTGAAGTTTCAATCCTTCTTCAATAAATTCTTCATTATCAAGGAGAATACCAAATTCGATAAATAATTGTGCTTTGTTAATTTTGTTGTTTTCTTCAATATGAATCGCTTCACCTTCAAGTAAGTTTTTGATGCAAGTTATGAAATCTGTTTGTGAGATCTTGGTTTTTAATTCATCATGGTTTGAATAATAAATCGATTTTGGAGGAAAATCAAGTTTAATTTCGTTAATTGTGTTATCACTCCTAAGAATTTTTGAAATTGTTGAAGAGAGGAAAGAGGCAGAAAATTTTGAACAATGAATTGTATCATCAAATAAAATAATATCCAAATCATTCTCCAATCCTGATTCTTTAATTCGTTTTAATGATCTTGAAGATAAGAGAAAATCCATTTATAAAATAAAACAAAATTGTATCAAATATAAAATGGCAAACTCTGAAAAAGTTTGAATGAATAAAAATAAAAAAAATATAAATATATTAGAGGTATTCACGTGAAGTGAAAACTCGTTATTTTATTATTTTATTTTTAGTTTAATTGAATGAATATTTTATCTTATAAAAAAATATTAAGATTATTTACTTCTATATATTAAATACTTGCGTTTGCCATAATTGGTTTTAATGGATGTTGAGAATTTAAAAACCATTTAAAAAATGGTATTTCGTTTATATCTCGTGTCAAATAAAATATTTATGAATTACAAATCAATAATAATATTTTATACTTTATTTATAAAATATATTATCTGTTTTATTTCCAAATTACTAGCTATATATAGATTTAACCACAAATTTACATAAAAAATATTTGAAAATGACTTATTTCTCAATTTCTTTCCGAAATAATAATACATTAATTGTACAATATAATAATAATATATATTTTAATAAATTTTATTATGTAAATAAGTTAATTTATACTCTCATTTTAAAGAAAAATGTAATTAATATTTTGTATTATTTTGAATTATTTTTCATCGTATTTATGTACGTTATTATTATTTCAGTGATGTGAGATGATTATTTTCGGTGAAGTGAAGTTATTAGTGAAATGATTCTTGAAAAATATAAATTTGCTCATCTTCATAAAAATATTAAAAAAATATTTTCTATTTAGTCAAATTATTATTTGCCATTTTATAAAATTAATTATAATATTTAATATATTGAAAACCAAAAACCAATCACAATACAAACCAACTAATATATTTAGAAATTCAATTTAAAATCATCGTTTAATTGAATTTTTCATTTTTTTTTTTGTTAATTTATCTATTTAATATATTATATAAATCTTAAATATAAAATACATATTGTATATAAATAGTAACATCTATCATAAATATAAATTAATATAATGTTTAAATAAAAATATTACTAGGATACGAAAAGTTTATTATTTCAATAAAACAATATAATATCTGAAAAAGTTAAAAATTTTTTAAAAATAAAATGAAATATAAATTTGTATATCTTTAGAAATAAAATGTATTTTAAACATATAAATATTAATATATTATTTAAATATATATACAATAATAAAAAATAAAACAAATATAAATATAAATCTATATTACATCAATTTTTATATAAAAAAATTATAATGCCTCTCAAATATAAAACCATTTTTATTTCAGAAAAATAAAAATAGAAATATCTCAAAAATAGGAGTATAAAATTCTTATCCATTAAAGTACATTCTTAGTTTCAAAATAAAAATAAAGAAATAATGATCAAAATTACAATATTTCGTCAATTTCTCTACATGAATACCTCTAATATATTTGATTTTCTTATAGATTAATTTAATTAAATGCACATTTATATTATTTATTTTATTTTTCACTAATCCTGAATTTAATTAATTTCAAAGTCAACGAGATTCCAGAGCAAGAACTTCCATTCATTGCGTCTGTCATCGAAAAACTCAAAATTCAGCATATTGAAATTGATGATGAAGGTGAAGGTGAGCAAGAGCTAACTATTGACAAAGTTATTCATAATATTGAGAAACATGAAAAAAATCAAATTTTTTATTGTAAAAAACTTGAAAAAGAGATTGAATTTCTATCGTCGCATTTCTTTGATCTGAAAGAAGATGAAGTATCGAGACTGAAATTTTTGAAAAAAAGCACGATTGAAGAAATAATAAAGAACGATCATCTTCGATTGAAAGAAGAAGATCAGCTCTTGAGGACGATCAATGACATGTACGCATACGAAAGCGAAAACTCGTGTTTTTATGGATTTGTGATTTTTGAGAATTTGAGCGGAGATGGAATCACCGAATTCATCGCCCAATTTGACAAAGATGACATGTCAAGTGAAATATGGAATTCAATTTCAAAGCGACTCAAACGAGACATCGTCAAAGAGAACGAAACATCAAAAGAAACGACAAATGAACGTTATTGCAAAGAAGCGATAGTGACAGAAATTCAACGAAAAGGCGTCCAAATTTCATTCAACGACGAGAACAAACTTGATGGAATCATCAACTACATGAAGAAACAATCGAATGGTAACATTTTCAACCTTATTAACATCACCGCTTCTAAAGAAGAAAGTCCTTCAGGTCATCCTCTGAAAAACATCATTCTATATGAAGATGACTCGAAATTTACATACACTGCGAATGTCCCAGACTCGTGGATTTGCATTGATTTCAATGAACGTCGAATCATTCCCACTCACTACACAGTTCGAACAGCAAACACAGACTATCATTTGAAAAACTGGGTCATTGAGGGATCATCAGACAACAGTTCGTGGGAGAAACTTGATGAACAATCGAACTGCAGTGTGACAAACGGGAAAAAAGTTGTTCACACTTTTCCAATCGCAAACGATGATTGTAAAGAATGCAGATATGTTAGGATACGTACAACTGGTCCAAACTGGAATGGAAATAATTACTTGGACCTTTCTGCATTTGAATTTCATGGAACTCTCATTTGAAATAATTATGGAAGAAAATTCTTTCTTATTTAAATTAAACTAATGAATAAAATAAATAATTTGAAAAGAATTTATTGTAAATATTTTCATTATTTTTATAAAAATCAAATAAAAAATATATTATTATATATCATTGCTAATTCCTTCATAAAAGGTCTCATTGATATTTTCAATCACTTGTTTTGATGCCTTTTTGTTATTAAGTGAATATATATTAATTCTACCAAATAATATCTTATATGGAGGAGTAAATAAAATATTTTTCATTTTATCTTTAATTTCAACAAATACATTTTTATTTTCAATGAATGTATTAACTAATAATTGGCATATGGCGTTTGGGAAAGTTAAATATTTTTGCTTCATACCATCTTTTGATATTAAATGAAAAGAGCATAAAGTGTTTTCTTCTGCAAAATCATTTTCTTGATCATTTAATATATGTCCGTATTGCTTATTCATAAAATTAAATATATTTATTATATTTCTTCTATAATAATGTATATATCCATTATCATTATAACAAGTATTACAATAACATTCATTTTCGTCTATTATTTTTTGTTTTTGATTACTTTCTTTATCAAAATATTGAATATTTTCTTTGTTTTCATTTTGAATTAATAATGTAATTCCGTTTTTATTACTATCGGAGTTATTATTGATTTCCCATTTTTTGTAATTGTAGGTATTTATATCAATTATATTTTCATGAAAGTTAAATATTGGATTATTAAAGATCAATTCTTCAATATTAGTTATGATATATTTGTCATTGTATTTTTGAGTAACAAAAGTAAAAGAATATGAATATTTTTTCGAAAGAAATAGAAGAAGAAACAAAGGACGAAATATTGCGTTAAAAAAGTATTCTTGGGAAAGCATTTCACTTATTGATTCATTTTCATTTGAATAATATAAAGCTAATTTTGAAGCTGTATAACAAACAATAAATGACTTGGAGATATCAAGCCTTTCATCATCAATAATTTGATTTCTAAATATCATTTGTTCATTTTCATAATCATATGCATTAATATAATGATTATTTGAAATTTCAATTTCGCCATTTTCTTCATATAAAGCACCTAAATTGAATTCTGATAAAGAAAAATGATGTTCTGACGCCCTTTGATAAAAATGTTCAGCATTAGCTATTTCATTCGAATAATATTGATAAAATAATCCAAAATTATTTTGGCCAAAAGGATATTCATTTAGTCCAGCTTCTTTAAGAAAATTTGATGCTAGATCAATATTTTTAAATTCATTTTCTGTGATATAAATTAGGCATCGCGAATGATGAATAGTTTCAACAATTATTATTATTCTTCAAAAGTTGAAGCATTATTTGATTTAGACATGTACTTGCTTTTTTTACTATTTGCACATTTTTGATAAAATTCAATTGCTTTTGAAACATTTCGATCAACTCCAGCACCTTTTTCATAAATTTGACCTAAATAAAAGAAAGAATTTAAATTATCTTTTTCAGCAGATAATTCGAAAAATTTTCTTGCATTTTCATAGTTTTTATCAGAAATGTGATCATAATAATATAAAAGTCCAATTTGGTGCAGGGCTTCTGAATTATTTTGCATTGCCGATAGTTCAAAATAAGATTTAGCTTTTTGATAATTTTTATCCACTCCAAATCCATTGATATACATTATTCCCAGATAATAATAAGCTTTATGATATTGTTGTTGAATTGATATCTCAAAAAAACCTTTTGCTTTTAAATAATCTTTTTGAACTCCTTTTCCATAATAATAAAGTTTTCCTAAATCATAAAATGCAAGAGAATTGTTTTCTTTAGCAGATAACTCAAAATAATATTTAGCTTTAGGATAATCTTGTTCAACTCCTCGTGCCTTTTTATACATCAAACCCAAATTGTAATAAGCAAAATAATTTTGAAGTTTGGCGGCTTTTTCAAAATATTCTTTAGCTTTTTTATAATTTTTATCAACACCAAAACCATTTAAATAAATATCCCCTAAATTATTAAGTGCATTAGAATTATTTTGTTCAGCTGCCAATTCGAAATATTCCTTAGCTTTTGTATAATTTTTTATTACTCCCTGGCCAGTGTAATATAAAAATCCTAGTCCACAAAAAGCATCACTAAAATTTTCTTTGGCAGCTATTTCAAAGTATTCTTTGGCTTTATTGCAATCTTGTTCAACTCCCATTGCATTTAAATACATATTACCTAAACTGCAAATTGCATTAAGCATATTTCTTTTAGCAGCAATTTCAAAGTAATATTTTGCTTTTCCAAAATCTTGATCACATCCTTGACCATAGAAATAAAAATTACCAAGATTGAAAATTGCATAATTATTATCTAATTTTGCTCCTAATTCATAGTATTCTTTTGCTTTTTTATAATCTCGTTGAACATCAAGACCCATTTCATAAAAATATCCTAAAGTTACAATTGCATTTGAATTATTTTGATTTGCAGAAATTTCATATAATTCTCTTGCTTTATGAAGATTCTTTTCTACTCCATAGCCTAGATGATATAATTTACCAAGACAGAAAAAAGCTTCTGGGCTATTTTGTTTAATTGCAATTTCAAAATATTCTTTTGATTTTTGATAATTCTTTTCAACCCCATTTCCAGCTAAATAAAGGTCTCCCAAATTGCATAAGGCAATTGGATTTTTTTGTTCAATAGCTAACTCAAAAAATTCTTTGGCTGTATTATAGTTTTGTTCAACTCCTTCTCCATTTTTATACATTAAACCTAGGCTTGTTAAGGCATCAGAATTATTATCTTCAGAAGATTTTTCAAAGTATTGCTTAGCAATACTAAAATTTTGTTCTAGATATTTCCCTTCGTAATATATTTTCCCAACTAAATGAAATATTTTTGAAATATCAGTTCCATTTATTAAACAAAATAATTGGTAAAATTGAACTCTGTTTTTTGCAATATATTCTTGATTTGTTTCATATGTTAGTAATAAATAATATATTTCTTTGAAATATTGTTGTATTTCGGGCAGCATGATTTTGTCTTTTATTTTCTCCAAAAATAATGGATCTAAAAAACTAAAAGTTTTAACAAGGTTATAAACATATTCTTCAATTTCTTTAATTGTTGGGCGTTTATTTGGATCATATTCCAAACATTTTTGATATATACTTTTTAATATTTTTGGAATTCTTTGTGAATCGGGGTATCTTTTGGAGATAATTAATTCCATGTTTTTTTGATAATTATATGTTGAAAACATATCACTATATTCGAAAATAAAATAAATTATTTGCCCAAAAGAATAAATATCAGATGGGAGAGAGTAAAAATTCCCTTGGTATTGTTCAGGGGAAATATATTTAATTGATCCTAAATCGTTTGTTATTTCTTTTTGTTGAGAAATATCAATTTCAGTAATAGTATCAAAATCTGAGATGTGTGGTATACAATCATGATCTATAAGAATATTTAACGGTTTTAAATCTCTATGAATAAGATTGTTTAAATGAAGAAATTTAATCCCTTGCATAATTCTTAAAAATGTCATATATGAAAAGCATTGATCTAAAGTATTTTGATGTTCAGAAATAAAATCAAAAAGGTTTCCATTAGGCATATATTCGTATATGAACCCTATAATTTTGTTATTTTGTTTTATGAAACCATAAAAATGCGTAAAGCATTTATGTGAATATTGTTTACAAAAATTAATCTCATGCTCAATTGACTTAAAATCATAAAAATTGTTTAATCTCTTCATCATATAAATATGAAAATTATTAGTATTAATAACTAAATAAAAAGATGAATATGAATTACTTGTAATGAGTCTTAATTTGATAAAATCGCTTTCATTAAATTCTTGAATTATAGTTTCTATATTCATGGATTGCTTATCTTTCTGTACTTTTAATAAAATGGTATCCATATTAGGAGATTCTAAATCATCAATTTGATCTTTTTTAAAAAAAGAATTGTCCAAGAAAAAACTTGATGGATAAAAATATTTACGTATTGAAAATGCTGCAATTGTGTGAATTGTTTTTTTAACAAAAATATTTGTGCTAATTAATTTTTTGAACATTTTACTGAATGAGTTTATTTCTTTTTTAATGTTATCTTTTTCTTTTGATAAATTGTAATCTTCAAAGTTGATTTCGATGTAGTTGGATTTACAATTTTGGAAAATATCCATAATATCATTTTTATTGATTGATTCAATAATTAAACATTGCTTTTCAATGCAAATTATTAAATCACTTTTTTGCAACTGTTCTATATCATCATTTTTATTAGACCATACTTCAAAAACAAGAAATTTGAATTCTTTAATATAATTGAGTATAAATGATTTAATGATTTCTAGTTGGTAAACGCATTTCATATATCGAAACGTGAAATTTGAGTAAAGCTCTTTTAATATATCATTGTCAATACTTTCCAAATTATCACGATATTCATTAGGAACATTAGTAAAAGCTATTTGTTCAGGATAATTATCCATGCGATTATATAATAATGAAATGAAAATCACAAAATTAAAAAAAAAAAATATCTTATTTTATACTCAAAATGGTGTCTTATTATTTCATCAAAAAGTTGATAGGTGTGGACCTGAGAAAAATCATATTTTCTTTTTATTTTATTATCAGTAATAAAATATGTATAATGAATTTAAGACAAAAATATTCCATAAATTGTGATAATTTTTTCAATTACATTTCTTTGAAAAAGTTCTCTGAAAAATTCTTCATAATCAAGGAGAATACCAAGTTTCTGCAGAAGTAAAACCAAAACCAATAGATACTGCAGTATTTTTTTTTTTTTTTTTTTTTTTTTTTTTTTTTTTTTTTTTTGGATCTTTATGCATTCTACTTGGAGTGATCGATATGATTGTAGTTTATGTTGTCCCTAATAATAAAATTAGCAAAAGGTTGTAAAAAATCGCTATATAAATCCCCACACTTTTTTTGACCTTTCAACAAGTCGGATTGCTTGTATTTAGGCGCTCAAGGCCGCCCTCGACATTCGAACCTGGCGATCGTAGTACACCAGGCTCACTTCGTGGACGCGTCGGCTGCACCCCATCTTTATTCAATTGAAAAAGTTGATAACAAAGACATCAACAATAATAAAAACGTATTTGCTATTATCAATGACTGAAGAGAGTGTTAATATTATTACTTTAAAATAATTATTTCTAATACATTCAAAAAAAATATTTTAATAAACCATCATCATGACATCCTATTTCTGGTATATCATTTAGAGTTTAGCAAACCACATGTATTTTTCCTTGCAACTCCAAAACGTTTAATGAAGCCTCTAAATAGATGATCAAGAAATAGAATTGCTTTGCAATATAAACCTGATTTGGTGAAAAATTGATTTAAAATACGCAAATTATGATGGTCATCATAAAATCTATTTTTCTAAATCCAAAAAAAAAGAAGTTTGCACGGATTTTTTCAATTGTAATAAACAATAATTCAATTTCCCTCAATTTTTGATATTAACGATAATTATTTAAATGCAATCACCAAATTTTTTTAATTGCTAAAATATTTTTAATTTATATATTCATTTAATTAAATACTTTTTGTCTTGTTTTTTATTTTCTTATTAAAGTAATTTGAGAGTGAGATAAGGATTTTTGAATTGAAATTATTTTTATCTTCAGAATTACTTCAATTTTTTGAATTAATTACTGTATTATTGATTGAATTTTCGATATGAAATTTTAAATGCTTTAATATGTTTATTTATCATATTTTACAAAATGGAAACAGTAAATGAACAAAAACAACCAAAACAATTTCTCAATTGTCTTTCGCACTTTCTTTGGTTGATATTCATTGTCATTATTTTCATTATAATGCTAATTATTTCTTGTTTTCATAATGTTCCAATAATTTACAGTGCACATAAAAATCAAAGTTGGAATTCTTCTTATAATCCACATGTATTTGCTTTTATCTCAGATGCACATCTATCAAAATACTTTCCAAAATCAATAAATGATACAATCAGAATATTTAATTTATTGAATGAAACAGGAGTTGAAAAAATTTTAGTTGCTGGTGATATATGTGACAATTTTGGTTCAAGGTCAATGATTAAGCATGGTCATCAATACATAAAAGATTTTAATACTTATCTTCAAATAGTTACGAAATATCCAAACGAGAATTTTATTGTAGCATCAGGTAATCATGATGAATTTGGTATTGAATCATACAACTCTCCAAAACATTACATAATTAAATATGTTGATTTTTACAAAAACAATCCGATATACAAAACATACGATAATTTCCTCATTTCTCGGGTTAAAAATGGTGACATTGACATATTTGTGATGAACCCATACCATTATCCTACAGTGAATGCAGGACTTGGATATTATATGAATATTAGAAGCGACATGATAGAACAAATTGAATCTGTTCTATCAGAGCCATCTAATGCAACAGCACGAATATTAATTACTCATTTTCCTTTATCTTATACAACCGTTTCAGTCAAATCTAGGAAAACACATAAAACACTGATGGACGTCATGACGACAAGCAACATGACAGTTCTTTTAGCTGGGCACACGCATAAAGAACTGATTGTCCATAGAAACGCAACTCTTGAAATTCATCCCTGGGCAATTAAAAGAGGAAATCGAATTGCACAAGCCTATCGTTTTGTAACCGTCGATAACGGCAATTTTAACGATCATGCGTATTACTTAAAGATTCCAAAGCCGGCAGCAATTGTCACGTATCCAATCACCAAGAGATTGGTCAGTGAACAAACCGATTTTTCATATGAAACATTCAATCAAGCAGATGTCAGAGTTGTCCACTTTTCAGAGAATCCAAACTTGAGCATTTCAGCGAGTTGCAGTTGTGAATCAACTGGATACAAATCGAGTCCAACTCTTCTCAAGTACCAAAGAATAATAAGAAGAAATCAGACCTTGTATTCAACATCATTGAAAAAGTTATGTGATCCAAACAATAACAATATAAACCAGTCAAATTCAACAGAATTTGTTCTCACTTTTTCAGGCGATTTTAATCATACAACCGTTTTTGTCGCCGGCAATAATGTTCAGCTTGATCGAGAGAAACTGGATACAGATGTCACAACACGTAAGGCTTTGTGGGTCATTGGAATTATTTGCTGGATTATCATATTAGTTGTTTGGTGTCCTTTCAAACCGGTCCAGTGTTTTGCTGACTATTGTGACTGGATCTGGGGCAAGAAGAAGGAACTCCCTCACAATTGTAAGAATACAAGTGCCCAATGCATTTCAACTATATTCGGATTCACTTATATGAAATCGCAGATTTATTTGGCGATTCCAAAATGGGTCCAAATTGTGTACTTTGTTTTTATTTTTACGCCACTTTTCGTTCCTTTTTGTATAATCAAAGTCGGCAAATATTACGGACTTGTGGGCTTCTTTGGTTATTATTTGACACTTTTTGCATTCGATTATTGGCCTTTGACATTGACCTGTTTCTTTGTTCTCATTGTTCTTCTTCCTTCAACAATAATTTTTGCTGAAATCGCTTTCGTAATCAAGACAAAAAGGTGGAATTATTACATTATTATTTATCTTTGTTTGGAAGTGCTGCATATTGCTTTGATTATCATAATTGTTGGTGCAACATTATATCAATCTACAAATACTGTTTTATCAATTTTAAGTCCTATATTTGTATTTGAACCAATTGTGATATTTATTATGCAGATCATCTGTATTATGAAAGTTCACGAAAAAGATGAAGAAGAAAAAGATTTGGAAAAATTAGATAATTGTGATGAAGAAAAAGTTGTTAATCAATCTATTAAGTTATAATTGTTATTTATATATATATATAAAATAAATGGTGATTTGTGTTGTTTTTTAAACTCATCTCAAATTTACAATTGTAAAAAAAAAAAAAGTAAAAAAATACCCCCGATGGGACTCGAACCCATTCCATAAGATTAGAAGTCTTGTATGCTATCCTTTACACTACGAGGGCTTCTTGCTATTTATTTATTTTAAAAAAATTTTTGTTCTAATTCAACAGGGTTAATGCAAAGATCACCAATTCAATTTTACATCACCATTCAATTTTAATTCAATAAAGTTAGGTGAAAAGTGTAATTTTTAATAAATGCACTTTTCACCTAAATTTTTGTATAAATTTCTTTCAAATTTCAGGTATGAAATGTGATATAAAAATAATTGTAAACTTGGTATCAATTACCAAGATCTCGAGATCTCAAACAGATTTATCTTTTTTTATAATTGGTATTTGTAATTTTAAAAAAATTTAAAAATAATAGAATGTATTGATGCTTATTTTAAGATTAAAATCAAAAAATACATTCTTTTTAAGGGTGTACTGCTGTAAAATATATAAACCTTTCAAAATACAAAAATCTTATAGAAAATAAATTCAATGGTTGCTCTTTCGGAAAAAGTTCAAATAGTTTAGAAATAAAATATTTTTATGATTGAAATATTTTTTTTATAATTTTGGTCTTAGTTTTATATTATTTATTTTATTTTTACAGGAAGGAAATAATTTCACAAAAGAATTGAATAAAATAATTATTTCACAAAAAGTTGAAATATATGAACCAAAAAGTTGTAATGATAGAATAAATTAATTTAAATTTATTTTATTCAGTAAACATTTATTTTTATATATTTATCTCTATTTATTATTTTATTTATAACTATATATTATTTAAATATTGTTACATGTTAAATATTATATGCATCAATAAATATTATCAAAATTAAAAAAACCAAAAATTATATATTGAATTGATCTTTCAAATATTCTCAAATAGAAAAAATATTTTTAAACTTTTTCATAAATTATTTTTTTTTATAATAAGATTATATCTATCTTTCTATGATTTATTTATATAATATTATTCTATTTATATATCTATAATATAAATATATAAATATAATCTTAAAAATCATTTGATAATATTTTTCCTAGTAAAGTTTTTAACATAAAAAAAAATTAAATATATTTTTTTTAATTTTAAAAGAATTAATATTGCAGTAAATATTTCCTTAAATAATTTAATATTGAAATATATATAATATATAATTTATATTAACACAGTAAAATGAATAATATATGCAAATAATATTATTAATAAGAAGGTTTATATATGATATAAAATCATAATGTCTTTCACAAAAAGTTATATAATTCTGATAATATAATAAATATCATAAAAAGTTTTATATTATTATTTCTTTTTGTATCTCATGAAATATTAGAAAAATATTAAATATATATTTAAATATAAATTAATAAATGAATATAAATATATATATATTTAAAAATATATCACTTTTTCAGAGAATATCGTATACGATATATTAATTCTCAAAAAAACCTTTTATCTATTAACTTTTTAATTTCATATCACTTTGTTTTTCATCAAATGACTATTGAATTAAGCAATGGAATAAAAATACCATCAATTGGTATTGGTACCTTTTTACTTCAACCAGATGTAGCCCAAAAATCAGTTGAAGCTGCTCTTAAAGATGGATATCGTTTAATTGATACAGCGAATGCATATATGAACGAAAAAGCTGTCGGACGAGCAATGAAAAACTCAGGAATCCCACGAAATGAAATTTTCCTAAGTACCAAATTATGGCCAACAGTCTATGAAGATCAAGATGCTGTCGAAAAAACACTCAAAAGGCTTCAAACCGACTATATCGATTTACTTTTCATCCATCAACCTGCAGGAAACTATATGGCAGGCTATCGCCAAATTGAAAAAGCATATAAAGAGGGAAAGGTCAAATCAATTGGTATTTCTAACTTCCATGATGCAAAATTAGAGAGACTTTTGAAAGAATGCGAAATCAAGCCTCATGTTATTCAAACCGAATGCCATCCATATTGGACTCAACATAATTTAATGGATACACTCAAACCTTATGGAACAGTATTAATGGCTTGGTATCCTTTGGGACATGGTGACAAAGGCCTAATCAACGAACGAATATTTAATACCTTAGCTCAAAAATACCATAAATCAAATGCTCAAATTATTTTGAAATGGCACATCCAGAAAGGATTCATTGTCATTCCAGGTTCATCCAATCCTGCTCACATTGCCTCAAACTTTGATATATTTGATTTCGATTTGACAAACGAAGAAATGGATCAAATTGCTCATTTGGATGACAAAAAGAGATATTACATACCTGATGATGCCAAAGAAGAATCATATGCTGGAATGAAAATGGATTTTGATTCTCAAAAATAAAATATTATTTCATTAATAAACTAGAGTAACAAGTTTATACCATATATATGTTAATATTATTTTCTATGCCTTTTTTTTTAAGCAAAACATTATTTCTGGTAGATTTGATGAAATTTCATTATGAAACGATTACGGTTAACAATTTTTTTTCAAAAAGTTAACTAAAATTTTAAAAATCCATATGGATATTTCTAAATTCTTGAAATTGAAAAAGCTTGCAAATTCCAAATCAATCAAAATATCAAAGCAAAAATTGGAAAATGTTATAAATAAGTATGAATTTCTTCACATTTCATCGGAATTCAATTTTGAGCAAAATCAAAATACTTTTCAAAAATTCAAAGAATCAAAAACAATCATAATAGATCAGTACAAAGACCTAAATAAAAAAACAGATGATGAATATTTGATTATTGGATTTAAGTTTACCATAATAATTATCAAACCATCATTGATTTCTTTTCTTCAGCCTCTTTTTTCATTTCATAATGATATAAAAATATGTTTTCTGGAAAATGCAAGCAATTTAAAGTTGGATTTGATTGATAAATATGATAAAATTGACCTTGATTTCACTTTTTCTAAAGAAATTCAAAATTTTAACGATGAACTCAAAATAACCAATTCAAACTCATTAATACAAACATGGAAACATATTAGATCTGCTATTAGTGGATATTTGATCAAACAAAGTTACAACAGAACAAATAAAATCAACAATTTTTTCAAAAATCATTCAAATGAAATATTTGATAAACATGACTATATAGAATTGAGGTATTTAGGTTCTGGCGCAGTTTCTAAAACATTTTTAGTTTATCATATTGACAAAGAAGAACTTTTTACAGTTAAATATTATAATACTTATGATATTGAAATGAAAAATCTTGCTGAAAGGGAAATAGGACATTATTCAAAAATTCGTCATCCATTATTGCCGAAATATTATGGGACGAACAAAGATAAGTCATGCATTGTTATTGAGTTTATCAATGGGAAAACATTGGAAAATATCGAAAGACTTCATTTAAGTGAGAATGAAAAGATTACTTATATTTTTGAATTGGTTTTGGTTTTTGGATTTCTGCATCGAAATCATTTTATTTATCGTGATTTAAAAGCAGACAATTGCATGATTGATAATAATGGAATAATGACATTAATTGACTTCGATAGAGTCTTATATTGGATGAATATTGAAAATGACCAAGAATTTACAAATACATTTGCATCCAATTTTGCTGCACCAGAAGTAAACACTGGTAATTTTTCGTACCCATGCGATATTTATTCAATAGGAAGATTGATGTATTATATAATGAAAGAGAAAATACCGAATCATCAGATGGAGGCAGAAATACAACAAATTGAAAACAAGACAGAAATAGAAAAACTAATTGAAAAATGCACAAGAAATCCAAATGAACGACCATCGATTTTAGAACTAATTATCGAACTATGCATAAATTATTATTCGAATATAAATCTTAAAAATATATTGGCTATTTATAAGCATTTAAATAGCCTTCTTGACTCAGATGAAAACAAAGAATATAAAAATATAATCATTGAATTTAAACAAGCTTTATTTTTTTATTCTCTCGCGTCAAAACAAAACCAGCCAAAAGAACAGTATGGAATTGGAATGGTCTATTACAATAACAAGGACATTCCAAGAAACATTACAAAAGCAGTTCATTTTTTTACATTATCAGCTGATCAGAACTATGCCCCAGCTCAATTTATTCTAGGATTAATATATTTTGAAAATGAATATGTTGAACGAGATATAAATAAATCAATTCATTATTTTCAATTAGCTGCAGAGCAAAATAATCCACAAGCACAATTTAATCTTGGTCTTATTTTCGAAGAAGGTCAATACGTTCAAAAAGATATTAAGAAGTCAATTAAATATTATTCTTCTGCAGCAGACCAAAATCATAAAAGTGCTCAATTCAACCTTGGACTTATTTATTACACTGGTGATCAAATTCAACGAGATATAAAAAAGTCACTTCATTATTTTACATCATCTGCGAAGAATGGAAATATTCAAGCATTATTTAATGTCGGATTGATTTTTTATGACAATCAATATGTTCCACGAGATATTAAAAAAGCAATCTATTATTTTGAGTTGGCTGCAAATGAAAATCATTATCAAGCGCAACTTGAACTAGCTAATATATACAATGAAGGTAAATATGTACCAAAAGATGTAAATAAAGCTAATTATTATTTTTCTCTTGCATCTAAAAGCCAAGAACAAATTGATTTAAATTCGAATCAAGAAGTTTCAAATAATAAAGAATATTTATTGGCTGCAAATAAAAATGATAAAGAGGCTCTGTTTAACCTTGGAATTATTTATTATGAAGGAAAACTTGTTTCAAGTAACATTAATAAAGCTATTCATTATTTTGATCTCGCTGCCAAGCAAAATAATCAACAGGCTCTATGTATTCTTGGTGAAATATATTTAGAAGGGCAAAAAGTTCCACAAAACATAGAAAAGGCAATTCATTATTATTCACTGGCTGCTGATTTGAATAACTCACAAGCCCAATATAATCTAGGCACAATTTATGAAGATGGAGAATATGTACCTGTTGATATCAAAAAAGCTATTCATTATTATTCTCTTGCTGCTAAACAAAATGATTCAAATGCTCAATTTAATCTTGGTCTTATTTATCAAGAAGGACAATATGTTTCTCGTGATATAGATAAAGCAATCCATTATTATTTATTGGCCTCACAACAAAATAATCCCAATGCTCAATATAATCTTGGCCTTCTTTATGAAGATGGACAATATATTCCAGTTGATATAAATAAAGCAATTCATTACTATTCACTAGCAGCCAATTCGAATCATCTTTTGGCTCAGCTTAATCTTGGAGACATTTATCAAGGAAAATATATTGAGAAAGATATCAATAAAGCAATTCATTACTATTCACTAGCTGCCAATCAGAATGATCCAAATGCACAGTTAAATTTAGGTGTCATTTATAATGAAGGTGAATACGTTCCTAGAAATATAACTAAAGCAATTCATTTTTATAAACTTGCTGCTGAACAAAATGCAGTTGACGCACAATATAATCTTGGGGTAATTTATTATTATGAAAAATACATACCAAGAGATATTAATAGAGCAATTTATTACTTTTCTCTTGCTGCAAATCAGAATGATTTAAGATCACAACATATTCTTGGTATTATTTATGAAGAAGGCAAATTTATTTCAAGAGATATTAAAAAAGCAATTCATTATTTTACATTAGCAGCTAATCAAAATGATCCTCAATCTCAATTCGAACTTGGACTAATTTATTATCAGAATAAATATGTTTCACGTGATATAGACAAATCAATTCATTACTTTACTCTTGCTGCCAACCAAAATCACATAAAATCGCAATTTAATCTAGGCTTTATTTATTCCAAAGGATATTATAATGCCAGAGATATTAAAAGAGCCATTCATTTTTATCAACTTGCAGCTAATCAAAATGATACAAATTCACAACTTAATCTTGGCATTATTTATTCATCTGATCAATATAAAGAAATAGATATTGACAAAGCAATATATTATCTTAATCTAGCTGCAGATCAAAATGACAAAAATGCACAATTCAATCTCGGCCTTCTTTATTATCAAAATCAACATTGTAAATTTGACATTAACAAGGCTATTCATTATTTTTCTCTTGCTGCAAAAAATAACCATCCAAAAGCAAATTACATACTTGGCATAATTTATGACATTGGAAAATATGTTACTCGAGATATCAACAAAGCAATCCAACTTTATTCGAAAGCAGCAAGCCTTAATAATCCACAAGCACAATGCATACTTGGTATTTATTATTATGAAGGAAAATATATTCAACAAAACATTAAAAAAGGAATTGATTTACTTTATCAATCATCAATTAATAGATGCATTTCTTCTTATTTCATCCTTGGATCTTTGAATCATGAAGGAAAAAATATAAAAAGAGACATAAACAAAGCCATTCGTTTTTATAAAGAAGCTTCAAACTTTAATAATCAATTTGCTAAAAATAATCTAGGTGTCATTTACAAAAATGGTTTTGATAATCCAAATATTAATTTATCTATTGAATATTTTAATGAAGCAATTCATCAGAAAAAAGATAAAGTGGCAATGTACAATTTGGCATGCCTTTATTTCGATATTAATGAAGAAAAGAGCAAAATAATTGAATTATTAATTCAATCATCAAATCAAAATTTTTATCCATCAAAAGAATTGTTGTGTTTGACTTTAATTAATGAATTCGGTTTTGATTATGAAAAAATACATAAAGAAATGTTAAAATACAAAGACAATTCAAAAGAATTATTCACAGACATTTGCAGAATAATGGAAGAAAAAAAGTATGAAAATATTGAAAATTTGAAAGAAAGATTTAATTTTTATAAATCGAAAGACTTTTTATACAATTATTTGGAAGAAATTATCTCATTGAAAGATTTTTTGAATAATGACAAAAGAAATAGCATTCAAAACAAAGCTCAAATTTTCAACATTTCATCAGAATTTTATAATGGTTTTGGAAACGATTTATTACAATTAAAAACTTAAAATAAATATGTTTTTATACAGAAAGTTATATAATTCATTAAAACATTAGAGGTTTTCAAAAAAAAAAAAAAAAAAAAAAAAAAAAAAAAAAAATACAGAGGTGTTTTCACCAATATTAAAAAAGTCATATTTTTTTTTGTGATCAATATTTTAAAATGAAATTTGGTATAATTTCATATTATCAGATTCTTAATAATATTGCACTACATATGAATTGTTTTAAGCATTTTGATAAAATAATTAAATTGAGTAATTTGAAATGACTTTTCGCACTTTTGATGTTTTTTATATCAATATAGCTTATACATATATTCTAAAAGCATTTTTAAGGATGAATTTCATCCTATATTAAAAAAACACTCAGAAAAATGAGTTTGTTTTAAAATGATTCCCACAGACTTTTTTCCATTACAGATTTTCTAGCAATTTATTATTTCTATTTTTAATATATTAATAAAAATAAAAACATTAAAATATTTTAAATATATCGAGTGAATTCAAGATATGATCATTTTAAGTTTTTTTCATCGTTCATTCAATTAATTTGTAACATAATTTAAATTTTTTTATTTATATAACATATTTTTATAAATTATAATGCTTTTTATGTACAATAATAAATCTATAAATTATATATTATAAATTATATATCTTATAAAACTTGTTTTTATTATGATTTTATTATTTTGTATACTTGAGAGTTTAATTCAAATTTTTCAATTCAATCAATTTCATTAAATTTAGGCTTTTTTCTTAGCTTTTAAAAAAAGATTGAATATAAAAATAATAAAAATAATAAATATATGCATTTACTGTATATGAATAAAACAATAAAAAAGATAAAAATAATATTTTTAAGAAATTTACAATATCTAATTGAAATTTGATAAACTAAACAAAGAAAAATCATATTTATCTTATAAAATCTTTTATTTTTTGCATATAAGTGTTATAATTAATCTTAATCAGAAAAAAACTTTCAATCATAGGTTTTGTTGAATTAAAAAAGCTTACTTTTGAAATTAAATATAAATATACAAATATTAATAATCTTCATAATTTATAATTACAATAAAAAAGTCATATTTTATTATTACTTTTAAGAATAAATGTAATAATAACTTTTCAATATTCTTCAGAATTTTAAAAAAAATTCAATCATATTTACACTTTGACTATTAATTTTCGACATTGAATTTTTCAAAGTGCATTCAATTTATCATTTTTTATAAAACGATCTCCTGATGGCGATCCATATGCTTTCTGCTAAGCTCCCTCTGTTGGAGGATTATGTGAAGCATCCTTATGGAGTTGCTAGCTCATAAGACTCACCATATCGCAATAAAGCCATGCTTTTCTATAAGTAAATTTCTTATTCTAAAAAATATAAATACGGATAAACTTCTGAATTTAAAAATAAACAATTCAAAAATTGAATACATTGCTTTGAGAGAAACAAAAAAATTTCGACACTTTATCGTTTTTTGAGTCAATTTTGAATGTGAATTGACGGTTATTTGCTCGTTATGTCGAAAATTAATAGTCAGAGTTTATTCAATTTTGATAAAATTTTAATCATTTATATCTTAAAATTTTGCGATAGTTTTTAGTTATAAATTTATAAATAATCTAATTTATTAAAAATATATATAATATAAAATTATTATGCAAATTACATGAGAAAATTATTGGTGAATACACTCTAATGATACATATATCTGAGATACTTATTTACACCGGAAATTGAGGTCAATATCGAATTTGTATTGTACATCAGAAAGAAAAGTTTGAAACTTTTTTGCATAAAATACAGAGGTGCGAGAGCTGAAAACATATTTCAGATTTTTTTAATATTTTAAAAATAAATATATATTTATGCTTAAAATAAAATTACAAAATATTAATGGATTATTTTTGGATGGGAATAAAATATGAATGTTTTAAAAAATTGAGAATAAGTTAATTCAAAATATAATAAAAATTCAATTTATTTTTGGTCATATTATTTTAGTAACCTTAGGATTATCTCATTTTGTTCTTCGCCAAAAATTTAGGCGTCAAATTTTAACCTAATATTTTATATATGTATAAAATATAAATGAATATGTTAAAACTGTTATATCATTGATGTATGACGAAATTTTCCATTTTAATAGCATTTCTTTTCATTTTCTGCTCTGCACAATAACTTGTTTATTAAATTTATAAGTAAAGACTATTAACCATTTATTGTTATAATTATTTCTACGATTAATAAATTGATTCATAAATCATGCTTTTGTTAAATTGATTTTTTTATGATTTTTGATGAAGTAAAAAACTTTTGTTTTTAATATTTTATGATGATGAATGATTATATTTTTAAAATAATACTTATATATATAAATAATTTTGGAATTGTTTTTGATATATATTTTTTATTTCTTGAGATAAATATAAATTAAATTATAAAAAATACGTTATTTTAGCTCTCGCACCTCTTAAAATACCATGAGTAGCTTATCATAAAAACAAATATAAATTTATTCTAATATAAATCGTTTATAATTTTTTCATAATTAGAGAAAACTAAATATTCATCATAATATTCTTTTTTTGCCTCATCACAAAAAATAGCAACATAAATATTGGCTGATTTAAATATCATACATAAAAAATGCACTCAGAAAAAGTTCATCTTATCAAAAAGTTCATGATTATTTTTTGAGAGGGCTCAGAAATATCCGGAGTTTTTGAATGACAATAGAAACCGCCATGAAAGGTGTTTTTAATTGGCCATCTTGAAAATTGAATTATTGAAAAACCGCGGTTTTCCATTATTTTATTTACCTATTACCAAGAGCGAATCTTGGTTTACTTGCTGCTTCAAAACAGCGCTCTGCCAATGATAAACATTGATGCAGATTGAGGTAAACTATAAAATCTTTAAAAAGATAAAGTAGTTTTTTAAAAAAATGGTTATTTAAATGAATATCATTTAATTTTTTTTTTTATTTATAAACTTTTTGAACGATTATTTAATTCATATTTTTCTAATAAAAAAAAGTTTTATTTATATTTTTTTATAATAAATAAAAAAATTTATGCCATATATATAATAGTAAATAATAAAATATTATTAAAAAGAATATTTATACTGCACATTTTATTTATACATCACGAAATTAATATTCTAAAAATTGTGTGACCATAGCCATAAATTTTAAGAAATAACTTGAATTATTTTCAATGAGCAAATTTGATCACCAATATTGAATTTTTTTAAATAATATGATAATCTTCAGTATAATAAAAGTTCGACGTTAATTTATAGGCATTTATGGAAAAATATCAATGAAATAAAAATTGATCGGGATAAAATTTTATATTCAATTTATAATTACATAAATTATTGAATATTTAATGTAAAATGGAAGAATTTTCGGATGTAGATACAGAGCCAATAGAAAGAGATACTAAGCATTTTAATAGAACTGTTCGTGCTTTGTTCAAAAAATCTTTTTTGATCAAAGTTAGAAGACCAATGTCAATTGTTGAATTTTGTATTGCTACAGTTTTATGGGTTGTCTTATATCCTTGCTATGTAATTGCGTGTCAGAAATTACCTGCAAATGTTGATCCCGAACTTGTTTATAACGAAACAATTCCTTCTCCTTTAAGTTATTTTTTCACAACATATTCTAATGCAACATTTGTTATTGCCCCTGATTGTAACAATACAAGAGTTTTAGTAGATTTATTTAACTATTCAATGATTGCGTCGCTAGGAATATTAGGATCGCGAATGATGAATGGATCTACAAATGCGTCTAATGCTACACTTTTATCATCTCCTACAAATAATATTTTATATGATATACAAAGCCATTTAAAACCAGAAATTAATAGTTTTATTGATAAATATTCGCGTCATATTATCGAAAGCATAATTATCGAGATACCGAATCACGAAACAATTAATTACCAAGACACAGATTTTGAAGTCTACATTAAACTATCCATTATTGAAGGCCTTTTTACTCACATGTCAGCAAATAAAGATCAATTTAATTTTGAAAAGTTTATAAAAAATAATGTATTCAATTATTTCAATTCGATTCTCACAATTCCAAATATCGACAAAATTCGCCAAATAATTGCCAAAGGAGACGATGGAGCAATTGAGAGCGCTTACATTCAAGACTACATTCAAAATTTCAATCAAACTATTCTCAAAATTTTGAAAACAAATTCTCAGTTCACAAGTGATGTGACCAAATATTTTCAGAAACCCAAAATTGACTGGAATCTCATCAACTATGGATTTGAAGATGATTTCTACAATATGAGTGAAATTGATGAAAATCAGACAGAAGCACTTTTGAGAGAGTATTACAATTTTCAGCCAGTTTTTGTGAATGATGTTGATGAAGTTAAAAATGAAATTTATCAGCACACGAACAATGGTTTTGGCATTTATTGGATTAATGCCAAAGAAGTTAATGCGACATTGAAGCCAAACATTCAGACTTATTATCAAAGTCTTGACGAGTATCCAGGCGAGCAACTTTTCAACATACTAATTCGAATAGTTTCATACATGAATGGTGAAATTGGTTATCCTTTTGATTTCTCAATTATTGAGTATCAAAGTTATCCGTATCCTGCAGGGAAGAATTATTATGACATCAGTATTTTGGTTGGTATTATTGTTGTCTTTCCAATTGTCATTGCTTCGATGTGTGATTTACAAATTCTTCTTGAAGAGAAAGACAATCATGTCATGATTCTCTCTTTCTTAATGGGTTGTAGTGAGACTGCTTATTTCCTTGTAGGAATATGTATGCAATTTCTATCGTCCATTTTCAGTTATGTTTTAATGTGTGTTTTTTACTGTTTTGTCTTTATTTTTAAAGGAACTTCGTTTACATTGATGCTTGTCATTACTCTTCTCTTCATGCTGTCGCATATTGCGTTCTTAATGTTTTTGACAACTTTTATGAAGAAGGCGCGAACTGGCAGAGCAATCACTGTAATTTTCTTAGTCTTCACAATTTTCTTTGCTTTTGTCCACTTTTTCTATACCCTGGATGAATCTAATCATTCAAATGTTTCAAAGCACGTTTTTTCAATTATCCCTTTGTCTTGTTATGAGATGGCAATGATATCAATGTTCAAGCAATGTCGAGCTTTCATGAAGCCAGTTGATTGGAGCATGCTGAGGAATCATGGAGATGTGAATTTGGTCTATCAAATGTGGTTTGCTTTAATGTGGCTTTCTGTTGATTTAGTCTTTTATTTCCTTCTTTTCTTACTCTTTAATTTAACGAATCCTAGAGACTTCGGATCTCCGCCGATTAAGTGGAGAGAGATCTTTAAAAAGAAGGCTTGGAAACGTGTCTTCTCAAGGAGAAGAATTTTGAAATTGAAGCAAAAAGCATCTTCTGGTTTGTATAATACAAACACCAATTTGTTTGACCTTGAACTTCTTAAAGTTGAAAACTTGTCAAAGACGTATCATGGCCATCGAACAGTAACCGCCATTTCGAATGTCAACTTCACAATTTATCAAAACGAAGTCATCGTTGTCATTGGTCCGAATGGAGCCGGAAAGTCAACTTTGATCAACATCCTTTCAGGCGCACTTCAACCGACAACAGGAACATTAAGTCTTTATAAAGAGCCGCCAACTGAAAGTTTCAATGAAATCAAGAACATTCTCGGTGTCTGTTTCCAAGATAATGTCATCATTGAAACGCTGTCGATCAAAGAAAATATGGACCTTTTCGGTGCCTTTAGAAACATTCCGAAACCAGAGCTCAAGAGGACAACAAACTTCTTCGCTGAAACATTGCAATTGAAAGAAATGTTGGATACAAGAACAGGTGATCTTTCCGGTGGTCAAAAAAGGAAGGTTTGCATTTCATTGTCATTGCTCGGTAACCCTCCATTGGTCATTATGGACGAGCCAACGGCAGGTGTTGATGTACAAGCCCGACAACTTATTTGGAAAGTCATTGCATCACTTAAAAACACAACGACAATTGTTACAAGTCATGCACTTGAAGAAGCCGAAGCTGTTTCTTCTCGTTTATTTGTTGTCGCTGGTGGAGGACTTCCTTTTGCAGGCACTGCCACTGAGTTCAGAAACACATTCAAATGTGGCTACATTCTTCGTGTTGAATCCAGCATGAATGAAATAGAGGAAGAAAAACGAAGTCCAAGCACAAATAACACAAATGATTACATTGTTAATAATGATAATGACGGTGTCATTAATTTGGACGAGATTGAAGAAAATCAAAATAATATGAATGAAGAGAAGATGAAAGATGAAATGATGAATGAAAGTAATTCTAAAAAGAAAAAAATGGAAAGTAAAGTGTTCATCCTTGACGACGATAATGAGACTAAGAAAAACTCGCCAATTGACAAAATGAAGAAATTCAAAAGAAGAAGGAAAAGAAAGAAAGATGAGGCTTTAAATAAACTTTTTGAAAGCGTTTATTGCGATAGTGATGATGAAGAGAAAGATCAGGAAGTAACAGAAAATGAAAGAACAGCTCTTCGTGTCCTCGAATTTGTCAGAAAATATGAGCCAAAGGCAAAAATGTCAAGAGAAAGAATTGACTCAATTCGCCTGCCTGTTTCTCCAATGATTCCGAGAATTGTAAACGAAATTGAAAATAATAAGGTGGAGCTCGGTGTGTCTTCTTACACTATCGCCGTCGAACAGCTCGAAGATGTTCTATTGAAATTAATCATGACTGAAGAATCAAGTTTCAATCCTAATTCAATGGGTGAATGAAGTTGATATTAGATCTCTATTTTGTTTTATTTTATTTAAAAAAAAAAAAAAAAAAAAAAATTGATTGATTTTTTTTTTTTTTTTTAATTTATTAATTATTTGAAATTACTTGGTAATATCACATTATGTATATGAATTTGTTTATGAATTGGTTTTAAATTTAGTTGATTAAGCATGCTACGATAAAAAAAAAATGTTTTGAAAATTTACATTTATATTATATTAAATAATAATTCAAGGAATATTATTATTTACGTTCATTTAAAATTAATTGTATTATTCGTAAAATGTTTGTTTGTTAAATAGATAAACATTATTATTTTTATTTTATATTCGATTCAATTTATTCACTTTTTCTTAATTTTATTTTATAAAATTTTATCGTTGCATCCAATTGTAAATATAATATATAATGACTGAATCTACTGACCGTCGTATCATCCCGCCTGGAAATGTAATAGATGGCTATGAAATTATTGATCTTATTGGTGTTGGTGGCTTTGGAGGAATTTATAAAGTCAAAAATCAGAAAACTGATCAAATTTATGCAATGAAAACGGAAAGTCTTAGTTCGAAAAGGCATTTGATACCAAAAGAAAGTGAAATTCTTAAAGAACTACATGAAGATTTTTTCCCAAAATATCAACAATCTGGGATCAGCGAACAATATCAAATTAATTATCTTATTATGAATTGTTTAGGTGTATCAATCGATGAAATTCAAACATATCATGAATATAATCTTGATATCGAAATAGTATATCATGTTTGTTTAATTATGCTTGGAATCATAAAATCGTTTCACTCGCATGGTTTTGTTCATAGAGATATTAAGCCAAATAACTTTCTTATACAGCATAATCAAAACTTTCCGCTGGTTCTCATAGATTTTGGACTAAGTAAAAGGCATATCGATCCAGAAACAAATAAACCATTTCCTTGTGAAAAAGAGCATTCATTTCTTGGAACTCGTAAATATTCTTCAAATAATGTCCTCCAATTCCTTTCATGCGGAAGAAGAGATGATTTGATATCTTGGTTTTATTCTTTTCTTGATCTTGCTTGCGGTAAGTTGCCTTGGTCGGAAGTTAAAAGTGACGAAAAAGTTATTGAAATAAGAAAATCTTTCAAACTTTCTGATTTAGAATACAAATTCCCAGAGGAATTTCAGCAAATTTACGATTATCTCATGACATTAGATTATGGTGATGAACCTGATTATGATCGCATCACAAAACTATATCAAAGTGGAATGGAAAATGATTTAGTTTTTGTAGGTCAATTTGATTGGCCTTCATTTATCGAACAGCATTCAAATCTTGGTAAATTTCAGAAAGAAGTCACGCAGTACACATTAAATTATATAAATAAGAAAAACAGAGAAAAACAAAAGATTCTTGATAATGAAGCTAAACAAGAGAATAAAGTTAAGCAATTAAATGTTGAAAAAACAGAGAATGAAGATAAACAAGAAAATGAAGCAAATAATATAGAACAAGGAAAAATAGGTAATAAAAATGAGCAAAGTGTCCCTGAAGATAGCGGAAATTGTTTAATTCAATGATATTTGTTAATTAATAAATATTTGTTTGAAAAAAATCTTTATTTTCAATGAACTAATCGATTTTTGTAATGTATTGATCTTTTTGTATCTAATTTTTTAATTAGCAGCACATCTACAAAGAAAAATTAATATTTGTAATATTACATTACATGATACACAAAATTTTTTTTTTATTTCTTTTAATAAAAAGAAGTCTGATATAATAAGCCAATTAAGATCTGTCATGCATATAGAATTTTTGATTTAAAGCCTAAAAAAATTTGAAATGAATCACTTATGAAATTATGGTAAAAATTCTAAGTAAATGAAAATAAAAATTGTATTGATAATCTGTGCAATATTATTTATTTTATAGATACATTAGTAAATATAGCAAATTAATATAAAAATATATGATATCCATAAATAATAATTAAAATTAATCATTTTGCAATGGAGAAAATATGATTTTATTACTAAAAAACTAAAAATACGTTATGAAATTGAACTATAGTGTTCCTAAAAAATATTGATAAGAAATGAATTCAATAGTTAATCGTCGTTAACAAAAGTTATTTTATTTTTAAAATTTTTAATTTAAAAAGTTAAATTTCTTATCAATATTTTTTCGGCAATTGAAAAAGTTGATTTTTTATTAAAAATTAAAATTAAAATCTTACTTGATTGCCTTGCACTTCGAGGCATTGTTTCAATTTCTTTGGAAAAGAATCAATCAAAGAATTGTTTGTTGCTAAACTTAGATTATTCCATATAAAGAATAAAATTTGTGTTCAGGAAACATTTGCCATTTCAGCTCCAGGGATTTCAGGAAACATTATTGCTTTAACGCATATGAAATACTTGATTTCATTTGTTAATATTTGTGGTCGGCAAGGTTGTGTTTTTTCTGGTCTCCCTTCATCAATCTATTTAGCTACTGCTTTGACGCAATTTAACGAAATACTTAATGCATCAGCTGTTTTGCTTTTATTAAAATTGTGCGATTGCAGAACCACTTGCGATTAAATTATAGCGTTCGTTTGTATTTTTTGGTAAAGAAAACAAATAAATAAAAGGTCAAAAGATTGACCAACAATTGATTCTTAAATTAATGAATAGGTCATTAAATTTGAATGAATTTGAAAGAAATTTTAAAAATCTCTCAAATTATTTTTAAATAAATTTTCTCAATTTTTTCAATGAAACATGAAAATTTCTCTCAATTTTCTTATCAATATTTTTTAGGACCACTATAGGTTTTTTTGTGAAATTATTTCAATATTATCGTATCTAATCAAGTAAAGGATTTTGAAAAATATTATAATATTTATTTCAAAATTCATTTTTTATCTTAATCGTTAAAACTAAACTATTCAATTTTTTTTCACCAATATAGAAATTAAAGAAATATTCAAATAAAACTTGAAAATTTGAATAAACATGTTTTATATAGATTAGTAAGAATAATATATATATATATATATATGCTCTTTAATATGAGAAAAAAAAATTAATGTGATATAAATCCGTTATTTGAACTTCAATTCAAATTAAAATATTATTGCGTTAAGAAATAAATTGCAAATTCGTTGTTATTTTTAATTTTAATGTATATTCTGGTACATTTTAATTTTACCTTTTATTTTTGTGAGTAAAATCGTTATTATATTGAAATAAGATCTATGAAATTCTCACAAAAATTGATATTCAAAATTCAGGTAAATTTTATTAATTTTTAACAATTAAAATTTTTCAAAAGGTATAAAAAAAAATAATTCGATTTTTTTCAATTAAGTTATTGAAAAATAATTAAAATCTCAATCAATTTTTTTTAACATTTCAATGGCCTTCAGAATTTTTTTGAAACAATGTAATTTTTAACTCTTAAAAATCAAATGAAAGCAGATATGACAACGTCCAGTACAACAGCCAATTCAATATCATTTGTATCTTCAAACAATGATAAGTATGGTGGTATTCTTGAAAAATCAGCCACAAAATTGCTACGTAAAGAGATCTCAGAATTAATTTCTTATGTTTACTCAGTATCACCTCCTTTTACAATTCTTCATTATGTTGTTTTAGTAATTAGATATTTTCAACTTTTGGGACCTTCATTGAACCCGGGATATCATAAATTTTGGGAAACAGATTATTATTCAGAAAAATTTCTTTACCTATTCAGTATATTCTTTTACATTGTACCACCCAAAGAGTATGACAAAGCATCTCTGCCAATGATGATCATCTATATCATCATTACATTTGCATTAATTTTAACATTAATAATTTGTGCGAAAATATACAAGAAAAAGGCGTACTTACCGTCGTTTATTCCTCCAATAATTTGCTTTTACTTTTCATCTTTAGGCTTTATTCTGCCTCCAATTGCGATGGAAGTCATGTTTTCGAAATTTAGCAAATATATCTTTGATTCATCAAGTGACTCAAATTATACGCGAACTGTTGTAATCCTAGTGATAGCAGTAATCATAACAGTCATTTATCTTTTCATATTTTTAACAATTGCCCTTCAAGTACTGACATTTCAGCCAATGTCATTAATGACATTATGCACAATGCCGCAAAACATGATCACGCTGGCCGTTTTAAGCATCAACTTTTTCATGGGTTTGTCAGAATATTCAAACCAAACGATAACAATCATATTTTGTGCACTGGCAGCAGTTCTCTACGCTTTGGCCTCTTTGATCGTCTTTTACAAAGGAGGACTTGTGAAGCAAAAAGAGGCCGTTTTGTATTTCTCCTGTTGTCTAACGGGTTTTGTAACGGTTGTCATCATTATTGTCTTTCAAGTCCTAAAAAAGAATGCCACTTTGATCATCATTGGCGCCTTCATAGCGATTTTTGTAATGTTCGTTTTTTTGTCTGGATTAATTCTGAAGAAAAATGCGGTTAGAAGGCTTCGTAAATTAGACAAGATCATGGATGATGCAGACCAATTTGAATCCCAAGTGAAATCGGTTAATTCATTCATTAATTTGGTCGTTACCGGTTTTGCTGAATTGCATCCAATTTGCTTGAATTGGAGCCTCTTAAAGATGGGCATTGAAAAGTGGCCGAAAAACGGCGAAGTTTGGTTTGTATACGCCAAGTTCTGTGCAATTTATCCCGAAGAAACGCAGACACTTGCGTGGATCTTCAGAAGCATAATAACGAACAAGGTGAAAGGTCAAGCAGCACGGACGGTTAAAGGCCAATCTTTGGCGGTTGCAAGGCAAAGAGAAGCCAATCTTTCGCCTGATTTGAAACAGAAATTAAACAGTATTACCAAGCATGTAACCGGCGCAAAACATAAACTTAGAAACGTTTGGGACATGGCAATTCAAGGCAACATATCCGATATGGAAATAGCTACCAAGCGAGCAATCAAAGGCATCAAATCAAGCGATGGCTCGCTGATGCATGTTCTTAGATTGTTCCCGAACAACAGGTTTGTTACACGGCAATATGCGCGGTTTTGTAAAGAGCTTCTTGCGGATTTTGAAACTTATGCAGACATGATTGAAAAGTCAAGAATGCTTCAAAGAAATGTGATCGTTAATAAAGATCAAACTCATGAATACGGCATTCTTGCATTTCCGAATCTTCCTGACAAGTTGAACAATGGGGATCGAATTTCATTGGCAGCAACAAATATCGAGTTGTCAAGCTCTGTCATCGATCTAGATGAAGGTGAAGGCGAATCACAAGAAAGAGAAGAATCATCTGTGTTTTTAAGCAGAATTGAAAAATTGAGAATTCCTTCAACTTTTGGAATGTCCGTTATTACACTCTTGCTTTATTTCATTCTGTTTGCGGCACCTGTCATCATCATTCTTTGCATTATTCCAATGTATATAGACGGACTTACAGAGCCCATGCAATACATGAGCGATCTTGCAATGGCGAGAACAATAATGTATCAAATCATCGCCTTTGGATTACAAGTTTTGTGTGAAAAATTCGGTGTGTTTGAACAGCCAAAAGGAATGATTGAAAAACCGCCAGAAAACTTTGGTTCAACCTTTATAACGTATAAACAATTAGGTTATTTGTGTAAAGAAATGACATTGAAGATGCAAAATCTTGACGCTTTTCGTACTTATGATATAGCAAATGAACACATGAAACTTGCAAAACAGATGGTTTTCAGTCCTGTTCTTGAGTACACTTTCTTTAGTAAAACGAAGCCTACATTGAAGAACATTTCGTTAACAAGTGCACTAGCTGACATTGTTTCTCAACAGAGACAATTAATAACAAATGAAACATTGGATCCTGATTTTGTTAACACTTCAGCCATTCTTAATCCATCGACATCGATGACTGACATGGCTGATAAATTCAATGAAGCGCTTAGTTTAATGATTCTTTTCATTTCTGATAATGACAAGTCCCAGCAAAAAATGATTCAAATTATTATGATTGCTGCCATTTGTGTTTCTGCTCTCTTGTTCATACTAACAGCTTTCTTGGGTGTTCGTTGGGTTCAATCCAACAAAGAAGAATCCTATCGTTGTTTCACAGCATTGCCGAAAAACGAAGTATCTCAACTAGCTGAAAACTTGAGAATTTTGAAGAAAGAGACTGAAAACTCAACGTCAACACAAAAGAACAATACAGAGATGAACAAGCAAGAAGACAATATTTTAAAGATGTTCATGACAGGAGGAACAAATGGTGCCAATTCGCATGATTCACTTTATATATCAATTATCTTATTAATTATAATGGCGCTTCAAATAGTATCTGTTTATTTGCTTGCTGACACAATGAAGAAGATCAGCAGCAATCTTAGACAAAACAGTCCTCATCTTAACTACTTGCAAGGAATGTATGCGAACCTTGTCGCTGCAACAACTTGCATAACAAGTCTCATCGGCTTTTCTAACAATGCTACTAATATTAGTAATGCCGATAAAAATGACCTTCTTCGTAGAATTGATGCTCGTTTGTTGACAACTCGAACATTCTATAATCAAGCTAGATACGGAGGCTCTGATATTGAAGATCCGCCATTTTCTGCATTTCAACATTATGTTGACATTGCCAATGAACTTTTTGCATGTCCAAATGAATACCTTATAACAACCAACATTAGAGATGCAACTTTTTGTTACTCTGCGTTAGATATCGTTATTTTGGCTGAAGCCATTTATCGTTCATTTACGGTGCCTTATCAACAAGATCCAGAACATTTCCCTTATTTGCCAAATGATGATAGTTTGAGGATGCTTTGGGATCTGTTAATTTGGCCTGTTTATGATGTCTTCATTTTCCCGATGTCTGATGGAATCATCGAAACAATCACAAATGATTTGAACGACATGAAAAACGGTCAAATTATCTATCTCGTCATTTTGCTTGCTGTTGGATTTGTCTTTGAAATTGCCCTGCTTTTCATTCTGCATTCAATTGACAATCACATTCGTGACGTCTTGAAATTGCTCCTTCATTGCCAGCCAAAAGTCATCGCATCGACGCCAAAAGTGATGCACATACTAAATGGCAACTTTAAGAAAAACGGCGGCGACAATGGAACAAGGACGGCCAAGTTCTATGACGCCGTTTGTGATGACTTACCTGATGCCATCGTCCTTTCGAATCAAGAGCAAATCATCATAAAGGCAAACAAATCGGCGACAAGAATATTCGGTCAAAAAGTGATCGACCAAATAATGGAACAAAAAGTGACTGATTTTCTATCGCCCACAATTTTTGGCGGGAATGTCAAAAAGCTTTTAGATGTACAACCGCAAAAACCGATAACCGAAATCTTAACTCATGTTTCCTCAGAAACTAACAGTGTTGTAAACATCGAAGCGACATCAACCATCATTAACGATGGCATCTGCTTCGCCATTCGTGACATCACGCAAACAGTACGTTATAATACGTTAATCAAAGAAGAGAAACAAAAGTCTGACCAACTTTTAGGCTCAATTCTTCCCGCTTCTTTAGTGCCGCGTGTTCAAGCAGGAGAGAAGAACATTTCTTTTGCTGTCCAATCAGCGACAATTGTCTTCATGGATATCGTTTCATTCACTCCGTGGTGCGGCTCTTTACCCGCTGAAAAAGTTATGTCGACATTGAATTTGTTATTCATGAAAAATGACAAATTGGTCGCGAAGTATCCAACAATGACAAAGATAAAATGTATCGGTGATTGCTACATGGCTGCTGGCGGAGTTTTCGCTGACGTGAACCAGCCTTCGGTGCACGCTAAAGAAGTGGTTAATTTCGGCCTCGATGCTCTTGATGCTATTTCTGAATTGAATAAGGAATTGAATGAATCTCTAAGAATTCGTGTCGGTATTAATACCGGAGGACCTATCGTCGCTGGTGTCCTCGGAATTGGAAAGCCAACTTTTGAAATTTTGGGTCCTGCAATTAATATGGCCCAACAGATGGAGCATCACGGAGTCCCATCACAAGTTCATGTGTCAAGATCAGTTTATGAATTGATCTACGGTGATAGTTTTAATATTAAAGAAAGAGGTCAAATTGAGGTGAAAAATGGAACAGTTGTAACTTACCTTGTAAATAGAAAATAATTGAATTAGTTTAGATTAATAAAGTTATGATTGTTTATTATTACTATTTTATCGTTATTTAAATTATGTTTGTTAAGAATTGATGTTTAATATTAATATAACTGTATTAAGAATTAAGATACTGCATTATATCTAAAATTTGTTTTTTCATGTATAACATGTTAATTTAAAATGATTTTTTGTTAACCATATCGTTTTTGAATTTAGAAAATAAATGTTTCAATCTAAATGTTTAGATATATGAATTTATTTAAAAAAATATTATTAATTTATAATAAATTATTTTTATATATATTAAAATAAACTATTTTTATATATAGGTCGGTTCAACGGACGGTTTGTGTCAAAAAAGCAAAGCCAAAATCAAAAAAACGTTGGAAATGCTTGGTTTTAGGATATATATTTCACTACTATATTTGGAATAAAATATAAAATTTTGGTGAGATTTCTTGAGTTGAATTTTTTTTTATAAACTTTTTTTTTTTTTTTTCATCCATGCATTAAAACTCATGTTAATTTTTTATTATATAATTTAAATAAATATATTTAATTGATAATAATTATTTTTTACTCAATAGATAAATAATTAATCAAGATATCAATATTTTATAAAAATATATTTACAATTCAGTACTTATAGAATTTTTTGAGCGGTAACTTTTCTGAGGAGAAAAATTCAATTATTATTTTTTATTCATTAACTAAAATAAATTAAATTTATCTCTGTAAATAAACATAATTTAAAATTGTAATTATTTATTATAAATTATATTTTAAATATTGTTACTATTAATAGTAACTATAATATAAAAATATAGTTCATAAATATATAAAATAATGATATCTAATAATTATTTTTGAATATCATTGAAAATGCTTAACGTGCTTTCAATAGACCCTGAGCATTTCAGTAGACCCGGAGCACAAAATTTTATTTTTATTATTTTTCATACAATTTAATTATTTTATTTAATATTTGATGATAAATTATATAAAAATTATTATTTTACATTATAATTTTTGTTAAATATTATTTGTTTTACTTTTTTGATTTGGAGATATTTGTAAAATAGTGAAAAATAAAAAAAATTCTGATCGAAATATTTCTGATCATATTTGGTTTTCTTTTTTATAAAAAACGATCAAATCATGGCCAATTTATGCTAAATTGACCTTGCTCCGGGTCTACTGAAATGCTCCGGGTCTATTGAAAGCACGTTATTTAGAAAATTAAAAAAATGCAAATATATGAATATACATGAATCATTTACGTATTGTTCAAAAAAATGTTATGATATTAGGATAATTATTATTTATAAATATTTATTAAATAATGATAAAGATTTAAGTATACTTATACATTGGGATTTCTTTTTTTTTTAATCTAAATTTATAAACGTCAATTTCTCAAAATTCAACTCAGGGATTTGCTTTATATTTTAAAATTTTAGTCAAAATATAATGTTATATAATATATAATAATATAAAGCTAATTTAACGTTTTTTTAAATTCTCTGACACAAACCGTCCGTTGAACCGACCTATTTTTATATATTAAAAGCTAGGGAAAATATAAAATAAATATTTTATTTTTCTTTAGAATTTTAACAATAGAATTGAAATCTTTTTATATAATAAATTTCACAATTTTATATATCTCAAAATTTGAGACTAAAATAAAACAACTTTTCAATAGAATTATACGATATACATAAAATGTGAAAATCATTATTATTATATTAATCAATATATTTTATATGATGAAAACTGTTTTTTCAATAAAATATAAATTATATGAAAAATTCAATAACATCTTCAATTTTTTTTCAATTTTTTCAATACTTTAGTAAACTCATTTTAATGTTTTCTCCAGCTTCTTATATATCTTCTGCATATTCCTTTATTTATTCTTCATCTGATGAACAACTTCTTAAAGCTGGAAATTCAGATGTTGAGGGGAATCAAATTCCAATTCCTTCTTTTGATGAAGATTTATTAATCAATTTATGTAATGATGCAAAACAAATTTTTAAAAAAGAAGAAAATGTAATCAATATCGATGGAAATGTAATTGTTGTTGGAGACATTCATGGAAGCCTTCATGATTTATTCCGAATTTTAAAATATATTGAAAATTCTGGGTCAAAGGCAGTTTCCCTTGGTGATTATGTTGATCGTGGAAATTTTTCATTAGAGTGCATCACTTTATTATTTTCAATGAAAATACTTAAACCGAAATCCTATTATCTAATACGTGGAAATCATGAATTTGAAGAAATGTGCTCACGTTATGGATTTAAATGGGAAATACTTAACTATTATGATCCAAATAAGTGTTTTAAAGAAGAAATTGATCAACAAAAAACGAAAAGTGAAGATGAAGACAAATGTAATGAGGAAAGAGAGGAAAATTGCACTAAAAAGACTTATTTTGCTGACCATATTAACATTAATTGTTATAAATATACTGAAAAACTTTATGATGCTTTCATGAAAGCTTTTTCATATATTCCAATTAGCGCCATTATAAACAAAACTTCGATTTGCCTTCATGGAGGACTAACTCCACTTCTTAATAGAATAGAAGAAATAAAAACTCAAATTAAAAGGCCTGTTACAACTTTTAATGAAAATTTGATTTTGAGTGATATTGTTTGGGGTGACCCCACACGAAATATGTCACATTTATACGATGAAAGTCAAAGAGGAAGAGGAAAAGTATTTGGTGGGTCTGCTATTGTCAATTTTTTGAACAGTAACAACCTCAAACGACTTATTCGAGGTCATCAATGCGTTGAAGAAGGAATTGAAGAATTATTTAACTATAAGTGCATTACTGTGTTTTCTGCCTCATCTTACAGCAATGAAATGGAAAACTCGAGTGGAATTCTCAAAATCTATCAGCAAAATGACCAAACTGTATTTTTAAATTTTCCTCCTATTAATCGTCTGAGTAAATGTGATACAGTCTATTACAAAGTTCAACCATTCAATCAAAAAAATACAAATCAAGCTAAATTTAGTATTTGTAATCAAAAGGGTGTAGGTGAAAGAGCTCACTCATTTAATCACATAATTCCATCTTATTTGGAAAAATTTGGTTATCGTCATAAAACTTCTTCTACAAGAAATGCAAATACGCATGCTTTGAAAATCCCTCAGCTGAATTCTAAGCCGCAAAAAAGATTCAGTTGCATAATTCATCGTCCGCTTATATTAACTCCCAATTTAACCAAAAATTAAATTTATTTGGAAGTTAAAAAGATGTATGAAGAATTTTGTTATTTTAAAATTGTTTTTTAATCATCTTTGAATATGTTTTTTTATACCTATTTGTAAAATTTTATATCATACTGAATGGCTGGAACTTGTTATAAAAAGGTAAGGCATATACAATAGCTTTAAAGATTCTGGTCATAATAAAAAAAAATTATCATCTATTTTAGAAATAAATGAAAATAAATAATAAACCATTCAAAATTGAATGTATTTACATTCTCAGAATTACAAAATCAATATATTGAATTTTAAATAAACGATCATATTCATTAGAATTGTTTAAATTAATAGATTCTTCAAATTATTATAATCAAACTTGATATTTGGTAGAGAAAAAGCATTTTAACCTCTTTTGTTGAGACCGATATTTCAATGAAAATAGATAATTCAATAAAAATTTAATATTTTTTTAAATTTTTAAAAATCAACAATAATTATAGAAATTTCATTAAAAATATAACATTTTATATAATAGTAATTATAAAAATTATATGTTATTTGTTTTAAAAATAAAAAATTACAGATTAATATTGTATAATCTAATAAATATGAGTTTGTATTGTAAAATAAAATTTCAATGATTAAATTCAAATTTATGAAGGTTTTATTTTATAGCCATATTCATTTCATTTTATACACATGCAACTTCATATAAGAGCAGTGGAAGCCGCTGAAGTCCCTAAGATGGATGTCATTGGTAAATCTGATCCATATCTTATATTCACATTAAGCACATCATCGCAAAAATGGAAGACAAAATATAAAAAAAATACAGATATACCAGTTTGGAACGAAGAATTTCATCTTCCAATCACATCTAATATGGGAGATGTTCTCCATGTCGAGTTATATGATAAAGATGACGTATCAAAGGATGATATTATTTCTACAATGGATTTCAGAGTAAATTCTTTCCCTGTTGGTAAAGTTACTGACACATGGTACAATTTCAACCCAGCAAAGGGAGTGAAAAGTGGTGGAAAAGTTCGTCTTGTATTTCATCTTGATCGCTCTGGGCAAACACCTTTTATTAATCATTAAATAACATGAAATCAATAAACTCTATGACAATGAATTACATATTATTATATACAAAATTAATAGATAATTCCATATTAAAATTTAATTATGAATTATTTCATATTATTATAAAAATGGTTTATATTTTAATATGTTTGATGATTTTCTGAGTTTTTTATATCAAAAAATGAAGAAATCGAGAGATTATGTCGTATTGAGATATATTAAAAATCAATAAAAATTCAAATTTATTACCTCAATGTAAACCATTTTTTTCCTTTTTGGATATAATATTCATTCATCAAAACATATAAAAATATGATTAATCGAATTCTCTAAAAGTGGAATATCCCAATGGTGTCTTTGTAAACCACGTTAATTTCATTTGATTTTCAATAGTATATAATAATTTTTAAGGCCTAGAGAATAAATATCATCAAATAAGGAAGTTAAAACTGAAAAAGTGTTTTCTGAATATATTTGGTCATATTAAAAATTTATTGATTTGAATTGTTGTAATTTTATGAATAAATAAGTTCAAGCTCCTTTTACATTGAACATAGAAAAAATGGTGATCATGTAATTTCATGAATGTTGCATTGAAAGTCAAAAAATTTCATTTGATACACCCGTAAGAGGTATTCATGTTAAGTGACTTAACGTCTTTTTGAATTTTTCTAATCTCATTATTTCCATCAATATTAAGTCACATGCATTCAAATCAATATTTTTTAATTGGTTGCTCGATATAATCATTTTAAGAATGTCTAACACTTTTAATGTTATAAAATTTTTAATCTGATATATCTTTAATATTTCATTCAATCTTTATGATTTTTAAAAATTCCAAATATATTTATATTAATACACATAATATTAATTAAATTATTAGATTTTTCAAATTTAATTAGATTTATAAACAGAAATAAAAAGAAATTAAAATTTTTTTCATATATAAACAAAGGTATGGAAACTTCCATCCACTCGACAGATCATTTTCATTTCAGAATATAATTTTTTAATGATAGTATTAATGATAAATATAATATAAAAAAGGCATATTTTTCGAGAGGAATTTAAGATAAAGATAGATTATTTTTTTCTAAAAAATTGAATCCAAATCTGGCTATTTTAATTCAAAAAAAAATATAATTATTTTTATTTTATTATTACTTTTTCAAATATAATTATATAAATATATTATATTTTGTACCGAAATAACGCGTAATTCGTTGGATTGATATTTCATATCATAAGTGATATGAACCAATTTGACCTAACAGGTAAATTTTTTTTGACCTAAAAGATGAATTTATTTTTTCCAAAAGTTATATGAGTTTCTTTGAGAAATTGTTTCATATTTTTCCTCACATTTATATTTCAAATTCAATTCCCTGTTCTTTTAAACCATCTTTTCCATTCTAAAATGATGAACAAAATAGAATCTTTAAGAAATTAAAAAATCATTTAGATTTGTTAGAAAATTATTTGCTGGACAACACACAACAAAGTCCCCAAATTTTACCAAATAAAAGCGATTTGCAAAGCAAATCTCTAGAAGATTTTAACAAATCACGGATAACTAAACCAAATAGAGATAATTCTTTCACAATATCTTTCCCTAAATCTCAAACAAGCTCTCCGATTTTGCATAAAAAATATAGTGAAGAATCATTCATAAATTCTTAGGTGTGGAAATTTATCCTTTAAACAAAATTTTATCCTAAATTTATCCTAAATTTTTTTTTTAAGAAAAACTCGTAAATTTTAAGTAATGATCTGAGGAAAGCGTGGAAAAACAAAAAAAAAAACAAAATTTTTTAATTTAAATCTAGGGTTGACTGTCCAGTGAAATGACTGTCCCTACCTTCACTTTTTCTAAAAAATACGTTATTTTTGTCACTTTTTTTGGACAGAAAATCGTTATTTACGTCTATATTTGGTCGGAAAATACTCAAAATTTGAAAGAGCAGTCCACTAACAAAAATGATGGATAGTTTTTTCTTTAGTTAATTAATCAAAATGTTTCAAAGATAGCAATTGATTTTTAAAATAAAATGGAGAAGAAAAAACGTTGACCAAAATTTTGAAAGCAATTAAATGAGTATTATCAAATATTGAAAAACAATAAAAATTTTATTCCGATAAAAATCAAAAATTTTCTAATTCAAATCAAAACAAATATCAATTCAAAATTTGAGGGGCTGTCCACAATTGAATTGGCTGTCCAAATATGGACCGATTTGGACTGTGGACAGCTGGTGTAAAAAAATACGTTGCTTTTTGGACAGTCTCCTTTGAAAAAGTTGTGGACAGTCAAACTTAGATTTAAATATAATATTTATTTATTATTAAAAAGGAAAGTTTTTGTTTAAATAATATCATTTTTAGCTGTTTTATTATCATTATTTGGAATATTATTTAAAATTTTTATTGCAATTTTCAAAATTTGCGAGAATTGCTTTTTTTTCATCGAAAAAAATTAGTTAATCAAAAACAATGATGAATATGTAAAAAAAGGTAACAAAATATTTTTTTTCATCATCTCACATTATATAATAATGATGTGATTGGTTAAAAAATCATCGTTTTTTTATATAAATAATCATATCTTTTGTTTATCTTAATTAAATTCTTATTAATGTCAATATATATAGTTTATGTATATTTATATATATATATATGATATAAAATGAAGTTAATTCGTTTTATTATTTGGAATATTCATTTTGAATTAATTCTATCTATTATAAAAATTCAATGCACGATTAACTATTTTTGAATTCTAAAGTCGGATTCAAAATGCTTAGGACATTCTCTCAAAAAAATTCTGATAAAAGTGAAAAACAAAATTTTCAATTGAATACTAATAAAATCTCATTTATTTTAAGCCAAGAAGAGCAATATGAATAAATCATACGCAAAAAAAGCATTTTAAAAAAAGAATCACCACTTTAAAACATCTCGAGAATAGATATTTATGCTCCAGATAGAAATTTCTTGAATTATCATAAATAAGCTAGGCTTTATATTGGTGGTCATTTTAGGTTGGAAATGACCAGTATTAAAGCATTTTATAGCTCCAAGTGACCGGTTGCCAAAAAGTGGTCATTGACTATTTAAAGCCTAGTCAATAAGATTCATGCTAGGTTTTACTATCCAGACGAGTTTTCATAGAAAAAGTCATAGAACTATCCCTATCCACTTTCAATTTTATCTTTTAGGTCTCAATAAAAAGATTTCTTCTAAAGTTTTCTTTTTAAATTTTCGTTTTATTTGAGCTTGACACTTTTTCATTTTCTGAGTATCTCTGAATTTCTTGCATGCAGCTTGGGACACTTTTGAATGGATTTCTATGGTAATTTAAAAAGTTTGTCCCAAGCTAATTGAATCCGACTTTATAACTTTTTTTATTTATAGCTTAATTGAAATTATTTCAATAAGTATATTCAATATCTTTTTGAAATAAATATAATATAATATATGATATATCATATATTTATTGTAGATTTTACGTATTTTTAGATTCAATTATATTCAAAATTTTAGAAAATTTTGAGAGTAAATTAATAGAAAAAAATTTTACGTTTAGAAATATTTTTTTTTGGATGGAATCAACTTTGTTTACAAGAGAAAGCATTTAATCATTATATGAACAACAATTATCGTTAATAGTTCTAGCAATTTGTAACAAATTTTATCCTGTTTTTCTATTTTTGCTCACTTTTTTTTTTATTTTTTATTAACTTCGATACTGACTGTCAATTTAATATTCAGCGATATATTTACAAAACAAAATTTATTTATCTACTGCAATATTGCAAAAAAAAAAAAATCCAAAATTTTTATTTTTATTCCAAAATTTTTATACTTTCTTTTTTTCTCCAAAAAAAAAAGCATATATAAATAGATACAATTTATCATACACCACTTTTGCTTATTTTTTTTTATTTTTTTTTTTTATCCCAAACTTATCCTAAAAAGTGACAAAAGGATAAATTTCCACAACTAACATAAATTCAAATAAATTAATAAACAAATCTAATTGTAATAACAATATTTATTCTAATATTGATCAAAAATTTAGAAAAATCTATGAATAATAAAAATAAATCATTTGATTATAAGAAAAATAAAATGTGTTGGAATTTAAAAGAGAATTGTTATGTAAATCACTGTTAGTTTGTAAAATCGGAGAGCTTGTTTGAGATTTAGGGAAAGAAATTGTGAAAGAATTTATGCTTTATATACAAATTTTTTTTAATAAATTAACCTATTTGGTGAAAAAAAATTCGCCTACTATGGTCAAAAATAAATTTCATATCATCTGTGATATGAAGTATACAAAAAATTGATAACATCATATAAGATCTCGAAATCCACTCGAAAAACATGGCCTTTTTTTTATTTTATTTTCTAATAAATAAAAAAATGAAGAACATATAAAAAAACTAAAAACTTTTGTCGACTCGTTCTTTTTCAAATTGATTTTTTCTAAAAAAAACATTTTTTTCTTATTACATATTTTATATGATTTGAATTCAGCACTTTCATGCTATTATTAAGTATGTTAAGAATCCGTAGGATCAATATTATACATGTATTAAATTTTGATGAGGAATTTTTGTTGATCAAAAATTTCAACTTTTTACATTTTTTTTTTTTGTTGTTGTTTTTCAGTAATAAAATTAAAATTATATTTTTTTGATTTTATATTTGTGTTGCAAATATTATATACATGAAGATGGATCAATTTTTAATTAAAAATGATTAATATTCAAGCTTTTTTTGCATAAAACAAAATTGAATTGAAAAAGAGTTTCCATACCTTTATATAAACTTATCATATCTTTTTTTTTAGCCTAAAATTATATAATACTTTTCCATATGATATTTTATTATATGCATTAATATATATGTTGGTGCTTAAGATATTCATACGCTTAATTTTGAGAAATAATGGTTTTGATTTTAATGATTTATTTTAATGGTGTAAAATGTCATAAAAAGGGTTTAAAAATATGTATTTCAAGAAATAAGAAAGTATTCAAGTATATATATCACTAAACATATTTATTGTATTTTGAATATTATTGTATTTTATTTTTTATTGTAAAAATAAAATGATTAATCAAGCTTTTTTTTAATTGATTAATTAAAAATATATTATTTCAATATTTATTTTATTTCATTCAATATAAAGTCGAATTCAAAAAGCTTGGGACAAACTTTTTAATCCAGGGTTTGTTATTCCGATGAAAGATCAATTAAGATCACACATTTTAGAACATTCACAATCCGTTTTAGAAAAAGGAATTGCTGATTTACGAGGGTTCACTTGTAGATGGAGCTTCACTTATATCTTTACATGTCTATGCATTTGTTTTGGTCTGCAAAGACGGCTTAAGTCTAGATGGATTTAGAGAAGTAGAAGACCAATCTGGTGACAAAATTGCTAAAGCAATTTCTGATATACTTAAGATATGTAATCAACATAGCATCACAATTAGTTGCATCGTAAGTGATAATGCTGCTTCTTTAAAATCGGCGATTACTAGCAACGACCCTAAAAAAGAATTTACATTAAAAGCCTTAATTGTAATGGAGGTTTTAAGATGCTCCTTCGCTGCTCACACATCACAATTAAGTGTAAAAGATCTGATTAGCACCATTCCTTTCCTAGAAGAGTATCTTAGCAAAAGTAGTATATACTAGTCGGTTTCCGCGGGGCACGGCTGCCCACGGGTCAACACGAACTAGTTAAAAATAAAAATAAAAAAAAAAAAAAAAAAAAAAAATTTAAAAAAAAATTCTTCTTCTTCTTTTCATGTTATCCCACCCACCCACCTCAAAGCTCACCATTTATGAAACGGCACAGGTACCCCACCCCACAACCGCCCATCTATGAAACGGCACAGGTACCTGCCCCGAGAATCTCGTACCTATTTCTTTCTATATGTAAATGTCATTTGTGCCACTCAAAGGCTTTACTAACGACTATGAGATACTGAATAGGTACCCCTTTACTATAAGACGTAAGAGTAATCATTTTATATGCAAAGATGCAAAACATATAAAGGGGTATATACGTGTATGTCTAAATGGCGACTACTACTTGAAACATGTACTTATAGCAAGACAGTTCATACCAAATGATGACCCACAACATAAAACAGAGGTAGACCATATCAATAGGAATAGGGCTGACTACCATCTAAGCAACTTAAGATGGATAACCCCAACTGATAGTAACTATAACAGGGATATGCCCAAAATTATAAATGCGAGGGCAGATTAGATATTTGGTACTCTAAGAACTCAAAGGCAAAATGTTCTATTTGGTCGATAAATTCCAAATCACCATCTTTCATAATTACATTAAGAATTTCAGGTTCGAAATACTCAGCAGCTAACTCTTTTATCTTTTTAATTAAAATATCACATACACCCTCATTAGTCTCACATCTATAATCATAGAGGTAAGACACTATTTTATAGAGGATATTCATACGCTCTTTTATGGTCATGTAATAAGCCATTTATACAGAAATAAAAAAATGAAATGAACAATAGAAAAATATTTAGTCATTTCACTTTTTTCTTTGATGAATCTCGATAAGAAGATACGATTGACCACTGAAATGCTCAACACTAAAATCATGGATGAAAAGCAAAAGCTTGAAGCAAAGATAGACCATACTGAGACTTACTTGTTGCTCCAAATTGACCAACTCAACCAACGACTTGATGAGGTTCTTAATAGGGTCAAACTGCTATCCTTAAAACTCGATTCTGTCATTGATGACCTTGCAAAGATGAAGGTCAACGTTGATGATATCAACAGCAGCCTTGATAACCTTCCTTAATAAACAACATCTTCTTCTTCTTTCTTTTATTTGATTTTTAAATGACAAGTGATGTAAACTGGATTCCAAAAACTGGACCTCTCAATTTATTTGTGGGAAATTCAAAATATTATTTTTTAATTTGATAATATTATTTTCTATTTCAGAGGTCCAGTTTTTGGAACTTTCAAAAATTAAATATATATTGAAAAATTGAATAGTTTTTATATAAAAAAATTCAATATATTTGAATTGTGAAAGAAAATTGAATAAAAAATAGAAATAAAATTAATATGGATTCATTATTTCATCATCGGTACAATTCTCTTCTTCTTCCTCTTCTTCCTCTTCATCCACTTCATCCTCTTCTTCTTCTTCTTTAAATTCTTCTTCCTCTTCTTCTTCTTCAAATTCTACATATTCTTCTTCATTTTCATTAATTTTTGATTATCTTCGATCTTATTTGTTTGTTTTCGGGATCGAGTAGAATGATCAGATTTATCATAGTTATCATCTTGGTTTAAAGATTTGTCGGAGTATTGATCTTGATCACCAAATAATTTTTGATTATCTTTGATCTTATTTGTTTGTTTTCGGGATCGAGTAGAATGATCAGATTTATCATAATTGTCATCTTGGCTTAAGGAATTATAATGAATTTGATTTTGGTTTGCTGAATTGCTTGATCCCATTATGAAAGTAAACAAAATTTCAATATCATTCAAAATTTAAAAGAAGCTTTGAAAAAATTCTATATATTTAAAAAAATTGAGAGGTCCAGTTTTTGGAATTTAGTTTAGGTACACAAACTAAACCTAACAATAAAATACAACTATTACAAGGTACTATTAAATTTCGACCTAAACTAGTTGATAGAGATGTTGCAAGATTAACAAGAGGTTTGGGTCAAACTATATGGAAGTTCTCTAATAATCAAATAAATCTACAAAAATTATATGAGACATATTTAAATACTAGTATAGCTTTTAAAGACGTACTTGAATATGCTAATAGACTCAAGAGAGAGAGACCAAGAGCAAAATTTACAGGTTGTGTGTTTGCGATTAAGAAAAATCAAGATGATAAAGATGAACATGGGCATTACATAACAGTATTAAAGCCATATCAATATACTCTCCAAGAATCAGATCAAGGTTTATTAACAGAGATAAAATTACATTATGATATTATCAACATAAGGATATCTCGAATGAAGACTGAGGAGGAAAAACAAGCAGCTAGAGAACTGAGAGAGCAGATGAAAGAAAGAACATTGAAAAGTGATAAGAAAGAATATAAAACTAGAAGTATTCAAACAGATGATATACCAGAATTGGCTCCATTACTCAGACCTCCAACTTTAAATCGAAATGATTATCATCTTAACCTTAGGAAAATCGGTAGGAACCGACCCACAAATGTTGAGCCACCAACAAGGGATCTAAATCAAAACAGAAGTAGATACCCTAAGGGTGGCGTCTGATACTACGTATCATCTGCCCCCCTTAAGATGAAACTCCATACCTATTGACATTTCTAGATCATAGCACTTTCAATGTGAAACCTCATGTCAAAAACTTAACACGTCACCTCACGTTAAACTCATGTCACCACCTCATGTTATCACCTCATGTCACCACCTCATGTCATCACCTCATGTCACACGCCACATATCACGTCACACAACGGTTCACATAACGTGGTTCAACTGTAAACACACTACTTTTTTTCAATTAAGCTCACCCTAATTTTTTTAGCGTGTCAATTTTTTTATCATCACACAAATGCCATTCGCCATATCCGAATTAATCGCAATTGAAAACTGCACTTATGATGAGGACACAACCACATACATTGATAACGACTCACTCATCATATCCGAACATAGTAATGACGTCATCCCATCATACGATAACATTGATACACCACTTGACGATGATGTTGAACTCATATTTGACGATGACGATACAGCATCACTTGACGAAGACGATGATGTTGAACTTATATTTGACGATGATGATGCTACCATTGCAACACCACTTAACGATGATGATGCATCACTTAACGATGATGTTGAACTTATATTTGACGATGATGATGCTACCATTGCAACACCACTTAACGATGATGATGCATCACTTAACGATGATGTTGAACTTATATTTGACGATGATGATGCTACCATTGCAACACCACTTAACGAAGACGATGATGCATCACTTAACGATGATGATGCAACCCCACTTGATGATGACGAGCTAGCATTGGATGAAGAAGAACCCATATTTGATGACGATGATGCACCACTTAACGATGACGATGCACCACTTAACGATGACGATGCACCACTTAACGATGACGATGATGCACCACTTAACAATGATGATGAAGAATCACTTAACAATGAAGAGTCCACACAACATGATGAAGAGCTTGCTTCTGATACAGTTGACTTACATAATGTTACTATTGACATCAAGCCATGTGACGTTAGATTTGATAGTGACGGTACCATTGTCGAAGTTAAAGTATGTGATTATGAAGTTAGTGAATCAGATTTCCTAACCGGATGTGATGATAATGGTTATTATGTTAAGGTTGAATTACATAAAGTAGTACGTGAAACTGGTGAAGTTATTGATATCAAAGCAACACCTAAAGAGTTACCATCATATGATGATAAGTTTACATCAGCTGATGATGACTACTATGAATATCATGAAGTTGACTATGTTAATGTTGAACATGAATGTGATGGTTATGTTTGTTCGCAATTTGTTGATATAGCTCAACGCGTTGCATACTATTATATGATTCAATCCATTCTTTCACTCATGGATGGAGCTGAAAACCTTCACCGCGAAGAGTCTGCATCATATGACGATGATGATGTTAACGCTATTGAACTAGTTGATGAACCACTTAATAACGCCACACACAGTGAAGAAGTAGTTGAACCCATTGATGAACATGCCAAGTTGATGATTGAATATGTTGATGCTATTGATTTCATTGACGAACCCATTGATGAACACGCTAAGTTGACGATTGTTAATGTTAATGCTATTGATTTCGTCGATGAATCAGTTGAGTATTGTACTATTGACGTCAAACCATGTGAAGTTACATATGATAGCAATGGTAACATCATCGACATTGAAGTATGTGATTATGAAGTTGAAGATGATTGTTTTGATGAAGTCGGACAAGATGATGATGGTAATGATGTTAAGTTTGAACTACACAAGGTAGTACGTGAAACAGGCGATGTTATTGACGTTAAACTCTATGCCGAGTCCAAATACGAACCAGACCTTGAGATTGAAACCATTTATATTACTGCTGTTGAAACATATCAATACGATGATGACAACAAACATGCCATCACTATCATTGAGAAAGGCGGTTTACTTACGTTATACCGTCGTAATTACATAATGCCACCATATGATATTATTGATTTCAATTCAGATGATGATCAGAAGTTAATCCTAGTTGATGATTACGAAGCCACTACGAATGATGTTGATGTCACCACTGTAAATAATGATGTTGAACACGTAACAGATCTTACCAATGCCGTTATTGAATATACACCATTCACATTCATAGCTACATCCACGATTATTAACACTCTACAAATGATTGATGATGACCAATACAATGATGATGAATTCATTCTTTCACTTATGGATGCAGCTGAACGCTTGTATGGAGACCACTACTACGATGAAACTAAGTATCAAGATGAGTTGGAACGTATGATGACTGCTGCTAATAATCACGATGCATTCGAAGTTAATATTGATAACAACATTGAAACACAACATGCATTCATACAAGTGTTGAGATATATTCGCGATAACAGATCACGCTTTCCCACAGCAAGTGTATTAAGTTATGATAATGAAGATAGACATATAAAATCCTTTCCAATAAACAATGAGTTAACTATTGATGAAGTAATTGATGGAATACTTGGTAACATTACAGTTGAACAGTTCGGTTCTGATACTGATCCAGAAGTTAATGCTGATTACATCCCAGTTAAGTTTGTTGTTACCTTCTATAAGTTAACTAAACGCAATGGTAAAACAGTATTTCAAGAGAAGATTAATGGTGAATATGTTGATGTTGCAACAGTTGATTCATTCCGCAACTCATATGATGGTGCATTCTTTCCATACATTAACCTCATCCCATCACTTGACTTATCACGTTATCAGATCTTTCACGAGGTCGATGCCAAAAACTATACTGACAACTGCTTCGTATATGCATGCATTCAGTCAGGTGTATTCACTAAAGATGAGATTGACATGTTACGTGGTATGATACACACACGTTCAGTACCCATCAATATGATACTCAAAATAGCTAGTGAAATGAAATGCCACTTCATTGTATATCGTATTGATGAATCACGTGATGTTAAACATCAAAAACACTTAAGCATTGACACACATAAGAACAGCAATGTGACTGCTGATAGAGTGGTTAGGTTGCTATTATACAAAGACCATTTCATGATTGATAACAATGAGAAGTTGCCAATCACCACCTATTACATTGAACATAGAGATGAACTCGATGAAAAGCATGCTGACATTCCAGTTGAAAAACGATTTCACATCAGAGGAGTTAATCAAACAGGCTATCCACTTTACACCACTGCTGATTGGACAGGTAATGATTTCACTAAGGTATTCCGCAAGATGTTTGAATGCAACTGCTTTCGTGAGATTAATCAATGTGAACAAAACATATTAACAACCTGTGAGTATGACAACCATTTGAATGATTACATTGAACTCGACTATGATGAAACGTTATATTGTAAAGAAGAATCATCTAATGTCAAACATATTACACCATGGAAAGCAGTTTACTACGCTGACTTTGAAACAGACGTAACTGTATCACCACACCAACCATACTTATGCTGTGTGTACGATGGTGTTAAATGTAAAGAGCCATACACTGGTGATGACATTGCAAAACGATTCTTAAATGATCTACCCAATCATTCATTGGTTTACTTCCACAATCTTAAGTATGACGTATGTTTCTTCATCAACGAACCAGGTTGGAAGGCCAGTGTCATTAAACGTGGTGGTACCATCTTACAAGCAGTCATGAAACAATACATACCCATCAAACAGTGGGATAAAGTCAAACATACATATGTAACTAAGAACATAACTAAGCGTTTAACATTCCGTGACAGTTACTCACTCATACCAGCGCCACTATCACAGTTTGGTAACATGTTCAATCTCAATGTACATAAAGAAATCATGCCATACAAACTCTACACAGCAGCTAACATCAAACGTAAGATGATACCATTCGATGAATTCAAAGATCAATATCGCAACGAACACATTGATGATATGTCAGCATCTGAACTCGATCAAGCTTACTTACAACTACTCATCAATGCTAAAGTAGCTGAGTCATATGATGAAACCACACACATGATTGATATTATGAAGTATGCTCAATTCTACTGTGAACATGACTGCATCACACTCGCTAATGGTATACGTAAGTTTGATCATGACCTCAATGAAGTGTTCAAGAAAGCTAACAACAAATTCCCAGGCATTAACCAGTACATATCAATCAGTGCAATCGGCTACGACTTCGCACGCACATATGGTTGCACTAAAGACTGCTTCACACTATCAGGCAAGCCACAGAACTTCATCCAACGTTGTGTAAGTGGTGGTAGAACAATGACAGCTAACAATGAGAAGCAATATGTTGAAGGTAAGATACAGGACTTCGATGCAGTCAGCTTATATCCATCAGCTATGCACATCATGCCAGGCATACCAAAGGGTAAACCCCAAGTTATACCATCAAACACAACTCATGATCAACTCATGTGTTATGATACGTTCTTCATTGAGATCAACATCAAACACATAAAGTGTAAGTCAACTAACCCATATAGGTTTGGTCAGGTATTCATACGCAATGAAGAAGGCACTAAACTGTTTTGCAACCAACCAGTTGACCACTTCTATATTGACAAGATTGGTTTGATTGATTTGATTGCAGCTTATGATATTGAATATGAATTCTTACGTGGTTACTACTTCAATGATGGTTTCAATTCATCCATCAACACATTCATTGATACACTATTCGAGTTACGAAAAACATACAAGCGTGAACATAACCCACTTGAGAAGACCATCAAGTTGTTACTCAACTCAATCTATGGCAAGTCAATATTAAAGCCAATCACAGATGAAGTCAAGATTATTAACAGAGATGATATCATACCATTCATTTATCGCAAATACAACTACATCAAAGAGGTTGTTGACAATGGTGGTAATAAAGTATTCGTTAAGATGATTAAACCAATCAATAAACACTACAACCTACCACAGTTTGGTGCATCAGTGTTATCATGGAGTAAGCACATCATGAATCAAGTCATGACACTCGCTGAACAGAATGACATAGCAATACACTACCAAGATACTGATAGCATGCACTTAAATGAAGATGATGTTGATAAGTTAGCTGCTCTATTCAAAGCAACATATGGTAAAGACTTAATTGGCAGTGATATGACACAGTTTCATTGTGACTTCGATGTATTCCCTGGTGCAGTTGGTAAGATACACTCACGTAAGCTCATTGCATTAGGTAAGAAGTCATATCTTGATATACTCGTTGATGAACATGGTAATGAAGACTATCACATTAGAATGAAATCAATACCAAAGCAATGCATCATTAACAAGTGCAAGCGTATGAACATCACCGTTGAAGAACTGTATGAACGTATGTATCATGGTGAAGCAATCACTTTTGACTTAACTGATGGTTGCAACTGCTTCAGAAAGACAAAGTCATTTCAACAAGTTACACTACCACAATTTACCAGGACAGTTCAATTCAAGTAACGTTACAGTAATTCAATTAAAAACATTGCAATTCATCAATGTAAATTTTTATTCGCATCACAAACCATGTCTGTCACTAGCTTTGTTGAAACAATCAAACCAACTAATGATGATAAGTTAATTGTCTATCTTGATAGTAAGATATACCCTATTGATTTTGGCATTAGTGTTCGACCATTACTAGTCATTGATGGCAACAGAACCATTGACATGAATGAGTTGATTAACATCTTTGGTAAGGTACCATACATAACTGTACGTGAGAATCGTTATCGAACAGTATATCGTGATCCAATGCTGTTAACCATTGACTTAACACCAAGACAATTCACATCAACTAATGATGAAACACATACCTATTACAAATACTACATTGATAAGTTATGCTTACGTCATGAGTTGAAACGTTATGAATCAATCTATGCCAAAGCAAATGATGCCATCAATGAATATAGAAGTAAACTCAATGAGCAGAACTCAGTTGATGCTAAAAGAGATCCTACTAATGATGTAGTTTAAACGATTCATTTTTGGTCATCACTCAAGTCATCACTCAATGCATCATTCAAGTCATCATTCAAGTCATCATTCAAGTCATCACTCAATGCATCATTCAAGTCATCATTCAAGTCATCACTCAAGTCATCACTCAAGTCATCACTCAAGTCATCATTCAAGTCATCACTCAAGTCATCATTCAAGTCATCATTCAAGTCATCATTCAAGTGATACACTATGCTATACATCAAGTGATACACCACACACATCATTAAACATGTCATGCAAACGCAAAAACAAAAGTGCAAAAACCAACCGTCTTCGTGAGTGTGTTATGCATTCGATGAGGAATCAACATACGTACCCGGGATTGTACATCAACCCCTCACAGGAAAGGAACTACACACACTATGGTTGGGGAACGTGATTTAACACGTTCATTACAAAGATACACCTACTAGTAGATGCTTTCATGTTACACATATCACAAGCAATGGCTTACCTTAGGTGTTGATTCGCTACAAGCTCCATCACAAGTGTGATAAAATAACACGAAAAATCGGTACTGCTATGAATCGAACTCATGCCTGCCGCCGAAGCTGGGAGACAAGCTTCATGACTCAACCACTGTACCACGTCTGGCCAGACACTAGTTAGTTGCAATATGATATTTAAACCATTCCCATTACATTACATAATGCATTACATAATAAGCACACAAAATTTTTCATTTGTTTTCATATCACATTTCATAATATGATTTTTTATCTCATAGCAAATGTCAAGCATCAACACTGAATTGTTTAACGATACTGCTGTTATTCAATCACTCAAATCAAAGCAAGATGTCAACTTAAACGTTGATGTCAATGCTAAACCTAAGTCAAAACGTGGACGCAAACCAAAGTACTTCACTGATGAAGAACGTATCAATGCACGTAGGTTACAACAAAAGCAATACCGTGAACGTCGTAATAAAGAGCTAGCTGAATTACGTGCAATGAAATTAAACATGAGTAATGAAAAATAATTTTTACTCACACCATTTTATGTTAGCTTCATTTTTGGTGGATCGCATGGCTTCACCTTAATGGTGACAAACATAGGGCTCTCCAACAGCACAGGCTGGTATTGAAAGTCAACCAACTCTAACTCAATCTGTTTGAATGAATCAATGTTAACAACATTTTTAATTGGCTTACCATACGTTTCAAAGTTTTGCATGATTGGAATGCCCTGTCCAATAACATGATCAATGCTGGCGATGACTGATGGTGTATATTCAACTTCACCTATGTTTGATTGTATAGCTTGACCCTGCTTCGATATGAGATATAGCTTATTAGCATAATCAACTATCGGCACCTCACTTAGAAATGGTACATTTTTTGGAAGCTCTTCATTGAGCTTTATGTTATACAACCCAGTAACCAACGCAAGTCGATGTGATATATGTGTAAACTTAAATTCATCCACCAATGGTGTGAATTCAATCTGACCATTGTTCATCCACCTGATATTAAAGCAAGCATGCTTAGTGTTTGTTAACAAGCGGTTAATGTAATCTACATCAACATCATACGTGTCATCACATTGAATAGTATGTATGCCTGCATCCCATTCAAACACGATCACATCATCCTTAGATATCGTCAATATATTCTTAGTATTAATTGATGCAACATGATATTTTATATATTCACAATTCCATGGTATTTGTATGTTGGTTTGCAATCGATTGTATTGTGGCCTAGTACTTTGCAATGATAAAAGCATTTTACCTTCATTAAATGATCACTCCATTAGCTGCGCATGCATTATCACTTAAAAGTAAAGGTTATAAAATCAAGCCTAAAAATGGTGAGCTTAAGATAACACATCATGGTTCAACTGATGATGTTCGAATCAATTGCATATACACTAAGAAAGAGATTGATGAATTAATATCAAACTCAACACCAGAACAATACTTCACACTTAATGAATCAGATCAGCTTTACCTATACAAACCATCATCCATAAGTCAAACGTCAAAGTACTACGTCATGACATGGAACATCGATCCAGATTACAACATACCACTACATACTAACTTCACTTTCATTGATCATCTCTTCAACCATGCATGGTCATTGATATGGGATGGTGATTCATGGACAGGTGATAACGTTGTGAATAACTCATATGCTAAGCTATCAACATACGAAAGTAAAAAAGGAAGACCATATATTTATGTACAACACACTGAACGCATTGCGAGATGGTTAAGCAGCTTTGAAGAAGTGTCATCAGATACTAACTATGCAACAGCACTATGCAAGTACATTCAAAACTGGCGTTTGGTATATGGTGATGGAACTATAATCGAGTTGAATGATTCAAACAGTAACATTACACCAACATCATCATCTCAGATTGCTATTAAAGATGTTCCATGTGATATACATTACTTCTCTGTCAAGTTAACAAGCAAAGTATCGAGTAAGAATTTACTTTATATCATGGCTGACATTGTTATTGACGACTTTACCACACCATTACGATGGGACATGCATCCAGTTACACCAATCGATGCATCATTCATTAACACATGGGATGACAGTGTTGTAATTGAATCATTTAGATATGAACGTAGAGTCAGACACTCAAATAAGATAATCGAACCATCAACTAAGAAGAACATTAACATATACATTGAGAAAGATTACTTCGAACAACTACCTGAAAACGCAGATGAAAACTACAATCCATTCGATACAATCATCTCACAGCAATTCTATGAAGTAACACCAGATCCACGTAACTGCACTACATTAACAACAGATCATAACATATTCTCATCCAAAATCATATGGGCTGATAACATCATGACAATGCAACGTGATCTTAACGTTGTTGGTGGTACACTTGATGTGTTGTCATACGACTACGCTATCTTGAAAGCAATCATCAATTCTATTCAAGAACAGATGAGGTTACAAGCTAAATACAATAACTATGTCAATGACCTTCAAAAATATATAACTATAACTAAGAATGTATTAAGCATTGTGTCAGGTGCTATTAAAATTGCAACAGCATTATCTGAGTTCTCATTTGACAGTGAGAGTATGGCATTAAACACAACTCATACAGAAGACTTTCACTTCCCTGACTTTCCTGGTGGTGGTTCAGGTGGTGGTGGTGGCGGTGGCAAGTTCCCAGGCATAGATATCGTTGGTCAGTTCTTACTTAAGTATGCAGCTAATGCATTTGGTCAACAGTTTAGCAGATACCTACCATCTCAAACAGATACACCTGCAGCAACATCATCATTAACTGCAACAGCACTTGTGTTAAGTGCATTAGAATCATTAACTCAAATAGGTAACGCAACTACCACATTAATTGCAGGTGGACTTACATTCGATCGTATACCAAGCATAGTTGATAACACACGAACGATATATCAATCACTACAAACGTTCACTGATTCAATACATGAGTTGCGACGCAGATGGAGAGAACGAACTAACAACAATACCATTGTCGATCATACAATTACTAACACTGATGAGATGGAGTTAGATGAAGATGATACAAATGAAGAAGTAAATAATCTTCCATGCGTTAGATTGACTCATGAAACAGTTACCAACACATCTGCTTTCAGTCAACCATTATTCGGTGATCATACCATTGAATCATTATCAAACCTATCAATAGATGAACTACTTGATTTGAACACATACGATCCAATTGAAGGTCCGCAAATAGGTGATATCATGGTTAGACGAGTAGGTGACAATCGATTTGGCTTGATATACGTAACACGTGTTAATGATAAGGGTGTTAATAAGATAATATACATGAGACGAATTGATAATGAAAGCAGCACGTTAACGTCACAACAATTAAGCTTACGCACAATGAGAAACGTTAATACCAACTCAATGTGGAGTGTCAATGACAATGGTACGGTATATACAGCAGCTCAGATCGAACGCATGGAACCAGATGAGAGGTATCAATTTGAATCATCACATCCAGAGTATATATTCACACGCAACGTTGATAATGAGATGGGAGTTAGCTGGACTGAAGTGAGGGACATGAATGGTTCCATTCAAACAGTCATTGATGTAAGAATAGCAGTTAGTACTGATGTTAGCAGTGATGAGATATCAATTCATAGTCCTGAGTCAAATATCACGATCAACTCACACGGCATCAGTATGCAGCAAGGTGATATCAATGCAACAGGACAGGATGAAGTACATGAGTTAGTTGCTAACGAACATAATGTTGTCGTATCAACTCATGAGTTAACACCAACTACAGATGGCTCAGTTACAATTCCAAATACAACACTCACGTTGGCTGACATTGAACAGATGGTTTGGTATGAACGACGTAGGTTAACCATTGAGAATCCAGCAATACGCTTCAGACCACATGTTCCAACGTTAAATGATGCTGATGAGGAGTATACTGAAGTATTATATAATAACAACGTCATTGGCGTGATTGATCGTAGACATCTCAATCAAGTATCAATAGATGATAATCACATAACCATTTCCAATCCACATACCAGTCTCGTACTCACTGATAGTGACATAGCATGGGTACGTCAACATGATGAACAGCAGCAAACAATACGTCAAACATTACGTGGCTTCATATCAAACATCACTGATCAAATAGAACGCATCAACAACAACATTGAATGGTTATTAGATAATCCTAATTCAACTAACCGTATTATCGTTGGACGTGGTTCATCCATATTAATTCCAATCGTTGATGTGTTGTTATACATCCCTCGTTTGATTCACAAAGCAGGTGAAGAAACACTTGCATTACTTTCCGAAGTTGATAATGCAACATACTCCACTTATGATGATGGTCTTGATGCAATCATTGAGTGGTGCACTGGCAATGGCATTGATATATCATTACCTGATGATACAAATGAGGCAATCTCATTAAACTCATGTGTAAACATATGTAAAGCATTCAGAGATACCATCAAAGGTCCACTTGCATTGCTCGCGTATAAGATCAAAGATGTTGAAAGTAAATCATCAGGTCAGCTACCAAGTTCAGGTGAGTTTGATGCAGTTGAAGGTTATCCTAATTACTACGTCAAGCATGATGACATAACAGTGTATACACCAACTGTCAGCAGTGAAACGAATGTTGATGATCCAGTTAATGATCCAGTCATAATCATGAAGATAACACTACCAACCACACTCAAAAACAAACTCACTGCTGCTACCAAACCAGTTGATGTGTTTAAGATTCACTTACGCAACATGTTATTATTCGATTGGCAAGGCAACATCTTAAATGACTTCATCATATCAGCTAAAGACGGTAAGTTCATCTGCCCAGAGTTGACACACAACGTAGCACGTGATTGTTGCACATACTCAACACGCAAACGAGATGATCCTGAGATAATGTTTGCAACTGACTTCAATATTGAACCATACATACGCTTCTTGAATGGTGACATAGTGATTCATAACCTACTCTCATCAGATGCATTGGTATCATGCAAGCCAACCATCAAGTGTGACATCATAGATGCAACTAATGCATTGAAGTTACAACGCTCTGACACATATTACTTCTATCGACCATCAATGATTGACTATGATGAACATGTTAAATACACTGACATGTTTGCGAATGAACAACTTGAGTATGAATGTGAGTGCTATCGAATGGTGTATAAGATACCATCAACGTATGACATACCAACCAACTTAACGTTCAAATTTAGTGAGTACTGCTTTGGCAACACATGGGCATTGACATGGGATGGTAACAAGTGGGTTGGTGACAGTATTCAAGGTAGGTTCCAAAGCAAGGTCATCAGCAAGTGTAAAACACGTGATCCTAAAGAAGATAACTATGGTTCAACTGGTTGTATGGTTGCAGTCAAGCGTGATACGTTGAATTACAGAGCAATACCTGAAGACAAAACACGTGGCTTAGCATATTCACTACTCAACACATGCCGCAATGATGGCAAGTATGAGGTCCTGATTAAGTTGCGTGATGGTAGATTGGTTAATGCATCTGAGTATGAACTCAACATTGGCTATTCATTTATACTCAATGGTGCAACGATGGATGGTTATGATTTGGTTGCAATGAGTTGTACATATAATAATTACTCAACATCGACACTCAAAGTAAGCGACATTGAATTACTATACCTTGACTTGACGTTGCCACATCAAGAGCATACCATGAGGTTATCATTCACAGTTGGTGAAGTTCATAATAAAAATGATGTATATGATAGAGGATACGTTGATTTAAGTGGAGCACTTGATACAGTCGAAAGAGTGGCATATGTATGGAGTAAGACACCCACTCAAACCAGCAATGATGATGGCTTAACATCACGTGATATTGCATTATACCTTCGTCATGATTATACTGATCCTATTGATGAAGTTAATTGGGATCCATCTACAAATGCATTCGAATACATCATCAAGCAACAGTTCTATGAAGTGTCACCTAATCCAAACTCAGCTACAACACTATACACTGACTTCAACATTACATCATCGAAGATAATCACTGCTGACAATATCACTACAATGAGATCTGACTTGAATCTCGTTACTAACAACGTTGATGTAGTATCGTATGATGTTAAGGAAGTGCAATCTAAGGTTGATGCACTTGGCTCGCAGATGACTGACCAACAAGCTAAGACTAAATACCTTGAGAAGGAAGTTGATAAGATTGATATGAAAGCAAATGTTGGTATTGCGTTAGGTGCTGTTGGCTGTGTGTTAGGTGCCACTGGCATAGGTGTTGCTGGTAAGGCATTATCATTTGCAACGAAGGGTGTTGGTTCAGCTGTCAAATCAGGTGGTCGTGAGTTAGTTAACACCATAACTAAAGCTAGTGATGTTGGAGCTGATGTATTGGATGACATGGTAGGTAAGCTGACTGATGAACTACCTGATATTGGCTCTGATATATTCTTCGGTGACTTAGTTAGTGGTGCTAAGACAGCAACGTTAAGTTCAACTCAAGCTGTCACTCAAGATGAAGCTCTTAATATTACAACACTCGACCTGGTCGAGTTGCCGACTGTAAGTCGGCCTCAAGCTGTCACTCAAGATGAAGCGTTAAGTAGAATAGCTCAATGGTGTGATGAAGAATACATACCAGTAACAGAGATGAACTTCAGTGATGAACTCGATGATCCATCTAAAGTGGCAATGACATTGACATCAACAATGGACATGTGTAAACGATTCAGACATACACTCAAGCCTACCATCAAAGCACTGGCAAATGCAATCAGTGATGTATCTGTTCAGATGGATGGATATGTTAACAAGAATGAGTTATCACGTAATGATACCATTGATGTTGTTGGCAAGGTTGATGGTAAAACGATTCAACTCATAGCTGAAGACACAATCACAAGTGGTGTACTTAAAGTCAAACTCATGGTTAGAACGATTAGCGAGTTCAATGACATTGACTATGATGAACAATATGTTACAATCAACATTGTGGATGATGCAATAGCTGAGTTCAATGGTACAGATACATTTCCAGCAGCAACGATGAGTGGCAACGTCATTACGATTAACAACCCACACAACGTACAGGTCACAAGCATAACTGTTAAAGAAAACACATCGGTTAGACAATTGACACTTACAACGAATGATTTAGCATATACATGTGACATTGACGCAGTGAATAAAAGCATTGATTCATTACGTGCTCAACTTGAGTTGAATGATGAGTCACTTGCTAAAACGTTGAATGACTTTCCAACTGTTGATGAAGTTAACACAGCATTGGATGAATTAAAAAATAATATGATTAACATGAATGATTTATCTAATTATCGATTAAAGACAGATTTGATATATAACGATGCTGTCGATGTGCCATTTGAAAACATACAAGATAGCTCTGGATCGTGGGAAGTCAAAATAACATTGACTAATGGAATTCACCTTGTTGGAACAATATCAAATAACGATGGCTTTGTAAAAGTGTTTGACTATACATTTGACTATGATGGTGTTATTACTGAAGATGGAGTTAATGTCGATGTTGAAATTGATGGAACAACCTATAACTTGATCTATTATAAAAGCGATAGTAATGGTCAATGCTTTTACATCGATAATGGGGAAGACTATTTTGATACCAAATTAATATCAGCGGAAAAAATATTGAAGCATGATAAAATAGCATTGAAGAGTGAGATACCAACCAATCATGTTACAACATCACAGTTGACATCAACATTGAATGAGTACATGTTGAAGAGTGATATGCCAGATGATTATGTCGTTGTTGATCAGTTGGATGGATATGCATTGAAGAGTGATATACCATCGGATTATGTATCAACGACTAGCTTAGTGAATACATTGAAGTCGTATGTCAAGTCAAATGAATTACCAACCAATCATGTTACAACATCACAGTTGACATCAACATTGAATGAGTATATGTTGAAGAGTGATATGCCAGATGATTATGTCGTTGTTGATCAGTTGGATGGATATGCATTGAAGAGTGAGTTGAACACATATGCTAAATCTCATCAAGATCTAGCTAGGATAGTAGGTGATAATGTCTCTAAAATATTAACAATGAACAGTCAGATATCAAATCTACAGCGTGAGAATGAATCATTAAGAGCTAGGTTAGATGCATTGGTGAATAAATTAACACGAATCAATTATACATTCAGTGTAGCGAATAGTAATATCATTCGTTATCAATTCGAGAAACAACTTGACACATATGATGGAACACTCTATTTGACTTACAATGAAACCAAAGATAATGTTGCTAGTAAAAAGGAAATCAAAATCAATATATCATTCAACGTTAATAATTCACCTAAGTTTGAATATCAATGTGAACCAACTAAGATCTGGTTAAACAATATTGAATTTCCATTAAGTAGTAGCAATTTCATAATAAATGCAACAGCTAATTACATAATGATTAACTCATCATTCTTTACATCAAATGGTATCTTACTTGAAGATAACACTAAGAATGTAATACATTCATTGTCGTGAACATAAAAATAACTCCTATGTTTTTATACAACAACATACTTCAAACATAAGTGATAAACATTAACAAGATCATTGAACTCTTTATTGTAGACCTGTTTGAAGTCAGTAACAATCTCACCATTATCTTTGATTATCTTAATGGCGTCTACCTTTTGAATGGGTGATGCTTTACCTACACAACAACCAGGGTTGTCATCAACATATATCTCAACCTCACCATGAGTGACTGCCTTGATGATTGCTGCTAATGCTTGCTGTGGTACGATGATAGTGCGCTTACTGATGAGATTGCTGATCAATGCCTTGTCATTGTCAAGTAGTATCTTAGCATACGTTTCAAGTATGAGTACCTTAACATCAACATCAATACTATCATGTGGTGTATCAAGTTGAATATCACGTGTGATAACGATATCTTCTTTACCATCATCACGCTTGTTGATGAATATGTTGTTGTTAATATTGTTGTTTGATTGTGCTGCAGCTGCTGGCTCAAGACTGACGTTGGCATTTACACCATTGTTTAGTGGTCGCTTCTTAATCATTTGAATTAAACAAAAACATTTTTACACACCCACTTATGTTGATGCATTAAGTTGATGCGTTATGTTGTATGTTAAGTTGTAACTTAAGTGATACATTTAATATGAGTTAACATCATCTTTATACAATATCAATTGCTTTGCATTAACCTTATTAGCTTTCCCATCAACTGCTGATAGGTTCTCTTTGATATGTGTAGGTGGATGTTTGAATACAGGCTTTGTCACAGGTGGGTTAGGTGTTATACACTGGCGATGGCTCATGATTTGAACGTTTCGTGATGACATTTGAATAAAAACAAACAGTGATTAATGTTAATACTTATTGAAGTTAGTTGTGATGTAATTTAGTTGATTCATTTATCTACTTGTGATATCATACTGGCCTATCTCAACAACAGGTGGCATACCATTTGGTTGAACATGAATTGATATGACTGTGTCTTGTAATATAGCCATTAATGGTGGAGTTGAATTGTTCTTTGTATAGTAATTATTAGGAAGGTCACATACTATTTCATATGTGATTGGTGTGTTAGCTGTTTGACCTTGTTGGAAGGTGTTATCTGTTTCAGTTGGCAACCCAATGAAGAATGATGTGGTATCATAACTATACAATTCATCGCATTCATCCCATTCATTATCGTTAAGTAATGATTGGACAACCTCTTTATTAAAACCTGTTTGTTCACCATTAACATTCATTGCATTTTGACATAGCTCAATAAACATTGGATCCTTACCACTGACTGTACTGAATGGTATTGATGGTATGGTACCATACCCACCACAACGTAGTTGGAAGTTGTGGAAGTGTGGATTCTTAAATATGGTATGATCAGTTGCTTTCAATGGGAAGAGGAAGAAGATTGAATCAATAAATCGTGGAGTGATTGTTTGTGTGCTTGAACAATGGCCAGCACTAAGTTTCTTTGACATGGTTGTGAAGGTGAGTATCTGCGTTGGAAAGATGAGTTCTTGTTGCGTGTAACGTTGAACGAGCGCTTGATATATGTCTTTGTCAATGCCAAAGTTAGGTATGACACTATAACAATCAGTGAATTCATAGTTGCGTTTGACTGTTAACCTACGTGTCTCAGCCTTAAGTGTGAATGGTGCGTTTGCACCTTCAGCATCAGCCCACATAGTGATGGAGTCACCAATTTGAGTGAACTCACATGTAATGCGTTCAAATTTAAATTGAGTTAGATCAGATATGTTATGTAGCAACTCCATTGATGGTCCAACTGGACAATATACAAGACCTTGTATGCCGAACATAATTTTCAACTCAAGCTTACCAGCAAACGCAGGTAGATATTTGATGTTGCTTAATGGTAAGAACCTACGTAAGTCAATCTTTATTGGTATGACCACGCCATTCTCACCACCCAATTCAGTTCTACCACCAGGGCAAGGAATGAATGCACCACAACGTGATAAATCAAACTTACGCTTGAATATATCTGAGTGACGAACCTTAGAATAAACATCTGCACGCTTTGTTGATTCGTTCGCACCACATGCAGTGATGAATGATTCTTCTGGAGCAAAGTTTTGAGTGTAAATTGATATGCCATTAGCAAGTATCTCATACTTTTCAACAGCATCCATTGCATCTTTGAATCCAACCCATAATGCATCAAACCTATGCTTATGATCAGGTGAACCAACACCATTTAAATCTTCAATTGCATTGATCAAGCTCAGGAAAGATCCTTAAATTTGCTTTGATAAAACCATTATATATATCTGCAGTGTTATCACATGTTGGACTGATGATGAATGTGGTGAATGACCCTGCATGGATTGGTGCAGATGGACTGTATGAAGCTTGTGCATCAATGAAATACTTCTTATTAGTGTCTGACATTGCAATTGCATTATCGACTACATCAAAATAGCTTGCTATCTGCGTGTTAACTTCAGCGCTTGTCTTGTGTAAAACCTCGTTGTTAAACGTCATTTGCGTGAATTAAAAATATGTATTTTATCAACGTCTGATTCGTGATCTGAATGTTGGTTGTTCAATGATAGTTGGTGGTTCATAAATGGGCTCACTTGATGGTGGTTCAATTGGTGTTGATTCATTAGGTTGTTGTGTTGGCTCTTCTGTTGGTATTAGATCAGGCACATACTTACTTCTTATGCGTGGCTTAGATAGTTCTTTATTAACAACATGTTTAATGTATTGTTTTTGTTCACGCTTGACTCTATCATTACGTAGCTCTTCACCTAATGAACGTAGCTGTTCAAGTATCTCTAAGTTAATGGTTGAATCATGTGATGCAACTTGCTGTGTTGGTGTTGACATTGTTCGTTGTGTTATACGTTGACTAACTCTGTTGGTTTGACGCTTTGGTGTGGTTGTGCTTCCTCTTGTTGTGATGATGGTTCATCATTGGCGTTATCACTTGCGGCAGTAGTATCATTAGTTGATTCAACCATTTCATTTAAGTTGTCTGCTGATTTATCTCTATGAATAAGTGGTTGTGTTCTTAGCTTAACAATATACTTACCCTCTTTTTTAGTAGGGAACACTTCATACTGTTCATCATCAATACCTTGCAACCAACGTTGAATGATCTGATTACGCTTCATGCCAGTAACATATTTGGACATTTGAAATACACAAAAATAAAAAGTCAATATTGTTTACTTACGTGATGATTTACGTTTATTACTTGACTTTGTTTTGCGACTATTACTTGACTTTATATATGGTACAGTTACATCATGTGTGTTAGTGTTAGCATTATATTGTTTGGTGTTTGATCTAGGTCTAGTTACTTCATTGTACATAGTACCAGGACCAGATATGATAACTGATTCACTTGATTGATAAGCGTTAGTTCGTTTGTTGAAACTCATTTGTACATCGTTAAATACCTCTAAACGGCACCCACTTATATGGTTTATGTGATGTAGCTCGTCGTGAATCAACTGCAGCTTGTGCTGATAATGAACCACCTGTAGTGAGGGTTGTTACATTAGGTTTTAATGCACCTCTTGCAAATTGCTCACTTATTTTCTCAAGCTTATTTGTGACATTTCCTTTTGGCATGTTATTGAATATGTTTGCACCTGTTGCTGTTAACGCACCTAATGCTGGGTTGAATGCTGATGCGAATGGTGTCAATGCATGTAATGCCATACCTACAGCTTTAGGATGGTTCATAGCATAGTTCTTTGCACCAATCAATCCTTTCTTAGTAGCACTCCATATGTGGTGAGCTGCATTCTTTGCACTAATCAATCCTTGATGAATATCACTTTTTAACCTGTTCCATCCACTGGTAATGAAACGTTTGAATCCCATGTTTGTAATTCGTTAAACTTCAAAGTGTGATTGATTCGCTGTTATATTGATTATGAATTTATCATGTTGACCTTTATGATTGAGGTATTCAGCTGTGGTTGATTTAATGTCAAGATTGTTAGGTGTTTGTTGTAGCATTGATGTGAAATCCTCTTTACTGAAGCCACTATAACATATGATGTCAGTAGCTAAACGTTTAACGTTAAGATGAACGAATCGAAGTGTTTGCACTGCTATGATACAGGTTAAATTGTAGTGACGTGTTTTAGTGAGTAAACGACATAATTCACTGTTGCCATTCTTAAGTAGTGGTGATCCAGCTGCATCATCTAGTACGAGCAATGTGTTGTATGGGTATGAAGCTGTTTGATATTTAACTAGCTTATTTGCTATGTATGTAATCCTATCTTCAATCTCAAACAATGAATGCTTGTTAATGATTCTTGCCATCTCTTCATTAGTCTCAACCATTGTTGATAACACATGTTTAACCATAGCATAGTACTTAAGCTTACGTTTGAGATGACGCTTGAGATATGGTAATAGATGTTCTTCTTTAATGTATTGAATGGGTGTCTTAACATTTTTGGATAGTACTTCAGCTGTCTTATCAAGTTTACCTGATGTTGAACAGAATATGATCTTACTATAGTATGGCTTAGTAAATAGCCGTTCAGTTATCATGATGTGTGACAATATCCAGAATGATTTACCAGCGCCCATCTTACCAATTAAAAAGTAGATACCATTTGATGAGAATGGATACTCTTCACTTAGTGGTTTAATCAATGCCATCTCAATATCACGCTGGTTTTTATGTAATGACTCTTGAATAAGATGTTTAACTTCATTCATAACGTTTTTATGTTGACTCATTTGATATTAGATGAACTTCTTAATGTGATCTGGTATGGTCTTTCGTTTAAGCCAGTACTGTCGTTCCATTGTTGAGAGCTTAGTTGGGTGACCTTCACGCATGTTCTTAGATGGGATAGTGTCTTTCATTGTTGAACCATTGCCTAGATCATATATGATATTGTATGTGTCTTTTGATTTGTTATATGATGTGATTGATTTAACCACACCACGTTTGCCATCATCAAGTGTGGTTGCTAATGGAATGTTGCTAGCTGCTTTAACGAGTTTGTAACCTGGCATTGTATTGACAGATCCATCTGTAGATCGTATCAAGAATTGGTTACCATCATTAGAATCAACTATGTATGCAACTTTAGATAGGTTCGAACGATGTTTAACGAATGGATTTGCATCAAACACTATCCTAACTCTGTCACCTGGTTTGAAATCATATGGATTAACTTGATGTTCCATCTCATGTATGTATGTTAACTCGTCATCTTGAGTGATATCATTGGGTGACTTGTTATGTAGTGAACCATGTGGCATGTCATTGTATGAGTCAACTATCTGTAGTACGTTTAGCTTTGGTTGATTGAATCGCATATCACGTATCGTTCTCATGAAGCGGTTGATAATACCAAGCTTGTTATGATCGTTATCAGTTGTGGTTGTGTATATGATGTTATGTTGTTGCATGAAGTCAAGCACTGTGTTTGATAAATAAGCAGCATCTTCATCTGACATAATGGCTTTGCATTGAGGTTCGACTTTGATGAACTCATTAAGTGCTCTGTGTATTTCATTAGCACCCTTGCCGTGTATCATATAAGCATATGCTTTACGTGTGTTGATGTTGATAAGTATTAAGTAGTTAGGTTGGCCTGCTGCTTTATGATCAATGAACGTGTCCATTTGAAATGCATGTGGTAGCTTCGAATATATATGCATGAACTTAGGTTTGGGCTTGCGTTGATCGTGTACAACCATTGTGTTGAGATAGTGTTTAGCTTCATCATCAGTGAAACCATAACGATTAGCTATGCGTTTGAATTTAGGTAGGGACTTGGTGGGGTACTTAGCATAGACTTCATCAATGGTATTGAATTTAACCCTTGACATTTGATCAATGCAAAGTAAAAATGTTATTAAATATACAACAACTTACGATTCTGTAATAGTACTACATCCATTGTAAACACAAAGAAATCTTCAAATGCAACTGGGATATCTATTTCATTTCTATCGTAGAGTTCAATCCAGAATTTATCATCATTGTCATTCAACTTATAGTATTTGATTGGGGTGTATGCTTCATTAGTTCTTCCAATGAGGTTATGGTTGGATTGTGATGCAAATGATGCTGCTACTTCACATTGTAAGTTGGTTAGTATGTGTTTGAATATTAATTTACGATTGAACTTAGTTATGTAATGAATGCTATTACGATATGGGTTGTTATCACCAATATGAAAGTAACATGCTGTATCAAAATCAAATCTATCATTAACTGTATCATCATCATATATATTAAGATCTAATTCACCTGGATTGATAACACTATATGGTAAAGGTTCGTCATTAACATTATCCCACATATAGAATTTCTTATAGGTTGCATCATTATTATCAGCTGTCATCATGAAATCAAAATAGTATTCGTCATTTTCACATGAATTAATGGTTAACCTTATTTCATTACCAATATCTTCATATATATCAATGTCATTTTCCCTATCAAGATGGAATGGAATATGGTTTCGTAAACATATGATGGTGTGATCATCCATATCTTCATTCAATTGGTCTAGTGCTGCAATCTTATTATCATTTGATTGAGCTGATTTAAGTACATCTCTATGGAGTTTATTATATATATTTACATAATCAATTGCATCATTCAAATCTTCAATGAAATCATTTACATTATCAAATATATCATTACAATAACAAACTTTAAACACTTTACAATCTTCCCTATCCATACGATTAATAACAGTTTGAATCTGTTCATCATTCAAATTACCAATGAAATCATACAAGCCTTCAGCTAATTCATTAAATTTATCTTGTCTATATTTACGAATATACAATACAAAGCTTAATCGTATGCATTTTCTTACATTGATTTTCATGTTACGTACACCAATTATCTTCTCACCAACATTAGATGTAATCCATTCAGGTGGATACTTAAAATAGATTCGATTGAAATGTTTAATGCCATTATGAAAGTAATCTTCACATCCATCTTCATTTATGGTAGTTACAGCATCCTTAACAGAGTTATACACCGTTTCAATAGGTAATGGTATTGATTCATCTGAACGAGCATCTCTTCGATAATTCATTTGAAGTTGTTTAAACACTTTACAGTTGAACCACGTTATGTGAACCGTTGTGTGACGTGATATGTGGCGTGTGACATGAGGTGATGACATGAGGTGATAACATGAGGTGGTGACATGAGTTTAACGTGAGGTGACGTGTTAAGTTTTTGACATGAGGTTTCACATTGAAAGTGCTATGATCTAGAAATGTCAATAGGTATGGAGTTTCATCTTAAGGGGGGCAGATGATACGTAGTATCAGACGCCACCCTTAGGGTATCTACTACAGAATTCAACGTTTAATTCAAAGTAGTACAAATTTAGACGAGGATGATAGACCTAAGAAAAAATCAAAACAACCTAAGACAAAATCAAAACGACCTCGTTCACCTTCACCTCCACCTCCACCTCCTCCTCCTTCTCATTCAACTTCACCTCCACCTCCACCACCTCGTTCACCTCCACCTCCACCACCTCCTCCTCCTTCATCACCACCTCCACAGTTTCCATCATCACATACCTCTCGAGGTACTAGTCCTCCTCCAAGACAACCCCGTATGACACCACAGAAGGCAGGAGAGTATACAGTAGACCAAGGGCATAATAGGATTCATGATTGGAGGAGTTTAGTCAATGATGAAAATATAGACGAAGATGTTATTGATGACTACTTGAAACTTCTATATGAAAAAGGAAAGAGATTGAATAAACAACCTGGTCAAAATGAGGCAGAGTTTGATAAAAAGAAAATATTGGTTTTACCTACTGCATTTTATACCCTCCTTTCTATAGCATATGAGACTAATGATAATGAAAAAATACATGAACTGATGAAAAGTCCTATCTCAGGTAAACAGTCATTTTCAAAGTTCGATAAAGTATTTGTCCCCATTTGCTCAGGTGGAGAACATTGGGTTTTATGTATTGTTCGATATCCAAAGAAAATAATCGAATGCTATGACTCTGAGAATAAGTCAATGGCACCAGAGGTAAAGACACTTAATAAGTGGATCGATAATTCAGCAACAGGTAAGTTAAAAGCAAAATATTATGATGTACCTAGTCAAAAGAATAACAAGGATTGTGGAGTGTTTCTAATGGAATCTTGTCGTACCTTTTTGCATGAAGGAAATGGTAAGTTTAAACAACGCAATATACCAGATATTAGAAAGAGAATACTTCGAGAACTTCAAAACAATGAATTAGAAACAGGTGTTGTATATAAATAAAGACTTTTTATTCAACTCGAAATGGAATTACCACCAAGTGTTAACACTTTATATCCTAATCGAGATAATATAGTTAATGATGGTAATACACCTCTTCCAATCGAAAAAGCCTACTTCCTTGAGGATGCTCAACATGATAAAGCTAAGTTTAATAGGTATTGGTTTAATTTCCCACCAGAATGGTCAACTGCAAACAAAGGGGAATCTATTGTTGGCGTTCGTTCAGCACATATCATTAAGAGAAGACGCAAATTAGAATTTAATGTGACTATATTTAAAGTACAAAAATCCTACTTTGTTTTACATGGAGGAAATATAAACGACCCTATTTTAACTCAAGAACTACTTGATAAATTCTACCAGGACGAGCTCAAAGTAGAAAATGCAAATGAGACTACTTGGAAATGGATAGAAAATTTTGATGTTATTGATTGGGTGTCAGAGGAAGGGGACTTAAGAGGGTTCTTTGATGCTGTTAACGCCGCGATGAAATCTTGGATAGCTATGCATGGACAATATGGACATGCATTTTCCCAAAATGATTCATTAATTGCATATCGAGATATACAAACAGATGGATATTATGATAAAGATGGTTTTCATGAAATTATATATACCAAAAATAATGATAATATAGAGGAAGATTCAAATCAATTTATCTATTTTTTCCAAATTGGTGATTGGAATGAGGACTTTGCAGATGTGTTTAATATAGGCACAGGAGCTTATCAAAATAACCCTAAGAAGTATTCAACTTTAAGTAAGAGGTTGGTATTTGATAATGTATGGGACAGACATCCATGTAAAATATATTCATCTATTGGTGAACAAGCATTACATAACTATATTGGAGATAGTGACGTTGAATATAGTCCGATTAAGTACTTCAAGTTAAACTCAATGGACCAAAGGTTTTGGATAGACTTCTATAGTGATGCACATTATAATTGTCCAACCAAACTACCTCCTAAAGATTCATTTGTAATCGAAATGCAATTCCTTCAATACGATAAGATGTTTATTTAAAAATAAATGAGTAAAGAAGAACCAAGCCCATATGAAAAATTATACAACAAAGCTAAATGGAAGACCTAGGACAAATACCTTAGCATGGCAAAACAAGAGAATCTAAATGAAGAAGAAGCAAAGAAATACTTTGATGAAAGAGTAGTACATGATAAGAGAGTACCTAAAGCACAATATATACCTATTGTATCCAAACATCCTCATGGTTATCAAATGGATACCTTCATTAATAATAAAGAGGCAGGTGGGTTGAATTATCTAATGTTCATCAATATCAACACCAGAAAAGCATATGCATATCCTATGAATGGTAAAGGAGCAAGAGAAGTATTAAGAAGAATTTTTTTTAAAATTTTTTTTTTATTTTTTTTTTTTTATTTTATTTTTATTTTTATTTTTAACTAGTTCGTGTTGACGCGTGGGCAGCCGTGCCCCGCGGAAACCGACTAGTATATTCTACTGCAAAGTTATTGCTCTTATTTCTTTTATCCTGAACAACTCAAGTGAATTCAAATAATTTTGTCCATTTAAGATGCCACATTTCATTGACACAAGGTGGAACACTTTATATAGCTGCACTTCTTTTTTAGTATCAAATGCTCAAATAATCAAGCATGGATAATTCAATTTAATCAATCGGAATTGGCAAAATTTAATGAAGAAAAGAAAAGATATGAAACAGGAAAACGCAAAAAAGAGCCAACTCCAATTCAAGTTCCACCTTTAGATGCCATTCCTGAAGAATGGAATAACTATTTAGAACCTTTAGAAGTTATTGCCAATTTCACAAATAACATCGAAGGCGATCTCATCCTGTAACAAGATGTTTATGTGCAATTTATTCTTGCAGAAGCAAAACTCTCAGCATTAGCACATCAAAACAACTTTGTTGCCGAAGTACTTTATGAAAGTTTTCATAATAGATTTAATTCAACTGCCTACTTGACGCTTTCACATTTGGCTTATATATTTACAAGTGTCGGACTAGATGAATTTAGATCGTTGCCCAATGATTAGGATAAAATGGCAACGAGGAAAAAGCTTAAGTCGAAGTTTCTTGAAATATCCAATGTATTATCGCAATATGAACAAAATTCTGATGTGTATTTTCTCCCCATAATCTTCGACTATTACTTGGATCAAGTAAATTTTGGCACTGGCGAGAACCCATTCACTTTTTGGAAATATTCAGCTTTTGAAAATATAACTTTAAACCATGTTAATGAAAGTAAACCAATACCATTAAAAAAATTTTCAGATATCGCTCTCTGCTTGATGTCATTGCCAGCAAGCGAGGCAATGGTTGATAGAGCTTTCAGCCATATGAAATCGATTTCTACTAAATACAACAAATCTATGCTTCTAGATTTGTTTCTAGCACTATCTTCAATTAAAATTGCTGCCAAATATCAGAGAAAGTATCCACTTGGTAAACCAAAATGAGCATCAATAATTTTAAGTTAATAAATTGAATTTTCATATTTAGTTTTTTATGTCGTAATTTAATGCTTATTTGCTCAGAATTTCAATCAGTTTAAAAAGTAAAACATGTTATTATTATTAATATCTAAACGTTGAACCATCAGTTGGTTGTCATAAAAGCATAGTTATAGTGGAGGAATGATGTTATTCATATGAAAGTTTTTTGTTCGTGGCAGTCGTTAATTGATAGGAAAAACATATCAATAATATCAAAACGTTGAACCATCAGCTGATTGTTATATAGGGAATAAAGGAAACAAATAATATTTGAAAATGAAACAAAAGAATACATTAATAACTCTTGATGAGTTTAATAAAAAGTGCTTATATTTTCGAATATAATATTATATCGGAATAACAATTTGATGTTCAATTGGATTTATGATGCATTCATTAAAATGATATGAATAAATATTAGTTTTTTTATTAACTTTTATTATTTAAGAAATATTGAGAAGTAACATACAAAAAGTTTGAATTAAGCCAATAATTCTAAAAAAAAAAAAAATATTGGGGAATACTTATCGCCCCCGATACTTATTGAACCCGGAGGTTAAGGTCAATATTGACCTTGTATCGTACATCAGAAAAAAAAGTTCGAAACTTTTTTGCACTTTTGCAAAAAATACCATGAGTAGCTACTCATAATTTTGAAAAGTTTTTTTAAAGCGGAATGATGAAAAAAAGGCAATTTAAAAAAATGCACTTTTTTCAAATCGAGTCTATATATATAATATATAAACGTTCATTTTATTGTCAGTTGAAATTGTAACAATATGTAAAATAAATTTATTACAGATTGTTTAGATAAAAAAATCATAGATTTGGGATATAAAATTATTTTTCATCCCGTGAAAAATAGTAAACGGTAACGGAGGAGGTTGTTGTCTCGAGTATTAAGATAATGTTGATTGATTGGAGTAAAAACATGTTGTACGTATTAGCTGATATTAATATCAACGGTCATGTAACTCCTTTGAAGTGGGATCTGAATATAACTACTCCAACCACGGGATGAATTACTGAAAATACCCAAACAAAATCCAGTTCAATTTCCAAATTAAAAAAAAAAAAAAAAAAAAAAAAAAAAAAAATAAAATAAAAATTATTTTTAAAAAACCATTTTTATTACTGTTATTATGAATGAGTAATTTATTCATCTTCTATTATTTCTGGATCAACTGGATAATTTTCTGTGAGTGGATGTCGATAAATATGAAAATTTGCGAGGGCAGTGCACATTAAATAATATATAGTTGAAGTCTTTCATGCTTCAGATGGAAAGGCACAAACATAATGCCACAAAGTGTTTTGAGCCTTCCAAACTAGAGTTCTAAGATAATTTTATCAAAGGAGACATTCTTGTTGCAATTTAATTGAGCTGGAGTATAATTTTGATTTCTATGCTTTTTGATAGGTAAAAACGGATTGAGGTAAAATATTTTCAACCATAATATAATCTTTATCAAAGAGTGCAGAAACAGGTCCTAAATTGTTTTATGGATTATTATATAAAACATAATTATTGATTTCATTAATAATTTTGTTTTTTGAATCTGTCTACTGAAAAATGGTGGAATCATGAGCTCTTCCTTTAAATAACCCTTTTATATCTACTGCCAATCCTTGAGGTCCAACTGTTACTTGCATTTTTAAGCAATGAAAGTGATGTTTACCTGATTAAAAGTTTTCTTTATCAACTTTTGGTTTTGGTAATCGTTGAACACGGCCAACGACAACTATAATACATTGAGGAAAATATCTAAATAAAGTTTTTTTGTATATTCTCTGACAGGGTATAGGCCTTACATTAGCCATAATTTTTTTCATAGCCATAAACTTTTTATTTTTATTGCCAAACTTATTTTAACATAAACTTTGATAAAAGATCTAATCGCTGTTTATGGTTATAATTTTCATTCATTACTGCTTCCATTAATAGTGTAGATTGTAGAAGTGAGAAAGCAAGATCTCATCTTCCTTGTTTTCTGAAATGGACTCTATTTTTATAAATAAAGAATTTAAATGAGAGACAATCTTCCATTTTTGAATAACGGCAATTGTTAATTGTCCATTTTGAAATTCCATTTTCTTCAAATGATTTGATATTGTTGGAATCGCTTAATGCAAAGTGGGACAAATTGAAGAACCCATGGATTTCTGATAACAGTCACACTTAACAAGATGTATTTAGTCTTCATAAATAAATACACTTTCAATTATTTTAGAGGAATAAATTACCAATTCTTCCAAAGTAAATGATGGATGTTCAAAAAGTGTATCACAAATTTCTGGTGCATATGTGAATGTTCTTGACAAACCAAAAACAATTACAAATGCTTCGCTTTTGAAGCATCTTTTGCAGATTTTTGTATTTTGCCTCTGCTTGACTTTTTAGTTTTTTGTGATTCAATACATTGATCCTCCGACCATCCCTTCATCAATTATAAATAATTTATATAAATTAAAATTATATTACTCTCAATTTTTGAATAATGATAAAAACTGAAGATAAAACTAGAGATATCATTCAATTTGAAATAATTAATTGAATCAACACATCATTGTTTCATCGAAAATATTAGAAAAATTGGATTCATTATGATTATAAACAATTGGATATAAAGAGTAACAGATAAATTTCTATAGATTTTTATCGAATTTATAAAATTATTTGTGAGATGATTATGCTTAAGTTTTTTCAACGTTATTAAAATATTTTCATACCTTTTATTGATGTTTGACAGTTATATATGAAATTAATAATTGAATCATAATATAAAAATAATTCATATCAAATGATGTTTAGAAAATTTAAACGCTAAAAAATAAAAATTTTTCTCCTTCTTTTTTCGTTTGTTTTTAATGAATACACAGTAAACAAATAAAAAACAATATATTTGTTTATATATATAATATAAATATGTGATTTATTTCATATATAATGATATTTTTAAAAAAATATTTATAAATCAAATTTTTGGTGGAATTTCTTTTCTTTGAATTTTTTATGATTATCATAAAAAATAAATTATTTTCTATAACTAGGAGAAAATGTCGAACAACCAACCTTTATATGCATCCTCATATACATTATCAACTTTTACTTCAAGCAGCATAGAAAGCTCAAATGAAAAGTGTATTCTTAACCCAATCTCAAGAAATTATCCAATTCCTGTTTTGGATTTAAATTCTTCTATTATTGCTAATACATTGGGAAAAAATCCAAGAAGGAAATTTAGTCCTGAAGAAGATGAAAGATTACGGTGTCTTGTGGCTACAAATGGACGGAAAAAATGGGAAGCAATTGCCAGAAAAATGCCAGGTAGAACAGGAAGACAATGTAGAGATAGGTATCAAAATTATCTCGTTCCAGGTTTTTTTAATGGTCAATGGACAAAGCAAGAAGATGAACTATTAATGAAAAAATACAAGGAAATTGGCTCGAAATGGTCAAATATGTCCAAGTTTTTTGAACATAGAAATGCAAATGCGCTGAAAAATAGATGGAATTATTTTATATCTCAAAAAATGAAAAAAGAAAATATTGAAAAAATCGAGTGTAATCAAAAAGGGAATGAGCCAAATGATGAAACAAATCAAGATCAAAAAAATAATGATAATAAAATTAATCAAACATGGCCTTTTGATTTTATTGATTTTAAATCAATAAATGAAAATAATGCATATGTTTTTGGAGATGAATGTTCTGAATTATGGATTTAATAAAAATATAAATAATTAAAAAAAAAATTTACAAATGATATAAGCTAACAAATAAAATTTTTAGTTTTTGAAGACGTTATAGATTTGTTGAATTTACAATACATTTAATAATATTATTGTAAAGTAAAATTATATTACAATATTTTTTTTTTTTTTTTTTAATTTGTTTAAAATATGAATAATAATTCCACATTTATGCCAGTTTCCAAATTTGGATATGACAATTTCATGAACATAAGCCTTGGCCTTTGCTTTATTAATTGTTATAAAAATTTCAAATAGCATTCAATTTTTCAATACCTTACTAATCAAAACGAAAATGGTGGATGCCATTGAAAATCTTTTTTTTTTTTTTTTTCTGATAATGTTAAATAAACTTTTTCTTTGCTCTAAATTCTTCATGAGCTCGTCTCTGGACCAAACAAGGTTGAAGTTTTTTTAATTTTTTTAATTTTTTTTTTAGAAAAAAACCTTTGGACTAAATATTATATAAAATATAAATTATTTTTTTTCTCATTTTAAAAAAACATGCGCAAAAAAATGTAGAGATTCAAATAAATATGCTTTTTAAGAATATAAGAATGATAATTTTTTTTTTTAAGAAAAACTTCAACCACATTTGTTCATAAAATGAGAATTTAGAAAAAAAAAGTATTGATACTTATATAGTTTTTATCTTGTAGTAATTAATTACTATTTTGGAAGCAATACATCCTTTTTATTTAATTTTTATTTTAATTTTTTTTTTTGCTTTCTTACTAATGTGAATCTTTTTATTATTATAACATGGAAAAATTCCAAAAATGTAAACAGAAAACTTCATTTTTTATTTTTTAAAATAATATTATTATGTTTTTTTTTTTTTTTTTTTTTTTTTTTTTGGTTATTAATAATTCAGACATATTATTTATAAGATATTCATTAATATAAATAGAGTATCAAGAAAAAGTGGACATCGTCAGGATAAAGTGGCCATCACTTAACTTTTTTATCTCAATATTTTGATAAGGAATTCAAAATTAAAATAAAATTCTCAGAAAAAAAAGAAGTGGGCATCGTGCTCCAAAATAAATTGATAGAGATTATTCAAATATTTTCTAAAGAATTTATTCAAATATAATTATATTTAATAACCAAAATAAGCATATTTATCTTATTTAATTTTGTAAAACGCAATGAAATTTATATAATATATAATAATTTATATAAAATATTATATTAAAATAAAGATATATATTGATATAAATAAAATATGAGCATATATTGCTATTTTAAAAATATGAAATATCTGAAAGTTTTTAATTGAAATATAAAGTTTTTAAAATTTCGCAAAAAGATCAATCACACGAAAACTGCCTCAACAGTTTAGATCCTGAATCCCAAAATCTAACTATAAAGATTTTAGAACCTTGTAGTTCTGAACAGACCTAAATTTTAGTTATCTCTATTTTCCGTTCCATGATAAGATACAACTATAAGATGAAAAGTGACCTTTGGAATAACACCAGTAAGATATGCTGCAAGTCCACACGTCGAAATTGCTGGTTTTAATGTTCGTTTCTGTTCAAAAGTCCGAGGATATCAAATTCAGAATAATATCTATGACCAGCATAAGAAAAAACAAAGATAAAAATCAAAAAAATAGCTTTAGAATCGAAATACCCTCATTTGAAACTCTTTAATAAAATTTTCTTTTCAATACTTTATAATTATTTATCATAGTAAAAAATGCTGGAAATCTCTTTGACGCCAAATCAAATGCTTATCTATGACCAGCATAAGAAAAACAAAGATAAAAATCAAAAAAATAGCTTTAGAATAGAAAGACCTTCATTTTAAACTCTTTATTTTTTTTCAATTCTTTATATTTATCCATCAGAATTTTTGACAACTATATTCAAACTTTGAATGTCTTATCAAAATATTGAGATCAAAAAGTTATGTGATGGCCACTTTATCTTAACGATGTCCACTTTTTCTTGATACTCTAATAAAAATACATGGTTGAGTATTTTATAAAAAACAAATATCCTATATATTATTTATTTCATAAAAAATTTAAATAATTAGAATACTTAACAATTGCTTGATTAATAATTATATCTGATGCTATGCAGAATTATTTATTTTCATTTTAAAGTCATTAGTTATAAAAAATATTTACTATGAAAAGATTTGAAAATCCATTGAATAAGGACATAGTATTTTAAAAGATTAATGACGATAATAGTGTTACAAATTTAATTAAATGCTGATAATTCAATACAATTGACTTACGATGATAATTTATAAAAAAAATTTAAAAGTAAAAACGTATTCCATAAAGGTTAACTAAAAAACCAGAAAATAGTTAACTCTTTTTTTATATATGGAATAAACATATTTCTTCATTAGAATTGCAATTCGGTTTAACAAATTCACGTTAATCCAATTTGAAATGAATTTGTTAAGCTCTTCATTAAATTCATTAAATTTGAATATGAGCTGATTAATGTCAAAAATGGTCAAAAAACTGTCATTGAAGGAGAAAAAGAAATTCAATTCAATGAAGAAGAGCCAATTGAAAAAGTTTACAAGTGATGTGCTGAGAATACAAACTTTTTCACATTAGTTATCACTTTGAGTAACAAAAGTGACTACATGATAATTTAATTCTTTTCATTTTGCGTTTGTTTCAGATGTGAAGAGAGAAATAGCGGTTTTAATAAGAAAACGGTCACTTTCAAACTAGTTAACATTCAGTGATTCCTACAAGTTATACACTTAAAAAAGAAAAGCAAATAAAATATTTTCTAACTGGGACAATAATTAAAGTAAGATTCAAAAGGCTTGGGACAAACTTTTTCAATGCGTAAAGGTCAAAATTTCTCATTTTAAAGGTCAATAAGTCCCAAGTAGTATGCAAGATTTTCAGAGAAACATTGAAAAAAATTGAATGTTGTCCCAAGCATTTTGAATCCAACTTTATATATTAAAACTAGGTTTGACTGTCCACAACTTTTTCAAAGGAGACTGTCCAAAAATCAACGTATTTTTTTACACCAGCTGTCCACAGTCCAAATCGGTCCATATTTGATATATCAATTCAATTGTGGACTGCCCCTCAAATTTTGAATTGATATTTGTTTTGATTTGAATTAGAAAATTTTTGATTTTTATCGGAATATAATTTTATTGTTTTTCAATATTTGATAATACTCATTTAATTGCTTTCAAAATTTTGGTCAACGTTTTTTCTTCTCCATTTTATTTTAAAAATCAATTGCTATCTTTGAAACATTTTGATTAATTAACTAAAGAAAAAACTATCCATCATTTTTGTTAGTGGACTGCTCTTTCAAATTTTGAGTATTTTCCGACCTAATATAGACGTAAATAACGATTTTCTGTCCAAAAAAAGTGACAAAAATAACGTATTTTTAAGAAAAAGTGAAGGTAGGGACAGTCATTTCACTGGACAGTCAACCCTAGTATTATAATTAACAAATATTGAATATATTTATTATATTTTATGAAAAAGTTTGAATCATTATCAAACTCTTCACTTTTTCTGTGCTTTGTTTAAAAATACGAATATCTCATTTTTCTACAATCGTTTTCAATACTCCTTAATTAACTTTTTTGATTCAGTGAAATCGACAGATTCGGTGAAATACTCAGACCTGCTGAATTGAATGAATTCCAATACATTCTTTGAGTTATCAGGAATGTGGTCAAAGAAGCAACCGTCACACTGTATTTTGAGTGAAATTCGCGAGTCAATGTAATTTCTTTTAGACTCGCTTTCATCAGCGCATTTAATGTTTTTTGAAAAATAGCAGTTGTTGATTTGAACAGTGTGTTGATTATCTTCTCCATCAAAGAATAACAATGTCTCTCCATGCCTGTTGTCAATTATATTTGAATTGGAAATGTAAACATATGAATCCTTTGAAAGTATGAAAAAAATTAGATTTTTATCGGCTTGTGATTTTGATATTGTGCACATTGCCAGAATAAAATAAATATCATAAATTCCTGTTGAATATATAAGCTTGCGATTTCAAAAATATAAGATATTTCTTATAATATCTTGCACTTTTTTTTTAAAAAAATATAATTAATGGCGCCTACTTTATTAAAATTTTAAAATATAGTCTCTGGAAAACCCCCCTACCGATGGAAACCCCCCTACTATTTTTATTCACCTATTTTTGACCTTTAATGGTGGCAAAAAGTACTTTGGAGGAAAACCCACATACCATTTTCTATTCAATTTTTCGATAAAAAAATTGAATAGATTGCATTTTTAAATACTAATATCTAAATATAAAATAAACATTTATTAAATAATAATAATTATTTTATCAAATGAACATTTTATCTATATGTATATATGATATTATGATTCTAACTCTTTTATATAGAGATTTGGTAGGGGGGTTTTACTCTAGACTATAGGTATTTAAATATTGAATGGATTGTCTCTAAAAGTAGGCCAATGAATATGATTTTCTATCTGCTACTTTTTGAAAAAAAAAAAAAAAAAAAAAAAAAAACGTTTATTTCACTTATCCTGTAAACCTCTTTCTTTTACTTTTTAAGAACACTGCTTAGTGTAAACATTTTTTCAGCACTGACATTAGTTGAAACGATACCAGTCAACTTATGCGGTGTGTATAATTCTTCAAGATACTTAACTTCTTCTGGTGTCAAAGTAACTTTTGTTGCTTTTACGGCAGATTCAATATGAGACTTTTTGGTAGCTGCGAAAACAGGAAAAGCTTTTCTATAAATAAGCCAAGCAAGTGAAATCTCTGACATTGAAACACCTTTCTTATTTGCCAGCTCAATCACTCTCTCGATGATTCCCTGATCTTGATCAGATGATTTCTCATACTTAGATCTGGCAAAAGTATCTTTTTCTGATCGTGTTGTTTGTTCACCTGGGCGTCTTGCAAGTCTTCCAGCTGCCAAGGGGCTATATGGAGTCATTGCAATATTTTCTTCATTGCAGAATGGAACGATTTCTCGTTCGTCTTCTCTCATGATTAAGTTATAATGTGATTGTATTGAGATAAATTGCTCCCATCCATTTCGACGAGCAATTTCATTTGCTTTTGCAATTTGCCATGCAAAACAATTAGAGACACCAATGTATCTTATCTTTCCTTTTTGAATGAACTGATGTAAGCTTTCCAAATATTCCTCAATTGGTGTCCTATAGTCCCACCAATGAATAATGTAAAGATCGATATAGTCAAATTGTAATCTTCTTAGAGAATTATTAAGACATTCTTCAACATAATCATATGTTTTCATATTTTGCTTTTCTGGAATTGATCCTTTTGGTACGATTTTGGTAGCAACGACAACATCTTCTCTTTTTGTTAACTCTCTTATGATTTTTCCAAGATATTCTTCACTTGTTCCATTTTGATAACCCATTGCAGTGTCAAAGAAATTGATTCCTTGGTCGAGGGCACATTTGATCACTTCTTTAGATTCTTCATAAGGTAATGTCCACGAGTGCTGTCCATTATTTGGATCACCAAAACTCATGCATCCTAAGCAAACTTTTGAAACTTTTAGATCTGAATTGCCGAGCTTTACGTATTCCATTTTAATAAAAATAATTCACTAAAACAGATTTTTTATTCAAATTTTCTTTTTTATTCAAAATATACGATTTTTTTATTCAATTTATACGATTTTTTTTTAAATTATTAAAAAATTCTCAATTTTCAATTATTAGAATTTGATTAAAATATATCAAATCATCTGATTTTGTAATTTTACATATTAAACTTATTTATTCTTTTTTATGAACATTTAAAGGATACGAAATTTTCTGAGATTTATTGATACATTCTGAAAAAGTTTGATGCTTTTTTTTTTTTTTTTGAATATATCTTTATCAATGTACATAACTAAGACAATAAAATGCAAAAATTTGGAGATTCAAATTAATATTTATATTAAAATGATTGCAGCAAACTTAATTCAATATTCAATAAGTATCATTTATATAAAAATATCATCAGATTTTGAAACTATTTAGAAAATAAATCAAATGTAATAAAATAAATCTAATAAGAAAAATTATTTTCAAATAATCAAAAAATTCATCAAATAATTTTAAAATAAAAAATTATCTCTTTATTCTTGGCTAATTTTATTTGTCTTAAATGACTTCGAATTTCAAAACGAAAGGAAAATCATTTGATGATCTGCCAACTCGGCATTCAAATTCTCCAGGTTCAACAACTCTTTCACAATTAGCGTTTACAATGCTGCATTCAGAAATCGGAACCTTTACAACAACACTTTTTGTTTCATGAGGCTTCAAAACGACTCTTTCGAAGCCTTTAAGTTCTTCAACAGCCCAAGTGCAACTTGTAATTATATCGTTGATATATATCTGGACAACTTCGACGGCTTCTCTATCCGAGTCATTCTTCAAAGTCACTGAACATTCGAGAGTTTCACTCTTATCATTACCAAACTTTTCTTTGTTCAATTTTGCAGATTCATAAATGATGTTGCTATAAGACAAACCGTAACCGAAAGACCAGCAAGGCTCGAATGTCATGTCAGCGTAACGATCCTGATGGCAACCGCGTGTAACATTGTAATAGATTGGCTGTTGGCCGACGTGATAGGGAATTGAAATAGTTAATCTTCCTGATGGATTAATGAGTCCGAAAACAGCATCGGCAAACGCTTGTCCGCCCATCTGACCAGGCGAGAATTGCTGGATGATTGCACGTGCGTTATTTCGAGCATTTGCTGGAATGACAAGCGGCTTTGATGAAATAATGTCAAGAATAAACGGCTTCCCTGTTTCGACAATTTTGTTTAAGAATTCAATTTGATCGCCCATCAATTCAAGCGTAGCCGTTGATCGTTCCTCTCCCCAATAAATTTCTCTATCGCCGACGACAACAACCGTCACATCGCTTTCTTTAACATAACGAAGAGCTGTTGGAAAATCAGATTTTTCGTCATGATCGATTGAAGAACCTCGACAATATAAAACTTCGCCATTTGTGAAATTGTTCTTCATTCCGTCGAGAACAGTCTTGCAGTTCTCTCGAGCAGGTGGTGGACAATCTTTCGTCTGCTTGGTGCCGGCTGCCCAATCGCCATTCATCGCCAACGGATGGTCAGCATTTGGACCAACGACGGCGATCTTTTTCAATTTGTTTTGATCGAGAGGAAGAAAGTTGTCTTCATTTTTAAGAAGAATTAGTCCTTCGCGTGCAGCTCTTAGATTTGTGTCAAGTGCGTGTTGCGTCCTCAAGACAGCTTTCTTTGAATCCGGAAATCGATCATCTTCAAAAAGGCCAAGTTTGAACTTCATTCGAAGAATTCTCGAACAAGCTTCATCCACATATTTAATATCAAGTTTACCATTCTTTATAGCTTGAAGACAACCGTCATAAAATTCAGGTGTTGCCATTATCATGTCATTTCCAGCTTCAAGCGAAATTTTGGCAGCTTCTTCGAAGTCTTTGCAAATTTTTTGACTGTGAACAAGATAGCCGACATTGTACCAATCAGTGACAAGGAGACCTTCAAATCCCCACTGCTCTTTAAGGACCTCTCTAAGAAGCCACTTGTTGATGGTCGATGGAAGACCATCAATCGATTGATACCCTGTCATATAAGATCCGCAACCAGCTTCACATGCACGTTGAAATTGTGGCAAAAAATAAGAGAGAAGTTTCCGTTTGGATAAGTCGGCTTCTGAAGCATCTCGGCCTCCAATTGTTTCTGAGTATCCAGCATAATGCTTTGCCGTTGCCATGATTTTATTGGGATCACCGGAAAGACCGTTCTTGCCTTGGTAACCACGAATCATTGCAGATGCAAAACGGCCAATTAAATATGGATCTTCACCAAAGGTTTCACCAACTCGTCCCCAACGAAGATCACGAGCGATACAAAGAACAGGTGAGAATGTCCAATGTGTTCCATTGTATCTCATTTCTTGGGCTGTAATAGATGCTATTTCTTCCATTAATTCATCATCCCACGAACCTGCCATTCCTAGCTGCGTTGGGAATAGAGTGGCACCATCTATAAAGGAAAGGCCGTGAATGGCATCAATACCAAAAAGTAATGGAATTTTTAGTCTGGTTTGCCTTTGAATTTCAATTGGCTTCTTGGCTGCATCACCAATAACAAAGAGAAATGATCCAACATGCATGTCTTTGATAGCTTGTTCACATGGACCATGCATAAAACGAAGTAAATAAGGTTTGGGATTGGCCCATCCTGGTAATTGAACTAATTGACCAACTTTTTCTTCAACGGTCATTTTGCTCATCAAGTCTTTTAGTCTTTCTTCGATAGGTTGCTTTGGATCTAGATATATATCAGTCATTTCGTTGATATCTCAAAATAGTAGATTATAAAATAAAATAATTGTAACGCGTTTTTTATTTTTAATATTTTTATTGATTTACAGGCATTAATCATAATTTTAAACAATTTATATTTTTTAAATATACTTAAAAAATTATAAATTAATTTTGTTTAAATATTTATATTTTAGTTAATGAGTTATCTCTATTTTTTCAAATTAAATGTGAAAAATAAACTTCATAAAAAGAACTTTTTGAAAAGAATAATCTACGGAAATATTCAATGCAAATTCAAAAGATAAAAATAGAATTATTGAACTCCAAAAGGAATATATAATTTCCCAAATAAAATGGATAATTTATTTTTTTTTAATATGAAAATAAAAAAATCAATTTTAAATGAAAACTTTATATATTAAAATTTTGATTAGATAAAAAAAATATTAATTTGCTCTTTTAATCTTCAACAATTTTTTGGTTAGGCATATTTGGAGGTACTTTACAATCTAAAAATAAAACCGTTGTAAATTCTCCGGCAATACAAAATGAAACATTTTCTGATATATGAGTTTTCGATGGATGATGTGCAGAAGAATGATTATTTTTCTTTGATAACATAAGTTCGCCACTATAATTCCACCCGCATGAAATAATTTTACCATTATCAGTTTTGAACAATGAATGTGAATAACCAGCGAAAACTTCAACAATTTTATACTTCTTTAAGAATTTAATTTCTGTAAACTTTTCAACTTCTTTGATTTTTTTAGGCATTCCAAGATTGCAATAAGTATTTTTTCCAAATCCATAAACTTTTCCTTTTTTTGATACAATTAGACAATGATGAAATGAACCTGAGACATCAACAAAAGTTTTCTCTGAGAGTTCACCAATTTCATTAAATTGTAAAATTCATGTTTTAGGATATGTTGACATAAAAGCACGCCCACTCGATCCAATTGCTATAATAAAGTCATTTAAACAAGATATTATAATAACCTCTTCACCATCAGGAAGTGATGTTGCCTTAAGTGCTGATTCTGGGTTATCAAAAACTGATTTTGAAATTATTGTAATTCCTCCTTCAGAATCTACAGCCACAGAAATCCTTCGACCACCAAAAATGTATTTTGGGATTTGACCATTTAAATTCAGAAAAAGTGGTTCTTTATCTATATAACAATAACATAATTTTTTTTGATCATATGAATCTGAAACTAAATAAATAGTATAATATACACCACAAACTGCCGAAATGAATTGATATTGGCTACCGCTCTCTTTTTGAATAAAAACTTCTGTTTCTTTTTTAAGTATTTTTTTCGGGATCAAGGGGCTTATTCTTCCATCATTATTATCTCCTTGGGCATATGCTTTTCCATCTTTTTTGATCCACACTGAATGATTACCAAATGTTGAATATGATAATAATGACGTTACATCAATATTTGAATCTAAAGGAGGACCAATAATAGGCAATTCATATGTATTTTTATCATTTGATATTTTTCCAAATTGGAAATATTTGTTAAATCCTGCTACTTTCATACAAAGCTAATATAAAATCGAATGATACTAGGATGATTTAATAATGGCTTTAGTTATAACGTTTCAGAGTAGTCATGCGTATCTTCATCTACCATACATGATTTTCATAGTATTTATCATTCATTTTATTCATTACTCGATATACATGGAAACATTGTTGAATAAAGGAAGCCAATCATGTATCCTGATATATCAACATTTAGGTCATTATGAATGATTTGTTTTAAACCAGATTAATTAAAAGTCCTGACTATCCAAGAACTTTTAATCCAGGAGCTTTTAATCTTGCAATTGCATACATCATATCAATTTGATTTGTTGCTCACGCAAGAATAAAATCTGGTGAATACAATTGGACTTTACAAAACTCATAATGAATTCAAATTTTTTTTTTTTTTTTTTTAAAAAAATTATTAAAATAATGAATTTTTTATTCTGAGCATAATTCCAATTATTATCAATAATGATCAATTAATCACCATATTTGTCCAAATATTTTTCAGACACCTGTATTGTAACGAACTTACTTACGAATTTGTTAACAAATAAATCATTGAAATGAATAATTTATTCCATTTTAGAGAAGAATTTTTAAGATTCTTATTCTTGATTTTTTTGATTCATATTCGCAAGATATCTTTTGGCTTCACTCAGATCAACTTGTCCTGATTCAGATCCTATCTCAATCGCCTTTTTGTAATATTTAATGACTTCACTCTCATCATATGAACCTTCTCCTCTTTCACGAAGTTTTGTTGCATACTCAACCATGGATTCCTCGTCTCCACTGTCTGCTGACTTTTTGTAATATATAAGTGACTCCTCTTGATTCGGCTCAACTCCAAAACCCGCTGAAAGGCATCTCGCATACATTCTCATTCCAAACGAATTTCCAAGATCACCACACATTTTGTAATATCTCGCTGCTCTAACTTTGTCTTGTGGCAGAAGTGTGCTTCTACAAAGGACGTCCCCATAAAGTCCAAGTAATTTTGCGTCTTTCAAGAAAACTCCTTTCTTCAAATACTTTTCCATATCCGAAAGTTCTTCTGATGTGCTTTTCTTGTTTGCTATGTTCATAGAATAGAAGAACATTGCATCCGTGTTACCATTTTCTGATGCATATTTTAGATATTTCATTCCTTCTTTGAAATCTGGTTCAATACCATTCGCTGAATCTCCTTTAATCAGCAAACGACCAAGATTTTTGGCTGATAACATTGATCCTTCTTCAATTCCTCTCAAATAATATTTGATGGCTTCTTTTGTATCAATTTCTGTACCTTGTCCATCATGATAGCAAGCTCCAACATTATTAATTGCTATGGAGCATCCCATGCTAGCTGCAAGTTTCTTATATTTGAATGATAATTCAAAATCTTTTTCAAAATTTGGAATTCCTTGAGATAAATAATATGCATAAATAGATATTCCAGTTGGATCATTGTGATCAAATGAATGTTTGATAAGACGGAGACCTTCTGTGATATCCTTTTCTTGACCTCCAGTTTCATCAATCAATGAGCTGCCATATCTTGCACAACCACTCAGGTTCCCTCTATCACACGACTTTTTGTAATATTCAACTGCTTTAACTGCATCTTTATGAGTGCATCCAATACCAAATTCAAGGAAATTTCCATAAAGAGACATCGCTTCACTGTCACCGCGTTTGGCGGCACGTTCAATGTACTCGAATGATTCCTTGAAATTACTTTTTATTTCACAAATTTGGTTCTTCTTATTTTTCATGCAAAGTTGACCATATACAACCATACCTCTCAAATTGCCCATATCACTCGATTCTTTGCTCAGTTCTTTAGAAAGTTCATAATTTATGTTTCTATCTTTAGTTGATGTTTCAATATCAAATGTTTCTCTTGATAAAATATCCTTCGATAAATAAACTTTGATGTTCGAACTCTCATAAATGGAAGATATTTCATTTATCATAAAACATGATTTCGTTTCACAAATGTTTTTTGAATAATATTTAATTGCTTCAACATTCTTATTCTTAATCGATTTTTCAAGATATTCTTTACCAATTGTTTTGTTCATTGGAAAATTGTTTTTTCCTTCAATCAATGATGTTGCAATATAAAACAATGATGATGGATCACAAAATTCACAATCAATAAATGATTGTCGACATTGTTCATCAAGTTTTGTAAACAATGATGACTTCTCTTTTGAAATGTAGCTGAAACTCCGTCGTCTTTTGATTGTCCTTTTTTGTGGAGAACTGTCTTCTTCATATTTATTATTCTTTTCTTCTTCATCTAAAATTTTGTTGTAATGACGAATGGCTTCTACATTCCCTTCATTTGACGATAGAATGAAATATTTGATCGACTTTTCTTTATCATGATCAACATATTTCCCTTCTTCTAGAAAACATCCGTATAAATACATACCTCTTGTACTTCCTTTTTCTGATGAAAGTTTGATATATTTTATACCTTCTACTTTTTGCATAATTTCTTCTCGTTTGAGTAATATTTCACCATAATTACACATTGCATCTGCATCGCCTTTTTCAATCGCCAATTGAAAATATTTGAGTCCTTCATCTTTGTTTGCTGCAACTCCATCACCTTTGAAAATAATTTCTGCATATTTATTCATTGAAGATGCATCACCTTTGTCTGCCGCTTTTTTATAATATTTCGATGCTTCTGCTTTGTCAATTGGAACTCCATCACCGTTAGATAGCATATAACCGCAATTTTTTATTGATAGAATGTGACCTTGTTCTGATGCTCTTTTGAAATATTTGAATGCTTCTGCTTTATCAACCCCAATTCCATTACCTTGGAATAGTATTGAGCCATAATCACTCATCGCACCAACATGGCCTTTATCTGCAGCAATTTTGAAGTATTTGATCGATTCATCTTTTTTAGTTTCATCATATTTGAACAATGTGCATGCATAATGATAAATAGCATTTGTACTACCACTGTCAATCGCCATCTTAAAGTATCTATTTCCTTCTTCCTTGTTGGCTGTAACACCATTTCCAATATATAAAATAATTGCATAACTACTCATTGCTTCAATGCATCCATTTTCGGCAGCTGTTTTAAAATATTTCATAATTTCTTCATTGGCCACTGATCCGTTTTCAAAAAATAAAGCAGTAGCTAACTTTTCAGCTGCTTCATTATTGCCTCGATCTGTTGCCATTTTGAGATATTTGATTCCTTCCTGTTTATTAATGTCAACTAAAATACCTTTGTATAACATACAACCATAGTACATCATTGCTGTTGTATTACCTCTATTAATTGCCATTTTCAAATATTTTTCTATATCTTCATCAAATATTTCTTTTGTATATATAAAGTCTGCATAAATATTCATGGCATCATCATCGCCTCTATCAATGGCCATCTTCAAATATTTCAGTGCTTCTTGTTTATCAACTGGAATTCCATTTTTTCCATAAAATAGCATATCAGCACAATTACACATTGCGTCAGTATTTCCTCCATCAATGGCCATTTTATAATATTTTATTGCTTCTTCTTTATTACCTCCAATTTCTTTTCTGGTCATTAATTCATTTGCATATCTGACCATTTCTGCTGTGCTTCCTTTTTCAATTGCAAGTTTGAAATATTTGGTCGATTCTTCTTGATCTGATGGATTTTCTACATTTTTTGATAAGAAGAAGGCATAATTAAGCATTGCATTTATGTTTCCTCGATCAACTGACATTTTTATATATTTAAAGGCTTCTTCTTTGTTGATTGGAATCCCTTTGCCATTGTAAAGCATTACAGCATATCGATTCATTGCATCTGAATCTCCTCTCTCAATCGCTTTCTTAAGAATTCTGATAGCTTCTTCTCTATCTGTCTCTGCATATTCTTCGTATTGAAGCATCTGAATATAAATTGTTAATGCACCATTGTTTCCTTTCTCAATCGCAAGTTTGTAATATTTGATCGCTTCCTCTTTATTTACTGGAACTCCTTCTCCATATCGAAGCATTTTGGCATAATTTATCATTGCAGTGCTGTCTCCTTGTTCAATAGCCATCCTATAATACCTGATCGCTTCTTCTTTGTTAACTGGAACATGATCTCCAACTTGAATCATGAGACCATAATTATTCATCGCACTACTGTTTCCTTTATCAATCGCCATCTTATAATATTTGATCGCTTCTTCTTTATTAACTGGAACTCCATTGCCATGGTTAAGCATATAAGCATAATTGCTCATCGCTTCACCATTTCCAAGTTCAATTCCTCGTCGGAAAAGTTTAAGAGCTTCTTCTTTATCAACTGGAATATCATCACCCAAAAGAACCATATCACCATAACTTGCCATTGCATCTGGGTTACCACAATATGCGGCCATTCGAAGATATTTAGCTGCTTCTTTCTTGTTTTTCTCAACTCCTTCCCCTTTCAAAAGCATCATACCATACCGATACATCGATTCAATATGGCCTTCTTCAATTAATTTCTTCAGATATAAAATAGAATCATCTTTAGATTTTGTATCATCTATCATTTCATTTGCATATTTGAACATCGATTCAATATGACCAAGTCGAGCTCCTTCTCTCAAATATCGTTTTGATTCATCTTTATTGATTTCAATTCCTTCTCCTTTCTCTAATATCATAGAGTAGTAATAACATGCTTTATTATATCCAAAGTCTGCCGACTTCTTGATATATTTATTTCCTTCTTTGTTGTTCGAGAGGTCTTCTTTCATTATTCGACCATATCGAAACATCGATTTGATATGACCTTTATCAATGGCTCGTTTGAAATATTCCAGACTTTTTTCTTTGTCCACTGGTTGTCCTTTGCCTTTGTATAGCATTTTGCCATATTCATACATCGATTCTGCATTTCCTCCTTCAATTGATTTTAAAAAATATTTTATAGACTCTTCATATTTGTTCTTTTTCTTAGAAATTTTACCAAGAATCATTGAATATTCTGATTCATGTTTTATTAATTTCTTATCTGCTATTTTTTTGGCTTTATCAAAATCTTGTGGAATTATTTTTCCTTTAATAAACATCTCACAATAATAAATTATCGATTCAAGAAAATCTTTTTCAATAGATTTTTTAAGGTATTTCAAGCCAATTTGCGTGTTTTGTGGAAAATGTTCTCGTCCTTCAATCAATGATATTCCAATATCAAATTGTTTTGATGGATATTCTCCAGCTTCATCAACAAGTTTCTTGCCAATTTCATCAAGCTTTGCATATTCCTTGTATGGATAAGTTAAAGTTTTATCAATATTCATGATGATATCATTCTTTTCTTTTTCAATTATTTGAACTTTATTGAAGTCTTTGTATAGATCGAAGTAAAAAACATTTTTTGTTGGATCAAATGAACTTTTGTATTCCCTGATGTAATTGACATATTTCATGAAGTCTGTCTCATTCACTGTTTCTGTAATGAATCCACGATCATTCAAAAGTCGATCCAATATTTCATCAAATGTTGGACGTTTATCGGCTTCTTGTGACCAACAATCTTGAATCAATTTTACATATGATTTTGGGATATTGATTCCGATGTCTGGACGTTCTCCTTTCGTAACTTTCACTGGGAGTAAGTAAAAGTTTACTTTGTCGAATGGTTTTAGATTTGTCATGAGTTCATAAACAATAATGCCAAATGCATAAACATCACCTTTTTTTGTGTATTCTGCTTTAGACCAAATTTCCGGTGACATATAAATTGGTGTCCCTTTAACTTCAAACATCGATTTCATCGTCATTGATTGTTCGTTTTTGTGGCACACTTTTGAAAGTCCAAAATCAGCAACTTTTGGAAATAAATATTCATCAAGGAGAACGTTTTCTGGTTTTAGATCTCGGTGAATAATGTTGTGTGAGTGTAAATATGACATCGCTGATGCAATACCATACATAATGATCAGTTTGTATGTCATATCTATTTTTAATGAAGAATCTGAATATCGTATTATATTTAATAGATCTTCCAATGAACCATTTGAAGCATATTCCATAATAATAACAGGCTTCGGTTTCTTTTTGAAATCAAATGGATTGTAAAATATGAATTTAAGAATAGAAGGATGATTGAATTTTGATAAAATGTTAACTTCACGAGAAATGTCATGAAGTTGACTGACTGAATTGCGTTCAATTTTGTTGATAGAAATTTTGGCTACAACAATTTTCCCTGTTTTCTTGTCTTTAACTGTGAATACTTTCCCAAATGAGCCTGAACCAATCTTTTTTTGAAGAATAAAATCGTCGAGAACATAATTTTGATCTGTCTTCAACTTAATATTCTTATTTGTCGTTTTCTTCTTTGAATTAATGTCTTGACTGCTCATATTATCTACAAAAAAAAAAAAAAAAAAAAAAAAAAAAAAAAAAAAAAAAAAAAAATTAAAAATAAAATCTACCAAATATATATTCAAAAATTCAAATATATATTCAAAAATTCAAATTTATGAATAAATTCTGAGTATGACACTTTTTTTAATTGAAATTGTCTCCAAAATACTATTCTTTCATGTGTATGGCAACTTCGAAATAACGTATTTTTATGTTAATTGTTTTAAAATTATCTCACAATAATATCTATATTTTAATTTATTTTACTTTTTAATTTAATTTTTATACTATTAAATAATATATATTAATATAGGGGATTCAACCGTAAAAAAAGTGACACATTTTTAAAACTTCAATATTTTTTAATAAAAATATTATCATTTTGTAGATAATTTGCTAAATAATCGAGCATTAATTTTTGGAAAAAAATTGTCTATCATGTCATGAAAGGGAATGGATTTTTTAATTGAATGCTTTTCTTATATTTTTTATTTCACATTTCAAACTCAAAAAAAATTTTAATATAGTTGGTGGACATAATTATGTTTTTGGGACATAATCATGTTTGCTCAACTTTTTGAATGGTACACAAAAATAAAACACATTTTTCTCAATACTTTTTAAAGATAATTTGATAATATTATATACTTTATTAATGTATTTTATGTACATCATTATTTAATTAAATGAGCTATTATATTTGTGATTTATATGGAATTTTGCCATTAATGTAAAAAAAAGTCAAAATGCTTATTTTATTCTCAATAATTGAAACTTGGGATTTAATAATAATATCATTAATTCATAATCAGTAATGATATAATTTTATCAGATAATTGATATCTAAAAACTTTCATATAAGAAAATTTTGATGCACAAAATAAAGTTAAAAATCATATCACTTTTTTGTTTTTTTCCAATAAAAAATAAAAACTTTTAAATTTTTATTTAAATATTTGATATAATGCATATAGTATAATGATATTGAAAGAATAAAATTGGCGGTTCTACTCAAGATCTATTACCTTAATGAAAAAGAGTAACTTCTGAAATAACTTAAAAAGACTTTCAATTTTAGACATTGAGAAATTATTTTCATTATTTTAATAGTTCTTCTATACTTACCTAATATTTATTGATTAATTGCTATTTTTAATGCTATTATAATAGAAAAAATAAAAAAGTTAAATTTGTATATTTCTTAGAAAAACCTGAAATCTTGATGGGCAACAATGATTTTTAGAGGATTAATAATATATTTCATTGTATGTGTTATCAAATAATGTAATTCTGAAATCATATCAATTATGCATGAGTGATTTATGAATGATTTTGAATGAAAAAAAGAAAAATGAAATTTTTCCAAGATTGATTCTTTTTCAACCATATTATTGTATTTAATATATTATATGCATCATATAGATGATTAATACTGCATCTAATTTGAAATAAAATAAACTCATTTTTCAAAATTAGTAATTTTGTATGAATGATTTTTGTCATATTTTGAAAACACTTTTTCTTTTTATATAATTATTATTTCAATAAATTTTTTTCTAAAATATAATATATACATTATATTCTAAAATAATAACTATGTTAGAGCAAATTAAAACAACCTTTTTTTTATTGTAAAAGCATGAAATGTGATATGAAATGAGTTTTTTGAGTAGTGAAATGAAAATGAAACCATTTTTTCTAATTATCTATTTTATTTCAATAAATAATAATGATACATTTTAATTATAGATGAAAAGTAAATTATAATTTTTTTCAAATAATAAAAAAATATTCAGAAATTAAAAATTCGATATCATATTTATGATCAAATTTAGTTTGATAAAAGTGAATGAAAATCGGGGAATAGAATGTATCCAATATGATATTAATTGTTCTACAATTGTTTTTTTAAAAGTCCAATTTGAATATATAGAAATGATGTGAAAACATAATTATGTCTCCAAAACAGAATTATGTCCACTAACTATAATAGAGTTTATCCAAATTCCAGTTATTTTAAACCAGATTAAAAAAGGCAGATGCATTCATATCATTTTGTTCTAGTATTTTTTTTTTATTTATTTCTACGAATTGACAGTTATTTTTTTATCTTCAGATATCATATTTCACTTCTAAAAATTATCAATGCCAATGCTTTTATTAATACATTAATATTGTAAAGCCAACTTTTTGGATTATTTTTTTTAGTTTAAATAATAAAGATTAGAATTAAAATATTTTTACATTAAAAATGATATTATTATCACCATAAAATATCAGTTGTGAATCATGAAAAAATGTGCGATATTTCTTTATAGATTTTTATAATTGATGTTTGATATGATTTGAATCCTTTTCTAAATTCATTAATTTCAAGTATTTTATCATTGAATTATAAGTTTTTGTTTATGAATTGAATAATTATTCTATTGTATTTAACATGAATTTTCTTTTTTTGGTTCATAAATTATGAATTTTTCATATAACATTTCATGCCAACTTTCTTTTATTCCCTTTCATGACCCTATAGATATTTTTTTATTATAAGATATATTTTAGAATTAATAAATAATGGAGATATTATTTTAATAATAAAATAAACAAAATAATTAATTTTTAATTTTTATTCAATTTTTTGACACTTTACAAACGGTTGAATCCCCTATATATTAATATACAATGGTTTATAAAAAGTAGCAGCGTAATAAAAAGTGGTAACACTTTTTTTTTTCAAAAAATTTTTGCAAAATAAAAAATCGATTTTTTTGAAAGACCTACTGAAGATAATTTTAACAAACTATATCAATATATTTATCATTTAGTATATAATATATAAAAGCATAATAATATCATATTTCTTGTATAATGATAGAGTTTTTCATTCTAGAATTAAATAAATTAAAAACAAATTATCCCATACAATTCAATGCAATACTACAATCTAATTATATAAATATATCCTATATATACTATAGTATTATATTATATAATAATATTGCTTTATGTTACTTTAATTATGCAAAATAATTCAAAAAACTTTTTTTTTTAAGACCGTTTAAAATATATATATCAAAAAAATCTTAATTATCTGGCCTTCATATTTTTCAGATTATTAATATCTATCATTTATTAATACATACTTATATGCTGTTTCTAATTTTGAAAATAATATAATGAGCGAACATGTCGTGGGGTTAATTGAATGAATTATTTAAATTTTGAAACATTTCAAATACTTTTATATTTTTTGGAAAATTAAAAGAATAAAATATCAAAACAATTTATTCATCAACAAAGTTTCTTTCCAAGTATTATCAATATATAATTTAAATTAGCAATACCTTAAAGAATCTATAAAAATGTCCATTTTTTGCATATTTCCCACAAATTATTTCAATTTTTATCAAAGGCCGGATTTTACGTAAATATATACATTAAAATATAGTTTATTGTGATCATATACAAGAAAAACAAACAATCCTTGATTTAAATGCAATAAAAAAGTTTTTTTTTTTAAGGAAAAAACAACGCGTTGATGGTGGCAACATACACTCTATAATGAACTTCGTGTTGATCCTTCAGAACATCCAGTATTATTGACAGAAGCCCCAATGAATCCTAAAGCTAATCATGAAAAGATGATTCAATTGATGTTTGAAACATTCAATGTTCCTTCTTTCTATGTTGGAATCCAAGAGGTTCTTTCTCTTTATTCTTCTGGAAGAACGACTAGCATTGTATTTGATGCAGGTGATGGCGTTTGGCATACTGCTCCTGTTGTATTTTATATAATAGCTTAAATTTTAATTCATTTGTAGTTTTGTCTTTGTTTTTAAAAGATTTATAAGAACAAAATTTAATATTAATTTCATGAATTCATGACAAATATTTTCATAAAACAGAAAATTTAAGAAAAGTGCATTTACTGAATATAATAGTACTAGAAAATTCAGATTTATCTCTCATTGCTAAAAACTTGTTGTCTTTCATGACAAAAAAGGATTGTTCAACCGTAACTTTTGTGTATAAAAGTGTAAAAATACAACCTTTGCTTCGCTGTGGTTCACACATTCTACAAAGTTAAGAGTATCGATATCACAAACAGAATCATTCATTCCACCAATGGAAATTGTACTCTCACTAATACATTCGCTACAAACCCTAAATTCAATGATACAATATGCTTGCTCATCCATACGAATAGCCGAAGATACAAATTCAACTAGGTTGCTTGAAAAGTTCGAATATGTCATGTCAACTTTTCGAGAACTTACATGAAAAACATCTTCTGTGTTGGGATAATTTTGCTGCTTCTTTTGGACATTCTTAGTAAGAAGAAAATCTTCTTCTTGTTCGTCCTGTTGATGCCAGATGAGAGATGCAAACAGCAGTGCCTATTCCTGTGGCTCCTGTTGATGATGATACACGTGTATAACAGGTATTGAAACCTGTTTCAAGTATGCTGACATCTCCAATATGAAAGCCATAAAAAACTTCACCATGATCACCGACAGAATAGCAATTATAAAATGAGCGGGATTCGAGAGAAAGATCAACTTCGAATTCCTTTGAAGATGGAATATTAATGTTAACTGCTCCACCATTTAATTTTTCTCAAGTACAATGACAATTTCGAAACATGAAGCTTTCAAATATATAATAATTCCCTTCCATAATATTTGGTGAAAATCGTTTTAAAATCACTTGGCCTTTGGCTTCATATGTAGATTCAACTCGAATAAATCCACCAATTATATTGTTAAATGTTATTTTTGTGATTTGGGCCTAGACTTGTTATTTTGAGAATCGATATCAAAAACGTCACTTTTTTACATCTGATACTCGATTATCACTTTTTATGCCTGACTTTTTTTCTTCGAGGTGACGATGTGCTCATAAAATACCGATATAAAAATAAACGTATAAACAGAAATAAATTTTTTTGGCAAAAAGAAGAGCTTAAAACAAAGCTTGATATTTTTCAAATAATATAAAGTTTATAAACTTTAAATATAATTTGTTTCTTATAAATGATGGCACTTTATTACAAATATATAATAAATGATATCTTGTATTTGTATAACTAGAAAACTTGAGAAAACTAAAAAAATCAATCAAAATTAGTTGAGGTTTTATTCGATTTTTTGAGATTTAAATTGAATTAATTCAAAGTTTTAATCAGAAATTTATATAATAAATCAAAAACAAATCAGAGATGTTCAAATGGATGAATGCTATGATTATAATAAGAAGATATTTATTGAAACCATTTTCTCAAGTTTTCTAGTTATACAAATACAAGATATCATTTATTATATATTTGTAATAAAGTGCCATCATTTATAAGAAACAAATTATATTTAAAGTTTATAAACTTTATATTATTTGAAAAATATCAAGCTTTGTTTTAAGCTCTTCTTTTTGCCAAAAAAATTTATTTCTGTTTATACGTTTATTTTTATATCGGTATTTTATGAGCACATCGTCACCTCGAAGAAAAAAAGTCAGGCATAAAAAGTGACAACTAACAAGACAACTCTATTTTCACCTAATAAATGCATATAAAATACTATTTAATTCATATACATAATGTATTTTCAATTAATACTTAGTATTAATCTCATGTATAGTTTATTATATCTTTTGAATATTTAAAATTCAAATATAAAAAGTTTTAATAAATATTTGAAAATTTCTTTTGAATTTCAAAGTTTGAAATAGTATTTCCACTTTTATCTTTAATAAGGTGGTATATCATAACTATGTTACTTTATTTTCTTTGTTATTCATGAAGATAATGTTGAAAAATCAATTTGAAAAAAATTTTCACAATATCAATCATCATTTCAAAGTTTATATTTATTGTTGATACTAAAAGATTAAATAAATTTTATACAGAGTGTTGCTGTTATTTTGCTGTTATCTTTCCATAATTAATTTTTATTCCTTTTTATATATAAAATAATTGAAAAAAAAAAAAAGATTTGTATAAGCAATACATCCAAATGATTATTATATTTGTTTTTCAATTGTAAATACATTTTAAACAAATTTCATTTGGTATTACTTTGATATTTTTATCAAGACTCAGATTGCTTTGATTTAATTATATATTAAATATTTTTTATAATAATTTCAAAAAGATTAAATAAGCTATCTTCTATATTAGTACCAGAAATACTTTGAATTTTAACTACTAATTAAATTACATTTGTATTTTTTTTTAATGATTAACTATCATATATAAAATTTTCATATTAACTTTTTTATTATCTTGATTTTGCTAGATATTATTGTATCAGAAACATTTACACTATAATTCAAATCAACATATCATTTATCATCTCGTGATTTGATTATTCTTGACTTTCTCAATTTCATCAAAAAGTGATCGAATTTTAGCTTTGTACGGAAAAATTAAAATTGTTTGATTTCGGGCCATTCATATGCTTTAAAAATTTGCTTTTTTTTTTTTTGTTGAATCATATATTTATTAAAGAAATGTATCATCAAAACATTTAGGTGCAGATGCATTACCAAGTGAATAAATTAAATTGTAATTCAGATCGTATTACATAAAATGGTTCAGGGTATTTAACACTCTTAAATTTCACTATTTCTTGAATTGTTAAATGAATGAAGAATCATTCTGGTTAGCTATTAAAAATTATTATATAATCTATTGATATAAATTTTGTGGTTATTATTGTAATTTCTTTGAACAGTTTAAAGAAAATCATATTTATATTTGAATGTAGCTAACGTGCTTTCAATAGACACGGAGCATTTCAGTAGACCCGGAGCACTAAATTTTATTTTTATTATTTTTCATACAATTTAATTATTTTATTTAATATTTGATGATAAATTATATAAAAATTATTATTTTACATTATAATTTTTGTTAAATATTATTTGTTTTACTTTTTTGATTTGGAGATATTTGTAAAATAGTGAAAAATAAAAAAAATTCTGATCGAAATATTTCTGATCATATTTGGTTTTCTTTTTTATAAAAAACGATCAAATCATGGCCAATTTATGCTAAATTGACCTTGCTCAGGGTCTACTGAAATGCTCCGGGTCTATTGAAAGCACGTTATTTTGAATGATATTTAATTTTTCTGATAAAAATAAAAAAAATATAGTATTTTACAAAATGAATAATTAGAAAGAAATATCCATAATATTCAGATTATTTTGGTAAAGAAATGGATATATTCGATTTTCAATCAGATATTTCTATTTTTTTATTTTAATTCAATATTTTTTATTTGAATGCTTATCCACTTTAGCTCAGAAAAAAAAAAATAAAAATTGAGAAAAAAGCAAAATTTATTCAATATTTTGAAAGCCTTAAGAAAATATCATTTTTTTTTTGAGACCATGCATAGAAAAAGTTTCCAAAGTATTCAATTTGTCTGTTTTCCTTGATCAGTACCTGTATAATATAATTATTTGGAAATTAGTTAAATTTAGAATCAAAAACAGAGTAAACTTGATTTTTTAATCTTCACTCCCTTCAACTTTCTTTTAATATTCAATAATTATATTATTTAATGCAAAAATTTAAGTTTTGATTTATACCATTTTCTGATTAATGAGAACATGGAATTTTCATATCTTTTATTAATGATTAACAAATATTTATTTATGTGTTAAATTGAATAAATCATTTCATGATTTTTGTCTTATTATTGCATCAAAAATTGAATGTTCAAACGTCATAAGTCAAAATTTTAAATTTGAAAATTTTAAATTTACTCTACCAACAAATCACATCATTTATATAATGGGAGGAGTTATAAGCTTTGCTGCTGATGTTTTAGAATTGAATGTCGATTCAAATGAAAAATCTTTCTTATATCGAGATAGTGATAAAAGAAAACAATTCATGCAAATATTTTTAGGAGAAAATCATGATATATTTTCACAATTCTTATTTATTTTAGGTTATTATGATATTAATTTGTGGGCATTAGTCATAACTTTGTCTCCAGCATTTCGCAAGATCATGAGTAAATCTCAAATTGCATCAAAACAAGATTCATATAAAATGAAACTTATTCATCAATATTTGATTATAGAGCCCGTTTGCAGAATGCATTGGCTCAAAAAAATTCATGAAGTTATAAATTCTTTCCCAATTCTTGATCAAGGAGAAGCAGGTACATGCTGGGCAAATGCAATTGCAGCAGCAATAAATATTACTCAAAATAGAATTCTAGGTCATGAAATAGAAAATCCTTTAAAAATTAGAGATAAACTAATAGAATATTATGTTAGAAAGGAACAAAAATCAAAAGAAATTATCATGAAAAACGGCAAATCAACTAAAAAAGTATTGGAGGATATTTTACCTTTATATAATATGCACTTTAGAATTGTTTATCCTGAAAATTTGAAAGAAGTTATCATGAATGGACGGGTTTGCGTGGCCAGATTCGAATTAAAAGCAGTTCAATGGTTTTTATTTAATGTATTTTATAATAATAAGGAAAACAAAACCAAAGCAATAACTTTTGATGATATCAATCGAAATTTGACAAATGTCGAAAAATATCAATTTGCAATACTCCAAAAAAAAAAAAAAAAAACTTTTAAAGATGGTGGGCATGCTATTCTTTTAGTGGAATCAAATTGTTCCGAATTTGTATTTTACAATTCTTGGGGGGATAAATGGGCAGATAATGGAAAATTTAGAGTTAAAAAGAATAATTTTGTGCATATAGATTTTTTTGATATTTATTGGGAAAGCAATGAGTTATCAAATTATGAAAGAAATTTGTGGGATCAAAGAAGTGGAGAGGCAATTCAAAGTTTTTATTCATTGATTGAGAGAAATTCAATAATTACTCAGGATAATATGTGGAGTATGTTTGCACCTTCAAATCAATTTCAGTTCAAAGAGTTCAGTTTAGCATCATTAGTAAATGAAGTTGATTTGCTTTTATTTTGGTCATGCATTAAGAGTTTCGGGAATTCAAAAGAAAATGCTGATAAAATTTTAAAATATGTCTTAACTGATGCTTCAATAAGAACAATAGCAGCATTTTACAGAAATTATATTAATTTTAAAGATGGATTAGAAGAAATTTACAATCGCTTTTGGCGTCCTGACTATAGGTAATTATTTAATTTATTAAATAAAGAAATATTATCTAACTTATATTTTGTTCTGGAAAAATTGCTAGGAAAAAGTCAGTCATATTTGAATTCTTTTCAAAATAAATAAATTCTTGCAAAGTTATTTTTATTAAAAAATTTATTTTCAAAGCTTGTTCTTTGAAAATTAACTTTTTGGGAATAATAACGTTATTTCATTTGAGGCAGATCGCTTCAATAGATCCAGAGCAAAAGGTCAAATCATTTTTTTGATTGGTCAAAATAAACGTTTTTTTTTTATGATTGTTTGATATAAGAACTTTTTCTAAATAAATTTTAATAAATTGACCTTATATCATCAGAAAAAGTTGTTTGCTGAAAGCACGTTATATTCATTTATAATCAAATAAAAATTATTAATATTTTTATTAATTCTCTTCATTAATAAAAAATGAATGATAGAGCGCAAAGATATATGGTCTTTAAAAATGAAGAAGAACAAATGTCATGGATGAAGAAATGTGATGAACAAGCGATGAGAGAATATAGTAAAGAATCAGAAGAAACATATGAGAAATGGAGAAAAGATGGAGAACGTCTTCTAGAAGAATATATCAACGATGGAGGACAAGAATTCATTGAATGGTTTCAAGGTACAATTGGCACACATACATTCTTAGATCATTGGGATTATGAACGCAGATATGATGTCGCGTATGAATTCATTGAATCAATGCTTCAAAAATATTCATCATACTTGAAACAACAAGATTGTTGCAGTACAATGTTGGGAATGATCCTAGGCAGCTTGCGTTCAGAAATCGAAGCAAATGAGATTGATTATGATTATTTTGGAGACAAAGAAGATCCATATAAATATGAATATGAGTAAAAAAAACTCATTTCATTCATTGATGAGTAAAAACAGATGCGGAATCAAAATTTTATTTTATTTCATTTTATATTTTGATTTGCAAAATGCAAATAACAAATTATATGAAATGTTTTGCAAGCTGAAGATAAATATAGAAAAAAAGGGCAATATATTTGAAATGCATCACTAAAAGAGGAATTTCGAACAAGTTCAATAAAATTAGATCTATCAAAAAATCATTTCACAATTGATGGTAAATATTTCACTCAAAAAGTTAAACTTTTCTGAAATAATTAAGAAGGATTTTTCAAAGGCGATTGAAAAACTGAGTATTTTCGCTTCACTAAAGTTTTTAAAGACAACATTGGAAAATTACAAAAAAAAAAAAAAATTTAATAATCAACTTGAATATACTGTAGTATGAATGATCAAAAAGATATTGATTCAATAAACAAGCATTTGTATAGTTTGGAATTCCCAGTTGATCCAATTAAAAAAATTATGTTTTATTTTAATATTATTCACAATGTAATCGATTACCAATTTCCTGCTAATTATTTAAACTACGAAAATCCTTATTTCCAAACCTATCTTGAAATGAAAAAATTTTTGTCAGTTGCAAATTCCTTAAGTCCTGAATTTCTTCATATAAATAATGCAATAATATATTACAATAATAAGAAGTTTTATCATGATGAAAAATTAAAAAATAATCATAATTATGAATTTAAAGTAATTAATCCAAATGAAGCCTCTTCTCCCAAATTTAATCAAAATTACAAAAATAATTTCAATATTTCCAATATTAATTGTCATCAAAAAGATTTCGAAGTTGAAATTAATGAAAACATTCAATTCCCACATTCTGAAGATTCATATTCAGCAAATCCAGAAGATTATTATTATGAAGAAGGCTTAGAAGAAAATTATCAGGTTGAGAAAGAATCTTCCATATCATCAATTAAACGTTCAAACAGAAAATATCAAAATTATAGAGAAAAATATAATGAACAAATTATTGAAGATCAAAACAAATCTAAAAGTCATATAATTAATCCACCAAACAGTGAAGAAGAGGAAGAAGAAATGAACGAGTTATCAGAAAATTCAAAGGTCATTGAAAAAGTGAACATAATTAATAAACTTGTCATTTCAAAAGAATGTATTGACATCATATATAATGAGCCAATGAAAAAATCAATAAAAAACATGAAAGCGGTTTTGACAAATGACGATGAAGTTCGATTGAAAAGTGTTTCAATGCCAAAAAACGTATTTTTTTATTTCATCATTGGACTTGTCATTATCTTGATTTCATGCTCATCAGTATTGATTCATGCAGCAACAACATTGATGGGTGACCAAAGATTTAAAGATTTGAATAGAGAAAATTCAAAAAGTTCGATTCAAAAAGTTGATTGTTTACTTGAAAGTCAGGAAAATCAATTAAATGAAACGGTTATTGTTCCATGCAAGAGCTGCTACAACAGACTCATGAACGGAAATAAAATGGCAATTGTATCTGGTAGTTTTGCCATTTTTTTCATCGTTTTCATTTTCTTCATGTATGTGTTCATATCATGTGAGCAGAAAAAGAAACTGAATAAGAAAAAGAAGAAGAACAAAAAGAAAAAAGAAAAGAAGAAGAAGAGTTATACGGGATTGAATATGATTCATATAATTGCTCTGACTCTTTTGATCATCGTTGCATTGATTATTACTCTAGTGGCTGAAATTTTGATAGGAATCGGACTAACTGTTAAGCAATACCACTTTACACACATTGTTCTTCTGTTTTGCAAATCATTATGAATTCGGTTGATTTCATCTGTTATATTTTAATTATTCTTTTTTATTTTAAACAATAATTGAATTAATTTGCTGGCAATATTTTCTTTTAAAAATTTTTAAATCAAATAATTATCATTGAATGATATTCATTCACAAAAATTGACATCAATCATGTGTCTTCTTGACATCAATCTAGAGGTACTCAATTCAAATCTTTTTTTTTTTTTTTTCCAATCAAATAGAGTTAAAAATGAATATTCATGACACTTTAAGGTTTTTGATTTATCATGAAACAAACAAGCTCATAAATGCAAAAATTCAATTCTGAAGTAAATGAAATTAATATTGAAAGTAAAAAGTACTTTCTTTTTGATTTTCAATCAATGATTTCCAAATTAAACAAAAATGGTAGAAGAGCTTTAGCTAAATTAAAAAATGCAATAAACAAATAATAATAAAAACAACGAGAATCAATGGTTTATTAATTATAGGAAGCATCAGTGAATTAAAGCCTTTATTTCGGGACTTTGAGTTAATTCGGAAGCCGTCTTTCCGTTCTCGTCTCTTATGTTTACGTCAATAAGGTGGTTCTGCATCAAGAGTCTCACTATCTGCACGTTATTTTTCTCAGCTGCGATCATCAGTGCCGTCTTCTGTAAGGTCATTCCATCAACTTTTTCAGAGGATCGAATATTAACGTCAATATTTGGCCTTGTCAACAAAAGTGCCACTATTTGGTCGTTTCCTTCATCGGCAGCAATGTGAAGGGGCGTCACCTGGACGTCTTTATCTTCTGACCTAACGATAGAGCGCACGTTAACGTCGATTGAAGGGCTTTGTAACAAGATCCTCACAATTTGAGTTAAACCGTTTTGAGCCGCTATTCCGAGGGCGGTTAACTCTTCACTTTTATCTTTCTCTTGTTTGATGTACTTGATGTTACAGTCGATGTTTGGTCGTGCCAACAAAAGTTGAACGGCCTGCTCATCGCCTTCCTTTGTTGCCATGTGCAAAGCGGTTTTTTCTTTGTACTTTTTGTTTGACTTTTTGGTCGACTTTATGTTTACGTCAATTTCGGGCCTCTGAAGAAGGAGCCTGACTATTTCAGTGCCTTTGTTGTCTATTGCTATGTGCAGCGCTGTCATCTCGGTTGTTTTGTCATCCGACTTTTTGATCGCTTTTATATTTGTATCGATATTTGGTCGTGACAATAAAAGTTGAGCAATTTGAAGGTTCTTTCGGTCAGTGGCAATGTGTAAGGCGGTCTTCTCCTCAATCTTGTCAGATGAGTGCTTGATGTATTTTATGTTGACATCAATTTCTGGGCGATTGATCAAGAGTTGGACGATTTGGATATTTTCTTTCTTGACTGAGGTTAATAATGTGGTCTTTTCTTTGGTTTTGTCTTTTTTTTGTTCTGTGTATTTAATGTTTACGTCAATGTTTGGCCTGGAAAGTAATAATCGAGCAATTTCTGTGTTATCATTTTCGGCTGCAGCTTGTAAAGCAGTCATTTCTACTCTCTTCATTTTTTCCCTATCTTCTTTAACACATCTACGATTCAAATCTATATCTTGGCGATTTAATAATAGTTGAACTATCTCAAAATAGCCATTATCACAAGCTACAAATAATGGTGTCTTTCCGTCTTGAATTTCGTTGACATTAACTTCATGTGGTGGACGTGATAGTAAGTTTCTGACCTGTTGGGTATCACCGCTTTGCACAGCAGCGAATAGAGAAGTCATATTTTTTGGAATAAAAAAAAATTTATTTATTTATTGTAATTATCAGAAAAACCTTCAATCGTAAAAATTTGTTAACTTTACAGTTTACAAAACCCGATCATATAAAATTCTCTTTTTTTAACCTTGTTAAAAAAACTTGACTATTAATTTATATAAATATCAGCGTTGTTTATCGATACGACTAAATACCGGTTACCAGAAAAGAATCGATAATCGGTAAATATCGATACTTTTTTGCTCGGTATCTTTACAAAAGGGCTTCAGTATTTTTTGTGTATCGGCAGTTATCGAAAAAGTATTTTACGATAACATTCTTCAGTATCGATACGGTATTCTAGCATATTATTTTCATATGCAATAAATATGAAAAATTAAAAAAAAATGTATATTATGAAATAAATATTTTTTATTTTAAATTAGTAAATTACCTAAAAAAATATTATTTATTGTTCTTCTTCTTCTTCGATATCAGATATATCATTTTATCCAATAATTTCTTTTTGTTTCTATTGCATATCTGAATTTATAGGTATTTCCAAAAGATCTGGAAAGTTATTTTCATCTGTAAAAAGAATCTAAAATAAATATCCTTTGAAAAATGAAATTCCCAAATGTGCGCCAACTAGCTCAATAATTATCATCATATCATTATTATGCATCAATTTTCACATAAGTAAACTAATTGAATATTTTCTTTTTGTTTTTTCATAAAAAAAATTGTAATTTTTGAGCTGATATTATTTTTATTTAAAAAAATGCTGCAAAAAACCTAACGTTCCCACTTTTGTATCGATACTTCGGTTTTTTATCGATAAATACCGTTATCGGCGGTTAGAACCGGTAATATCGATATTTTATCCGGAAAATAACCGTTACCAGAGAGGATCGATACACAACCATGATAAATAAAGTTGGATTCAAAATGCTTGGGACAACATTCAATTTTTTTCAATTGTTCTCTGAAAATCTTGCATTCTACTTGGGACTTATTGACCTTTAAAATGAGTAATTTTGACCTTTATGTATTGAAAAAGTTTGTCACAAGCCTTTTGAATCTTACTTTATAATAGATTAAAAAGAAAATACCGAAATAAACGTAATTTTTTTAATGCATTTTTTTTTAATCCTTTTTTATGATCAATTTGCTTCTTAATTCAGCAGGAATGATTAGACAATCTAATTTTTTCTCATTAAAAACGTTGTGGCTGATTTCTCTCAATTCAGAATTATCAACAATTTCAAATAAAACAAGTTTTTGGATTTTAAATGCACCTTTTCCTATTTGTATTACATGTATAGGAAGCGAAAACAGTTGAATTGCAGTTCTAGCAAATGCATTAGATTCAATAATTTTTAATTGGCAATTTTCTTTAAATTCAATTGTTTTCAAAAGAGAATTACGTGCAAATGCAGAATCACAAATCTGATTAATTTGAGAAGGCAAAGTAATTTTTGTCAATGAAGAACAATTGAGAAAGGCACGTTTATCAATTATTTTCAATTCAGAATCGACCGCAAACGATACTTTTTGAAGTTTTTTGCAATAAGAAAAGGCAGATTCATTAATTTTCACAACATGCCGAGGTATTGTGATTCCTTCGAGTCCAGACAAATAAAACGCGTAATTTCCCAAATATTGCAATTCTGAGTTATATGGAAAAGTCACTTTTTTGAGATATTTGCACATGGAAAAAGAAGAATTTCCAATTGATTTGACAAGAGAAGGAATATTTATCTTTTCCAATGAAGATAAATAAAATGCATAATTACCAATTGTTTGCAAATCAGATCCACTAGAAAATGTAATTGTTTTAAGCTTCTTACATTCATAAAAAGCATAGGAATCAATCTTTCTTATGAATTTTGGAATCAAAACAACACTAATATTACGTTTTCCAAAGAGAATAATGTCATAAATTGTGTTTTTTGGATTTGATTTTCCAAGAATTAACTTTTTGTTAACATCTATTAGATTGCTTTGATTTTTGTTTGGTTTAATGTTAATGTGGATTAGTTTTGGAGTTCCGCAACACCATCCTTCTTGCAGTTCAACGACACTTGATGGAAGTACTAACTTGTTAATAGAGGAGCCAGCAAAAGCAAATGGTTTTATAACTTTCAATTCAGAGTTCGCTGAAAAATTAAGTTCCTTGAGGCGCACACATTTGGAGAAGGCATGCACACAGATAGTGGTTACTGTTGAAGGAAGCGTTATTATTCTTATTGATGATGCATCAATATCTTGAAGTTTAAACGGTTTTGGTGCATCATTTGAGTGTTCAGTCTTTACTTGCTCTTTATTTGCCTGTTCTTGATTTGCTTGTTCTACATTTGCTTGTTCTTGGTTTGTTTGTTCTACATTTGCTTGTTCTTGATTTGTTTGTTCTACATTTACTTGTTCTTGATTTGATTGTTCTACATTTACTTGTTCTTGATTTGATTGTTCTACATTTACTTGTTCTTGATTTGCTTGTTCAACATTTACTTGTTCTTGATTTGCTTGTTCAACATTTACTTGTTCTTGATTTGATTGTTCTACATTTACTTGTTCTTGATTTGATTGTTCTACATTTACTTGTTCTTGATTTGCTTGTTCAACATTTACTTGTTCTTGATTTGCTTGTTCTACATTTACTTGTTCTTGATTTGCTTGTTCTACATTTACTTGTTCTTGATTTGCTTGTTCAACATTTACTTGTTCTTGATTTGCTTGTTCTACATTTACTTGTTCTTGATTTGCTTGTTCTACATTTACTTGTTCTTGATTTGATTGTTCTACATTTACTTGTTCTTGATTTGCTTGTTCAACATTTACTTGTTCTTGATTTGCTTGTTCTACATTTACTTGTTCTTGATTTGCTTGTTCAACATTTACTTGTTCTTGATTTGATTGTTCTACATTTACTTGTTCTTGATTTGCTTGTTCTACATTTACTTGTTCTTGATTTGATTGTTCTACATTTACTTGTTCTTGATTTGCTTGTTCAACATTTACTTGTTCTTGATTTGCTTGTTCTACATTTACTTGTTCTTGATTTGCTTGTTCAACATTTACTTGTTCTTGATTTGCTTGTTCAACATTTACTTGTTCTTGATTTGCTTGTTCAACATTTACTTGTTCTTGATTTGCTTGTTCAACATTTACTTGTTCTTGATTTGCTTGTTCTACATTTACTTGTTCTTGATTTGCTTGTTCAACATTTACTTGTTCTTGATTTGCTTGTTCAACATTTACTTGTTCTTGATTTTTTGGTTTTTCATTTACTTGTTCTTCATTTAATAGCTCTTCATCTACATACTCAATACGGGCTTGTATTTTATTTACTTTTTCTTCATTTACTTTCCCTTCATTTTCTAGTTCTCCATTTATATACTCAATACTTCGTTGCATTTTATTTATTTGCCCATCACTTGCTTGTTCATTCATTTGAGTGATAAAAAGATTAAATAACTTCTCATCATTGCCAAACAAAAGATTTTTCATTTCAAAAGAATTGCTAATTTTGAATTTGTTTATAAGAAATGTTCTGTTGATAATAAAATTAGAAAATAAATCGATTGCATTTTTGCTAAATAAGTTTTCCATGACAGAATAATAATTATTTGTTTTTTGATTCAATTTTGATTTCATTTCTATAAGTTCTTGTTTCTTTTCTTGGTTCTTGATTGATATTGATTGAATATTTTTCGTCATTCTTACATTTTTAAAAATTTGTAAAATGATTTTTAAGTTATCAAATTCTTTGTTTAATTCTTCAAACTGCCAAATATTGATCGTATTTATTTCAGGTAAAATTCGTTTCACCCAATAATTGATAAATGATTGGAAAACTTCTTCAGATGTTTTTGATTTAACGATATATTGCTTTTTAAGCATTAATTCTTTGTAAATATCTGCGTCCACATCATTTAAATACGTGAAATTAGATGGGATTTCAAAGGCCTTTGATTCAACAAATATTATTATTTTGTTTAATTCTTGCATATAAAAATATGAATCTAAATAGTTATTATATAAAAATGCCATATTTCCATAAATGTCATGTTTTTTATATAATCAAGTTGCATATTTGAAATAATTTGAATCAATGAAATCTCTTGTGGTGTAGCGGTTATCATATGGGACTTTGAATCCCGGGATGGAGGTTCGACTCCTCCCAAGAGAAAATTTTTTTTTAAAAAAAGAATATTAAAAAAAAAAAAAAGATAAAAGGTTGTAAAACTATACAAATTTTATTGATCATATTTACTAGGCAAAGGCATTTTCCAAACCTCAATTATCGAGAATACTAATGCAATGAAAAGAACAATAACAAATGTTAATGTTGGTGCTCCAACATTAACACACAAATATCCATTATAAGTTCCATCATCATTTTGTGAATTTTTAGCTAAATCTGTGGACCATTTAACATAATCATTAATCTTATTATTTTGAATAGCCCAAAGGGAAGCCCCAGTAAAGCCACCTGAAATGTATTTAAGACACCTATTATCATTTGGTTCATCGCCATATTTAGGATTTTTTAATGCATAAGTTGACAAATATAATCCAGAAACAATGACACCAATTGAAAGACCGAATTCAAGTGCTAATACAATCATTATTACATAAAATTTACTTAGAATATCATTACAAATATTTTCTAAGCATACATTTGAAATTAATAAAAATGCTGTAAAAGCAGCACCAATCAAAGATAATATCCAGCATGCCAGAAGACCTTGATATACTGATTTTCCATTCGATTTTCCGTGTGAAAACCAGGGATGAATTCGACTCCACCAAATAATTGTTGTAATAAAAGCGCCAATGAAACCAATTAAAAGAAGAATTAATTGCAATGTTTTTTTATTTTTATCTTTGTTTCCTTTTCCCTTCGTTTTTCCGTTTTCATTTACATTTCCATTTTCGTTTACCATTTGTTGTTTTGTTTTTTTTATGAAATAAAGGGAAAACAATACTTTGAAAAATTTCAAAAAAAGTGAAAATAATGCTTTGAAATATTGTGAGGATTATTAATATTGAAAATTTAGTTCAAAAATTTGAAACAATTTTATACTATATTTTCAATATTTTTTCTCAATGATAAACGATAAATATTTTTTCAATTGATTATAAACATTATTTTATATCAAATTTAAATTAGCTTATATCTTTTATTATATGATATTTTTGATTAAAATATCTTTTAATGTTGAGTTAAGATTTATATTAAATTATAATGCATATGAAAGTACTGACTTTGAATGAAAACCGGTTTTCTCATGCCTTGCACTTCTGACTTCCAATTCTATTTGTCAATATTCATTCTTTAATTGATTTCATTTTCATATTATATAACTTTTTTTTTTAATAAAATTGCTGTTTTTAAGATAATCGAATCAATTACTTAATTTATTAATTGAGCATTATTTTCTATTTCCTTTGATTCTTGATCATTGTCTCTGTAAATTTTTCATTTTGTGGAATAAAATAAAAATTTTTTACATCAATTCAATACCTAACATTAATTTTTTTATTATGAGAGAGGGGACGTTAAAATAACAACTTTTTGCTTATGATTGTTTGATATATACAGATTTTTTGTACAAAAGCAAGGATTATAATACTTGTGTTTAAATATCTTTCTTCTTATGTTATTAAAATCAGGAGGAAGATGTTCTCCATATTTGCTATTGAGTACTTTTTCAGATTCTTTATTTGTCTCAATGACAAACTTTTTCCATTTTTCCAAATCGACAGTTTTAGAATTTTTCGTAAACTTATCCATTTTTTTAGAAATTTTTCTAAGTTGTCCCCAATAAGTGCAAAATCCATCTTTTTCTCTATTTTCATAAGATTCTGTCACTTTTGCGAATAATTTGTTTTCATCTAAAAAAGCGGAATCAACTTTATCCAACGAAGCAAGAGTTTTAAATGTTTGCAAGAAACAATTATGTAAGAAAGAATTTGTTTTCAAAACAAAAAACAAAGATAATAAATATCTGAATAAATAGATGAACGTAACAGGAACTTCTTTTGTCGTCAATGTGATGTTTATTGAAAGAAGGGTGCATGATTCATAAAGAGAGTTGAATTGCTTTGTTCTTGAATTTAATACAATTTCAATAAATGATGAAAGATGAGGAATTATTTTTAAATGTATTTTGTGCCATTTAGAAAGATCACTCTTACTCGTTGAAAGTTCATCAACATACCTCAAAAATGAAAAGCATTCAGCATTCGGATTCTTAATTGCAACATCGATAATAAAATCGATTTTGTCGTGAAGAATTGATTCTAAATTTCCTTCAAATTTGCTTGAAACGAGTTCTTTGAAAAGAATATAACTTCGAACAAGTATCAATTTCGATGTTGGATCTTGATTGTTTATCGAATTGTAAGTTATCATGTTAGTTACAACTAATTCATCAAGTTTTATTTCATTTAATGTTTTTGAAATGCTAAATGGTCCATAATCAATGAGTCTGAGTATAAATGTAAAAGCAAAATCATTTTCTAAATGATAAAACAATTCGGTAAAATAATTTTGATCAAATATTGAATTTAACATATCAAATTTATCAAGAATTAAATTAGGGAGAACATAAAAATAATTTTTCTGGGAATAATAAGGATATGATGCTATATTAAATATATAATCATGTACAAATTGTAGAAATTTGGTTTTGGCAAAAAGATCATGGCGAAATGCTTTATTTGAAGAACTCATTATTTGTAAACACCGAATGGAATTGATAGATTCACTTTTTATTTGGAAACCTATGTTGATAAATTCTTCATAATGATCGATGATAAATGAAAACAAATGCGAATCGTGCTTTTTCCAACAATGTAAAAAATATTGAGAAGATAAAACATCATCAAGGGATGTTTTTGGATCTTTTAATAGATCGTGAAGATTTAATTGTGATGACGAAGAAGAAAACATATTCGAAAAAAGAAATTAAAAATAAAAATAAATTTCTCAATTTCTTTCAAATAATTAAGAAAGCCGATACAAAATTATTTATCGGTGTTAACAATTTTTGTTTTGCATAAAAAAGTGGTTATCATTAAAATTGAACCGATCTCTCAAATTATGAATTAATTCATAGCATTTAAAGATTGACTATTTTTTCTCATGTTTTACTGATGAAAATATAATAATATCATTGAGGTTATTCATTGAAAAAAAAAAAAATTGCAATATTAATAAAATATCATTTAGAATTACACTCTTTTTTTACTTTTTGAATGAATATACTGGCTTACTCAGGGTTGGTCAACGTTGAAAGTTGACTCGTTGAATTATTAACAGTATCGTTCCGTTGACGTCAACGAAAAAAACGATGGTCAACGGAGCTGTGAACGTTGAAAAAACGGTTGAACTCAACGTTGATTGAATTTACTCATTAAAAAATTTAGAATTATGGAAAATTTTGAATTCAACGGGTAAAAAGTGTCATTTTAAAAGACGATCAAATTCAACGACCATTTATTTGTTGACCTTGACGTTGAAAAAACGAAGTGGACGTTGTCAACTATGGCGTTTTAAACGGTCTCTCATTGATCAATTTCTTTAACGTTGACCAACACTGATTATATAAACATTTTTATAGATTAAATTAATATTTATTAATGAATCTTGAGATTCAAATAATATATGATATGCAATATTTATGTATGAATTATCTTTATTCAAACTTGTCTTTCTTTTTCTAAGAATTTTATATTTGATTGAAAATATTAGGAACTTTTTAGAAAACATTAATTACTTTAAAACTCATTTAACAAAAACCATTTAATTATTCCTATTAAGATTGATTAATATATTTAAAGATGATATATTAAAGATATTTTTGAGTAATATTGTTAATATATTTATATGTTTGTCATGATCCATATCTTTTTCCTACTTTCTTGCTAAAAATCATTATCAACATATTCAACATATATAAGATAATGAATTATATATGTATCATAAATAATTTGTAAAAATCATCTGAAAAAGATATTTTTCTATAATATCGTACTTATAGTATTAATTTTAATTACATTTTTCTCAAAATTGAAATAAGAAATGGTGTGATTATCATCTCTATGAACAAGATATTAACATATCAATGAACTGAAATGTAAACCATTGTAAAAATCTGCCATTTGAAATTTTCCATATTTTTGTTTTTTCCTAATTAAGCTGATGAAATCCAAAAAAATTGTTCGAGTTCAAGAAGAAATCCCAGAAACACATTATTTTGTTTACAAAGGGCAAAAGTTCCCCGTCAATTTTAATTTATTATTTTGTATTTCCAAATTCTTTCAAAAAAATCAAGAAAATCAAGAAGATAAATACATTAATCTGATTGACAAACAATCAGAAGATAAATTTGATATTCCTGACAAAATAATTCAAGATTTCATAAATTATATTCACAGAGAACCAATTGAAATAAATGATGAAAATGTCTCAATACTTAATTATTTAGCGACAAAATATGAAATAGAATCGCTAATCAAATTTACACAAGAACATATTAATGAAAATCAGAAAGATGTAATTGTTCAAATTCTTGCTGTTAATCAAAATGATCCAACGATAAATACCCAATCCTATGAAGATTGCACTCAATGCTGGGTGATTGAATGCTCAAATGATAGAGTTCACTGGGATGAAGTTGATCGAAGAACAGATTGTCAGACATTGAATAATTTTAAAATCACTGCAACATTCAATTGTGGACAGAAAAGAAACAATTTTTATCGTTTTGTTCAACTTAGACAGACTGGATACAGCTGGTATGGATATCCTAGGAATAACTATTTTTTCTATTTCTATTACATTGAATTCTTTGGTAAGTTGCAAGAATCTTCAAACAAATAATTATTTTTATGTATAAAGTTTTGCAAGAGAGATCACGCTTTAGCTTTTTGAGAGAACTAATTAAAAGATAAAAGAAAAGAAAAACTGGGAATCATTTTTTGAGATTATTTATGTAATTTAAAAAAAAGATTAATATTTTTAAGTAATTTTTGGCGAGAATCGAAGGTAAGAATCAGTATGAATTATTTAACACAAAAAAAAGCATTTTTTTTATTATTTATTTAACAATTTTTATTGTGAAATTGAAAAATAAAAATTCTATGAGTTAATCCAAATTAATTGTGAAAACTTATTCAATTAAAATTTTCTTGTTATAAATATTTATAACGAGAACTTTTTGCCATCATTAAAGGTCAAAATATTGCCAAATATAATAAAAATAGATAAATTGCTTTTATAAATAAAACAAATAAAATTATACCATATTAATGAAATACCATTGTTTTTGTATTTTATGAGATTTGTAAAATCTTTATTATTGAAAATATTCAAATAGCTTTCACAATTTTCAAATACCGTTATATTTTTTTTATTTTACAGAGACCGAATTTTTTTTCGGATGAATAATTCATACAAAATCGTCTCATTTTTATATTAAGATAATTAGTAACAAATGTCTGGAAGAAATAGAAGACAAGAAAAATATTATATTCCACCGCCAAGGTATGGAGGACCAGGATTCGGCGGACTACCGCCACCACCCCCAGGATATGGTGGACCAGGATATGGTGGGCAACCACCACCGCCACCAGGAATGTATGGACCATCGCCGCCAGGAATGTATGATGGAAATGGAAGTTACGGACGACCAGGAGGGAGAAGAACATATTATGCACGCCAAGCATGTTGCTCAATATGTTAATTTCATTAAACATGCATAATTTATTATATTTTTTTTTTATGAATTTTAATTTTTAATTCCTATATTTTCTCAAAAAGGTTTTTTACTGAATAACAGCATTTTTCAAAGTTAATTTACTAATAACATTCGAATTAAAAAAAAATCTTGAGGTATCATGTAGCAAACACAACTAAATATTATCATCAAAAATTAATATCGAATTATTTTCGAATTCATGTCAAATCCAACAGATTGCATGTCAATAGAATATGGAATTTTTATTTCAGTAAGCGAAAAGCATCCCTCAAATGCTTTATGCCCAATGATCTTTACTGATGAAGGAATCTTGATTTTTGAGAGAGATGTGCATCCACAGAAACTAAAGAATCCGATTTCTTCAACCTGTGGTGGAATGACGACTTCAGAAAGCGATGTACACTGATTAAAAGCGCATGGTCCTATTTTCTTGACTGATTTCGGGATTGCAATTTGTTTCAATGAAGAACAACTTTCAAAAATATTTGACTCGATTTGCACCAGGTTGAAAGGAAGCTTGACTGATGTAAGCGATTTGCATGACTTGAATGCATATGGACCAATTGATGTGACAGATTGGTCAATTTCAATTTCTAAGAGCGATGAGCATTCTTCGAAAGCACTGTGATCAATATATTGCACTGATGAAGGAATCTGTAAATGTGAAAGTGATGTGCACTTCATGAATACTCCTTTGCTTAGCCTTTCAATGGGTGGAATATCAATTTTTATGAGTGCCGTACAACTGCTAAACGCATAATCACCGATTGTTGTCACACTATTAGGTAATGCAATTTGTGTAAGCGATGAGCAGCCGTTAAATGAATAATTACCGATTGAAGTTACCGATGATGGAATGGTTATTTGTCTCAGCGATGAACAGCCACAAAAAGTACCATCCTCAATTATATGCACAGATGATGGAATTACGATTTCTTCTAATGATGAACAATCACAAAATGCACCATCTTTAATTTCGTTAACAGAAGATGGAATTGTTATTTTATTGAGTGAAGAACAGCTACTAAAAGTCTCGTATCCAATTGAAGTTACAGATGATGGAATTGCTATTTTTGTAAGTGATAAACAGCCGCTAAATGCATGATTTCCAATCGAAGTTACCGATGATGGAATTGTTATTCGTCTCAGCGATGAACAGCCGTAGAAAGTACTATCCTCAATTATATGCACAGATGATGGAATTGCGATTTCTTCTAATGATGAACAATCACGAAATGCACCATCTTTAATTTCGTTAACAGAAGATGGAATTGCTATTTTATTGAGTGAAGAACAGCTACTAAAAGTCTCATATCCAATTGAAGTTACAGATGATGGAATTGTTATTTTTGTAAGTGATGAACAGCCGCTAAATGCATGATTTCCAATCGAAGTTACCGATGATGGAATTGTTATTTGTGTGAGAAATTGGCACTCTGAAAAAGTATAAGGTTCGATAAAATACGTAGATGGAGAAAAAACAACTGAAAATGAAATCGATGATGTTTGAGAGATTGAAAAATCAGAAAAAAATGATTTTAATGATTCAAATAAATTCTCTTCATATATGAATTGAATTGATATGTTTTTAAAAGTTTTTAACAAATCTCCAAAATTTGATGATTCAAATGATTTATTTGAATACAGCTTTTCTGTTTGTTTTGGCGTTATCTCAATTTTATCCCATTTTTTATCATGATAGTTATCATCATTAAATATGACTTTTGATATTAAAAAAAGTTGTGTTTCTTTTTCTACATGATGAAAACTTTCAGTAGCAATTAAATCACGAAATCCTTCTGAATGAATTATCTCAAAAATTTTTATGGCTACATCATAATCAGGGTCACAACATTCGCCATTAAAAACCATCTTCCCATATAAATATATGGCTCTCTTGTTCTTTTTTTTGGCACTATGATAGAACATACTAATTGCATCTAAATATTTTTCCTCTTTTCTTAATATTTTGCCATATAAAAGCATAGATTTTGAATCATCAAGATTTTCTTTAAGAAATGATTTCGCTTGTTCAAAATCTCTTGGAATAATGTCTCCTTTTATAAGCAGTCTGCAGTAATATAATAGCGCATCATTGCATTTCTTATTAATTGATTTCATTAAGCATGAAACTCCTTTTTCTATATTTTTATGACAATTGTTTGTTCCTTCGATTAATTTTTTCCCTAAAACGAATAGCTCTTGAGGATTACTCTCAGTTTCTAAAGCTTTTTCAATGAATGCATCCGATCCAAATTGTAAATTTGTGCATCTTTTTACTCTTTTATCATCATCTGAATTAGGTACTTCCTTTATTTTATCTTCTTTTGCATTAGGTACTTCCTTTATTTTATCTTCTTTTGCATTAGGTTCTTCCTTTATTTTTTCTTCTTCATTTGTTTTTTCTTCTTCTTTTGGAATAAATATTTGTGTTTCTTTGTTTTCGTTTTCAGTATCTTGATAATCTGAAGAACAGTATAATTCTTTACCACTCGATAGCTCTTCAAAGCGAATAGATTGACCGAGTTCAAAAGAAGATTCTTGATTATCTAGTGAGTATATGTATTCATAATATTCAGATTCATTGATAGAATCCGTTATGTACGCTTTATTGTTCTTTAAATCATTAACAATTTCTTCAAATGATGGTCTTTCTTCATATTCTTGTGACCAACACTTGCAAATAAGCTCCTGAAATGCAACTGGAATATCTCTTGTCAATTTTGGTCTCTCTTTTTCATTGACAATTTTATGGATTAATTCGAAATAGTTTGAATAATTGCAGAACTTTTTCAAAGTGAAAAGTTCATAAATAAGAGCTGAAAAGCTGAAAACATCACCTGCTCTTGAATATGCATTCTTTTCTAGTACTTCTGGTGGCATGTATCCGGGTGTTCCTTTTATTTTAAATGGAGAAGAGTATATATCAAAACTAATTCCTGTTGACACATCAAGACTTATTTTTTCTTCTTTTTTTTGCGGCTGTATAACTTTTACCAGTCCAAAGTCAGTGATTTTTGGATTCATATTTTCATCGAGCAATATATTTTCTGGCTTTAAATCTCGATGAAGAACGTTGTTTGAATGCAAATAAAGCATTCCTGAAGCAATTCCATAAACAACGATTAATTTCTTCGTTTCATTCCAGCCAGGAGGTGAAAGGCCATGTGATTCCTTTCGAATAAGATCTTTCAATGTTCCATTTGGCGCCAATTCAGAAATTATTGTAGGTGAGTTTGAATGATTGAAATCATCTGGACTGTAACCTATAAAGCCGATAATTGATGGGTGATTTAAGATGGACATTAATTTAACTTCTCGAAAAAAGAGTAGTGTTTTATCATCTTCTTTGAAATTTTTACTCATTAAAATATCTAACACTTTTGCAGCATAAAACATCCCAGTTTTTTTATCTTTGACTTTAAAAACTTCACCAAAAGAACCTTCACCAATTTTTAACAATGGTTCAAATCTATTTATGTCAATAAATTTGGAACTTTTCCGCATTTCTTACAAAAATTATATTCGTTTTCATTTTTTATATCACATTTCTTTTTTTTAGTGGATTGAGAAAACATTAAAAATTTATATTCAATGCAATTACTGGGGGAATTTATGAATAAAAGTTCAATGAATATTCATCTTGCGAGGGTCTCAATTGGAAATATTGAAATTGTGCGAGAGTCTCAATATTAAATAATCATATAAAATTATATTTTATTAGAGTACGCCGAAATAGTGAATTGTTATTTGAAAAAAGTATCAATAATGAAAAAGCATAAGTTATTCCAAAGAAAATAAGTTTTTTATATTCAAACTTGGAATTCATACTTATCAGTGCACTATATTGATAATTGAATACTTTAACTCACTAACAAGAATACATGATAGTTCTCTCATTTATGAAGTCAAAAAGATAAGAAATAGTTTTAAAACACAATTTAATAATGCTCCTACATTTATTCTTTATACAATTAGTCAGATTCAAAAAGATATTTCTTAATGTACCACAGGCAGACATTAATCAAAATCTATTAACTTATATGCACAAAATAAATGAAATTAGAACTTTTTGGATCAATCATAAAATAGAAATAAAGAAGCATCATAACGTATATAATCCTAGGCTTGTTATTCTGATATCAATTATCAGGTTTGGCACTTTTTTTAACTCAGATAATCGATAATAAAATGCTATCGATTGGAACTTTTTATTGATGAATTCGATTATCAAGTATGAAATGTGATACAAAAAAAAATATGCTTTTGATATCGAATCTTGATTAATCGAAATTAATACCTGAAAAAAACATTAAAAATAGTATTTTAATGGAATAAAAAAAATATATTCTAACTTATTATGTAAAAGAATCAGCTTTTATTAAATTTTATAACGGATATGTGAAGTAATCAGATAAAAAAGTTTACAAAATTTTAATACGTTAAAAAAATTTCAATATTGATAATCGATCTTTTATTTTTATTCATTATTGATATCAGAGAATAAATTTTTGATTTGATATTGATATCAGAAAAATGGATCAATTATCGATATCGAAAATCGAGACTTAACAAGCCTATATAATCCTAGCTATAACACTTTTAGAGATGGGTATCTTTTTTATCTGAATAGAAAGAAATGATAATAATTCAGATGATAATAATAGCAATGAAGGTCTACGATTCTTTCCAGTTCATAATGATCAAATTGAATTAATTAAAATTTTAAACATTTCTGCTTTTCAATTGCCTGAGCAAGATTCAAATTTTCAAGAATTATGTAAAATAATTCAAATAATTTGCCAATATGATGAACATATATTACAATATTTCATATCATTATGTGAGGAAGATTTCAATTCAATTAAAGAAAAAGAAACATTAGGAATAGATTTTCTTAATCTTTTTAATAACATCATTACATTACTATCAAATGTAAGGAACTGTAATGGATTTAATAAGTACTTCTCAAATGAATTTTTGTTAAAATTAATTTCAACTATTTTGGAACCACAATATAGAACTAATGAAGAATTGCTATGGAAAATATCTGATATTTTCGGTTCTTTGGATAAATTACCAGTTAAAGCAACTCATGTTATTAGATTCATGTTTTTAACAAAGAAAAAAGTTTTTATTCAAAAAGTATTTAGCCTTTTCCCCAAATTTTCAATGAATGAATTAGATCATATGAGTACGATATCCAATATCTATTTGCATAAAATTTTTAAAGGTGATCAACCAATTAATTTGATTAGTGATTATTTTGATTTTATTCCATCTTTACCAAGGTCTTTATATCATATAGAGCTAATTAATTTATTAGATAGAACACTTAATCAATTTTCAGAGAATGAAAATAATAACTCTGTGATTAAATTGATAATTAAGCTATTAGACATGTTAACTCCACAAAGGAGTAGTCAAGAATCGATTATTAAAAACGAATCAAATAATCAATCTACATATACTCAAGCAATTCCTCAATTTATCTATGAATCTGATCCAATATTTTGGGACATATTCGAAAAGCATAAAAAAATAATCATTGAAATTTTCCAAACTAATGAACAGTATGTATTTGTTCAAGATCACTACATATCGACATTTTTAAATGAGTATCCTGAGTTCTTTTCTTTCAATTTGCGATATAAAATTTTCAAACAGAAAATGAAAGATATTTTAAATCCTGATTATTATCTTCCATTGGACATCGATCCTGAAAACATTCTTGTTAGTTCTTACAATGAATTAGCTCAATATGATCCTGATAATTTTAAAATTGATTTTAGAATTAATTATTATAATCAAATAGGAAGCGATGAGGGTGGTTTAAGGAGAGACTGGTTTATTAATTTATCAAAAGAAATTTTCAATCCAGATTATGGTTTGTTTAAAGAATCAGACGAAATGACTTATTTACCAAATAGGTTATCGGGTGTAAATCCTGATCATAATAATTATTTTAAATTTGCTGGAGTGATTTTTGCTTGTTCTCTTATACAAGAGCAAAATGTAGAGCCACATTTAGCACGATCTTTTCTTCGTCAGATTCTCGGTCAAAAAATTGAGTTAAGTGATCTGAAAGATATCAATGAGCAAATGTATGAATCTCTCAAATTTATTGAAGAAAATGATATTGATGGCATTGGTGTTAATTTTGAAATTAACTATAAAAATGAATTTGGAATTCTTCAAACATATGAATTGAAAGAAAATGGTAGAAATATTGAATTGGGAAATGAAAATAAATTCGAATACATAAAACTTATGCTCGAATATCAATTAAGAGAATCAATTAAGGAACAAATAAATTCGTTTTTGGATGGTTTTTATTCAATAATTCCAATTGGAACTATTAAAATGTTGTCTCAATATGAGCTTGATTTGATCTTTTGTGGAATTCAAGTTATAGATGTGAAAGACATGCAAGAAAATACAATATTTCTAGAGTATAATAAAGGTTCAAAACCAGTTGTCTTATTCTTTGAAGTAATTTCTAAATGGAGTCAAGAAAAATTGAGAGAGCTGATCTATTTCATAACTGGTTCTTCAAGAGTTCCAATCAATGGTTTCAAAGCATACAAAGATAAAGGTATCCCTATTACCATTCAACAAGGAGGTGGAAGAGAAAAATGTCCATGTGCACATACTTGTTTTAATATTCTTGATTTGCCTGAATATGAAACCGAAGAAGAATTGGATCAAAAATTCAGTATTTCCATTAAAGAGCATTCGTTTCATTTGGTACAATTTTGAATTTATTCATGATATTATGATTTCAAAGAATTTAATGATTAAATAAATAATGAATATTTAACATATTCAACCTTTTGTATTTTTATTTATACATGCATGCATGTAAGGATTCCTTGGAAGTCCATACAAAAAGAATCATTTTTTATTCCCATAAATATTCCCAAAACAGTTATATTATAAAATGGTTTTCCCGTTGAAAATATATCAATCAAGGAGAAAAAAAAGGAAAAGATTTACCCTGATTAAAAAAAAAAAAACATATCAAAAAGAAAAGCTAAGAATATGGAATAAGTAGTAAATGTTGAAATAACTTTTGGTTTTCTATTGACATTGATTCAATATTAAATTATAGTTTAGAGTTTTTGACATTTTAAAAAAACAATTATTTATATTTCTAAACTCATATAAAATCAATGTTTAATTAGCAATTGTCTCTATGTTTTAGTTAATAAATTATAGAACATAAAGGGGCCGTAGCTCAATGGTAGAGTATTGGATTGCAGTTCCACTGGTTATCGGTTCGATTCCGGTCGTCCCCTCTTTTTAGATTTTTTGAATAAAATAAGAATATATTAAATATTTTGTTTTAATTATAAAATGATATTATTTGGTTGAATTTACTATTATTTCAAATTGAAAAGGTCATCAAAACCGCCGCCAAGTTCTAATGTTTCTTCTTCTTCGTTAATGCCTTCTTCTTGTTTTTCAATTGCTGGCGATTGTTCATTTTGTATTGTTCGTGTATTTGAAATAACTGTCAGTTTTGATTTGCCATCATCTATAACTTCTTGGATGTTTTTCCCTTCCAATTTGTTGACAATTTCTTCTGCTTTTGATTGATCAAATTCAATTCCAACACTTTCGATGATTTTTTGTATATCTTCAGCAGTTGGATTCTCTTTCCCCAATTTTGCAAGCATGTAAGCAGCAATGTACTTCATTTTATTAAAATGATGTGACTAATATAACCAAGCATTTTTGTTGTTAATGCAATGTCAGAGTTTGATTATATTTTTATTTTGAAAATTTCATAGGAAATTTTGAATGAAAAATTGTGACTTTAATAATTTTATTACAAAAATACTCTATAAATTGGAAAATGATGTGAAATAAATAAAATTTGACACTTGCATTTTCTAATCTTATTTCAAATGCTGAATTAATTAATAACATTGTTAATTTTTTTTTTGTCAGTCACTTTTTATAAAAATGACCTTTCACGTTTTGAAAAATAATTTTTTTTTTTTCACATTGCAATTATTGGACAAACTTTATAAACCAAAAAATTCGAGTTAACTATTCTTTCCTTATTTTCCAAAAGGTGCCAAGTTAATTAGACTTGAATTTTCTAGCTAATTCAAATTAATTCAAAAAGAGGTCAAGTTAATTATTCTTTTAAAATTTTAAAATGAAAAATAAAAAAGCATGTATAAATATATACATATATTCCAAGTTATGAATGTATAATATGTCTCTAATATAGAAAATTAAACTTTTTAATGTTGATCAACATTAAAGTGATTTAACGGTCATTTTTAACGTATACTCAATTTTTTTCAAAAATTTTAAAAATTTTAGTTAAAAAAATATGATAGATCTTCAAATGCAGTAGTGATTGTAAGATAAGATTGGGTACAAGATATCTACTGTAAATCTAATTAATGTTTTATCAATTAGGACAAGCTCTGACTTCATTGATAATTGACATCGATGCAAGTTTTGATGTTGAAATTAATGAATTTCATCAGTTTATTGCTTTGTATTGCTCATAATCTGTTTGCACTACTGTTTTATTAAGACTTCGTCCAGCCAAAGGCTTGTAATCATTCATGAAACACGTTTGTGAAGTTAAAAATAATACGATAAGTTTTCAATAATTTGTGATTTAATTGTACAATAATTGTTCATTCTTTTCGTTGGTGATAAAATAAATTTATGATAATAAACTAAATTCTACTTTTTATATAACATTTTACTTACATATATGCCAAAAAATGTTTACGAGTATGATTTTAATGATGGGATTAATGCATTTGATCCATGTATTCTGCTTATATTAAAGTTTTTCACTATGAATATTTCCTTTTTTGCCCTTAATATTGATGGAATCCTTTTTAGTTTTACTCTTTTTTCATGGCGGAATACTTTTATTAATACTAGCTGTATCATTTATCAGACAAAACTGAACAAATTTATACTATTCTGATAATTAAGTTTATCCGAATTTTAAAGTTTTAATAAAAATAATCAGGTTTTTAAGTAATTTTTTTCTAAAAAATCTGCATTTGAAGATCTATCTTTTTTTTATACTCACCCCATTTTCTATTAAACCGTCGGGGAAAAAAAATTGAATGCGATTTTTTTCAAAATTTTGAAAAAATTGAATGAAAATTTTCCGAAAATCTGCATTTTGGAATCTTTCAAAAATTTTTTATGGAAATTGAAGAATATATTCATCAGCAAAAAGAGCTTTATTTTTTGATTCTCACTCTTATTGAAGATCCATGTGATGATGAAAATAATTTCGAAAACTACATAAATTTTCATAAATCGCAAGATTTTATAAAAGATCATGAAGAATTTAAGCATGAACTTTTATTAATATCAAATATATCGAGAAATCATCACCGCAACCCAAGCTTTTTTAATAAAATTTTCAAAATTCTCGATTATTTGTTTAAAGATAATAAAGGAACCATTACAAACCACGAACTTTTCAATATTTTTAAAAGAAATAAACCAATTCTTCTTTATTTGATCGAAAACAAGATAATATTATTAGATGATATTATTATTAGGTACATAAAATTCTCATACGAAGCAATAGAATCAGACTTATTTCAATTCTTTTTACCAGAAATTAAAAAATATGAAGAAGAAAACGAAAACAAAACCCAAAAAATTGAAGATAATATTAATTTTGAAGATAATCGTAAAATTGGAGAAAACGATTCTTACATTTCCACATTAATTCGTAATGATTCTGTTGAAGAATTTATAACTTATGTTAACAAAATTAATTTGCCACTCTCTGATACGAAAATAGCAAAATCAATTTTTGAGACTAATCCGTTATTAATTGAAAATGATACAACATTAATTGAGTATGCCGCTTTTTTTGGATCCATTCAAATTTTTCAATATTTAAGATTAAATGGTGTTGAACTTGGCCATTCATTGTGGCTCTATGCAATCCATTCAAATAATGCCGACATGATTCACCTTCTCGAAGAATTCAATGTCCAACCGCAAGACGATACGTATTGTGGGTGCTTAGTTGAGTCGATCAAATGTCATCATAATAGCATCTCAAATTATATTGAGGACAATTTGTTAGTTTCAAATTTGAATGAATATTTGAAAGAAAAAATTTTTTCAGCAAGTTTGTGTTACTCAAATTACAATCATTTCCCAGACAATTTTGACAAGTATTCTGTTTTTTATTATTTGAATCGATATAATTATTCCAAACTTGTAAATTTTTACGTTGAAATAAAGAAGAGAGAGATAGAAAACATTCGAATTTCAAAAATTTTTTACTTTTGAAATTTTTTTTTTACTTTTTTTTAATGAAGAATTCAAAAAAAAATTTTGTTTCTTTTAGTGATTTTTAAATAATTTTTTTTTTTATGATGGAGCAATAAGAAATGCTGCAGAAAACCATCAAGTTGATGTTATCTATTGTTTATTGTTAAGAAAAAGTAATATTGATATTAGTTTCTTTAAGAATTGCGAAAATTTGACAAAAATTGCAATTCCGCCAAGCATCCCTTTGATTGAAGTCATGTCCTTTTATGAATGTACCAAGTTGACGCATGTGACGATTCCCTCATCTGTGAAAACGATAGAATCCTATGCCTTTTACGAATGTTCATCATTGGTTGAACTAACACTCTCTGAAAATTTAATAGAAATAGAAGATTCTGCTTTCAAAGGGTGCAAATCATTGAAGCAAGTAACAATTCCATCATCAGTGACAACGATTGGTGAGAGTGCCTTTTCTGGATGTTCATCATTAGTTGGCATATTCCTATCTTTATCATTGAATATAATTGGTCGTGAAGCCTTTTATTATTGTGAAAAATTGAGACAAATCGAAATCCCTCCTTCAGTAACCATCATTGAAATCGGTGCATTTGAGTCATGTCATTCATTACAACAAGTTGTTATTTCCTCATCTTTGATTACATCAATTGAATGCAAAACTTTCCAAGATTGTTCTTCATTGAAAGAAATAACAATTCCGTCTTCTGTTACTGATCTTGGTAGATCTGCCTTTGATAAATGCACATCATTGCATGAAATAAAGCTTCATGATTCAATCGAGTCAATCGGAAAAAATTGCTTCAACAGTTGCTCAATTGTGACTTTTTCTATTCCTCCTTTGGTTGAATGCATTGAGGATGGCACTTTTTATAGCTGCCAGTCTTTGGTGCAAATTTCGATTCCTCCTTCGGTTGAGTCAATCGGTGAATGCGCCTTTTACAATTGTTCTCAATTGAGCAGAGTTGAAAATCATGGTTCTCTGGCAAAGATCGGTGATTTTTCTTTTTATGGCTGCTCAAAAATGACTGAATTTGAATTCTCATCTTCAGTTTGGTCAATTGGAGAGTCAGCCTTCTATGGATGCTCATCTTTGGAAAAAATAATAATTCATGCTCTTATTAAAAATGTCGAAGCTAATGCTTTCAATGGATGCACTGCTATAAAAGAAATAGAATGTCCTTCTTCGATTGATAGAAAAGTTGTTGAACTTAATTTAGGTATCAAAATTGCTTGATTTTTCTTTTACTCATAAAATAAAAATTATTTTTTTTATATTGACAATAAGTATTCAATTTTTAAACTGATTCATAGAAATTGCCAGCTTGTCAATCGACTTTTAGAGAGAAACTCAAATTTCTTTCCATAATAAAAAAAATTGATATCCATTGCTGTAGATTCGAAGAAATTAAAGGAAAAGAAAAAAGATGAGAAAAAGAGTTAAAAAATAATGAAATAATGAATTTTTTATTACTCAATTTCCATATAAATTTTTGAGTTATTTTTAATTCACTTTTTAAAACCTTCTGAATTTTACGGATCTATTCTAAAATAGTGTCTATTTCCGAGGGTTAGTCAAAAAGTGGAATTTTTTACATCAAATTCATCTTTTTAAGGTACACAATTTTTACCGATTCTTACCGCCATCCCCATGGTTTCAGCTGCGCTGTGCTTCGCTCGACGCCGGCTAGGCGGTATGTAGCCTCAATAAAAATTATATAAAAAGATATTATTTTAGCATTTTATATCGATGAATTTTTCTATTAAAAATCCCACTTTTTGACTAACCCTCGGAAATAGACACTATTTTAGATTAGATCCGTAGAATTCTCTACTAAATAAAATTATTGAATTTTAAATAAATGCACTTATTTTTAATATTTTGAATTTCTCTCAAATGAATTGAAATATCAAGATTTTGGAATGGAGTTTATATATAATAATACTTTGAAAATAATTGTTTTTATTGTATAAAAAACTCATGAATGATATTTCATAAATAAAAATATATGATTTATTGATGAATAAGTGAAAATATGTCTAAGATGATTGGTTAAGAATTGATCCAAACATTTCAATGCATGTAAGACAAAATGAATATTTGCAAGAAGAACTGTTCCATGAATCTTCTTGAATGTATCGAATGTATCGATAGTAATTATAATTTTGTGAACACTCAAAATGGTGTTGTTTGTAGTTACCATTCAAATATGCATTGTTCTCTACATGATCTAAAATCGTCCATTTATCGTGATCGTTCGAGCCAACAATTCGCCACGATTTCGGATTATAGCAGGAATTCGTACCATTGCCAGCAGTTCGAATTGTGTAGGATGTCAGATTGATTTTCCGATTCATAAAATCAATTTCAATCCAAGAGTCTGACTCACTCGAAGGTTTATTTAAACTCCAATTATGATAGTAATTGTCGATATTATTTTGGTCGTATTGAATGAGATTCGTGATTGGATACGATGGATAGCCGCCACCTGAAAGTTTCAGTGAACAATTTCGTTCTGATTTATTTGAATCAAATTTCGTCAGCTCTCGGATGATTCCTGATAGTTCGTCTCCTTCAAATTTAATTTCTCTCGTTTCTCTTCCTTCTTTATTCAAGTTATTCTTTATAAATTTATTTGGATTCAAAAATATGTAGCGAATCAGGCCTGTGATATGATAAATTTCTTCTTTCACAATTTCATCTTCAATATTATCTGCAATGTATTCAATCATGTCGTTGAGAATTGCTCCTTCACATTCTTGAAAATTCAAAAGGATGAAGTGAATGACAAATTTAGATTCTTCTTGTGTTTTCATTATTCGATAAATTCGCTCTCGTTCTTCTTTCATTTTTTTCCCTTCTCTTCTTTCTCTTTCTCCTTCTCTTGATATGTCGTTGTATGAATCAATGATCGAGTACATAATATCGTCATTCAGATGTTTCGTGGATCCACTTTCTAAAAGTTCTAAAAAGTGCTCGCTCAAGTATCGAACTGCAATTGAGTTCAGTTCTGTGTTCAGAAGAGAAATGCCTTCTTTGATGTTGCTGATGTCATAAAAATTATTTTTAGTTTCTTCTCCAAGTAAAAATAGAATGTTGTAAAATTCGTTTTCTTTATCGCTCGGGATATTAACTCGTTCACGTGTCGAACGAATGAGAAGTCGAAAAATCTCTTCAAAAATTTCTTTCTTTTGATGGTCTGAATTAAATGGAATTGAAATGGCATATTTATCAATGGTAGGATCAATATTCATTAATTCATTGATCTTCTTTGAAATAACTCGTGCTTCATTTCGTGAAACTTCAATAAAATTATCATTATTATTATTATCTTTTTGGTCTGAAGATGAAAAATTATAAAATATTTGGAATTTGTCACTGTTGTCTTGTTCTATTAATCTTCGGAAGTTTGATATTGGTGTTTCGAAGTAATTCGACTCCATATTATTAATGGTAATAAAAATAAAAAATTTGTTAACTTATTTGGTCTATTATAATTAAATTTTATCGATCAATGTCCTTTCAATTTTTTTTATAATTTTATTTCTTTTTTATCTTTTACTTTTTTATTTATATTCTAAATTAAAACTTATTAAATGATTTTATAAATGATATATATGATATTCAAATTGTTTTTTATAATTAAATATATATCAATTAATTTCATTAAAAGTAAAATCTTAGAGTGATATTTAACAGAAATTTAGTTATTTATAAACTTAAATTCAATTAAAAGCTTGAATTTCCGGGCACAATTATATATCTTAAGATATATATTCTTATCATAAAAATTAAAATCTTTCCAAGATGATAGAAATGTTGCTTAAAGGAGTAAAACATTTAACAAACTTTTTTTAACAAAAAAAAAATAATATCAAATTCCAAATCATAAATTTTAGGAACAAACAAATGCTATTTATTAAATTGTCATACTTTTTTGAGAGCTGCCTTCAAAGAAGGAAAGGCGGCGAGTGGCTTAGCACGCATCATTCTCGCCTTGTTCTCCACAGTATTCTTGTTTGGCATTTTTGGCGGGACATTTCCAGTAAAAGCGACCGAGCAAAAATTGCCAGCAACGCAGAACGATACGCCGTCCTTTATCGACGTCTCAACCGGCTTTCCGATGAAGTCGTCGCTTAAACGGTCGAGGAAAAGTTGTCCTTGCTTGTTCAATCCGCAGGCGAAGAGTTGTCCGATAAAAGTGATGAATAAAGAGTGCTGGAAGCCTGCGAAAGCTGCTTTTATTTTGGATCTGCCGAAGGCTTTCAATTCTGTAAATTTGTCGAGTTCTTTGGTTTCTTTTGGTAGAGTAAGTTTTCCAAATCTATTGCTTCCGAATCCGAATACTCGTCCGTCGCCGCTGACGGCCAGACAATGTAGCATGACGCCTGATATTTGGGTTATTTGAATACCTGCGAGTTCTTTGGCTTCTGTAAACTGAAATTCTTGATATGGAGATATAAAAACTTTGCCTGATTGGGTTAGAACAATTAGATATTTCTCAAGACAGGCAACATTGTTTGCTTTTTCGTTTTGGGGAAGTTTCACAATTGAGGGTTCATATCCTGTCTCAGAATCAAGATCTTTTGGGATTACTATTATTTTGCCCTCTGAATCAATGGCTGCTGAATTATTTTCCCCACCGTAAATGGCAATTGGATTATGATTGCCTATATTTAAAAAAATTGGATGTTCATCAGGAATAGTAATTGACGAATATGCTAAAAGCCGTTTTTGATCTTTGTTTGAAACTAAGTATAGAGTGTAACCATTGCCACAAACAACTGAAATTGGAGTGCATACGTTGCCTTCTTTATCTTTGATATGAATTTCGGTATACTTTGCAAGTTCAAGTGGGAGGTCTGCCATAATCCGATTGTTTTTGTTGGTTCCAATAGCTTTTATCACCCCATCATTGGTAATAAATAAGGAGTGAAAAGAATAAATTGAAAAACTCGAAAGTTCTGAAGTATCAATAGCTGATTTTACAGGAGGGCATACAATTGGTGCACCATTGAGATGGTTGTTGGATTTTACTCCCAAGACAAAGGATGAATTAGGTCCACTTAAATACATAAATTTCTAATTCGTTAATTTTGTTTATAGAATTATATCTCAAATATTTGAGTGTACTTTTTCAAAAAGTGAATAAAATAAACACTTAAAATATCTCCTTTTATCTAAAATACGAAATGAAAAAATAGTTAAATTTAGTAATTTATAAAATATATTAATAACCTTATATATAAAAAGAAAGAATAATTCAATATCATGTCACAAAGTTTTGATAATAATAACAAAAGAGTTTGAAAGTTTGAATCATCAATACAATTTATTTATAAAGCAAACATATTTGGATTACAGAAAGCATTGGCCTAAGAAATGTGATATGAAAACATTTTATGGATTTTATAAATCCCAAGTATTTAACAGAATTAGCCACAATTTTAAAAAACAAAGAAATTTCTATTATAAATGATATTGCCAATAATTATACTTTTCTTTACTTTTCTGGAAAATTAGATATTGATATTGATCCATTTATATATTCGAATTTTAAAAACTCAAGAACTGCAGTAATTTATCACTATACATATAAAAGTGATGAAAATACTTTTTTTATTGTTAGTTTTGAGAAAACATTGATCATCATTGATCAATCTTCAATATCTATTCTCAAATCTCTTTTTTCAACTAATGAGCAATCAATAATCTACATTTTTTCTAACAAAGACTCTAATTATAACTTTTCAGACTTGTTTCAAAATCGACTAATTGAAAATAATCAAACTTTATTGGCTGAAATAAAGAATTTTTGCACAATTTTCAGAAAAAAGCCAAGTTCGAATCCATCAATTAATAAATTATGGACAACAATTCAGCAATGCATTTCTGGGTATTTAATTAGCAAAAGTTATCTTCAGTCAATAGAAAATCAAGCCAACATTTCATCAAATGAAATTGAAAATTCACCAAAAGAAATTTGGGATTGTAAAGACTATATTGAATTACGAGAAATTGGAAGAGGTTCATCTTTTTTAGCTGAATTGGTTTATTGTATTGAAAAGGGACAATTGTTTATTATTAAAAAGCCACTTACTTCAAATAGTAGGAAGCTCTTGATGAGAGAAATTTTCAATTATTCGAAAATCAATCATTCATTAGCGCCAAAGTATCATGGAACTGTTAAAGATTGCAACTATCCGATTATTCAATATATAAATGGTAAGACTTTGGAACAAATCGATGAGTTTCATTTAAATGAAGAAGAAAAAAATATTATAATTTTTCAAATAATGTTATTTATCAACTATTTGCACAATAACAATTTTGTTTATCGTGATTTAAAGCCAGACAATGTAATGATTGATGAAAACAAAAATGTTTTTATTATAGATTTCGATAATATGATCAAATATCCTATTGATACAGCTAATAATGAATACACGAAAGATTTTTCTTCTGTTTTTGTTTCGCCCGAAGTTAACATTGGAAAAACTTCATACAAAAGCGACATATATTCAATAGGACAAATGATCTATTACATAATAAAAGAAAAATATCCTGATGAAGAAACAGGTAAAGATACTATTTCTTTAGGAAAATTTGATCAAATTTATTTAATGTGTACAAATAATAAGTATGAAGAAAGGCCATCAATTTCAGAACTAATGTTTATATTTTATATTATTACTAAAGTTAAATCGCCAAAATTATTAAAAGATAAAGAAGCTCAATATATTCAAGGTCTTGCTTCATTTGAAGATAAATATGTTTCATACAATGTTGACAAAGCAATTCATTTATATTTATATGCAGCAGAGCATAATTTTCCTAAATGTTTTTGTTTGCTTGGAGCAATTAATTTCCAAGGTAAATATGTTCCGCAAGATATAAATAAAGCTATATATTATTATTCATTGAGTGCTGAGAAAAATATTACTGAAGCACAATTTAATCTTGGTGTCGTTTATTTTGCATTGAAAGATGTAGAAAAGGCCATTCATTATTTCACACTTGCATCTGACCAAAATGTATCACAAGCTCAATTTTGCCTTGGCTCTATTTATTTGGAGAAAAATACGTTTGAAGATATATATAAAGCTATTCATTATTTCACTCTGGCAGCAAATCAAAATCATTTACCAGCGCAGCATAATCTTGGATTGATGTATATTCAAGGTTTATATGTTTCTCCGAACATTAACAAGTCTATTTATTATTTGCATCTTGCAGCAAATCAAAATGATTGTGATTCTCAATTTATTTTAGGATGTATTTATTGTGATGATAAATACGGTGTTAAAGATATTGATAAAGGAATTTATTATTATACACTTGCAGCAAAGCAAAATGATTCAGGAGCACAATTCAGTCTTGCTCTCATTTATTATTATGGCAAATATGTTAAGCAAGATATAAACAAAGCAATTCATTATTTAATTCTTGCTGCTGATAATAATCATAGAGATGCAGAATTTGTTCTTGGAATGCTTTATTCAGATGGAAAATATATCAAACAGGATATTGAAAAGGCAGTTTATTATTATACTCTTGCAGCAAATCAAAATAAAATGGATGCGCAATATAATCTTGGATTGATTTATTATAAGCCTGATTTTCATCTGCAAGATATAAATAAATCAATTTATTATTTCAAATTAGCTGCAAATCAAAATCATTTGAATTCAATATTTGCTCTTGGACGCATATATTTTGCAGGAAAATATATCACTCAAGATATTAATGAATCCATTCGCTATTTTTCAATTGCTGCAAATCAAAATCATCTAAATTCGCAAATGATTTTGGGTTCGATTTTTTATGATTGCGAATATGTAACGAGAGATATTAATAAATCAATTTATTATTTCGAATTAGCAGCAAATCAAAATTGTCAAGAGGCGCAATATGATCTTGGATGTATTTACATCAATCAAGACATCAATAAAGCAATTTATTATTTTTCACTTGCAGCAAATCAAAATGATTTGAATTCACTATTAAATCTCGGTGCAATTTATTATGAAGATAAATATGTAAGACGTGATATTGAAAAAGCAATTCATTATTACACTTTGGCAGCAAATCAAAATGATCTAAATGCACAATATATGCTTGGAATAATTTATAAAGATGGAAATTATGTTCCAAGAGACATTGATAAAGCTATTTATTATTTTCAACTTTCTGCGGACCAAAATCATTTATTATCATTATCTAATCTTGGATATATTTACAGGAATGAAAAATATAATAAATTAGATATCAATAAGTCAATTCATTATTTTACACTTACTGCAAATTATAATGAATTCTATGCACAATTTAATCTAGCTGTCATTTATTATGAAGGAAAATATGTAAAGCGAAACATTAACAAAGTAATTAGTTATCTTTCACTTGCAGCAAATCAAAATTGTTCTGAAGCACAATTTAATCTTGGAATGATTTATTATGAAGGAATGTACGTTAAGCAAGATATTAATAAAGCTATTCATTATTTTTCTCTTTCTTCAAATAATAATTATGCTTTTGCACAATTGTTCCTTGGCCAGTGTTATTTGCTAGGTATACATGTTGAACAAAATATCAGAAGAGGAATGAATTATTTAATCAAGTCATCATACAATGGAAGTATAACTGCAAATTTCATGGTTGGTTCTTTGTTTCATGATGGAAGTTATATTAAGCAAGATATTCAAAAATCAATTGATTATTATAAAAAAGCATCATCATTTAATAATAAATTTGCAAAGAATAATCTTGGTGTCATTTACAAAAATGAAGGAAACATTGGATTAGCAATTTCCTATTTTGAAGAAGGAATTAAACGTTATAATGACAAACTATCAATGTACAATCTATCACATATTTATATCTATAAAGATAAATCAAAAAAAAGAATCGATGAAGCAATTGGATTACTCATAAAATTATTCAATTTAAGTTTTCATCAATCATTGAATCTTTTGTGTGTTGCATTAATAAAAAAACATGGTTTTAATTTCCAAAGAATTCAAATGGAATTATTGGAAAGAACTAATAAACTCAGTAGCTTGTCTTCAGCGGTATTTCAAATAATTAAAAAGCAAAAATTAGATATTGAAGCAGATTACAATAATTATTACAAATTATTAGAAAAAATTGATTACATTTATGATTTTAGAGAAGATACAATTGCTTTTTCTATAAAGAAATTTTATCTTGAAGACAAAAATATTCATGATATATCATCAGTTTTTTATGATGGTTTTGGTATCAAAAAAGAAGACTTGTAAACAATTTTCCAATATACTAACGTTTTTTATTCAAAAATTTTATTTTCCAAAATGCAAACTCTTGAAATATGCGGTTTTAATGAACGTCATCGTATCAATGAATTTCGAGATGGCTTTCTAAAAGTTTGAATAATGTCCAGCTTGTTTTCAGTATTTATCAAATCGTTGAAGGAATGAAGTATGTTCATTTTATTCATATAATCCATCGCGGCATAAAACCAACAAACATCCTAATTGGTTCAGATGGATCAATCAAAATCAGCGATTTTGGGATTTCTAAGTTGATGACTGCTGAAGAACAGTCAATGACATGTGGTGCCGGAACACAGAAGTTCATGGCACCTGAAGTCATTGATGAATGCAGCAATTATGATGAAAAAGTCGATGTTTACTCATTCGGTGTTTTGCTCTTTTACATCTTAAGCGGAGGTGAAATGCACGCAATCAAAATGAGCGATAAAATGAAGGGGAAAAAAGGGCCAATTCCTTCTGATTTCACTGCATTTACACATCAATTGATTAATGACTGCTGGAACTTTGATGCAAAGGATAAGCCAAGTTTCAATGAGATGATATTTGAAATGGAAAATAATAATTATAATTTAATTGAATTACAGTAGTGTTTTTAATATGGTAACGGTATTTAAAGTGGTAACGCTTTTTTTTAGAAAAAAAAAATTTAAAAATACAAAATTTAATTTTTTTCAACATAAAACAGAGTTTATTTAAATTAAATTATATAATAATATTTACCATCATTTATATGATATTAATCACAAGGTTGTGCATCTATCTGTCTCAAATCACCAAAGTTTTTCGTCAACCAATTAAAAAAGTTAAAATCAAATTACTTCATTACCTTTTTAAAATTTTGGATATTTTCTTATATAATTAGTTTAGTATCTATTTATCATTCACAATTTTTTCATCATTTAATTATAAATGATAAATACTTTCTTTTGAAAAATAAAAATTATTTAAAAAATGTAACCATTTTCATAAGTGTTTATACAAAATAAAAAATACTTCTGAGTGCTTTTGATTATTTCCTTAAATCCTTTTTATATTTGATTGTATATTAGAAGATTATGATTATAATACTATACTATTTATTATTAACTCAAGCATAATGCTTTTTATAGTTAAAATGAATATGCTTTGAATGGCTCAAAATAAATTGAATTATAACCTAAATTAGAGGATTGATCAATTTATCTTTATTATATAAATATGTAGTTTATTGCACTATATTATTAAAATAATAACATAAAAGTAATAATCTAGACTAGAAGTTTCCAATTCTTATAATGATCTCAAAAATAGAAAAATACAATGTTGTAAGCAAAAAAATTTCGTAATTTTTCTCTTTCTCACCAAAAAGAATCAAAAGGATGTAATATCGAATTTTAGTTCGATATTTTATCAATTCAATGATTTTGATAATAAAAAACGAAGAATTATCTAATGATTATAATATGATTATTTTTTCCTTAAAAAGCGAATTTGAAAAAGTATCAATGAAATTTATTAATGAAATAAATATTTATATAAAATGCTGAAACATAAGAGATAAAAATTGTCTAAAAAAAACAAAATTTGAATATTTGTTTTGCTGTTCGTTTATAATTTTTGGACGTTTATCAATTGATGAAGATAAACCATTATCTTGTGCAAAACATATTATCTTATTGCATTATATCAATATATAAATATGTTTTAATAGTTTTTAACTAATTTTTAATTTGTAATTTTCTGTAATCTGTTATGTTGTCGGGATAAAGATAGCACAAAATTGAAAGATGATGAAAAAGTTCTCTCAATAAGTCTCAGAATGAAAATCAAATCTGACTTCTAATAAGTTAAATACATCTTTAAATGCAAATATGTTTTTATAAATATTATTTATAAATAACAACATTTTAAAGATAAATGAATCAATTCTTTATCATGAAAAGTAAACGGTCACCAAAAAAATAAAGATATACTCGTTTTTATAGTCAATAATTTTATTTTTACAAATTTAACTAATAATTATTAATATTCCCATAATATATAATATGTTTATATTCTTAAATAAAATATTACTTTGATGTACATGTTTATAGTCATACTTTAATTTTTTTCATTGATTGACGAAAAACTTTGGTGATTTGAGACAGATAGATGCACAACCTTGTGATTAATATCATATAAATGATGGTAAATATTATTATATAATTTAGTTTTTAATTAAACTCTGTTTTATGTTGAAAAAAATTAAATTTTGTATTTTTAAATTTTTTTTTCTAAAAAAAAGCGTTACCACTTTAAATACCGTTACCATATTAAAAACACTACTGTAACTAAACCTGAAGAAAGTGAAGTCAAAAACTTAATTAGGCAACATAAAGAAAAAGTCCGGTTTTATTAAAAATTTTAAACTCAAAAAGTTTTATATATTTTAGTAATTTTCTAATTATTGTATATTATATAATTTGTGAAGTATTCATGTAAATAATTTATTTACTTGTTGATTTAAATGAATCAAAAATAGTATATTAGCAAAAGGGTAGGTGGTGTAAAGGTAGCATAAATGTCTGTGGTCCGTGTTCGATTCACGGCTTGCCCATTTTTTGTTTTATTTTTTCTTTGAAAACCAATTATTCTTTGGAAAACAATCTTGATCGCATGAAACTAATCATACCTCCATTTGACGGTTTGGAGGAATTTTGAATTGAAAAATCCTCTCAAAAATCCTCCAAACGGTCAAATGGAGGTATGCTTACATGAAATATTATTATTTGAATGCTTTCATATTATATTCTACAGTAGTAGAATTAATGTCATTATGATTAATTTTTCATTTTATATTTAATAAATTTATTAATAAAGGTAACAAATATCATCTATATATATTCACAAATATAAATTATTGCTCAATTTTTTAAAATATCTGTTAGCAGTGGAGATATCACTTTTTGAAATTGAGAAGGTTTGTTTAATTTTTTTGAAAAAATTAAAAAAAATGGTACGTTTATCTTTTTATATAAAGATCCAAAAAGATCAATTCCGAACTTTAGATTATTTAATACCCAAATTGTTATAAATTACATCAAATTCAACCAGATACAACATCTTTTATGCATCGATAATAGATTAAAATTTCTCAAATAATTGATATAACTTGGTATATTTTGAATTTCAAGCTATTCATGATTGATATTTGCAAAAAACTATTTTTATAAGTAAATGATATTTAAAGTATAGTATAAAAAAAAAACAGAAAACCATAAATATTAATATTTTAAATTATGATGGAAATCAAACAAACCTTGTGAAATTAAAAAAGTGATATTTCGACTGCCTATAGATATTTCTTAAAAAAAAATTTATAGAAATAACATAAATAATATTTATAAAAAATATTTGTATTTATTATTAAAATTGGTTAGAGTAAAAAAAATAACTTTTTTTTCCTATCGTTGTAACCCCTATCAAAATCCAATTTTTTCTTATTTAGACGATGAAAAGAAAATAGTTGTTGCAAAATCTGGTAAAAAATCATATGATCTCATATTTGCTTGTCGAACTATTGAAAAAGTTTGCATCCGACCAGATATCAACAGAATTTGTGTTGATTCATTTACCAGATTAAATGAATTCAGTGAAAATTCGCAACTTGAATATATTGAAGATAATGCATTTAGGAATTGTTCTTTGTTGAAGAGCATTTCTATTCCTTTTCGTGTTAAAAAAATTGGTGGAGCTGTTTTTTCAAAATGTGGTAACCTTCAAAAAGTTGAATTTTCAGAAGGCTCTCAATTGGAAAAAATTTAAAAAAGGAGCTTTTGCTTGGACTTCAATTCAGAATATTGTGATTCCAAGGAAAACAAATTACATTAATAGGGCAGCTTTTTTAAGTTGTGAACAATTAAAATCTGCTGAAATATTGAGTGATAATATTTTCATTGATGATTTTTGTTTCAAAAAGTGCAAATCACTCCTTGTGGTTTCAATTCCTAATGTACATAAAGTATCTTTGACAGTAGAAATATTCAATGAGTGCTCAAATGACTTTTCACTTTTCATTTCATCCAATTCTTTAGCAAATGCAGATCGTTTTCATAAAACATAAATCTTATATTAATATCCTATAAAGAGTCTTTTAATAAAAATTCTATAATATCTTTCAAAAGTTTTAATTTATAAAATCTATTAAACATATATATTATTGAATATAAAAATTATTAACAAATATTGCTTATAATATTCACAATCATCAAAAAAATGAATAAAGTGTTACATATTCTATAACACCGAAGATTCGAAAATTCATCATTTTGGTTTATATAAACCTCTTGAATCATTGAACTCTAAAATACAAATAAAAAAGAATAACAATTTTTTGTATGCATCAAAAAAAGGAACTCTATAGCGTTTATTTTTTTAGTAAAATATCGTTATTATCAGCTCTAACCGCCCGTAAACCACATATCGATAAAAAAAAAAAAAACAGAAGTATCAATAAAAAGTGGGAAATTTGTATCTGATAAGCTTTTTTGGGATATACTGAAATGATATATCTTATTCATTACTTTAATAATAAATCTAATTATTATTTAATAATTATATAATTTGTAAATTTTCAGCATATCAGATTTTTTGTGTACCGAAACATTTTTTTATCTATACAGGAAAATACTGAGCAAAAAAATATCGATTTTTACCAAATATTTTTTTTGGTTACAGGTTTTATTAAGAATCCTAATTTAGGATTGATAAGCATCCTTGAAACTCTGAATTTATATTCTAATAACTTAAACGTTTCTTATATAATAATTTTTAACAAAGCAATCTAGAGATTATTAACAATTAAGAATAGATTAAGTATTAATGGAACTTGAACAAGCGTAATTCAAATCTATTTTCGTTAACGAAATTATCTTAATTTCAAATAAATATTCAATTTTTCAATATAAAATCTTAACCATTGAATTTCATATATATTCTAACTTTTTGAACGGAACCCTCTTTATTTATTCACCTGCCGAAGAACTTTTTAAAAAGAAAATAAATTAAATTTCAATAATAGTTTGTTTATATCATTTTTAAAAAATGTTAGCATTATTCATTGCTTCAGCATTCTCTGGATGCGATGTATTTGTCATGGCTCCACTTGATCTTGTAGATGCCAATGGCAATCCAAGCTTTCAATCTAAGTTCGAAAACTGGTGTAATATGCTTCGTGGTGCAAATGTAAAAGGTGTTATGCTTGATGTCTGGTGGGGAATTACAGAACCATCACCAAAGAACTATCGATGGTCAGGTTACGAAACACTTTTTGGAATCATAAGGAGCAAAGGTCTCAAAATCATCCCAGTTTTTTCATTCCATAAATGCGGTGGATCAGTTGGCGATTATGTTAATATTCCAATTCCTTCATTCGTTTGGCAAGGAAGCTTACAACCTAACTTCATTGATTATTATGGAAATAAAGATGATGCATATATCTCATTTGCATTTGATAACGTTAAAATTGGTCCAAACAATGAAAGAACACCATTAGAAATGTATAATGACTGGATGACAGCATTCAAAGCCCAGTTCAATAGTTTTATTGAAGATGGATCAATAATCGAAATTGAAGTTGGTGCCGGACCTTGTGGAGAACTTCGTTACCCATCTTACAGAGCATATTTCTCCTATCCAGGTTGTGGAATGTTCCAATGCTTCGACTCACAATTCAAAGCCAAATTCCAACAAGACGCCAGAAACGCAGGTCACTCTGAATGGGATGCACCACCTTCAGATGCAGGAGATTATAATGTTAGACCAGGTGGTTCATCTTTCTGGTCTAATGGATTCAAATCAGAATATGGTAAATTCTTCTGCAGCTGGTACCAACAACAATTAATTGACCACGGAAGTAGTGTTCTTGCACTTGCTCGTTCTTTATTCCCTAATACTCGTATTTCTTGCAAGATTTCTGGTCTTCATTGGCAATATACTTCAGAATGCCATTGTGCCGAACTTACAGCCGGATTTTATAACGCAAACGGTAATGATGGTTATGGACAAATTATTTCTATGTTCAAACAACACAACGTTGATGTTTGCTTCACTTGCCTTGAAATGCATGAAGATTGGGGTGCCGGTTCTAATCCACCAAATCTTGTTAGACAAATCCTTGAAACAACAAAAAGAAATGGTTTACGCTTTGAAGGTGAAAATGCTCTTGAAAGATATGATTGGGATGCATATAACCAAATCAAAAGCTGGGTTTATCAAGGCCTTTCAACTTTCACATACTTAAGAATGACTGATTCTTTGATGAATGGCGGAAATTGGGAAACTTTCAAATCTTTTGTTAACCAAATGAATTAATTAATTATGTTAAGTTTTTTATTTTTATCAACTTTTCTCATTTTGCTTACATATTTTAAAAAGAAATGTATAGTTATTAGTAATGTGTGTGTTTTATTTAAATTATAATCGGCTCTCTAAAGTATCTACTACTAAATGAGTTCTCTCAAAAAGTTTGTTCATCAGAAAAAGTTCATGATTTTTTTTATGAATATAAAAAAATTTTCTTTTATAAGTTCTTTATGAGGCAGCTTCTTCTACTATCTGTTTCCAATCATTCTTATAAAGAGAATCAACATAAGAAGTCATCTTTTCTTCTTCAGAGAAGAATTCAAACATTGGAACGGCTTCCCAGCCTCCTTCTGCCCTCTGGAATCTCAGGCACGTCCCGAAGTGGGACTTCTCTCCCTTGTCCACGACAATGTGCTTTCTGAGCAGCAATGTTCCCTTCTCTGCGTCGACAATTGTCAAGCTTCCGGGCGGCTGTGAGTTCTCCAAGACGGAGCCTGACTTAACGCACAAAACGACAACTTTTTCAGTACCGATTGAATCCAAATTCAAATCAACACAAAAAGTCCAAACTGATCCGTAAATTTGCTTTTTCAAGTAATTCACAGCAGGCTTGCAATTCTTCATGTTTTCATCAGAGACGAGTGACTCTTCAATTTCAGTGCATCTTGTTCCACTTTTTGAATCCAAAACGATAAAAGTTGGTGTCCAATAACTTGACAAAGTGATGTTGTTTTGGTAGTTCTTTGCTGATCCTCCCATGTAAACCTTGAAGTTCATGACTGGTGGCAGTTGATGCTCATTCAAAATTTTTGAAAGGGAAACTTTTTGAGAGGATGGAATAATTGATGCTTTAGAAAAGTTTGTTTTTTGCCAATTTGTGTTGATTTTCAGAATTTCATCAAGTATCTGTTTTTCAAGTTGTTCTTCTGAAAAATCAGAGTTCTTCTCAAATTCTAAAAGTGGGAATTCATTGACAATTTGGCCGTTGGGAAGTTTTTGAGACAAGTCAGTAATCAAAACTGGCACAACGTATTTTTTATTTTTTTCTACCTTAATTTGGAGCTCAAGAAACCTGTCTATTTCAAAATCGGAACTTTTTGAGACGTAAAATTCGCCTTCAGAAAAAGTTTTAAATTTTCCTTTATGGCCACCAATGAAGTTCACAGTAATGGTTCCTGTGTAATCGCCGACATTTAGGACAAAGACTTCTGCCTTGTCATTGATTAAATTGAGCATACATGTTTGAAGCTGAGTTTTTCCTGTTGGATATGCAATACAATTTTCATTAGTACTGAAGCCAACTTCATCCCACGTGTTAGCTTTCGTTAGATAATAGTAAATTCCATTGTGTACGTGACTTTTCTTATCTTCTTCAGTTTGCATTACTGGAAAAGCTTGAAATAGTTCGATCTCGACTGGCAATTTTGAATCAAAATGAACTGGAGGTGAATATGTTGTGAAAACATTGAAAAATGGACTCCTGAGTTTATCAAAAGAAATAGGATTGTATGTTAACGCTACACTTGAAAATTCTATTGTTAAACATGCACGAGATGATACACATGATGTAATTGGGAAAGTCTGTTTGATGGGTTCAAAAGGTGTGGATTCAAAATTTTCAATAGAATGTTCTATTAAAAATTTGGGGAAATTAATATCAACTCTTCCAATCAATTCATCTTCTTTTAATGGACGAACGCTGTAAATAGTAAAACTTAATGTTCCACATCTAAAAAATGGAATATATGTATCAACATTGTAATAGGGGCTTGTTGTGCTTTCAGTTATTTTTGATATACAATTCATGAAACGTAATGATGAAATCGATGAAAAACATAATTTGGTTTTTGGAGGTTGGTTATTTGATAATGGAAGTTTTTCTGCATTAATGACTTTTACCCGAAGCATATAATAAAATAAATGCAAATATAAAAAAAACGATTATTATATTCACAATTTTTGAGAAATGAGATTATGATAACATTCAATTTTTTTAGCGTTCACTCAAATTCTTTGATTTTTCTATTTATCTGCTTTTTTTTAATTCAATAAATATCAGCTCATATAATATATTTTTTAAGCAATTTTCTTTTTTCCTTTACCTTATTTATTGGTTCCTAACAAAAATAATAAAACCAACCTCAATAACGTTTTGAAAAAATTATTATAACAATATCTCAAAATAAGAATAGTTTAAATGATTTTTATTATTGAATGTTTAATTAAATTTAAACTATTTTCATGGTTAAATGCTGAATGCTATTTTAGCAAAATTTTTTTAATAGCATAAAAAAAAAATTATTTGTTTAATATGGAAAAAGATCAAAAAATGGAACCATAAAAATTTGAACCTTAAAAAATTATTTATATATTATCCATCATATGAAAAATATCTTTTTAACGGTTTTCTATTCAGGTCGTGATGACTATTCGGAAGGAATTGAATTCAAAGCTGGAATTCTCTCAAAAAGTTCAATAAGAGAAATAATCAAAGATAACAGCAATGGGCAAACACGATTTATGTTCATCACTGATTGCCTCGGAGGAGGATCTGTTTTTGACATTACGGCTGCCAAAATGCGATTTCATTTTAAGTTGCAAAAAGTGGCACAATCGAGTCAAAAGAAATAAGAAGGACCCACGGAATTTTCACTTATTATTTCTGCAAGATCGCAAGTGATTGTCCAAATATCACACCAAGGAGACTCGTTGAAAGAATCAATCCTTCGCTCGCCAGATTCAATGAACTTTTCACATGCGAAATGAGCAACGAAACACTCGAAGACAGCCCAATTTTCTTCAATTAGAATAGATATTTAATTTAATTTAATCATGTATTGAATAAATAGATTCTATTTTTAATTAAACTTTGACTATTAATTTTCGACATTGAATTTTTCAAAGTGCATTCAATTAATCATTTTTTATAAAACGATCTCCTGATGGAGATCCATATGCTTTCTGCTAAGCTCCCTCTGTTGGAGGATTATGTGAAGCATCCTTATGGAGTTGCTAGCTCATAAGACTCACCATATCGCAATAAAGCCATGCTTTTCTATAAGTAAATTTCTTATTCTAATAAATTTAAATACGGATAAACTTCTGAATTTAAAAATAAACAATTCAAAAATTGAATACATTGCTTTGAGAGAAACAAAAAATTTTCGACACTTTATCGTTTTTTTAGTCAATTTTGAATGTGAATTGACGGTTATTTGCTCGTTATGTCGAAAATTAATAGTCAGAGTTTATTTTCTATTCAAAAATATTCAAAAAGTTGTACTTATTCAAAAAGTTGTACTTATTCAATCTATGATTTTTCACATGTCTTGATCTGAATCTCAATCTATTTCAATCTTCAACTGCATGGATTACATGCAAAATCAGATATTCTTTCAATCTTTGGGAGAAATATTTTCAAAATTGCGAATAATCGACAAATGATATAAAAGTAATTAGATCAAAAAAAAATAAATTGTATCAAGTATAAATGATATTATTTATTGAATACTGCATGAAAATCAACTAAGCTGACTTTAAATTTATTATCAATTAGGTTTAAATTTATTTTCTATTACTAATATTTGTGATTGCATACATACTAATTATATGTTTAAATTATGTTCAAAATAGTATTCTTATTTATATATTTATATATTTATATATTTAGGTTTAATAGAAAATATTATTAAGTTGTATACAATTGTAAACAGGTATGACCAACGTTGACGTTGAGCTCGTTTAATTTTATAACAACTCATTCATTGACAGTCAACGATCAACGACGTTGAGACCGTTAAGGTCCACGAAATGAACGACCATCAACAATGCTTTCAACGTTAATATAACATTGAAAAAACGAACGAGTTAACGTTAATTCACATTATGTTATAAAAAAGTTTTTTTTTATTAATAAAATTTATTAAATTTTTAACTTTTTGATATATTTTTTCCGCCATTCAATTTAAAAAAAAAAAAAAAAAAAGAATAAATTTTAAGAATAATAAAGAGTGTAAAAGCAATAATATTCTAATTCGAAATTAATTTGTTTTTGCTCATTATGAACAAATCTATTTTCAGGTAAAAATACAAGAATGTAACTTTGACTTCGACTCGTTGAAATGAAATTGAAAAAAGTTAAAAAGTGACATATTTTTGGACGATCACTTTCAATGTCATTTGCCACGTTGACGTTGGCATCATTTCAACGTTGACAACGAAGAGCTTTTAAACGGTCGTCACGTTATCAATTTTTTCAACGTTGACCATCCCTGATTGTAAATACAAATTTTGGTACAACCGTTGAAAACTAGTTTAAAGGAGTTTTTTTTTTTTTTTTTTTTTTTTTTTTTTTTCTTTGTAAAGAAAGTTCAAAATTCATTTCCTCCAGTTCGTGAATAAAAAGGCACAATAATATAATAGAAAAATACTATTCAATTAAAAATAAAAATATAATTATGATTATAGTGTAGTAATTAATTTTTACTAATCATTAAGACTTCAATTTCTCGCCTTAGGGTTTTACTTTGATCGGCCATTTAGATAGAAGGTCAACAATTTCTGGATGATTTTCTTCTCTTGCATAGTCAATGGCAGCCTTGTGAATATTTTATTTCAAAATTTTATAAATCAATCAAGTTTTCAATCATATGAAAAAAGTTAGATTTGAATTTCATGAATGTTTTTGATTTAAAATGTCTTGAATGTTGATATCAATGCCTTCTTGGCTTATTAATAGTTCAACAATTTCTTTATGGCCTTTATTTGCAGCACAAATTAACCCAGTTCTATTAAATGTTCGAGTTAAATTCCATAAATCATTCAAGTTTTCAATCATATGAAAAAAGTTAGATTTGAATATCATGAATGTTTTTGATTTAAAATGTCTTGAATGTTGATATCAATGCCTTCTTGGCTTATTAATAGTTCAACAATTTCTTTATGGCCTTCATATGCAGCACAAATTAACCCAGTTCTATTAAATGTTCGAGTTAAATTCCATAAATCATTCAAGTTTTCAATCATATGAAAAAAGTTAGATTTGAATTTCATGAATGTTTTTGATTTAAAATGTCTTGAATGTTGATATCAATGCCTTCTTGGCTTATTAATAGTTCAACAATTTCTTTATGGCCTTTATTTGCAGCACAAATTAACCCAGTTCTATTAAATGTTCGAGTTAAATTCCATAAATCATTCAAGTTTTCAATCATATGAAAAAAACTAGATTTGAATATAATGAATGTTTTTGATTTAAAATGTCTTGAATGTTGATATCAATGCCTTCTTGGCTTATTAATAGTTCAACAATTTCTTTATGGCCTTCATATGCAGCACAAATCAACCCAGTTCTATTAAATGTTCGAGTTAAATTCCATAAATCATTCAAGTTTTCAATATCATGAAAAAAGTTAGATTTGAATATAATGAATGTTTTTGATTTAAAATGTCTTGAATGTTGATATCAATGCCTTCTTGGCTTATTAATAGTTCAACGATTTCTTTATGGCCTTTATTTGCAGCACAAATCAACGCCGTATAATTAAATGTTCGAGTTAAATTCCATAAATCATTCAAGTTTTCAATATCATGAAAAAAGCTAGATTTGAATTTCATGAATGTTTTTGATTTAAAATGTCTTGAATGTTGATATCAATGCCTTCTTGGCTTATTAATAGTTCAACAATTTCTTTATGGCCTTCATATGCAGCACAAATTAACCCAGTTCTATTAAATGTTCGAGTTAAATTCCATAAATCATTCAAGTTTTCAATCATATGAAAAAAGTTAGATTTGAATATCATGAATGTTTTTGATTTAAAATGTCTTGAATGTTGATATCAATGCCTTCTTGGCTTATTAATAGTTCAACAATTTCTTTATGGCCTTCATATGCAGCACAAATTAACCCAGTTCTATTAAATGTTCGAGTTAAATTCCATAAATCATTCAAGTTTTCAATATCATGAAAAAAGCTAGATTTGAATATAATGAATGTTTTTGATTTAAAATGTCTTGAATGTTGATATCAATGCCTTCTTGGCTTATTAATAGTTCAACGATTTCTTTATGGCCTTTATTTGCAGCACAAATCAACGCCGTATAATTAAATGTTCGAGTTAAATTCCATAAATCATTCAAGTTTTCAATATCATGAAAAAAGTTAGATTTGAATTTCATGAATGTTTTTGATTTAAAATGTCTTGAATGTTGATATCAATGCCTTCTTGGCTTATTAATAGTTCAACAATTTCTTTATGGCCTTCATATGCAGCACAAATTAACCCAGTTCTATTAAATGTTCGAGTTAAATTCCATAAATCATTCAAGTTTTCAATATCATGAAAAAAGTTAGATTTGAATTTCATGAATGTTTTTGATTTAAAATGACATTTAAATGATTGATGTTTAATTTTAGCATTTATGTCAATGGTCCCTTCTGTCAAATAAAGTTTCACAAGTGTGTAATAATCAAATTCACATAAATAAAGAAACATGTTTTTGTATTTCATGTTTGCTGGGAAAAAACAATAATTGTGAGATTCAACGGCATATTGATAAAGATTCGCATAATAGTAGTTTTCAATGTTATTTTGTAGATCTTCTTCTTTAATTAAATTATCAATGATGTAGTTCGAAATTTCGTTGTGATGACATTTAATCGATTCATTAAGAATTCTTTCATATTGATTTCTTGGTGGTGGAACATGATTCTCTTCAAGATATCTGATCAGTTCTGCATTACAACTGTGAATCGAATAAATCCACATCGATGATGTCAGTTCAACTCCTTTCTTTTCCATGTATTTGATGATGTCATTCGAACCATAAAACGATGCATATTTAATCAGACTGATTTCGCTTTTTTCTGTCAAAAGTCGGTTTGTTTCAAAAATTGATTTTTTAATTTCAATTTCGAGTGACAAATTCGTTTGTTCTGTAAATCTGATAAATTCTTGAATTTTGTTATTTCGAATCAGTTCACACAAATAATCATCATTCAATCCTTCTCGTCTTTTTTCATAGAAATTGGATTCAACTTTTTTGTTCATTCGTTCAATAAATTTATTGTCTTTTAATAATTCATTCTCGCTGCCGTATTTTTCAATGTTTTCTTTTGTGAGAAACCGTTTGATTTCTGGTTGAAAATATTCACAATAGTTCTTTTCGACATATTCCCAACTAGTAATTATTGGAAAAATGTACTCATCAATTATCATCAGTTTTTCTTCAAGAAGAAATAGAAGGATTCGCTTGTTATCTTTGAAAATGTTGAATATTTCTGAATTTGAAAAATATTTTTGGAGATCTTGTTTGAATTGTCTTAAAACTCGCTCAACTTTAGAAATAAAATTCCGAACACGATAATGATTGTTCACGATGTTGACTATTAATTGTAATAATGCTTTGAATTCATGTTGGACATTAATTATTTGTTGACTCGAGACAAAATTAATGAAATTGTAATATTTGTCTTCTCCATCTGATTCTTCTTCAAGGAATTCCAGAAAGGAACTTTGAATACTTTTCATTTTGTCAATAAATGTTTCTGAGTTTTCCATTTGGACATAAATTAAAATTTGGTCAAAATTAATGAAATGTGATATGAAATATTACATATAGTTTTTAGATCAGAAAAAATAATTTGTAAACCATTCATTTATTTGCAGATAATGATTTAATACTGACTGTATAGGTTCGGCAACGGTCAATTCGTTTACTGATGGCAATACCACGCTTTTATATAATCGCATATCTTTGAAATTACATTGTTACTTGATATTCTTACCTACCTTATTTAGTAATCCGATAGAAAAATAGGAAAGCTTTTCCCTACAACTAGTTCCAACTAATACTGTTATAGATACAATACTATATTTAAGTTATTCTCCTCAAGATCTATTTTTATATATAACTTAAAAGTCAACACACATATACTAAATGGAAACTTAGGAAAGAAAATTAATTATAGTGTTAATAATTAAGATATTTAAGATATATTTATTTTATTTTTATTTTCACTTTTTGAGGCAATTTTATTTTCTCAAAGGTCGTACAACTGAATTTTTACAGTAAAACTCAATGATTGGTTTGTTTAAACTAATTATATTTTATTATTATAATAATAATAATCAGTTTTATAAATATTTGCATCGTACAAAATTCTAATTAAAATAAAAACTAAAAGGATATAAGTATATATTAAATTTTCTTCAGAAAATAAATTTGAGTATTTTATCTCAATTTATTTTAATTATTTTTGATAAGAATTTTATAACACTTTCTAAAAATTTAGAATAGCGATAACTTTTTATATAATTTATTCTAGTCATTAATTCTTTTGATATCTATTTATATGCTTTCGAAACATTAAGTGATATATAAAAATAGTTATTATTATTGAAAAAACAAATTCATTTTTTATCAAAAATGCAGAAAAATTGAATTTGTTGAAATATTAAATGATTTTTTTTAAAAAAATTGGACGTTACAGGAGTCCAATGAAGAATATAATTTTATTTATATGCATTTACTTTCTAATATATTTGAATTTCATTCCAAATCAAATGTCAGTTTTTTCTAAAAATGACGATTTAGTTGATTGGTTTCATAAATATAAAAAGTCTAATATTTCAGTTAATGAAGGATTTCGTCAAAAAGTAAAATATTATTTGTATAACGCATAGTATACCCATTCAAGTGGCATCTATATTTTTAAAATGATACAAATATTTTTGTAATTGATATATATTGAATTTTAATTAAAATCTTTATTTCAACCATTACATTTTATAATATTGGATATAAAATATATAAATTATATATTATAATTATTAAATAAATTATTTATTAATATAAATATAAATTTATTTTATTTTATTTTTTATTCAATTTAGTTGAATTATTTTCTCTTCATTTCTTTTGAATTTTCACTTTTTTGAGAACTTTGGTAGAGAGTGGTTTAATGTGTATGATTTGTTTTATAATGACCAACTCATTATACATAATAATGTATTTCAACGAAGGACTCTAATAAGACCAGCTGATATAGAGATGACAGATAGAATACATAGAGCTACTGATAATAATTGGTCAATAGAATGGGAAGGAACAACATACACAGCGAGAGAGATTGAACAATTATCTATACAAGACAGATTAAATTTACCATTTGTACAAAATGGAGATATTGGATTAGAACCTTACTTGAATGACCAAACAATGGAAGCAATGATAAATATTATTGATCATAGAGGAGAGACTATTGACCCAATTGTTGCTACTATTGATTATTCAGCACCAACTACAGCAAATATTAGTGGAGGTCAAGTACGATTTGTTGGAATAAATTCACAGATAGAAGTCAATGCAAATGGAGATAGATAATGATACTAGTATCATTATCAGTTATTGTAATCGAGGATGAATTAATATTTATCAGATATTGTTTAGTTGTCATTTGAACAAGAATAAAAACAAAAAAGAAAACAAATGATGAGCATTTAATTGGATGTGTATTTGTGCTTATGAAGGTGTTGCGTTTGCTATGATAAGTAGATGCTTGTATGTTTACTAGGTTCTTAATGGTATTATACTTATGAAGGTAAATATTTGGTCACGTTGCTGGAATAAAATCTGGCACCTATTATAGAAGCCTATGCATTTTGTGGCATAGCGTGACACAAATGCACAGGGTATAGGCTTGAGGGAAATATGCGACCACAGCCGTAAGCGGAGCTCCAAGCGAAGGCGTGCCTGAGCTTGGTGGCGAAGCGTGTAGGCTGGGGGGAGAGAAGCGACCACAGCCTATACTATACTACTGGTATCCCCAATCGTCTTGGTCTTGATTCTGATGTTGATTTTGATGCTTCTTTTTGTTCTGTTCCATAAATATCAAAGAAAACATCTGCCCAAATTTGTTAAAATACTTTAACTTTGCCATCAGAAGAATCGTAATCGATAAAACTGTGAATCCAGTCATGATTATAGTATTCCAAACTAATTAAGAATTTCATCATAAGTTGTAGTTCTTCATTATGAATGTTCTAAACTCGATCCAAATTTGCCGCATATTCTTCTTTTCCCTATTTATATCTGATTCCACATTCTTTGAAATAGAAATATATTTCTATTCAAAATCGACCAAATAAAACACGGCGATTGGATAGAGTGGTTTCGGCAAAATAACGGATCTGACAATGGCACTTTCATTTTCCCTCTTATCCATTTCTCCATTTATTTGCTGATAATTAATTAACACTCGATTAAAAAGTGTAATACTAATTGAAAATTATTTGTTTATGTTCGATCATTTGTTAATAAGCTTGTTATTCTCATATTCTCGAGATCGATAGTTGATTGACTTTTTGATATCGATACATAAATATGCACTGATTCTCGAGATCGATTTCAGAGATCGAGAATTTTTTTTCTCAGCTTTTGATATAAGAATTTTCAATTAAACTTTTTGATAAATATATGATCGCAATTGAATCTCAAATATTTCATAAAAAAAAAAAAAAAAAAAAAAAAAAATGTATTTTGTGATTTTAATCTTAATATAAACATCAATACATTATATTATATATTTTTAAATATTATAATATCACAAATATCAATTATAAAAAAAGATAAAAATGTTTGAGATCTCGGTAATTGATATCAAGTTTACAATTATTTTCATATCACATTTCATATCTGATATCTTTATAATCGATAATCTCGATATCAGATTTTTAAACTGATAATCGAGTATCAGATGTAAAAAAGTGACGTTTTTGATATCGATTCTCAAAATAACAAGTCTATTTGTTAATTCTCAAAAATTATTTAACAAGTTCTATAATTACGATGCCATTTAAACTCGATATATAGTTGTCTCATCATTGATCGATAATCAATATTAAATTATATTTAAAAAACGTTTTTTGAAGTATTTTTTGAAGGTCAGTTCTTCATTTTTTTAATTTTTCAATACTAATCTCAAAAATTCAGAATGACTTTCAATTAGTATATTAAAATTTTCTGTAACTTATTCAATTAGTCTAAGTATATATTGAAAATCTTAGAAAAGGTCCGTTTTTTATTTTACTTTTAACAAAATTTTGAAAGGATATTCACAAAAAATCTTTAACTAAAAATGAATAATCCTTCGAATCCTCAAATATACCAACCTTCAAAAAAGCGTTATGGAGGCAACTTAAAAAGATACGGAACAGAACCATCAATTACTTCGCCTAGAGGCTTCGCATATAAAAAGGTATATCAGTCACCAACAGGAGCTAGGAGGAACTTTAGCCCCCCAAAAAGAAATCAAATCCCTCCAAAAAGAAACCAGAGTCCTCCAAGAGCTGGAGGAAATTATCGATTAGCTCATTACAATCCAAAACCAATCCCCTCCCAAGCTCCTGATTTAGCCAATCGCAAAGCTCTTCAGGCCAAAAAATCAAGTTCATTACCAAAATACAAATTTACTCCTGCCGAAATTGATAAACTTAGACATGGATTCAACCAAATTGATCTCGATGGAAATGGTCGTTTAGATAAATATGAAATGAATACATTTCTACAAAAAAATGGTTTAGACATTACATTTACAGATCTTGAATATCAACTTTTTTCACATGATGGAGAAACTCTTGATTTTGAAGAATTTAAGAATTACATTTCAGTTACATCACAAATGGAGACTAATCCACGTGTTTATTACAAATGCTTATTTGATTACATTGACAAAGATCACAGCGGAGGTATCGATGAAGATGAATTAATGGAATTTTGCCAATTAGTGAAATCACCAATCACAAAAACAGAGGCTAAAAAGACAATTCAAGAATTGGATGATACTCATACAGGAACAATTAATTTTGAAGAACTTTGTAAATATTTAGGTTGTTGATTTCAAAAGATATTGAACCAATTCAAATCAATTAATTTTTCTATGAATTCATTGAAATATAATTAAATGAAAACGATTAATCTGAGTTGAATTTTATGATTTATAATTCATTGAAATATAATTAAATGAAAAAGCTTTTTTTTTATTTTTTTGGAATTTTATGATTTATAATTATAATTTATTTATAAAAAAACTTTTTTAAATAACGATTTTTTTATTATTTTAAACTTTTTCTATATATTATAAAGGTTAAGGTCATGAAAAATGAATTCTCAAAATCGAAAGAATTTTTCACCCAGAAATTCGCCGTCACCAAGAAATTCTAGATCTCCATCACCTAACCCTTTCAATCATCGACCAGACCCAAAATGGCTATCAACTATTAAAAATATGATGAATGATGATTTTATTTTTTATTTGACATTTTTAATATCTTCGTTTTTCCTTGGTATAGTAGATCCACGATTATATATCATCACAATTGTATGCTTTATCGAATTCCTTCGCGATAATGCAAAATTTGTTACCAATATTAAGAAAAATCTTTCAATTAGTTTTGACGTTTTTTGCTTAATCTTTTATGTTTTTTTGTTCATCAATTTTTTCATTCCTACAGTTTCCGCATCGTTTTTCTTCTTTTCATATTATGTTTACAAAAAGAAAAATGTAAATAAAATTGTATCAATTATATTTATTATTTTCGGAATTATGGTATCTTTTACCAATGTTTTTCTCAATATTCCAATTTCGATTTTCATATTAAAATATTTGTTTCGAAATCAAAACGAAATAATATCCTTTATTGATTCACAAGACGTTATATCTCGTATATTCAAATAAATATAAATTTATATGCTTTTTATACTTAAAAAATAAAATCTTTAATATTTTTTTTTTTTTATTCAATAATGAATTATTTTATGTGAAATAGATGCGCTAATTTTCACCAACGACTTGATTTTAGCATATTATAATATACCTTTTTTGATATAAAATAATATTTCATTGAACAACTTTAGAAATTTTCTATAATAATTTAAATTTAAATTTTTCAAGATATATAAATAAAGGTTACATCTTTTCTTTTTTTTTTTTTTTCCTTTTAAGATAATACTTTTTTTTTTTTAAATAAAATACATTTAATAATTTTGAATGAAGCTTAATAATATTTTAATAAAGATTATTCAATTTTTTTGAATAATAATTCGATATGAAGAAACAAAGATTTGTTAAAAAAAAGTGATATTCTAAATACAGATAAATCTTTTGGCATATAATAATATTTCAATTTTTTTTTTTTTTTTTATGTAGAGATTCTGGCTCGAGATTTTGAAAAAAAGTTATTTTATTTTGACAATTTTCATGACACAAAGGTGAATTCTGACCGTTTAAGATATTTTTTTTTTATTCTCCTAATATTTGTTTATAATTTTATTACATCCTTATCTACACTCATTTGAAGAATATAATAAAATAAAAGGGTTCGACTTTTGGCGGTTATCATATTCTAAAATTATAAAAAATTAATAATAAATAATATTAGCATTATCAATAACATGATGCAATTTTAAATATGAAGCCGATTCTATTACCCAAAATAGAGATATTTCACTAAAAAAAATAAAAACAGAAAAAGTTTAACTTTTGAAAGGGGAAAATATTTTTGAGTTCTTATCTAATTTCCACTATTCAAAGGGATTTTGGGAATTTGTAAATATCCAAATATATAAATATTTTTTAACCTTCATATCATATATTCTTTTTTCATAATTTTATTTACATATTTTAAATTAATTAAAAATTAATTAATTGAATATCATATAAGATAATATTATTTAAGAAAAATAAAATTGAATTAATACGTTATTATAATTAATTCTCAATTGTGGTATACAAATAAACTGTGTTAAAATGTAAAAATATATTTTATAATAATATAAATGTGATTTATAATATATATAGAAAATATATTATCATTAATATGAGGATAATACTGATATATTATTAAAAAATAAGCATTTGTTAATAAAAATAATATATTTTCAAAATTCTGATGTTATCAAAATGATTTTTTCAAAAACTAGCATTTAATTCAATTTTAAATTCAAAATTTTTATTTAGAAAAAATAATAATTTCTTGAATATCAATAATATATTTTATTAAAAATTATTATTATATTTCTAAGCTACATATAAATAATGTGAATAGTAAATCATTTAAGAAAATACCTAAAGTAGCATAATAAAAACACAATTTTTAATGATTTTTGGAATAAATAATGAATTATTTAATTTTTATGATATAATAAATGAATCCGAATTTTATTTAATATTGATTTAAAAATTTATTAATTAAAATAAATATCAAATTTTTAAGATATTATTATTTTTCAATCAAAAAAAATTTGAGAGAGTCGACCCCTTTTAATAAAATTAATATTATTCAGAAAATAACCAAAATTTTTCATTCAAAAAGTGAAAATAAACGGTCTCCCAACAAACAAACAAAAAAGTCTATTCAAATAACAATATGTAAAAAAATTAAATTTTTTATTATTATCAGTTAACGAATTACTGTAGTTGAAACTTAGCCAAAGCAGCATAAATACCATCCTTATCGAGAAGCTCCTTGTGGGTACCAGTCTCGACGATATGGCCATTTTGGTAGACGAAGATGGTATCAGCATGAACGACTGTCGCAAGTCTATGGGCAACCATAATAGAAGTCTTACCATGCCTAAACCTTTCAAGGGACTGCTGGACCAATTGTTCAGATTCAGTATCGAGAGCGGCGGTTGCCTCGTCCAACAACAAGATTGGCGAAGGTGACAGAATTGCTCTTGAAATACAAATTCTTTGCTTTTGGCCACCTGAAAGTGAAGTCTGAGCAACGACAGTCTTGTAGTTATCAGGGAGCTCCATGATGAAGTTGTGTGCGTTACCAGTTACAGCTGCAGAAGCGACCTCTTCATCAGTGGCCGACATTCTGCTGTAACGGATATTGTCAGCAATTGTCATTGAGAACAAAACTGGTCCTTGAGGAACGATAGAGATTGCCTTTCTCAAACTTCTAGGCGACATTTCACGAATATCGATATCGTCAATCAAAACTTGACCTTCATCGACATCATAGAACCTTTGCAAAAGTTGAAGAGTTGTCGATTTGCCACACCCAGATTCACCGACAAAAGCAACCGTCTTACCAGCATCAATTTTCAAAGACAAGTGACGAAGCGCGTAGTTTTCACAGCCTTTATATCGAAATGAAACATCACGAAATTCAACTTCGCCGTGAATGTTGTCAACAATCCTGCCTTGATTGACGTCAATTAACGGCTTCATTTCAATAATGGCAACAACATTGCGTGCTGCCGCTTTGGCCTTTTGAAATTCATCAGAAATGGACAAGGCCGAGAAGACACCAGCGGCTGTAAAGACAACTCCTGTAATGCAGACAGACATGTCAAACATTTCGACTTTTTCGCGATAGAGCTCGCGAATCATGTACCATGAGAAAATCAAGACCATTGCTGCAAGGATACAAAGCGCTATCATTTTAGCTACGGCGCGAACTAAGGAAACTTTTATCATGATTTTTTCTTCATCTTTCAAACTTTTCTTATAATGATCGGCCTCGGTCATTTCTTGGTCAAATGCTTTGACGGTTCGAAATTCTGTAACTACTGATGAGGCAATATTTGCGGCTTCTGAACCTTTCTCTTTGTATTTGTTATAAACATGATCGGCTAATCTGTTACCTCCCCATATTTCAAGACCTAGAACGATAGGGAAACATATGAATTCTAATGTGTATTTCCATCCCCAACACATGGCAACTATAAAACCGGCTAAGGCCATAACAATGGAACTACATGCTATAAATAATTGATCTACGTATACATCTCTGATATAGGCAACTCCTTCGGATAAACGGGTAACCATAGTACCGGATGAGACACTATCAAAATAGGAAATATCGGCATACATTAACGAGGAATAAAGTTTCTTCCTAATATCGACTAAAAATAATGGTGAAACAATCGCTTTTAAAATCGCTGACGTAATTTGAACTACAATTTGTATGGCTGCAACCCAGGCACCTGTTTTAACCATTTCAACTGTCTCGGGGAGAAAATTTGCAGCGTCCATAAATAAATTAACACCCTTTTTAATGACAATAAGGACTAAAAGAACACAACCACCTCCAAGAGCGGCGACAACGAGTGTGGCAATGAGTAATGCTCTTTTATCAAAGTATCCTATGATCTTTCGGAATTCATGTTGGACATTAGCTCCTTCTGCTTCTTGATCTTCAAACGCAGCTGCTTTTTGCATTTTGTTTATTTTTTCAATTATTATTTTTTTATATTTCAACTATTTTTCAAAAATATTCTGGCCAATTTCAGTATTAAAAATATATGATTTTCTTGAAATATATAAGATAAAAATCAAATTTTCTTTTTTTTATATACTTATATAAATTATAATAAATTTGTATTATTATATAATTATGATTTTAAATATTAAATAATTGTATATTAATAAAAGAAAATTTGAAAGAGTTCTAAAAAATTATTTTTCTCGGCTAAAATTTGTGAATGCAATATAAACATTAATATTAATTATATGAACTCATATAAAATATTGATAATATATTACAAATATTTCATCGTAGATAGAATTATCTTTTATAAAATATAAAAAAATAATTTTATTTTTCATCTTATTTTGCCATTAATACGATTAATCAGTCTTTCTAAATCAATTTTTTTTTTTAAATAATTTTATATTGTTTAAAAAACATTCAATTTTTTCAAGTTGTTTCTAAACTTTTTCTATCTCCTTTATCCAATAGCTATTTTTTTAATTTAAATTATGTAATGATAGTTTATTTAAACCAAAAAAGAGAAATATTAATTGAATTAATTATAAAAAAAAAATACCAGAAAAAGAAAAATTGAATTCATAAAGAAAATTTCAATAATATGAAAAAAACATATAAAAGAATTAACAAAGAAAAAAGATAAAACTTCAATGAATATTAATTTGAAAAAGTAATGAATATGTTTATTCAAAAATTTTGAATCAAAATTATTAAATCTCTTGGAAAACTCAAAAAGTGAAAACAATTCAGAGATTTACAAAATTGCAAATTAAAATTTCTTAATTTACTCTGCGTAAATTACTCAAAAAGCTAAGACATTATAGAAAGTTTTTTTATAAAATTAATTATTTTTACATCTAACATAGCCATTTATCAATTGAATAATAAAAAATTTTTTTAAATAATTCAATTTTTGAAAATATGTGTATATTCTTTTAACGTTAAGTTTGTATTGCGAAAGACTATTTATTTATTAAAAATATCTATTTTTGGCACCCCTAAATGAAATCTCACAAGCAAAGCTTTGAAGAATTTCAATACAAAAAAAAAAAAAAAAAAAAAATAATCTCACAATTACCGAAAAACAAAAAGTTTCATCGATTTGATAATACAATTATTCTATGAGTTGTTTTGAAAATATAAAATCATATCAAATATATCATAATTTTTTATAATTATCACAAATAAATAATACATATTACAGAATCTGATGATTTTTAGGATCGATTCTAAAATAGTTGTACAATTCTGAAGGACATTCAAAAAGTGGAATTTCTTCAGAAAAAATAATCATAATAAAATAGCTTAAAAAACAAATCTTTTTATGTTACAAAATTTTTACCGATTCTTACCGCCAGCCGCGGGGTCTCGACTCGGCTTCGCTTCGCTCAGCCTCGCTCGACGCCCGCTAGGCGGTATGTAGTCTCGGTAAAAATTATGTAAAAATATAAAAAGATTTAATTTTATTTAGCATTTTTATTAGATTATTTTTTCTGAAGAAATTCCACTTTTTGAAGGCTCTTTCAATTGTACAACTATTTTAGAATCGATCCGATTTTTACGACATAAACAGGGAAATTTATTTTAACAATTGGTGAACGGGAAGTTGAAAATCAAGTTATGAAAAGTATTTGAATATTCAATTTCCATTCATTTTTTTAGGTACAAATCCAGTACGTTTAGTAACCGCAATTTTTTTTGACATTCTCAAAGAATAAGATGACATGTTAAATAAAAACCGATTATTTTCATCCATTTCATATAACATGTCATACTGTTTATTTAAATTGTAATATATGTGTCAAAAACAAACCTAGTCAATTATAACTTTTTCAGAGACATGCAACTATTCAAATAATAAACGTTCTCCTATTCAAAAAATAACGTACTGGATTTGTACCTTAAAACTTTTTTGGTTGTGTGAATTTATTTTTTTTTTTACCATTTGTCTTATTCATAGTTTAAATTTATATATTTGGTTTTTTTAGGTTAAAACGATAAATTTTAGAATTATTTATAAAATTTTTATTCTCAAAAGATTTTCCCAAAGAGTAATCTTGATTCAGTTTATGAATACTTCCTTAACAATATACCTTTTTCCGAAAATTAAACCTTTACAACTCGGCTGCCGATTTTGATTTGTATTTTTATTTCCTAAAAATTGAATAAAAAAAATAATCATCAGAAATCCATAGAATTATTTTTATGAAAAAATGAAATTGAATAGAAAATTTCTAAAATTTTTTAAATTCAATTATTCTAAAGGACTTAATGTTTCATCCGCTGAATAATCTGTTAAAGATGTAACTTCCATAACCAAAGTTTTAGGCAATTGTGATTCAGTATTTCTAAATTCATTTAGTCTCTTTTTCTTACCAATTCCAATTCTAAATACCCCTTCTTGAACTTTTCGGACATTAAAAATCTTAAAATCAGCAGTTATTTGATCAAAATTATCTTCAACTACTGAAGTCAAATACTTTATTCAAAAAAATTTATAATTTTTTAATTTCGATAATCATCTTTTAACGATAAATTTTGTTGTACAATGATTTTTTGCTGTCATATTTACCGCATTAAACAAATAAAATGAGGTAACAAAATCATATCTATTTATAAATATATAAATGCAATTAGATGGACATTGCTAGAGGAGGAGCAAATGCAATTCCATATATATTTTTATTGTTCATTTAATTGTCACTTTTAATTAAAACCGTTTAAGCACCTGAAACTGCACCAGCATATGAACGACCAATGAAATAAATCATCTTGTAATTTTTTTTTGAGAAATTGCTCAATTCTACTCAAAAAATACTTGGAAGCATCATAAAATCCTTTGTAGAAGTAATGCATTACTTTTCCATTAATTTTTTGATGAACTTCCATACATATGAAAATAGTCCCCCAATCAACTGCAGAATCAGACCCTCTTGTAACAAAAAAAAAGATTTTTATTATCGGGATCTTCTAAACAGTAAAGTTTTCGTTTTATTAAAGTCATTTTCTTCACTTGAAGAAATTTAAATTTTCCTTCATTTGAATGTTTTGCAAGTTTCATTGAAAAACTAATGAAATCAATGTCCAAAACAGGCGAATGAGTTTTTGGTTTAAATTCAATGAAAATCTTAGTTTTCTTTTTATGTCGTTTATAATGACAAAGCCATTTATTTGTATTTTGTGACCTTCACTTAATATTTAATTATTATAAAATTGAATGAATCCATTGTCAAGTTAATAGCTCCGATAAAAATTGTCGGCAACATCATTTTCTGTGTTTTAAATGCAGCCATATCATATAATGATGTTTCAACATAATCAAAGCTTTGATTATAATTTTCTTGACCACAACTCTAAACAAAACCTGTTCCTAAAATAATTATTGGGCAGCAGATATGGTAAAAAAATATTCTTACATTTTTTTTGGAGGTAAAAAAAGGTTTCGATAATAATTAATATAATCTTTGATAAAAAATAATATTGAAGATAGTGATTTTTATTGGATTGAAAATATTGGATTTAAGACATCTCTTTTTAATAATAATTAAGATTATTATTTTATCAAAAAATGGATATTATATAATTACTAAATGAGTATTAAATTATTGATTGTTTGCATATATAAGTCAAAATATATTAGATATTTTATATTTTGTTTTAACATTGCTAAAAATATTTTATATTAATAATTTGATATTTTGATAAGATCAAAAACAAGCAGTAATTTGGTCAATTGCATTTTATATCTTTCCAAATTGTGATTCAATTTGAAATGTTAAAATTGTTTCCGGCATTTTTTGATAATTCTTATTCTAATACATATAAATATTTCTCTCAAAATATAATCAACTCTTATTCAATTTTCAATCAATATATTATCAAATTAATCATCTATTTTTTTTTTTTTTTTTTTTTTTTTGAGAATTCATTCAAATTGAAAATATATTTTGAATGGTTCATTGAAAATTTGCTGATCAAACATAATTCTTTTTAAAAAAAATGTAAGTTTACATACCACATCACTTCAATATATGGAGATCGAAAGCACAGAATCCCAGAGTCAAGAATCAGTCAGCTCACAAGAGCATTTTTCCATATTTATTCGCATTATGAAATATTTCTCTAATAAAGCATTATTTGTATTTACATTAATTATTTCCGTATTTTTAGGTGCCGTACATTTCATTTTTTATTTAATAATGGGCGACATGATAAACATTATTTCACAAAAAGATGATTTTCTAGAGCAATTCCATAAAGTTCTCATCAAAATAATTGTTTTCATTATTATACAAAATATGGTTCTAGCGGTTTGCACTCAACTTCGTTCTCTTGCAATTCCATATTTCATGAGAGACCTCAGGCGTAATTTATTCAAAAGATATTAATAGCAAATATGTTTGTTGGCAAGTTAAGCTTTTTTCTCCGAATGCTTGCACAAACACTTGGTGGAGTTCTTGTTACAATTTGTTCCATATGGCAAGCAGGGTTAGTCATGATAGGTTCACTCATAATATCTAGCATCATATATTATTTTTGCGACAAACGCATTGGACAGATTTGGGGTGAATATGGTCAAGCCAGTGCAGCATCTGCATCGAAAGCCGAAGAAGTAATCACGTCATTTCGAACAGTCAAATCATTTTACTGCGAATTAAGAGAATCACAAATTTTCAAAGAAAAAATTTCTACAGTTGATAAAGTTCTCAAAAAGTCGAGCATTGCGCAAGGTACTAAAGAAGGTCTAGTCATGGTTACCTTGTACGGAACCATGGCTGCTATTTTCTATCTGGCTTCATGGCTAATTCAAAAGAGGCCAGAATTCGGATATAAACCAGGCGACCTCTTCATCATTCTGATGTCTCTTTCATTCGTCACATCTGGCATCAGCACGTTTCTGACGCTTTCTGATGACTTCAAGATGACTTCGTTATCAGCGGCCAATCTTCTTGAAATATTTGAATCGCCCTCCAAAATATCCAATAAAGAAGGAGGCGCTCTTCAGCAAGTCCGTGGAAAAATCGAGTTCAGAGATGTGTCCTTCAAATACGAGTTGTCTGAATACATGGATATAAAAAGTGTTGGTTTCAAATTGACCTTTGTTTACAGATTTTGATTGAATTGTAAGAAAAATTGTTTTCGATTTAAAATGACAGTCAGTCTCAAAATGCACTTATTTACTTCAAAAACTCAACCGCTTATCTTTACATCTTCTGAAGCTTGAATGTACAAATAATTGGCTTGAAGATTTAACAATAAATCTTGAAAAAGCTTTCATTGAAAAGTAGATGGTTTATTTGTACCTTAACTTATAAAATATGGTTACATTTACCATGTTTACAATCTTAAGTATTTTGTGTTAAGATATAAATCCAGTACCTTATAATTTGAGAGAAAGCAATTTGAAAATTTTAGAATCCTTAAACCATTGAAAAAGTTTGATTTTGAATGTCTTCCAGATTTGAAATTCTGAACTTTTTTTTTTTGAATGAATATTATTAAAATAGAAATAATTTTTTTATTATATAATATGCCCTTTATTTTTCATATACCTTAAAAGTAAATTTTTTTCACTTTTTTGAAATTATGTTATTAAATTTGAAAGCATGCACATTTCCCACAAATTTTTTAACTCAAAATTTTATAAATTTTTGTAACTCTTAATGATTTCATATAATATTTTTTCATTTCATTTAAATGCTCGCAGGAGGACAACGAAAAATTAACATCGAAAAGACAGGTGTCAGCTGTAATGTACCCGAAAATGACATAGCGCGTTTAATGTATTACTTGAATTGCATTGATTCACTAATCGATTTCGGTATTCCCGCAAATTTAAAAGATTATCAGAATTATTATAAACTTTCATTTAATTCAGAAAACTCAGTTATATGCTATGCCGATCTACTTGATCCCAATACTTTCATTCGCAATAAAATAATGATCACCGATCCATGCGGGAAATTATGTGGAGATTCTAGCAATTCGTTTTTCAAAATAACAGATTCAAGATTTTCTTTTGCTGCAACAAGAGAATTTGTAATTGGAGGAAGGAATATTCGCACGTTAAATATCATGGCATATAAACAAGTTTGGCTTGATCGTTACTACAATAATCCAATGAGTCACTATTCGGAGAGGCTTAATGCTATATACAATGGAACAATTGGACGCTTCAGACCAAATCAAATCACTCCTAGAGATCCATTGTTATTTAAGTCGTCATATACTCGCCCATCGACTTCTAATCCATCAAATAACAGAAATCATCCATCACCTTCATGCAGCATATGCTGATAACACTAAGATTAATTACGTTTTTTATTTTATGAGTAAAAAAAAGGTGAAAATTTTCTTAAGTTTTCTTTTTCTTTTCTTTTTTTTAAAAAAATAATGCATACTGCATTATACTGCCTCATTTATATTGAATTACATATTTGTCATTTTCTCAAACAAAAAACTGTTTGCAAAACAAACAACTTTTTATGCAAAACTTAATTTTACTAATGTAATTAGTTTTGGAAAAAATGCATGTTTGGAAAAATAAATTTTCACAAAAATACTGCATTTTTTCAAGATAATTATTTGTTTTAACAAAAGTTTTTTTGCTTGCGAAAATACATAAAATATTGTATTATATTTTTAAAACCTAAAAAAAAGTATCTAAAACAACCTGTTCAAATGTTTTAATTTATGAATTTCCTTTAAAATATTTTAAAGACATATAATATGTTAATGTTTTGCATATTATTAAAATAAAAAATATTTTTTGGAATTTTTGTATAAAAGTGCTCAATGAATGATCAATCCAGGTAAATATCAGAAAGCTTACGTTGACTATATTGATATAAAGGCATGATTGTAAAATTAAGATTGATAAAAATTTTTTATTATTATTTTTTTTACATAAATATTTTTCTTTGATAAATTTAAAAATTTTAATGAATTTATTATATATTTTCCCTGGTATTTTGTATTTTCATAAAGTATACATCTCAATAATTAAAATTTTTTTGTCACAAATCAGTATTCAAAAAATTTCGTTTTGTCATAAAAGAGTATTGAAATTTTTTAATCTTGAAAGGCAATTTTTTAAAAAAAACTTTAGCGATGAATCATTACAACTCCAGAAATATCAGTTATTTGATAGATTTTACTGTTTCAATATCAAATATTTTCCGTCTCTGGCAGGTTTTACATAGCATTGTTCATTATAATGACTCAATCATTGAAAAACGATAAATATACACAATTTTTCATATCTAAAAGGAGTATATATCTTGTTTTTATCAGACAAGAATCGTTATCTCTGAAGAAATATATAACCTATTTTTGAAATTTATTACTAATAAATGAGAAATCAGGACAAGGCAACTCAAATAATTTAAAAAAACTAAAAAAATTAATGATTAATAAAAAATCTAAATTATATTTCTGAGAATAAAACATTTTATAAACATATTGATAGTAATATTCCTGTTTAATTGTTTTGACATCGCATATTTTTTTTAAAAAAATACAAAATATTAAATCCATATATCTGATATATATCAGAAACCCAACAAATGTTTTCTAAAATACAGAATTAAGTCTTTAAATTTGGCCATATCAAACGCATCGAACCTTTTTTGTAAATAATTATATTCTTTTTGATGACAGATTGAGAATTGAACTAGTTCCTGATAAGATGAGATGATTTGATTGAAACTTATAGCTTAATTTACCATTGGACATTCGCTTTAATGATTGGCCATTTTGGATATTATTATTTGACTGGCAAGAAGTAAGCTTTCCAAACCTCGGAAACTTAGCTTTTGAAAACCATTTGGCTGATTTCTTTGTCCTGATTAATAAAATAAAAAACAAAAGAGGGATGATCATAATCCAAAAACAGGCAATACAAATTTAAATTTAACTGTTAATTTTTCTTTGAAAATTTTGACAATAACCGTTTAAATTCAAATTTGTAATGCTTTTGTTTTTTTTTTATGCTTTTTAATGATAAAATATCATTTTATATCATAAAAATGGCATTAAAAAATTTGACCATATATATCACAATTGAATAGAGATAAAATGGTTCTTCTGAATATTATATTCAGCGATATCTTTGAAAATTTATTTTTTTCACCAAAAAAATTATAAATAATATAATTGTTAGATATAATGGAATTTGATTTCAATATTTTTTTGTAAAGCAAAAAATCTCTAAGAATTTATATCAAATTAGAAAAATTTGATTACAAAAAAGGATTTGATTTTTAGATCAATTTAAACCATTATTTGTGATCTCATCATCAAGATGTGCATAGAAATACTCAATCATACTTTTACTCATTTTATCTGATTCAATTTTGATCAAAAAGTGCATGACAGTTCACTAATAACAACTTCTTCCAAAATAGAATGGAACAATTTATGAAGTAAATTAGCAATACTACTGATCGAAGTAAAATTCATTTCATATTTAAGTTTCTTTGAATTAATACCATCTTGCAACAACTAATATAAAATGAAAAAAAAAATTAGTAAATTATATGGCTATCTATTCTTTATTATATTATAATACAATATCTATATCTATATCTATTAATATGAAACAAATCAATTAGTTAGTAATAAGATCATTGAAAAGGAAATTATTTTTATCATTCTCGTCATCGAAAAATGAATTCATTTTGGCATATCCTTTGCCGTTCCTCTTTTTATTTAATTGCTTGATTGTATTTTTGTTCGTGGAAGGAAATTCCTGTGTCAACGTGAATTGGATTTCAAATTTCCCAACGGCTTTACGTTCTGAACCTTTCTTGCCTGATTGTTGAACTGGCTCTAATAAATTTATTGTTTTCATTTCTGTGTTGGTAATGTCGTTGAATTTGGTCGGGATTTGTTTGTTTGAAATAACAGTCGATGCAATTATTGGATCCTTCTGTGAAAAACTTTTCTTCCTCAAAACAATTAAGATCTTTTCTGTTTTTTCATTGATCTTTAATGAAAAGAATGGACGAGTTGTTTGCATCTTTTTAGCTTCAAAGGAGAACGCTTGTTTTTCACCACTTGGAAGTGTTGTAACACTAACACGGATCGTGTCATTATCTTGAACAATTCCTTTCTGGAGTTCAAAGGATTGCATTTGGATGTTTAAGCAAAGCATTTTATATAAAAATGATGTGATCTTATGTGAATTCGTTTTTATACTATTACTTCAATTTTTCAATATTTATTTTTTTTATTTATATTTATAAATACTTCAATATTATTTTTTATGTATTTTATTTTTATAATTGTATGTTTATATTTTCGTAAACTATTCATTATTTGTATGTATTGTGAATATTTCTGATAGATTTATATAAAAAATAAATCAAATAATCAATGCTAAAAAGTGGATTAATAAATCAATGAATCAATGATTTCATAAATTAATTTCTTTTATACATATTATTATTTTGCTGTTGTTATTACAACCTTCATGATTATATAGCAAAGGTATTATGAATGATAATATCTTGGGTTTGTTTGAAATTTTTCATTTTTTTCAAAAGTTTCGTTCATTTTATCATTATTTTAGTTATTGTATCCTTCTTGATTATATAGCAAAGGTGTAGTTAATTGTATTGTCTGTGAATAATTATAATTATAATAATTCTTTTTTTTTTTGTCCTTTAATGCATTTTTTTGTGGATAATTTGTTTGTATGAATTTTAATGCGCGTGCTGTTTTTGTCTTATTCTTGTTTTTAATTTAAAAGAGAAAAATTAATATAAGAAGTTTAAAATCTGATATAATCAACTGATTAATATGTATTTTTTCTATTGGAAGCATGACAAAATATTTAAATGAATAGTTGCTGAAGAAATGATTCCATTTTGATGAAGATCCTAAATCTGAAGAAGATCAATAAATTGAATAAAACATCGTAATATCTATTCATAATATATATTTAATGTTTAATATTTAATGCCTATTCTCTTTTTATCAATGAATATTTTGATACTTCCTTGGACTGAATTTGAATCACGATGAATTCTTCTAGATGTTTGTATATTAATATATTAATATATTGATATATTGATATAATACGGGTTTTGTTGTCTTTGGTAAATGAAATTAATGAAGAATTGTTTGGTTTTAAATAAAAATGAAGTAAAAAATTACTCCCTGAAATATTTTTATTTATTTCAAAAATATTGATAATATATTCAATCATTTATATTTTTTATATTTTTATTTTGACTTTTTATAATAAAAATATTCAATTTTTTAATGAATTATTTTCTGAAAATAATAATTCTTTAAAAATATGTTTATCTCAAAGTTAAAATATTAAAATTAATAAAATTGATGATAAAGATAATAATGCAATATTTATACTTAACTATAAACTCACAAAATTATCAACAAGGAATAAACACAATTCAAAATGCACAATTGCAATATATTTTAAAAGTGTTTAAATGAAAATTTTTATACTCTTTGGCATAAAAAATAATTTTACAGTCATTTGTTATAAAGGTAAATATTTATCTGGCCATTTGATATTTGATAGTATTTGAAAGTTGCCAGCATTGAAGCATGATTCCTGCATCAAAATAATCATATTCTCCATTCATTAATTCTTAAATTGATCTACAAATTTCTTGAGACTGACTACCTGTAATTGCAAGCTGTCAAATAAATCATTCATTTTTAAATCCGTATTCGTTTGTGTAAGAAAACAGATCTCCATTCGCACAATATTCTGTAACAATAACAATGTATGAATCATTGTTCATGTTTGTGTATTGAAATCTTAATTGATAAATTCGATGATAGTAGTAATAGTATGTGCGTATTGGTGGTCGAATAATTTTTCCAGGTCTCCCAATACCAGGAACCAAGCTCAAAACCTCATTTTGAAAATTAGTGAAAAACTTATCCACAGGGTTTAAATTTTAATAAGCCTCCATAATCTGTTGTAGAACAAGGCCTGTCATAAAGCGCTAAACACTCATTTTAAAATTTATTCCAAAGTTAATTTGGGATTTAAAATTTAAATAAGGGCTCCAGGATGATTCTGAGAACAAGTTATAAAATTTTAAATTAAGAATTTGTTTTTTTTTCTTATTTAAAAATGCAACAACGAATTAACCACATCATCTCTGAATTGCTTATTTTGAAAACCGAATTCGAACAATTAAATAATATATCAAATGAAATACAAATTGAACAATCAACTGAATCCGAGCAAAGCTCAGCTGAGGCACAAAGTGCCGAATCACAAATTGAACAATCAACTGAATCAACTGAACAATCAAATGAATTAAATCCTATACGAAGAAGAACAAATCGCTCATTTCCATTAAACAAATCGAAGTTTTTAAATGATGAACAGAGAGACCAAGTTCTTCAATTTGCTTCTGACCATAAAGAAACAATTATGAACCAACCAAGGTCTAATCGAATTCAATTCCTTCAGAATCTAATTCGTGAACAATTAAATATCAATTTATCGTTATATATGACGGGAAAACTGATTCAAATAATCTCATCCAACAATTAAGCTAAAAAAATTTTTTTTATACTATTTATACCTTAAAGCATGCAATTGTTTTATTATCTATTATTGCAGTTATGATACCAACAGTCATACGTTTAATCTTTGATGTTATTGCAGTTTCACCACTGAGAATCTTCAATTTATTATCTTCATTATCAATAAATACTTCATCCCCAATACCATAACAAGATGAATCATCAACTTTCAAAAGATAATCACCATGGGAAGCAAATGTTATAGCATTATTTTTTTCATCAATTCTAACACAAATACCAACATATTCTTTCCATGAACCAGTAGTTTTGACACTGCAAATACAATCTGTAGTATCATTCACAGTTGATGGTATCCAAACTTTGTTTGGCTGAGAAACATTGTTTCGTATCCACGTATCACCAACATGTTTGTAAACCTTACCGGTCATATATACTGGAGCTCCAATAATGAAATCATTAATAGAGTTCATTGATGACTCGATTGGGGAGTAGTGGGTGATGGTTGTACTGGCAATTGCGTGAAGTTCATCAACATATGATTTCAGTGCATATTTCCCATCAACATATTTCACCGAAGTAATCATATCATTGCTCACAGGTTGGTTGCTGATTAATGCGATAGATGCATCATATATATTGGTTAGTGTATCATCCGTGGCTCTTATTGAAATAATACGTGTAACTACACGAATATCTATTGATTCACTTGACTCACTACTTACTGATTTGTATATGAGATTTCCACTCTTTCGTCCAGAATACGTATATTCAGCTTCTTCATATGTTGTATCTTCGGCATTTCGTTTGAACTTCACGATAATATTTTTGGTTGTTAATACCCTTCTTATATATTCATCTGGGATTACACAACCACTATCATTCTGTGCACATTGAATTGTGAATCGTTCTGGACTTCCATCAACAACATTTGCAGTTTTAATGAATGGTGATTCGATTTGTGCTCTAATGAAATTATATGCTATTGGATTATTATTTCTATGTGCTGAAATATACGATACATATACAATTAGTGAATCATCATGACGCCATAATATTGAATCAATACGTTTACCATTGCTATCATACCTGTCCATACTGTCATAAGTGTTAGTAGAGCCAGTTGGTTTAAATATTACATCAATATGCATTATATCATCATCTTGATTATCTCCCCAATTAACATCAAATACCAAATTTGAAAGCAACTATTCTCTATTTAGTAATTCAAAAAATATATAAACAAGCATTTACATTCTAGTGAAGTCTTTTTAATTGGAAAGATTGAGATTTATAATAAAAGAAAATAATATTCAATTGTCAATTTCAAAAAAAGAAAAGAAATCTTCCAAATAATATTTTATATTTATTTTTAATTTTTGTTTCATTAGCTCTCATAGCTTAATTGGAATAGCGTTCGTTTGGTAAGCGGAAGGTTGCGCGTTCGAATCGCGCTGAGAGCGTTTTTTCGTTTTTTTTTTTTTTTTTAAATTGAAATGTGATATAAAAATCACAAATCAGTTTAACATATCAGCGAATTCCCTCAACTGCTTTTGAATCATCCGAGTGGCAATCTTTTTGCTCTTCAACGTAAGGATATGTATAACATATTAATATGCTGAATCATGAACTCCACAATCATATCCATGGCATTGCATCAAAGCAATCAATTAAATTTTATACTGAGATACTTTTTACAATCTATACCTTGATCGAAAATTAGATTGAGAGCTCCTGAGCCTCTCCAGAGTTAGGAGTGAACCAATCTTTCTTCGTGCTTATGTTTCTGACGTCAATAAGTTGCTTTAATGTTAATATAAACGTGAAATTCATTCAATTTTAATTTATGATAAATTGCATTTCTTCGATTTCACACTTTCTGATAAGATTTTCTATTGAAATGCCACTAAATTTACTTATTCATTAGTCCAAATTGTTGAAAGTCAGAAATCAGATAAAACTGGCTCATCTTCTAAACACAAAGACACATTTATTGGTTTTAAATAATGATAAACAATATTATTTTATGAAAATATTACATTATAATTTGTAAAATCAATATTTTATACAAAACTAATTTTGTTCATTACAAATTCCAGTAATTATAGTGCCTGTTTAAGTGACTACCATTCAATGAAAATGCGTCATATTCCTGTTTAAATGCTTATGATTTCTAGAATTTCCTTGCTTATTTCCTTCAGATTCTAAATGAGAATCACGATTTTCTTTTGATATTGAAATCGAGTTATATTTTTTATTTGGAAGCATGAAATAAGGAACATATTTGTTCTCTTTGGAATATGAATGAGGCACATTTTTACATTCTGTTTGTTTTGTGTGATAAATTTCTTTAGCATTCCGGCCATAATTATGTTTCTGCATTTGCGAATTACCACAAATCTGGATCTGCAAAGAAAAATGTTCTATTTGACATGAATTCATAATAAAAAGATGATTTATTTTCTGGAACTTTTTGCTGTTTTATGTCTTTTTGTGAATGGGGCTGATAATAATTTTGCATATTAGCAGATACTGAAAGATATGCATTTCCATTTGGATTATGTTTTAATGCATCTTCGATTGTATTGAAAAGATGTACACCTTCTCCAAAAGCGCCACTTTCAAAAGGAATATAATGCGAGGATTCAATTGATCTAGGATTTTCTAAATTAGTAGCATAAAACAAAGTGATGCTATTCTCTCTTGATTTTAATATATCATTTAGGTTCCAGTTTTCTTCTAGAGGCTGCTGATGTAAGTCATTATCTCCAAATAAAATAAATCTTATATTTTTAATGGGATATTGATTGAATATTATAAATGTATCACTTGTATCCTTCATTTCGTAATTGTTGCCAATAATCTTTATTTTCTTTTTTCTGCATCTTTTTTATCAATTCCTTTAGTTTTGTTCATAATTACATATGCTGAAAGATAACAACTGTGATAATTTGATATGTTATGTGATCCATTGATGGTTGATGAAAAGCATGTGCCAGAACCAAATTTTGGCTTGATAGGATTTTTTGTTCTCTAATAATTGAATTTGCTTTATCTACTGATATTATACCAAGAATATTATAATAATGAAACTATCATTAAAAAATCTACCTTTTGAAAAAGTTATCAAATGATATTTAAAAAGTCGAATATTTGTATGAGTTCATTCAAATATTTCAAAATAATTGAACTACCAAAAAGATGCGAAAAATATGATTTTTTTTAATCAACAATAAATATATTACTAGTAATATATTTATACATCAATCATTTTATTACATTGAGTTATTTTTTTTTTTTTTTTGCTAAAAATACTATATTTTTTGGATATTAAAATATCAATTATGAAAAATTTAGTTTTTATTGTTAATTAGAGAAACTTTTTTAAACGTAAGCAACGACAGCAGATGATGCAATACCGCACATATTGCTGCCACGAAGGAGACGGAAATATCCTTGTTCACCCCATGATGTTCCCCAGGAGTTTCTAACGATCCAGTATTGTGTTCCATTTTCAGATCCATATCCAATGCAAGCAACTGCATGATCAAGGAACCATGATGAGCAAGAAGAATCTTGATAAATTCCGCTAGAGTATGAGTGGAAAGAGGCTAACGATGCATCAATTGCAACGGAAACTGGGCCATATTCAACAAGTTTATTAAATAAATCGGTTTCAAGGTGGAAGAAAATTGAATGGTATGATGTTACTTTTCCGATAGCTTTTGATGAATCATATGAGCAGGTTCCATCAACTGCTTTGTATGGATAATCTTCTTCGCTGTTGAATTGTCCTTTTTGGTTGTCAACAACGTATGTAATTGCATATGATGGATTTCCACCACTGCAGCCGTAGCAAGATGTAACACAATCTACGAGGTTTTGCTCTGAGAATGATAAAAGAGTACCTGTTTTGATTGCATAGGCAGCTTCACAAGTGCAAACAGCGGAGAAAGCCCAGCATGATCCACATTGAGCTTGATCTTTGATTGCATTTACAACACCTTTGTCACGCCAGTCTAAACTATCTGGTGCGTTAACTGTGGATTTCTTGGTTTCGGCTTTTTGGCTAACTTTTCTTGTATCTTTACGGAATCCTAAGAGGGTTTGGTATTCTGCTGGTGTGTAGCATGAAAATTTGTTTAATCCAACTTTGAAAGTGTTTCCTGGGCGTTTGTTGAATTCTTGAATGTAGCGAATTCGAGAAATATAAAGTCCAAGACGGAAATGGTATTCATCACCTATATAATAGTTGTTATTTGAACGCATCCAACTAAGAAAAGATCGTTCTTCATTAAGGAGCTTAATGGAGGATGATGCAAGGCTTATTAAAATAGCAAGCATAAAATTTTATGATGCATAAAAAAAAAAATTCAATGTGTAAGTTGAGAAAAAACTTTAAAAAGTTCTATTTCTCACAAATTGATGAATTGAAATTTTACCAATTTATAAACAAAAATATATATATTTCCATCAGTTTAAAAATGACAACGTAAATATAGAACTATTCTTTACAGTATCCAGCTAATCACAGCAATTTTGGTAATTTGTTAATCACCATATGATATAAATCAAAAAATTAATGTTTAGTGATCAATTAAATTTTTTTTAAGAATATTGCTATAAATGCATGGAAAAATGTATTAACCCTTTGCAATATTTTAAATTGCATATCATTTACTTCAAAATTAATTAAGATTGTTATACCAAAGACGGTTTAAGCCCAAAAATAGACCATTGCGATAATAACATATTGTAAATAAAACTTCAAAACAATCTTCGACTGTTAAGGTACAAATCCAGTACGTTTAGTAACCGCATTTTTTTTTGACATTCTCAAAGAATAAGTTGACATGTTAAATAAAAAAACGATTATTTTCATCCATTTCATATAACATGTCATAATGTTTATTATAATTGTAAGTGTCAAAAACAAACCTAGTCAATTTAAACTTTTTCAGAGACATGTAACTATTCAAATAATAAACGTTCTCCTATTCAAAAAATAAAGTATTGGTATCCGATTATTTTTTTCCCAAAAACTTATAAACCTTCTTTTTGATATTAAGCATAAATTTGTTTTGATAAGTTTTTTGAACCTTTAGGTTTCAAGCTAGTTCGTTTATTGATATTCTCTCAACAAATTTCTTTCTTAAAAGATCGTTTCATATAAACTCTATGGATGAATATATTACACATCGAAAAAAGAAAAAAAAAAATTTTCATTTAATCATTAGTAAAAACTGGGACTTTTTTATTTTTAAAACTTTTTTCACATCACAAGTGAGTTTTTTTCAAAAAAAAATTTTGAAGGTGAGTTTTTTTTTTAAAAAAAAAATTCCAAGGTGAGTTTTTTTCAAAGTTCATATCACAAAAGTAAGAAAAAAATGTGAAGTGCCGCAGCATTTAAGCAAGAAAAATCCCAAAGAAACATATATTTATCAGCAATTGATAAAGTTTATATTAGTATAATTTTCACTGTCAAATATCATTTTTAGGAAACATATTAAATTAGATTATTTTTAGCATCAATAGGGGAAAAAATAGTATACTAGCATTGTAGAGCACCTAATTTTATGCAAGCAATCATAATATCATAAGCAAAAACGCAATTTTAGAAATCAATACTTTTTTCATGATATTTAGATTAATCACCAATATGCTTAAATAAAAAATCTCTACCATCTCACATAATATTATCCATCGTTTTTTACGTATATTTACGTTTTTATATTTTGCATAAAAAATAATCTAATTTAATATGTTTCCTAAAAATAATATTTGACAGTGAAAATTATACTAATATAAACTTTATCAATTGCTGATAAATATATGTTTCTTTGGGATTTTTCTTGCTTAAATGCTGCGGCACTTCACATTTTTTTCTTACTTTTGTGATATGAACTTTGAAAAAAACTCACCTTGGAATTTTTTTTTTTAGGGCCCAATATGTCATCATTTTAATTTTCTATAATAAAATTTTATATCAATAACAAAAAATATGTTATTGATACAAAAATCATTTATTAATAACCAATAATTAGTATTTGTAACAAAAAAATAGTATATGTGACGAAATTTTTTTATCTAAAACAAAAAAAAATCATCTATAACAAAATTTTTTTATCTATAACGAAATTTTGTATGTGTTACGAAAATTTTGTTTTTAATACAAAATATTTGTATTGTTTACAAAATTTTTGTATTTAATACAAATTTCTTGTTATAGTAAAGGTAAATACACTCCCATTTGTATGATAATTTATATTTTACTCAATTATTAATTTATATATATAATAATAATAAATATTTAAAAGTATATTTTAGGATTTTATTTACATATTTCCAAGATATTTATATTTATTATACTTGTGAAGTTTAAGGATAAAGTTGGATTTAAATTTTATTGAAAAAATTGAATTTGCACAGAAAGTATTGAATATGCATTGAATTTATTTCTATAGGTATTCAATATTTTCAAAGCTCCTCTTATATCAATCCCAAAAAAACAAATCCCACAGGATTCTCTAATGAATTTTTAGTTGTGTATTATGTTTTAATGAACGTGAAATCATCGAGATTTTTTGATCATACCAATAAAATGGTTAGAAAATGATTGCATAAAAAAGTGAAAAAATCAGATATTTGGATCATGTAATGAATAAGTATTTACTAATAAAAAGTTTATATTCAAAATATGCATTAATTATATATAAAAGTGAATGTAGTTTTGTAGGTCTATCACTGTCATACATGAAATTAAGAGAACTTTTTATCGAAAATTTCAAACCTCTTTTTTTTATCTGTTGATTTTATTGAACCCATATTGAAAATATATAAAATCCCGAAGATTTCCAATTAATGTACATAATTTATGAAAATAAATATAAAATATTCATTTGGAAAATGATATTGGAATATCGTACCATTGAAAAAAATTCAATTATTTTCAAATAGGTAGTTGGATCTTCTAGAAAGAAGCAATTTTAACATTTAGAAAAGGTATGATCATACTAGATAATATGTCGCTAATAATTCGTTATATCAGGAATTTTAATAAATGAATCAGAAAAAGAAATATGATTGCATTTTTTGGATTTTCTTGAGTAAAGCCTATATATTTTGATTGTCAATCAATGTAGCATACTGTGATACCATTTTGATATGGAAAAATAGAATCCTAATTGAGAAATTTTTTGCTCAAATTGAACAATTTTGATGAAATTTCTTAATAACGATAAATTTTGTTTAGTATTCAAATTTCGAAAATAAAAATACATTTTTTTTTAAATATCTTTTTCATTTCTTTTCGATTAAATTGAGAAACTATTAATATAATATATAAATTCAATTCTAAAAGATTAATACTATTTAAAATAAATATTAATAGTAATTTAATTAATAAAATTTACATATATGGGGTTTTATTTTTATTTAACTTTTCAATATAGTTTATTTTTTCAATGCTTTAAGTATTTTTTCGATAATCGATAAACATTTCAATTATATTTAAATCAACTTTAATATTTATTTTAAAGTATTTCAAATATAAAAGAATTTAATAATGAAATTAATTGAATTCTAAAAATATTAACAGAAAAATATTTTTCAGAAATAATTATATATTTTTTTTCCTTTTATCTTGTTAAATAAAACAAATTATAAGAAAAAATATTTAGGTTAAAATAAAAAAACTGAACTAGATAATAAAAATTAAAAAATATTTTTTCTTTTGATTCTCCAAAAATAAAAAAAATAGAAAACCAATATGTTTTTTGAGTTTCTTTTGATTGCATATTTGGTTAAATAAATAGAAAAAGTTCTGGGATGGACAAATATTCTTTGAAAAATAAATCCTGTTAGAATTCGAAACAATTGTAAATTTTAAGGATTTGGAATTCCATTTTTAAACATTCTATTTTTTAGCTGAAAAATCATTTTCTAAATATCTGGTATATGTTTAAAAATGAGTAAAAATATCAAGATATTAGAAAAAAAAATTTTTACTGTATTTTTTCAAAAAAGCATGCTTATTGCAATCTCTACAGGCAAGAAACTTGTTTCACTTAATCTGAATCTTCAAAACTTGTTTCACTTAATCTGAATCAAAGACGTTAATTCAACTCATATTTTTAAAAAAAATATGTTATATAACTAAGTACGAATTAAAAATTAAAATGCATTTTATTAATCGTATCGATTTAGAAAATTATAATCAACTTATTTCTAATGCATAAAGTATTGAATATATTGGAATATTATATATGTTAGCGTGTCATATCATAAAAAGCTATTTATTCTAAAAATTGGCTGAACAATTGCTCTTATTTTTATATCACTTTTGTTTTTTGTAATAATTGAAAACATTGAATGAAATATTAATGATAAAATAGATAATATATAGAAAGAGGCATTCATGAAATGATTATACAAAGAAATTTAATAATATTTATTGATTTGAATGTATATAATCCAATGCTGAAACGAAAAAATGAGATTAGAATTTTATAAAGACGTTAATTTACTTCTAATACAGTTGCTCCACTTTTGTAACGGAAAAATCCACTTTCGTAATAGAAAATGTAACCACCAAAATTTTCAAAATTTGTTATCACCTAACTTTTTGATTTTTTATCCACTTTCGTAACAGAATTTTCCACTTTCGTAACAGAAAATTTTATTATTTAATTATCTTTGTTTTTAATGAGTTTTTACATTTTTAATATAATGCAAATAATTGTAGAAAACACAGTAGTTATTGGGAACAACATTTTATTTGAAATTATGGATGAAGATAATTATTGTAAATATTTTGCTAAAAAAAGAATTTTTGTTATTTTAAAAGCTTAAAATTCCATTTCAAATGTTTTTTATTTCATCATAATAATGCAATACTGATTTTTTATTTGCTTTATCTGAAATTATAATCTAATTATTTCTTGATTTCTATCCTTTTTTTTATTTTTCATGTTTAATATTCATTTAAATTATAGTACAATTATAAAAACACGATTTTCTTCTAAAAAAAGAATTTTGAGTAAATCCATAATTATTATTAATAACTTAATAAACCTCTCTATAAATATCATTTCTTGATTAAACTTCTCATTATGAAAGGATTTCGATAAAAAAAGAAATGAAAAATGAAAAATATCAATTTTTAAAAAATCATAAAAAAAAATTCTGTTACGAAAGTGGAAAATTCTGTTACGAAAGTGGATAAAAAATCAAAAAGTTAGGTGATAATAAATTTTGAAAATTTTAGTGGTTACATTTTCTGTTACGAAAGTGGATTTTTCCGTTACAAAAGTGGAACAACTGTAAAAAACAAAATTTTATATCAATAACAAAAAATATGTTATTGATACAAAAATCATTTATTAATAACCAATAATTGGTATTTGTAACAAAAAAATAGTATATGTGACTAAGCTTGTAAATTTGGTGAAATAAACGTTTTTTGGGTTTTAAAAATCACCAAATGTAACCATATTATTGTCAAATAAATTTTTTTAGTATTTATTATTGTCATAAACCATTGAATTATTTGAAAGAGGAATTAAATGAGTTTTATCAAAAGTCATATTAATAATCGATAAGATTTTCTCAGTAAAAAAATGTTATTTTTTGAATATTACAAAATAATTGTATGATTTGTATAATATATCATATAAAATAATAATAAAAAGCTCATTTATATTGACGATGAAAAGCCAAATAACCGATTTCACCAAAAGCCCAGGTCTTGGGCTTTTGGCGACAGCATTCAATTTTGAATAGTTTACATATATTTTGGAGATCACCAAAACGGTTTTTTTGGCGATGGTGATTTGTAAAGCTTTCAAAATATCATATATAAAATAAAAAAAAAAATAAGATATAAAATTATAATAAAATCAATAAAAGCATTTTTTCAATTGAAAATAATTTTTTTTCATTTATATTTTAAATATATACCGATATAAAATGTATTTAAAATATTAATAGTATTTTTATTTTTATGAATATATATAGCCGAATAATAAATAATGCATTGAAATATTAATAGTATTTATATTTTTATGAATATATATAGCCGAGTAATTAAATAAATTCATTGAATTTATTGAATGTTGATTCGTAAATTGAATTATTATTTAATCAAATATCATTTAATCATTTTATTTAATAATTCATAAGAAATAACTTTTTAAAAGATTTATTAAAATCGCCAAAAGACCAGAAAGAATCACCAAGACCAGGTCTTTTTTTTACATTTGGGTATATTTTACAAGCTTAATGTGACGAAATTTTTTTATCTAAAACAAAAAAAAATCATCTATAACAAAATTTTTTTATCTATAACGAAATTTTGTATCTGTTACGAAAATTTTGTATGTGTTACAGAGGCATGTCAACCAAAATTCTACTCGATAAATTTTTTTGAAAATGATAATATAAGATTTAAATGATGTATATTAAAACTTTTCCTCTTGAGCAAACGAAAACTTCTATACAGTTTTTAGTTTTCATTCAAATCATCATTTTTAACTCAATATCTTCAATTCAAAAAGTAGATATATTCAAATTTGATATATTGAAAAATGAATTCTCTTTCATTTTTGATAAGATCAAGATTGAATACCATTTCAATTTGAGAGAATTTTTATTGAATAGCTTTTCAATTTGAGAGATGGTTAATTGAATATTCTTTCAATTTGAGAAGAATAAATAAGTTTTACTTATAACTTGGAAACTGAATTTTCAAAAATTAATTTTATGATATAAATATACTTAGATATTAATTATAAATTTATAAAAGTAATTATATTTGCATATCACAAAAAATTTAAAACAAATATTTTAAAATATTTTATTTTGATTTTATAAAGTAGGTAAAATCATTATTTGATTTTTAATAAAGAAGTATATAATTTTTATTAATCAACAAAATAAATCTCTGCTCTAATATTCTCAAATATTTATTTAAAATATAATTATTTGAAAAAGTTCGATCGGTAAAAATAAAAAATGATTTATTTCAAAATTTTTTTTTATTATTTTATAGTAAAATGAAATGAATTTATCATAAGTTCTATAAAACCTCTAAAAATCATATTTAGAGCACTAATTATATTTTATTTTTTCAATGAACTATCAATTGAATTGAAAGTATAATATTAGTGTATATTGAAACGTATAAAAGAAAATTCCAATATAATTATTAAAATGGCTGTTTTATTTTGATTAAAAAATGAAATATGATTAGTATCACAGTTATTTGAAAATAAGACGTTTTATGTTTAGATATTTAAAGAATGTATAGAGTAATCATAAAAACCATTAGTAATTTGTTAATATTATTAAGTTATAAATGTAAAGAATCTTGGATCTTATATTTCTATAGAGTGGATAAAATAAAAAATCAAAATTGATGTTTTTTACCTAAAAACTATTAATTTTTATTGTACAGACTAAATAATTGGATTCCAGAGATCATAAATACATTCTTCTTTTTTATATTAATCTTTTATAATTGGACTTATCTTATTTTCTACTTTCACTTTTTGAGAGCTTTTTTTTGGTTGATATGCCTCTTGTGTTACGAAAATTTTGTATATGTTACGAAAATTTTATTTGTATTGTAAAATTTCCTATCAGTTATAATTTTTTATATAAGAAACAAATGGCATGTTATATAAAATAAAAATTATGATACTTCCGGCCCTTAAAAAAAAACTCACCTTCAAAATTTTTTTTTGAAAAAAACTCACTTGTGATGTGAAAAAAGTTTTAAAAATAAAAAAGTCCCAGTAAAAACTTAAATTGTAAATTTTTCTTTCAATTTATTCTCTCAAAAAGTTGAGACACAATCTCTCTTGCTACAATAATATATGTATTTAAGATCGGAATAACTTAATAATTTGCAGGATTGTCATTTCTGGAACACAAGCTCGATTCCAGGCCATATAGAATTCTTTTATTATATAAAACAATAATATCAAAGAAATGATTTTTAAAATTTTTATAAAAAAAAAAAATCACAAATCAAACAAATGTTTGATTTAATATACATATTTGTTTCAATAACCGGATTCAAAGTTTCCCTTATCATTATTATTATCAATATTTCGGTTATCTTCATCATCATCATTTTCCTTCTTTAAGTCTGAATTCTCAGCCAAAACGGAGGAATTAGAGCGCGATGAAGCAACTGGTCTTTCAGAATCATGCTGTGATTCGACCAAATTGATCTGAGTTTCTGTCAAAGGAGAATTTTGTTGATTAGCCGCCTCACTCTCCTCTTCGGAGTCCTCGGGGAAGGGCCTGTTTGTTTTCCAGTGAAAGCCTCCCCATTCTCTCTTAATTGGGACTGGGAAGAACCAACAAATGCAGCATTTAGCAGGCCCGAAGACTTGGACGCAGTTATTCCAACAACCGAGATCGTAATAATTGTGCTTATCAGCGTTTTTCTTCAATCTAAACTGCTGCAGAGTGGTTGTGTTATGCACAGTGTATCGCGTGTGTCGTCTGAAGATGATGATGACGAATATTAAAAAACCGCCAATTGGAATCACGCAGACTAAAATGCCGATATTTCCAACTCTTGTCTTCCAGCCGTCCTGGCCGATTCTCACGAAGACGAGGATGAAGACGACGAACCAATCAATGAAATAAATTAAAAACCACAAAACGGTTTGATAGAAATAACGGTAATTTTTCAAACCAACCCAATTTGCTATCCATTTGCATATGTGGTCTGCTTTCAGTACCAATCTTCGTGCTTGCTGGCTAAAGCTTCCTCTTTCTGGTCGATAATTGTATGTGGCAAATTGTTTCTGCTCATCGTTGGTGCAGACGCCGTCCATTTGTTGTTCGTATGTAAAAATTTCTTTTTTTTCAACTGACCAGTAGAACGGGAGGTAACCTGGCGATCGGCAACATGCACAAAAGTAACTAACTATCCAAATAAAAAATATTACTGAGGTGAGAACAAGCATTGCTATTTTTTCTGCTGTATGTAAAAATTCAACTATCGCTATAATCGCCATGGCATATGAAACACATAGAAAAAAAATTACAAAAAATGGATAGACTATATTACATTCCCATTGGTTGCAATAATATCGTTTGATCGCAGGAAAATAAACTAAATTACAATTCCCATTACAACATTTACATACATATCGCCATTTACTATACATCGGAACATATTGCATTTCTCCATCAACCTCTATTCTCCTTCCTTCATATTCATGAGCATTTTTGCATACTGATGTTTGATCCTTTTTAATCATTTTATAGCTTTTTGAATCATAATATAAATATCTTTGATTTAAAAAGTTTATATAAAATGAATTGAATGATTTTTATTCTACCAACGATATATTTATAAATAAAAAAATATTTACAAATAATTTTATTTTACCAATAATAAATGATTTTTTATATTTATAAATATTATTAAATTGCAATTTAATGCTAATATTATTTATTAAACTTCATTTTATAAAGATATATAGAAATATAAAAATGAATAATTAAAATATTCTATAGCTTATCGGCATTTTATAAGAAAAACGAATATCATAATATATAGTTCATTTCTTTTTTCCTAAATTGATATTAATATTCGATAGCAATTATACTGATATGATGTTATTTTGTGAACGACATAAAACAAATAAAAATATCAATCAATGATGAAGACAATATTTTAAAATATTGAAAACTGAAATGTGTATTATTTCATATTTCATATTCTTACAAATGAAAAGAAAAGATAGATTTTATTGGATGGGAAAAATATATCGTTTTGGTGTTGGATGCTCAGTATCATTTTTTTCATCAAATTTTGCTATTTAATTACCATATTTTTGCCCTTGTATTCATTGAAGAATTTGTAATTGGTAATCTTTTGTGTTTCAAAGATTTCTTAATCAAATAATAAAACATCTTAGTAAGATAACTTATAATTGACCGTGAATCTAAATGTTCAGATACCTTTTTTTTGTGATTTTTTGAGACTCTTCTTTATTTCAAAAAGCTTTACCAAAAATCACAAACAAAAGGTCTCAAAATTTCAGTGTAGCTTTGGCTGTTTATAAACATCATTGCCAAATGAAAATTATCCTTATATATTCAAAGATGTCTATACTGAAAAGTTCCTATTCAGAAATACATTTTAATTTTTGAAATGATTTTTTCAAAAGTGATCTGATAAACGATTATTCAGATTTCATTGAAATTTTTTATCAGAATCAAACTTTTTTCTCTGAAACTAATGACTTCACATTTTCTTTTGTATTCTCTGAATCCAAAAAGTTCCAGCCAACAAACATATTCAGTGAATCAATTGATTTCACTAAATCCCAAAGGTTCAGCAAATCTGAAAATTTAGATCAAACAAATAATTTTAGTAGTTCAGCCACTTTCAGTAATTCAATAGCATTTACAGAGACAGGAGATTTCATCAGGATTCTTCTCGGAATCAACAAAATTTAGTGAATCAATTGATTTCACTAAATCTTCAATTTTTATTGATACATGCGACTTCCCCAAGTCAGTTGAATTCACCGCATCTTTTTATTTCTCAAGCTCAGCTTATTTTTCCAATTCTAAAAGAATTTACAAAGACCACACAATTAACAGAATCAACTGATTTCACTGTTTTAAATTACTTTTCTAGATCATGTAGTTTTACAGATTCAGAACATTGGGACCGAACTCACTCTTTTACTTCATCCAAGACTTTCACCCCGTCTAATGATTTTGGTACATCTTTTTTCTTTTCAAATTCCAAAAAATTCACTGAAACGGATGATTATACAATGACTGATGGCTTCACAAAAACAGGTCTTTTTTCAGAGACAGACAAATTTAGTGAAACGAATGATTTTACGAAATCTGGTTTGTTTTCATCATCAAATGGATGTGTACAAACTAGCTTTTTCAGCAAATCTGGGCGTTTTTCAGAATCTGCAGACTTTTCTAATACAAAATTCTTTTCTGAATCAATTGAATTCTCAATTTCTTGCCATTTTACAGATTCCAATTATTATATATTTACGTCCACAGAATTATTTGTTCATCGAAATGTCATAATAGACATTAAGCAAGATGAAAATCGGTGTTGGAGTTGCATGTTGAGTTGCTGTGATTGCCGCTGCAATAATTGCTGGAATATTTTTCTTAAGAAAACGAAAATTGGCAAGTATTGAAGATATAAATGAAGAAACTATAAATATAATTGAAAATATTGGCTATAAATACTCTTATGAGTGATGATGATCCATTTGAAGATGAATTTTTATAATTATATTATTCTTTATAAAAAATCATATTGCATCCATTTTACCAGTAACTGTAATAAAAAATCACAGAATATGGCGATAACATAAAATATGCAATTTAAATTGATTTAAAGGAAACAGAAAAAGTTGTCAACGGTTTACAGAAAACTATATAAACAATCAAGATTGAGCTTCATAATTACAGGTATAACTTGCTTATAATGAAAGGATTATGATGAACATTTTTATTTGAAAAAAATATTATTTGGTTATTTTTTTATGAGAAGCGTCGACATCTTTTTTATATATAAAATTTTAGGAAATTTTAGAAATAAATTGAAAAAGTGCTGATGAAAAAATTAGGCTGATTTTTTGTATCATTCAAATTCACCATCCACTTTTTGGTAAGAAGCAAAATGACCTCAATATTTTGAATGCATATCTGTCCTTTCATTTTTACATATTTTTCACCGACTTTTTCAATACCCTTTACCTCTTTTTAACAGAGTTTCTAAATATATATAAAATTATTCCAGAAAAGTTTTATTCATAACTGCATCTTGCTGTGTATTCTTTCCATTTTTCTCTTTCATCGTTCATTTCATCGATCTTTTTACGTGAGAAATCAAGGCACATTTTACCCATCATGAGTAATTTTGGTGATTCTTCAAGTTTTGCTATATCAATGAAAACTTTTGCAGCACGATCAGGATCTCCATCTCTTTTGCCTGATTTATTATTTGGAGGAGGTGTGGAACGTTCTCTAACTTGATCATATTCATGCATCATATTTTTGGCGGAAGAGAGATTTGATGGCAGGCAAAAGTTTGTTTCAAAAGGACCGGGTTCTACTGGGACAACTTTAATATTAAAATCTTTAACTTCTTCAGCAAGAGATGTTGACATTGCAACAATTGCTGCTTTTGTTGCGCAATATTGGGAGCTGTATGGAAGCGTTATAAGCGTTTGAATTGATGAGACATTAAAAATGAGACCATTGTGATTTTGTCTCATTATTGGTAAAACTTGGTGGAGAACAGAAATCATGGAAAAATAATTATCTTCAAAAAGTTGGCGTGATTCTGCGATGGAGGTTTCTTCAAGAGCCCCTCGGAATCCATGACCTGCATTATTAACAAGAACGTCAATGGTACCAAATTTAGTTACTGCTTTGGAAACAGAGTCTTTCACACTGTTTTCATTAGTTAAATCAACTTCTATAGGTAAGAAATTGTCGTTTTCTTCTTTCCCAACTGATTGAGTTAATCTTTGAATGCTCCTTGAAGTAGCAGCAACTTTATAATTCTGGTTAAGTAGTTCTTTGACCAAGGATAACCCAATTCCTTGTGATGCTCCTGTAACAAACCAAACATTTCGTTTCATTTATTTAAGAGAAATAAAAAATTTTATTATTGAATTAATTTTTTTTTTTATTTCCAAAAATAATCCATGAAATGATAATTAATCTATGATATATATTATTTATTATATATTATAAATTTAAAAAAAAGATAATAAAAATAAAAAATATTAATTTAATGAAAATAAAGCTAATTTTATTTTACGTTTAAAAATTGTATACAATAATAATAAAGCATTTAAAATTTCAAGAATTCATTTGTTCATTATTTAATAATATAACATGTTTGCATATTTAAAAATAAATATTAATATATGAAATTGATATCAATTATATTATTTTATATTTAAAAGCAATTTAAATAATTATATTATGAGATATACTGACTTAATAATGCATCCACCGTTTATTCAAAATTGATTTATTTTTTATTTTGAATAGATATAAAAAATAAAACAAAATTTCACCAATAAAAATAAAATGAAATCACTACACGAACAACTAATTATCAATGATGAATCATTAGCAAGTGATAAAACAAATGAGATTTATAAAAATGAAAAGATATGTAACGAAAAGGAACGATTTACAAAGTATAGTTCATTGTTAACAATATTATATATGGCAATTGGACCATTATCGTTTTTTGTCCAATAAATTGGTGATACAATTGATATGCTAATGATATCAAAAAGATTTAGCAATGAAGAAAATCTGCATGCAATTGAAATACTAGGTTTTTCGTGTCAAATACTGACAATTGTTTCATACCTGGGACTTTATTTTGGTCAGGAATTAACTAATCGAATTCCAACACTATTGGGATGCAATGATAGAGAAAAAGCTCAAAAACTTGTTAGTGATTTATTATTTATTTGCGTATGAGTCTCAATGATCTTCGTAGCATTATTTGTTTTCTTAGTTAAGCCATTCTTAATGTTTTTAGGAACGTCTGATTACATGATCAAAGGAGCTTTTAATTTTTTGATCCTATCATTATCAACTTTATTTTTAACAAATTTAGCAGTTTTTGGCCAAAATTTCCTAAAAAGTATAGGTAATTCAATTTTACTGTAATAATTTTACAAGTTGGAATATTTTCACCACTTTTTCTATTTGGGTTCAAAGTTTCAATGAGCTTCATGAAATTAGGAAGTATAATATCAGGTACAATTGTTGGAATTGTACTGTTAATCTTAATTTACAAAGGAAAATTTAGTCTGATTCCCACTTTTTTCAGAATTGTACTGTCAAATCTGGCTAGATTTGAAAAAAGTCATTATTGTTAGCGGCACCTTTGGTGTTTAGCTTTTTTATTATCATGTTTCCAACGATAATAATTTTTAAACAATGACTTCTACAGATCCCTCTTAATCAAAAGAAATTGGTGGCTCTTTTGCAGTTTTCAATCAAATCATGATGATCAACAATGGAATTCCAGGTGCCTTAGGACAAAGTTTTGTAGCATCAGCTACTCATGCTTGGGGATCAAACGATCCAAAAAGGCTTATAAATCTTTTTTGTTGGACAATTTTACTGAATATTTTTGTTTTTTTTCGGAAAAAGATTCATTTGCAGACTTTTCCTGAATGATGAAAAAGAAATTGATTTATCATCTAAAATTCTTCCTATTCCTTTTTATACAACAACAATTTACGGTATTTGTATTAAAATATCAATGTTGATTGTTGTTGTTGGAAAACCTCTCTTTTCATTCATTCCACAAATAGTTCAATTGTTTGTCTTGTGCTTTGGATGCAAGCTAATTGCCAAAAAAGTTAAAAATGATGTATGGAAAATAATGTACATTTATAATATTTCAGACTCAATTATATTTGTTATTACTTAATTTTGTTAATTATACCAATTAGAGAAATTATGAAAAAAATGAAGGAAAATGAAGCAACTCATTTGGAACAATTATGAATTTAGAGATGATTCTATATAAAAAAAAAGCTTTTTTTATTGATTGATGCAACTATTTTTTTCAATTTGTTTTATTTAGATTGAAAATTAGTTAAATTTCTATTTTGGGAATTTAGATTCCTCTTGGATTATGGCATAATATTTTGCATGGATACTAAATTCTCTTTTATAAACTATGAAGATGGCCGCATCATGCGGATTTTCTGTAATATAACCAGATAATCAAAATAAATGGTGGTAGATCCTTCTTTCTTAAATGAATAAACCAAATTTGATGGCAATTCATGGCCGAATTACATCTGTTTTTATTGTTCCATGCTGATTTAATTCTTATATTTAATATATTATATGCATCATATGTTTTTTTTCAGAGTAGTGAAATGAAAAAATCAGAAGGGACAAAACTAGCGAATTTATAATAAATATGAATATAATTTATTTCTTTTATTCAATGACAGATATTAAATTTAAAATATTAATTATGATTTATTTAATGCGCTAGAAAACAAGATATTACTATAAAAAAATGATGACTTTTGAATTCAAATGCTGATCGTAATAGGCAATTTTTTAATTTTGAATAATTTTGTTAAAACTTTTCTATAAAAAGCATTTTATTAACCATTTATATCATACAAATAGCATATATTTGCTTTTTAGTTGGTATAAATTGGAATTTATTGCCTAATAAATTGGACTTAGCTATTGTAAATTAAATTAGATATGTAATTTTTTTGACGATTTGATGAAATGAAGCCTCAAAACATAAAATATCCTATTGAATATTGATAATCATCATTAGAAATTTATATTTCTAAAAAATTAACTTAAATAAGTAAATCACATTTCTGTTACGAAAAATGTGGGCACCAAATTCAATGAAATTTAGCCATCAGAAAATGCATATATAATAACGATGATTTTATCACACGGCAGGAAAAATTGAATTTGTATATTGAACTGCCAACAAACACACTTTTTTTAATGTATATCAAACGAAAGGGGAGGCGGTGCAATTTTCATCAAAAACTATGAAAAGTTATTAAATGATGTAGTTCTTCAACATTTCAAAATGTCAATCACAATATGGTGGTGGAATTTATATTTATTCAAGTTCTCATCAGAATATGATTTCTATTACTGATTGCCAGTTTGATCATAACATTGTAACATTATCATCATCAGAAAATAGTCTTTTTGGCGGAAGCAGCATTTTCTTCACTGCCAAAAAAGGAAATGTTAAAAGTTGCACTTTTCTTTATGATGAAGGCCCATCATCTTTAAAGATATACAATAAATTTAATACAAATACAAAATCTCTTTTAAGTGAAGGACTTCTTGCTGTCACAGATTGCAAATTTGAAATTGGATCTAATTCTAAATGCTCCATATTTTATGAAGGTGGAAATGGTGGAGCTAAATTTGATCTTACAAATTGAATTTTCACTGGAAAAATTAATTAAAATGCTCATTTTATTGATGGTAAAATGACTGGTAAGAATTCTCCTAAAATGAGATTTAAGAATTGCAAGTTTTCATGCTCCTTTGAATGAAAGTCCAGATAATAAATTCTTCTCAATAAATCTGAAGGATCAAGTTTTTGAATACAATAAATAAAATGAAAATGGTAAATCATTTAAAGGTAACTGGAAATTGATAACATTAATTGCAGAAGCTGCAGCATCAGTTGTTGTTTTAGTTGTTTATATCAGAAAGAAGAATAGAAATGATTATTCTCCTGTTCTTGATGATCAAAATGAAGTTGAAACACCATTTAACAACAGCACTTCTGCAGATAGCGTCTCTATTAATTCACCATTGGATGTCATTTGAAACAATTCATCTGACATTTTAACAAGTTTTAATTAAAAAATCATTTGTGCTTTTTTTTTTTTTTTTTGTTTTATTTCAACATTAAATCATTTGTGCTTTTCATATTTCATTTAAAATGCTGTTACTTTTGCAGTTTTTGCTTTATCATTACTCAATTACTGAAGAAGGAATTGATTTTTCAGTTAATGCACAAAATGGAAAAAAAAAAAAAAAATATTTTTATTGAATAATTTTTATTTAAATAATTATTATTTTTAGCCTCTCATGCATATGGTATTGTAGCAGTTGTTGCTATTCCACACATATTTTCACCTCGTAGCATTCTCACATATCCATTCTCGCCCCAGTCGGCTCCCCACGAGTTCCTCACGATCCAGAAGTCAGTTCCATCACTTGTTGATCCGTAACCGACGCAACCGACTCCGTGATCCAGGTAGAGAGAAGAACAGTCATCATCACTAAAGATCCCTTCGGAGTACAATTGAAAAGAGGCCGTAGATGCGTCAATTCCGACGCTAACTGGTCCGATTTGAACTTTTTCAAAGAGATCTTCTTCGTCCATTAAAAAGATGTTATCGAAGTTGGAGATGGTGCCGTAATGAGGAACGTTGTCGAAATTGCATGTTCCTTCGGTTGCTGTATAAGGATAATCTTTTTGTAAACAAAATGTTCCATTGTGATGATGCATTGTCCATTGAAATACATCCATCATTAGACCCCCATGGCAGCCTGAGCAAAAGGTATTACAATCAATCTGGTCTTGTTCGGAAAATTTGTAGAGTTGGCCTGTTTTGATCGCATTTGACGATTCTATGGCTTGTATAGCGGAGAAGGCCCAACAGGAACCACATTGACCTTGATCTTGTACTGGGTTAACAACACCTTTATCTCGCCAGTCAAGAGATTCTGCATTATGCTTTTTCGTTGATTTGGTCGCTTTGGATTGGTAAGCTTTTTGACGTAAACCTAAAAGCGAGCGGTATTCTGATGGCGTATAGACTGCAAATTTGTTTAGAGCTAATTTAAAATAATTATTTGCTTTGTTATGTTCTTTTACAAAACGTGAGTTTGTAAGATAAATCCCAAATCTAAGAAAATATTCATCGCCAGTATAAAACTGATTGGTTGATCGCATCCATGATAAAAATGACTTTTCTTCATAATTATGATAAAGAGCGCACGACGACAAATAAACAAAAAAGCAAAACATTTTTTATTAGTTATCCATTGAATTTAAAAATTCAGAGTATTTTATTTATCTTTTTTTTTTCAATTTTGAATTAAAAAATAACGATTTACGTTATATTTAACTCAAAATATCTCAATATATACTCTGTTTTAGAAAACTTTATTTATATTTTTTTTATAATAATTGGCCATTAATTCTTAATAAGCTCTAAAATTTATTGTTTAACATTACTTAAGAATACTTCATAAAAAAAATTGCAAAAAAAGTAATAGCAAACAAATATTTATATCATTAATCGACAATGCCTTTTTTTATATATATAATAAAAGATAATAAAGTTCAAAAAACCTTGTTTAATCGACAATTATCGCAAAATTAATTTTTAAAAGCATCAATTAGGTCATTAAAAGGCCAAAAACTCCAGAAAAAAGATCAAAATCCAAGTTTATTGAATCCAACATTTATTCAAGATTCACAATTCAAAGAAAAGAAACCTCTTTTTGAAATTCGGAATATCAAAATGAATCATAAGTAATGATCATTTAAAAAATCAAGTTCAAAAATAAAATACTTATATGATTTATAGAAAATAAGATATCCAGCTAGATTGAATTTCACTGTTAACATGGGATCAATTGATCTTGATAACTTTGAAAAAGAGGTGAAAATTGGATCAGGCCGTTTTGGTAACGTTTATCAAGTCAATTGATCAGCTCCCGATTGATGCAATCCTCAATCTTTTGAGAAGAAGTTTGGAAAGCAATTGAAGAAACTATAAAAGGTATAAGAACTGAACTTAATGAGTAGCTGCCATATAATGCATATCTTTTTATTGTTGTCATTGATGAAAGTATTTTACGAGTGGTCAATGATTGGCCATAATAATGTTCAAAAGATTCAATATCTACAAATAGGTATAAAATTTTTGAAACTAGAAAATTTTAGTGATGTAGTCATTATCTTTTTAAAAAATGATTATACTAATTAATCATTATCAAAGTGTTATTAATTAATTAATTAATTTGAAAGAGAATAACACTTGCCAACAGTATTTACATGCAGTCATTCAATTTGAAACATTGTTTCAAAAAAAAAAAAAAAAAAAAAAAAAAAAAAAAAAAAAAAAAAAAAAGTTTATTAGTAAGGATAGTATCATTTCATCTTGGTGTTTTAATAAATTTGACAATTATTTCCATTTGTAGTTTCCACATTTGTAACTTTCACGTCTGGTGGAAGATTTAATTCATTCACGTTGATTGACAATGGCAAATTGATATTACTCAATGAACAGCAGCCATCGAATGCATCTGATTGAATTTTCACTACGGATTTAGGAATTGAAATTTGCGTCAATGATGAGCATCCAGAAAAAGTGGAACTTTTGATTGAAGACACAGAAGAGGGAATTTCGATTTTTGATAATGCAGCACAATCAGAGAAAGCATTATTTCCAATTGACTTTACAGAAGAAGGAATTGATATTTCTGCCAATGATGAACAGTTAGAGAAAGCAAAATCGCAAATTGCTTCAACCGATGAAGGAATTACGACTTCTGTCAGCGATGAGCATCCAGAAAAAGTGGAACTTTTGATTGAAGACACAGAAGAAGGAATTTCGATTTTTGATAATGCAGAACAATCAGAGAAAGCATAATCTCCAATTGATTCTACAGAAGAAGGAATTGATATTTCTGCCAATGATGAACATTCAGAGAAAGCAAAATCACCAATTGATTTCACTGATGAAGGAATTGCAATTTTTACTAATAAGAAGCATCTTCTGAAAGCATCTGATTCAATTGAAGTTACAGAAGAAGGAATTGTTATTTCCTTTAATGACGAGCATTCATAAAAAGCGCCTTCATCAATAAAACTCACAGAGGAAGGAATAATTATTTTTTCCAATGAAAAACAGTTAGCAAAAGCATTTCTTCCAATTGAAGTTGCAGAAGAAGGAACAGTAATTTGTTTCAATTGAAAATATAATCGTGAAACATTGAATCCATGCAAACTACATGACTTCGAAATCATACTTCCAATATCTGAAGGGAAATAATGATAGTTATATGAACTAATATAACATGATTCAAAGTCATCATTATCTAGATAATTGTCTTTAAGGTAATCAGCAATGTTGTTATGATGACATTTGATTGATTCTTTGTAAATTTCGTCTTTTTCTTCTTGATCCACTTCGTTCCTTTCTAAAAAGTGAATCAAGTCGGCATTGTCGGAATGAATTGCATAAAGCCATAATGAACCTGTTAGTTTAACATTACTATTTGTTAAATATTGAATGATTTGAGTTGACCCATAAAAAGTGGCATACTCAATCATTGTTGTTTCTCTGTTCATCAAAAATAAATTTGTCTCAAAAATTGAAGGAAGAATTTCAATTGAGGTCGAAATGTTGGATCGATTTATATATGAAATAAATTCTTCAACCGAGTCTTCACGAATCAATGAGCAGAGATATGAGTCATTTTCGCCTATTCGGCATTTTTCAATAAAAGTTTCTAATTCGTCGTCATATTTTTGTTTTATTTCATTTTCTATCGTCTTTAGTTCTTCTTTATCAATGTGTAGTTCAAGTCCTGAATACAAATAATGACGATATGGAAATCTGTTTGAATCTAGTCTGACCATGACATCTGAGAGAATATATTCATTAGGTTGAATGAATCCTCGCTCAAAAAATAAGAGAAGAACTCGCTTGTTGTTCCTGAAAATTTTGTATATTTGAAGATCGGGTATAATCGATCCTATTTCTTTGAATAAAAATTGAAATATTGTTTCAAGCTTGCTTATTAAATTTGGCGATCGATGATGGTTATCTGCTATAATTGACAATAATTTAAGAATTGCGGTTATTTCTTCCTTGTTATTGAGGATTTCTTGGCTTTCAAAATACTGTATTAAATCGTCTATTTCAACATTTTCATTTGAATCGATAAATTCCATAATAAATGAATAAATTTTCTTCATTCTTTGAATAATTATTTCGACTTCCATGCTCTTTTTGAAGGTTGAAAATTTTAAAATTTTTTAAATTGAATTTTATTTTGAATGGTTTTAAAAGATATGTTCAATAAAAAATAAAGAGATCCAACATGAAACAAGAGCGTTGCTAGTGTAGTGGTTATCATGTGAGCCTTCCAAGCTTGAGATCCGGGTTCGATTCCCGGGCAACGCAAGATTTTTTTTTTTTTTTAATAAAAAAGTGAAAAGTAGGGCCAATGAATATTAAAGCCGTATTTTGTGACATCGATGGAACATTACTTAATGATCAGCATGAAATAACATTAGCCACAAAGTTATCAATTCAAAATCTCCAAAAGAAAAATATAAAATTTGTTCTTGTTTCAGGAAGGAGTCCTTCAGGAATATATTCAATAATCCAAAACAATTTTAATCATTGTCCAATAATTTCTTACAATGGTGCCATTATTCTCGATGAAAACAAAAAGTTGATATATCAAAAAGGAATGACACACCAAAAAGCTACTCAAATAATTAACTATATAGAAGAAAACAACTTTGATTTGACCTGGAATCTATTTTCCTTTGATGATTGGATCACACAAAACCGACAAGACCCACAAGTTCAACTTGAAGAAAAATCACTGCAAACTTTTTCAAAAGAAGGTCAAATTAATTCACTACCGGCCGATCAAATTATTCACAATATTTTGTGTATGTGTAATCCTCAGAAAATTACTGAAATTTGGGAAAAAATATCCAAAAAATTTCCAGATTGCACTGTTGTAAAATCCTCAAAGACGTTTATCGACATCATGGTAGAAGGTGTGAACAAGGCCGAGGCTGTCTCGTATTTGTGCAAGCGGTGGAACGTTGACGTTAAGGACGCTGCTGCATTCGGAGATAATTACAATGACTGCGAAATGCTGGAAACAGTTGGGCATGGAATTGTGATGGGAAATGCGCCCGAAGACATTAGAAATCGGTTTTCTGAAGTTACATTGGACAACAATCATGATGGAATCTCTGTTGCTTTGAAAAAGATGAAAATTATTGATTAATAGATACTGTTTAAATAAAATTAAAATTTATAACGAGTTTTTATCGAATTAATTAAATGAAAAGTTAGATCTTGAACATTTATGATGAATAAACTATTCAAAATTTAGAAAATCAATTAGTGGGGTAGGTGAAACTTTCTCTCAAAAAAAAAAAAAAAAAAAAAAAAAAAAAAAAAAATTGCGTAAACCTTAAAAATTTTGAAAAATAAATTTTTTGAGAATACATAACAAACTTTTTGAGAATAGTATACTTTATTACAAACTTTGATCTTTGGTTCTTTAACTCAAAAAAAAAAAAAAAAAGTCAATTAATGGAAACTTTCATTGTTTTGTTTTTCTTATTAACAATTTTTATTTTTGTGATGTGAATAAAGATTTTTATTCAAATTTTGAATATTTTAAATTTTTCAATTATTTTTGAGAGAATATGGCGTCATTCAAATATTTGAATGAATATATTAAAAATTTTGAAAGATTTAATATAAAAACTGGAATTATAAGATGACATCATTTTTCTATTATTAACTAACTGGCAAAATGGAATCAAATATGATTTTAATGAAGGATCCAATGCTATCAGAGATAATTTTTAATGAAACCGAAAAGATTTTAATCAAAAACATCCAAGATATTATCAAAGACTTCAAATTATTGGGAACAAACATTATCGTAAGGTTCTCTGGTGGGTGGGTTAGAGACAAACTTTTAGGTCTCGAAAGCGATGATATTGATGTTACTGTTGAAGGGATTGACCATACTGATTTTGCCAAAAAATTAACGGAATATTATCCTTCATCAAGCCTAGTAGTTTTTAGAGGAAGTGAAAAGAACAAACAGAAAGAAATTAAAAGACTCTCAGTTTCTCATATTCAACTATCTTCCAAAATTCAACTTGATATTTGCAATATTCAATCAGATCCAAATGAAAATTCGACAATTTTGCCAGCAGAATATGACGCAAAGCAAAGAGATTTGACAATAAATTCTTTATTTTATAATATTAATACATTTGAAATAGAAGATTATATCGATGGAATATCCGATCTTAAAAACAAAATTATAAGAACACCAAGTTCAATAGATACCATTTTTTCTAAAGATCCTCACTGTTTTCTTCGTGCTTTTCGATTGGCATCTCGTTTTGGATTCTCTATTCAGCAAGAAATCCTTCATCCGAGTCAATTTTTATTGCAAAAATTCAAAGAAAACATAAAACCTCTTCAAATAGTCAAAGAATTAACCAAAACAATAAAAACAAGTGATATTATTCAAGTCATACAATTGATATCTGAAGCAAAACTCTTCAAACTCATTTTTGATCCTCAAGACAAAAATCATATTGTGTTTAACAAAAAGAAAGCAGAAATATCTATTAAAAGATTTGAAGAGATAACATCAAAAGACTTTTTTAAACACTTAATCCCGAAAAAATCAATTGAATATTACTTTTGCTCTCATATTGATACATTTGAAAAATATTCAAATGTCAAAATGATTGTTGTTTTATCTTCTATTTATTATCAAACTAACCAAAATATTTTTATACCAAAAACTTTGATTTTTCCTCATGAGATTATTAATAGTGTGAAAAAAGTTACTAAATACGCAAATGAAATAGAAAACATGAAATTTAAAGAATTAACTATATATATAGTTGGAATTTGGTTGAGATCGATTGGTCCAGAATGGATTCTTGTAAGATCTGTGTTATCAAATGAAAGCTTGGACTTTTTTGATAATATTTTTGTCCCATTTGTATTTGATAATCAAATAGAAAATATTTATAATATCAAACCACTCTTAAATATTTGTGAATTAGGAAAATTGCATGGAATTGATATTTCAACAAAAGAATCAAAAGAATTTATTATTAATAAGCAAATTCATTTAATTAAATGGCAAATTGAAAATCCATTAGGATCAATAGATGAATATATAAACACTCTAATGAAAGATAATGAAGATATCCAAAATGAATCTTTTTTCGATAACGGTTCATAAATTCTAAGAACTTTTAGTAATAGTTAATTACATTTATTTTTTTATGAATTAACATTTAGGCTTGTTAAGTTTCGATCTTCGATATCGATAATTGATCCATTTTTCTGATATCAATAATGAATAAAAATAAAAGATCGATTATCATATTGATATTTTTTTAACGTATTATACTTTTGTAAACTTTTTTAACTGATTACTTCACATATCCTTTGTAAAATGTAATTAAAGCTGATTCTTTTACATAATAAGTTAGAATACATTTATTTTATGCCATTAAAATACTATTTTCAATGGTTTTTTCAGGTATTAATTTCGATTAATCAAGATTCGATATCAAAAAAATGTTTTTTTTTTTTGTATCACATTTCATATTTGATAACATTTCAATATACTGAGTCAAAAAAGTGCCAAACCTGATAATTGATATCAGAATAACAAGCCTAGAGAGAAAAAATTAAAATTTTCCCAATTTAACGAATTTATCTTACAACTTTTTGAGAGAGTACTCAAAAAGTGAATCTAGTTGATACAGTTTTTTCATCAACGTTATGGAAAAAGTTGATATTCGTTATGGAAACTTTTTCTTAAAAACTTCTTTTCTAAGAAAAATTTGTATCTGTTATGGAAAAATATCACCAAACTTTTTCTGAGCAATTATTTTTTATCGTTATGGAATTGTAAAGTTATCAATTTTTTTACTCAGAAAATGAGATATATCGTTATGGAAAAATATGGAAATTCCTCAGAAAAAAATCTTTTAATTTTCTCAATTTTTTCTTTGTGAAAAGAATATCATGCAAAAATAGTGAAAAAGGAAAAATTCAAGAAAGAATGCATAGAAAAAATAATTTTAATCATTTTTTTTCTATAAAATTATCTTGCAAAAGACATTTTTGTTAATCATTCTTCTGGTAAAAAAGGAATCACATATCAGATTAATGTTAGAAAAGGATATTATTTGAAATTATAATTGCTCAGAAAAAGTTTGGTGATATTTTTCCATAACAGATACAAATTTTTCTTAGAAAAGAAGTTTTAAGAAAAAGTTTCCATAACGAATATCAACTTTTTCCATAACGTTGATGAAAAAACTGTAAAATTTTTCTCACAAAAAGTGGAATATTATTGTGAGTATTCAAAAATTAAAATCCTTATACAATTTGGAATAAGCTCATAAATAATTACATATATTAAAGTTGGAGTTAATTGGAGAAGGAATATCATTTGTTGTGACAAAAAATTTTACGAATAAAATTTTAAAATTTTACGGTTAAAGTAAAAACAATTCTGAGATTCGAACATTTAACACACCACTTTTTGAGAGCTTCGCTTTCAAAAAGTGTTACATGATATATTATATTGAATTTCAGGAATAAAACTTTTATGTTAAGATCTTGACATTTTTTTAATAAAGATCATAGTTTTTGTATAAAATAGATAAATTATAGCATTTATAAACATTTATTAGATTTAAGATATAAAAATATATTTATTTGATTGAGATAAATTGTTAAAATATAAAAATTTTCAAATTCTCAAAATATTTCAATGTTTCATTTCATTCTTCAAAGATAGCTGTTTCAACATGCAACCGAGAATCCCATTCACTGAAGAACAAAAACAAAATATTGCATTCTGTGTGATAAATAAACATATGGAATTCTCGGAAATAGCCAAACAATATCCTGATAGAACAGTGCGTGAGATTCGTGAAGAATATGAATATCATATCAAGAACGATCAAAGCTTTAATTCTTGGACAGAGCAGGAAGATGTCCTTCTCAAAGACTATAATGAAATTCATGGCCAAAACTGGGATTTAATATCAAAATTACTAGGCAGAACTCCAAATGAAGTTATAACAAGATATAATCTACTTAAAAAATATGAACACACACAGAATACTATTCCAATCCAAAAAGATCCAATTCAAATATCAAGAGAGATATCTAATACGCTTAATCCCCCTCAAAGAGGGATTGACACAGAAATAAATTCTTCAGAAATAGACCATCAAATGGCAGCTGAACTCGCTAGATGCCTTGAAAATGGCTATCACTCTGATACTGAATTTATTTACAATGGTTACACTTTTACAAAACCGATTCAAGAAGGAGGAACATCATACACTAAAGAATGCTTTGATTGCAGCGGAAATGTTTATGTAGCAAAGATTATGAAGATGAATCAGAAAAATATTAAAAGAGATCAAATTCTCAACGAAATAGCTTTAATGCAAGAATTAAACCATCCAAACATTTTAAAATGCATTGATTACTTTTTGACACCAGATAATCAATATATGATAATCATTCTTGATAAATGCGAAAGGGATCTTTTTTCTGCTGTTTATTTTGATTCATTAACTCCAAAAGAAAAGCAACAATTTTTCTTCCAAATTTGTGGAGCGGTCAAATACATACATATGAATAATATTGCCCACAGAGACCTAAAAATTGAAAACATTTTGTTGCTAAAAAACATAATAAAGTTAGCTGATTTTGGATTTGCCATAAAAAATCCTCCTATCGAAGAATTACACTATGGAACCCAAATTTATTGGCCTCCTGAAGCATTTGAAGGGAAAAAGGTTGATGCATTTAAGGCTGACATTTATGCCTTAGGTATAATAGCTTATCTACTAGCTACTAGCGATGAAGATTTTTACAAAATTAAAGACATATCAATAATCAAGAGAAGAGCTATGAACGGTTTTCCAATTAATCAAAATGATGAACTTCAAAGTATTGCTAAACAGCTCACTGCCATAGACCCAGATGAGAGACAAAAAAATTTTATTTCTTTGTGCAAAAAAATTTTTGGATAAAAGTAATTTGAGGACTTTTTCATATATTTTTACTTTTTTAAATTAAAATAAAAAAATGTGGAGGAATGAAAGGGAAATTGAATTGGTTTTGTATTTCTGTAATCTTCAAAAAAAAGAAATTTTAGTATTTAATTTCAAAAGATATAGAAAAGAACCCATAATTTAAAAATAAGCTTCAAAATAATTTTCTGGTGTTCTTATTTATATTTAACTTATGATTGATGCATTATCGAGTAATGTAAAATACATATTTTACATTGTAAAATCAATTTTGAGAGATATTTCAGAAAAAGATCCGATATTATTGAATTTCATAAAAAATTGAATAAAATCTTATCAAATTTTTCACATGCTAGCGTCTTATATTGAATTTTTCTGATAAAAGAAAAATAAACATTATTTTATGCTTCATATAAGAGTTGTAAGTGCTCACAATCTACCTGTTCCAACAAAAAAAGTTAGGAAAACAAAGATTTATTGCTTTTCATATTCATCAAGAAGATATTTTTATGATGCCTTCAAAAGTAAAGAAAAAACTACAGATCCAAAATTTGATGGAGAATTTGACCTTGATTTATTCCGAGCAGTTGATTTAAGTTTTACCATCTTTAGTTCACGTTTATTATCAAAGGATGTTTTTCTTGGAAGAGTTGATATTGACTTATGCAAATTATTATCAGAGGAAACAGGAAAAAAAATATTGGGATCTCCTCACAGTATTTCTGAAGTATCATTTCCAATCACATCATGCGATTCACAGAACGCGACACTCCTTCTTGCCATATCTTATAATCCTTCTGTTTATAAATCAATAGATTTCAAAGATTTATCCAAACCAACAATTCATTTTTGGGCTACATACAATCCTCCTCTAGAAATAACTGACAACGATCAAATACCTGTAGAAATTGAGCTTTTCCAAGCATCACCAAATAAAGACAGAAAAAGTGGAGATTTAAACGTCTTTTTCACAAATCTAAATAAATATAGTAATTGGGAAAGCGTTGGAGACAGTTCAAATAATCATGTTTTTCCTTCACCAGCAGGCGTTACACAAGTTCATACATTTGCATTAAGCCGAATTTCGGATTGTTATGAATTCTTCATATTAAATGATAATAATTACACTGGTACCGTTACATTAAACTTCATTGAAGAGAAGAAAGATAAGACCAAAAGATTTTCAGATGGTCCCTATTATGAAGTTGATGACAAAAAAGATCAGATCGGAACGGTTAAAACGGTTTCGCTTCAAATTGAGCCAAACAAAAAGTTCTGTGTTCCAATTTTCATGTTTTATGAGAAAAAGACTTTTTCAAAGAAGCTTGAATTCTATCAATTTTCTGCATTGACCTTTGACAAGGCCAAAATGGCCAATGAAAATGACAAAACCGTCGAATATTCAGAAATTTTGAGTTCACAATTTCCATTCCATTCAGAGATCATTCAGCATGCGCGAAACACGATTCCTGACCTGAAAGATGCCAATTTCATGCGATTGAATGTTCTCACAAATTCTGAGCCGATATCGTTAGCCAGAACGATACAAGATTTCAATCTTCCAGTCCAAATGAGAGTTCGAATTTACATCGGCGGTTCTGCTACAAATGAAAACCAACAGCAAAGACATTCGAATCAGCCGCCAGAGATTGATTACTGGGAGCCGAGATTCTATGTTTATGATGCAAATAATGGCTCAAAATGTCCCGCTATTTCGAGTGTTCTTCAATCAAGTCCAAACAAAGAAACAGGTTTTCCTGCAGGCAAAAGTTTCATGGGATTCAATGCACACACTGTTATCAATGTGGATTTGAATCAAATTGGCGTTGATAAAGTTGTCGCTTTCGGGATTCATTGCAAGACAAATTTGTGGCTGGCAAATCCGCCCGGTTTCTTTTTGATAACGTATTTCGATGGAAACCAAGAAATGTTGATGTTTAGAACACCTTTTTATGTAGATCGAACTGATGTGAAATCTGCTCTTTGCTTGAGATTCGAGTGTCAGAATGATGACTGGAAAATTGTGCCAATGAGAAGATACTTCAAGGACGATAAGCAAATGGAATCAATGATTGATACTTTGCATGCTAATAGATGGGAAACACCTGACATTTTATTAGGAAAATCAAATGGAATTATTGCATCAGATGATTCTGATAGTGATTAAATTATTAAATATTTTATTTATTTTATATAACATTTTATGAATCAACCATGTAAATTACCTTTTTCTTTTTTATATCAACTACTTGTTCATTTAAAAAAATAATTGAAATTAAAGCATTCCTCATGTTAAAGGTTTTATTAATTTCCACTTTATAGTGTGCTCAAAACAATAAATTGATAATTTACAGGGATGATGGACGGGCACGTGCAATGCCCTTGCCCGTACTTAAAAAAAGTGACATTGCCCGTCTTTGCCCGTGAATTTTGCTCGGGCAATTGCCCGAGATTAAAAGTGACAATGAAATGTTATTTGAAAATAAGATAATACTATTGTTTTTTTTTTTTTTTTTTTTTTTTTTTGATTGATATTTTATTAATAATTACATTTTAATTTAAATATTTAATATTCATATTTTTTTTTTAATTTTAAAGCAATTATAATAATTTATTTTAATAATAATAGTTTAATATTCTTATATTTCTAAGAGCAAAGACGAGCAATGTCACTTTTCAGCCCGGGCAAAAAAGTGACATTCTGCCCGAGCCTGCCCGGGCCGCCCTTTTCACATCCCTGATAATTGACATATTGAAAGAAATTCAAAGAAATATATAAATTATGGCTTTTATTAATAACATAATATAGTTTAAAAAATATTTTTTAAAGGAACAATATAATGAGTTATTCGTAAAGATTATCATATATTCCTCCATGAACCATATTTAAGTGATTATAGCATTCTTGACTTGTTGAAAAACCTTATCCACACTTGAAACACCAATGGTGTCCACACCTACATGCGATATGATTACAACCTCCATCTTTGAAAACTGGAATTTTGCATTTTGGACATCTTCTATCCCAAATTAGTATATCAGGGTTATTTTCTGCGCATTTGTATGATAAATCATGCCATGACATACAATAAAAACAAAATATATTTCTACAATTTTCATGCTGACAACGATTGTTTAAAAGGTTAATTTCATTAATATTATACAAATGTTGAGGATGATCTGGGCAGAAAGTTATCTCGTCTCTAGCTTGTGTTCTCAACGAATATTCTGATACACCCATTAACCATGCCGAAATCAATGAGCTTAATTCACTATCATCTTTTATTAATACAGAAATGAGTTGGTCAATTGGAATCTGTGGCCAACTGTATTTTCCATTATCTATCTCTGTGCTTGGAATTGTTGGTATTACTGAAAGTTTTGTAAATATGTTAACAAGACCATCCTGATCAATTTCTCCATCCTTGAAGAATGAACTTGTGGCATATTGAAGAGAGGAAACAATGCATTCTCTGCACATTTTGTTTGTATATATAGAACCATCTTGAAAATATACTGAAATTGGATATTTGGTCAAAGTTGGATTATTTGGATCTTCACAAATTTCACAGCAGCTTAAAGTATTTGTTATTTCTTTATGATCATGGCTAAGATAATTGTTTAACAAACATAATAAATCTTTGTTATCACATTCCCATTTAAAATCTTTTGCTTTTTTCATCACAATTGGCAGTAATGGTTCATTTATATGATTATGATCAATGAAATATAAACAATTTTCATCATATTCATTTAATAGACATGTTTTACCTGTAAATAATGCGCAGATTCGAATACTTGGATATGATTTTGAAAGTTCATCAATGTTTTTCAAGCAGTAATCAATATTCTTTTTGGTTAGAACATTTCCTAAAACATTTCTCAAAACTCTTGTATCATATTGCTGAGTACCAATTGACATTATTTCAACCATAAATTTTACATCATTTCTATATATAAGAATACTTTTTGGTATAAATGGAGTCAGTTTCAAACATTTTTGTATTCCATCTCTTATTGAATTTATTGTGTTTATTTCATCTTGCTCGAATGAGATGCACAATTTATTTTCAAACATCGAATAACAAAATACTTTATATCCTTCTGTAGTACTTTTTGATGAAGTGAATAATGATATTCTTGGAGAATATCTGAAATAGATTTCCATTAAAGTTTTAAACCAAGGATTTGAAATATTTTCATCTAAAAGTACTGATTGAATTGAGAATACTGAACCTGTTTTTTTATGAATGAAATTATTAAAGCAATAACATTGACATGGAATCGATATACTTTTCCAACCTGGCCTATTAGTTATATAGATTTTTTTATCATTCTTATCTTTATATATCAACATTTTACTATTAAAGCTACCTGAACAATCTATATGCTGGAAAGTAATATAATGAGACTTTTCCCATTCTGGATATTCACCAATTAAGTCATTAATAAATTTTTCAACGAAAAACGAAAATGTATAATTTTTAATCAATTGACCTACTTCTGTGATTACATTTTGGATTGTTTTATTTGGAAATATATTATCAACAATTCTTTGCATATAATTCATGAATATTGAAAAATAATAATATGATAATCCGAAAGATTCAACTGTCTCTTTGCTTTGATCATTATTTGCTAAATCTGACATTAAAAATTTGTTTAATACATTTACAAGAGTGATTATATCTGAATTTCCGTTAAAAAAATGTTTGAGTTTTTCATTTAAATGATCTAAAATTAAATCACTACCAATCGTTATTATAGTGGCTATATAGAATTCCAAAAATTTAGCATAATTTCGCTCTTGCTCAGATAAAAAATTTGGATCATTAATAATTGTATATGAATATTCAATAGGTAAAAATGAATATTTAGCTAATTCAATTCCTAATGGTGTAATTCTATATGTTTTATCATCAATTGCTTCATATTCCATTAATGAATCCATTGAATAACATAGATTTTTAAAGTTTGGTTTTGTAGGAAGATTTTCCATTTTTTCAAAATCTATATTAATAGATTTTAAGAATAATATTTCTTTTGTTAAATTTGATTTTGAAATAGATGGAATTTGATAATCATCATAATAATATGTGTCATATGATATATATCGTCCTTTCATCGTATGACCTAATTTTCCTCTTCTTTGCTCCTTAATTTCTTTTGATATTATTGATTTTGTTTCATTAACTTTTCCTGTTTTATAATCAAAAATTTCTTCTGTATAGAATCCACTATCGATAACAACCGATAGATCATCAATATACAATGATGAATCAATCATTGGTGTTGAGCAAATGAACTTATTAATTTTTTTAAGTTCATTTGGAAATTCATTTTGAACTATTCTAATGATGTTGTTACTTAAATTTTCATGAATGACAAAAGGGGCAAAATATAAAACATCGTGTTTGCAATTTTTTCCATTCATGGATTCGCATGACATGAATTCTTCATATAGTCTTGTTAAATAACTTTCAGCTTTTTCATTATGCCTTATTTTTGTTTGAAGAAAAACGATTTTTCTTTTGTTTGCTTCTTCTTTTGAATTACTAAATGATTCCAAAATCAAGTTTATTGATTCTAAGCATTTTTTCAAATTAGGAAAATAACATAAAATATGACCTTCATCAAGATTTTTTTTGATTGTAGCCATCTCCTCTATAGTTTTAACTATCTCATCAGATATCTTATTATGTTCATCTTTTTTATTTATCATAATTGATTTTTTTGTTACTTCATAAATAGTATCATTGACCAAGTTTGTTACTTTTAATGAATTTCTAAATGGTTTCAACAATGAAGGATTAATTGATGCAGATGTAAATAAAACATTTAATGGCAACTTAAATGGTTTAGAAGTATTTAAAAGAGCAATTTTTGAAATTAAAACATCAAGATAAATTGATCTTTGATAAATTTCATCAATAATGAATCTTGTATTAGGATAAAAATGATCATTTCCCCTTAAATTATACATTAATCTAAGTAAATCATCAGGTGATAAAATGCTGACTACAATTTTATCTATTTTTAACGATTTTTCATATTCATTGTATATTTCTTCAAGTTTTTTGGGATCATTTACAAATGTAGCATACTTAGAAATTATTGAATAAAGAAAGTTATATTTGTATTCACTTTGCTTTTGGGATGATTGTGAAATAATCAGGAATGGCGTTTTCATATCATTTTTTAAACTTCTACAAAGTAAAATTAATGGGAGAAAAATGCTTTTTCCTGTTCCCCAAAATGATTTGAAACACGCTAATGTATCATTCATCTGATGAATCTTTTCATAATATTGATATATACCAACAAATTTTGATTTCATAAAAGGATATTCTTTCAAAAAATAAATTCTTGCAGCGTAATTATATAATATAGACTCGATTACTAAATGAACTTTAATTATGGATATAGATTTATTTGGAATTAAAATTTCAGTAACTTTGTGAGATATTTCACTAATATTGGAAATAAATATATTTGTATAGACAATATATTTGTTGATTTGTTTTGTAATTCCAGAAAACAATATATTGTTAGAAATTAAATTATTGATTGAAAATAATTTCAAAATTGAATCAAAGTTTCTATCTATACTATAGAATGATTTAACTAATTCATCTGGAATTATATCTACATCATTGAAAGAAAGAATATATTTTTTGATTAATGATATATTTTTGCTTATTTTTTTAAGGTTTTCATTTGTTTGAAGTAGTATCCATGATGATTTTTTGCAAATTGATATCAATTGGTTAATTTTGGCTAGGATCTTGTCAAAAAAATTTATATCAAGTTTGATATCTGGAGCAATCATTTCTTCTTCATTAATTTCTAATGTTGTATTGGACATATCTGGTTCAAATTATAAAATAAAAATGAAGTAAATATATATGATATATAATTAAATAAAAATTTTCAAGTTTAATCATTTCATCAAACTTTGAATAAGTTTTCAATTTTGAATAGATTTTTTGTGTATTTCATTTAACTTTTTTAAATAAGTAGTATATGTTTGTCATGATTTTAGGACTTCGTCCCAAACTCCTGACAAACCCTTTGAAAACACCTTATTTTGGGCACTTTTTTGGTCTCAAACACCTCATTTTAGCCCTTTTTTGACTCAAAAAGTTGTCCAACAATTTCTTAAGTATCCCCATACTTGACCCCCCTATTTTCACTCAACAATTTGGGTTCAAAAAGATGTTTGTCATACTCGCTAATAAAGTCATTGATTTAGGACTAACGAGTTGTTTCAACTTTTTTGAAAAAAAATATTTTTTATCCCCAATGCAAATGACAAAGCCACTTTATTTATCTGTCAATAAATTATGTGATAAATTGGAAGAATATATTGAGACCCACAAAGAGAAAGACCCCGCCATCGATTCGGCTCATGAATTCTATATTATCATCGACAAAGAGTATCTCTTTCCTGACAAATTTAACGCCAATAGAGTAGTTTGCAGGCCCTTAGTCGTCTCAATTTATAAGAATCAACAGTTTCTATACAAAGAATTATGTGAGTTATTTGACTGTGAAAAGGTATATTTATGCTTTAACAAGAAGGGAAGTCACTACTCAATCGACACAGCAAAGAACGGAAAAAACAAGATACAGGACGTAGTTATCGTAAGGGAAGCAAAGAAATTTACAACTAAGGATGGTAAAGAGATTGAATATCATCAGATGTTTCAATATGACGCAGGCTTTTTGATTGACGAAATAGATACTAGAATTAAGTCAAATCGTCCTAATTGTGCCGGTCTGAGCAAGGATTATGGTAGATTTATCAAGGAATGTGGCATATAAACAGACCCTTATTTTTTTGTAAATCAAATGAGTAAATCAACAATAAAACTTACTGCCGGACAAGTAATGCAAGGCAATAACACGCAAAAATTATTAGGATATTGTAATAGACTCAACAATGAACTGGGATTCAATATCATTACTACGAATGCTCAGGGAGGATTACTAAGGGATAGTGTATATGCCGAGTATTTGTCGAAGGTTCTAAATGAATTCAATTTTGGTCTTCAAGCAAATGTCGTCAATAGTAATACAATAGAGAGATTCATTCAAAGGTTTCAAGAAGAACATCCTATTGAAAGACCCTTGACTTATAGTGAAGATTTAGTGGATATGAGCGATCATAGATTCAGTAATTGGATTCGAAATACTGCCCCATTTTATAATGAATTATCTGAGAGATTCGACAGAAGAACCCTTGCTTCGCATAACAAAAAAGCTTTTCCAAGAAATATTATTCGTACGGCCATAACTTTACTCAATTCTCATAATTTTGCCGCAAATGACAACTTCGATCATAGATATGTTAGGCGTATCAATCTTGAAAGTCTTCAACATTTTGTCGATAGAGTATATTCACATAGGGAAATTCTTCCTGTCCCTCCATCAAGTCCTCCAGAAACTTCACATAGGGAACCTCAAGAGCATTTCGGACCTTTCTTTAGATTTGGAGCAGCAGAGACTTTTCCGGAATTAAATCCCTTAAACAAATTGAGAAGACCTCCTTCAATACCTCAAAATAACAACAACGATAATACAATTTTATTTCAAAATCAAATGGCACAACAAGTAAATTTACAGCAATTAGTCAATTACTACAATTCTTTTGCTCAAAATCCTGTAGATATAAATAATATACAGAACAATATGCAAGAAATTCAAAGAATAGCGATTGAATCAATAAACCATTTACGACAAAGACCAGGTAGAGTTGGTGGACCAAAGCAAGGAATGAAACAATTATGGAAAATCATTCTTGACAATAAAAAAGATATCAAAAGAAGAAGGAAGGCAATGACCCTTGCTGGAGCTCAAGATATTGTTAATAAAAGAAACGCAGCAAATCCTAATAGCGCCCCATGGAGAGCTGCTATTGAAGATCCAAATGAGGATGGAGTTCCTGATATTTTGATAAGAAACGGCAGCAATAATCCGATATATATTAACGGATACACAACAGCAAAGTCCGATTGGCCTGCGCGATTTAATTTCTATACAGATTATGATGCAGAGGCTCGAAAACAATATAGGAATGAACATGGCGGAAAATCAATCACTGTTCCAATATATCTCAAAGAGAAATTAGGATATCAATATAATAATGACCTCAACGGAAATCCACATAATTTAGGTAATATGACAGGCTACACAATACCAGAAGGATGGCCTACTAAAGAAGCTCTTTCGCATTATAAATTCCCAACTGAGAAGCGAAAGAATGCCTTCGCTAGATTCCGCGATTATGTTGTTAGTCATGTTGTTGAAGATGTTATTAACGCTCTTAGGACTCAAAACATACTAGATATCACTCCTAAATTCAAGGCAAGACTAATCATGATGGCTACGTCAAAGTTATGGAAACACTATATACTTAGTACTGTTTGTCGAAAACGTAATTTCACCTCAGTAGAACATGAAGAGTTCAAGAAATGGTGTAAGAAGAGTGAAGGAAAACAAATGATTGATGAAGAAGTCTCAAGTCTTTTGCTGCATGTTCTTCATACTAACGGAAATCATTGGACTGCTGAACAAAGAGCACAACTCAGAAATAAGATTTATAATGATTTCGGACATGCTATGGTCGCATCAGCTCAAGAAGTCAATGAACGTGAGAGAGAAAATTTGATTCATGATCAGTATTCTGGACAAGAAAGACAGGGCATGCAGTACGACCATCGAAATGATGATGAAGGAGGTGAATGGCATGATGGTATTGACTCAGAATATAATCAAGAACGTAATGGTGAATGGCATGAAGAAGATGATGAAGCATTCTTACAATAAACATATCACTCCTAAACATTTTTTTGCAGTCTTTTGGGAAATAAATGAGTTTGAAAGTTGTAAATTCTCTTGTCTCAGAAACTCTGAAACAAAACGCAAACAATTTATCGGGTGCTTTAATCGAGCCAATACACGAAGATATTCATATAAAATATAACTCTGTAAATGTCGTCGTCGGGAAACAAAATTCTGGAAAAACTGTCATCGCTCTCCAAGAAATCATCAAAATAGGATTAATAAAAACACACCACTTACTAATCTATATCACGAAAAATGGTGACGAAAATGATAGGAGTTTCCAATCTCTCAAACACCTCATCAAAATGCCATATATTACAGTTTCCGAGAAGATGGCTGTCGATTTTATCACTGAATTAATTGCTGCAAAGAACCTCTACTATCTTGTTAAGCGAGAAGGATTGGAGGAAAGATTAGATGATGGACAAAAAAATGATATGTTCAAGGTGCTTCATATTACTGATTTCAGTAAAGATTTCCTCCATACACTGATACTTTTCGATGATATTTCAAACAACAAATTATTTTCGTCCGAAGAATCGTTTTTCTCTCAACAGCTCCGAAGATGCAGACACACAAATATTTCCTACTTTTTATTGATTCAAGGATGGAAAGGCATCAAACCGCATATCAAAAATGAGATTACAACTTTGTTCGTTTTCCCTTGCTTCAACCGTCAACAGCTACACTATATTTATTCCCAATCAGCAAGTAATTTGGACTTTGAGGAGTTCTACAATATGTATAGGCAATTGTCTGAAGAAAAAAATTACAATCCAGATTCTCATTCCTGCCTAATTGTACAGGTATCAGAGGGGGGAGAAACCTCAATTTCAGTCTGAGGATTTAAGAAATGTATGATGTTATTTATTGTCTCTTTCATATGCTGTATCTCTTTTTTTAGTTCATCTAGCTCGTTGCCAAGGTCAATTTCATATTGTGAATTTTGCTTCATTTTTTTGAGGCTCAACACATTCTTGATTCTCGTTATTCGATACCCTTTTATGAGATATAATTTATTGAGTTTATGCGTCGTAAGTTTATCCATCTCTTCTTTATTCTTGTTATAGTATAAATTGAATTCATCAACTGTATCAAACTCTTTTGTATGTTTTGAGATAGGCTCGATTACTTTGATGTCGTTCATTTCCTTTTCAATAAACACAAATAAAATTCATCTTACTTCAACAAAGGAATATCAAATCTTCCTGGATTAGTTACTGGACCATTAATAGGCTGAGACCAACTATTATTTGTCTGTCGTATACCCGCTCCGTTTACTCCCAAAGACTTTCCTCCAGCAAATTTTCCTGCATAATCGCCTATTTTATTGATTACATTTCCTACAGGTCCTCCTATCGCCCCGCCAAGTACTGGAGCGACTTTTGACACAATTTCAGCACCTTTTTTCAGTACCGGTAATGCTTTTCCGATTACGTTTTTTGCTCCGTTAATGATGTTTTTAAACCAACTTCCGAATGCCATTTCCTTTTCAGTAAAATGTTCATATAACAAACTTTACAACTCCTTTATTGTCATTTTTATATTAAATCAAATGACCTACTACAACGCACAGACCAAAAATTTAGGAAATGATGAAGGCGATGTTCTCTCATTTTTCCAGTCAAAATTACGAAATCTCATTCAAAGAAACGGAGGAGACAATACATTTTCTTTCGTCATGGAAGAGTTCAAAGACAAAGACGCCCCACTCCCAGTCGGCACAAAAACACGTATTAAATTATCTCATTCCGGCCATACAATCACCCAAATTGAAAAGTCTTTTACCACAATTCTCCTTGACTTTATCATTAAATTGTCCCAGCCCATTGACGTATCTGCAGACACAAATGGATTGATGAAAATATTTGTCGGATTCAAGAATGCTGTAGAATTTTATGAAGATTGTCGCTTCTGGATAAATGATAAACTCTTAGGCGCATATCGACAAGACGAACTCCAAAGAGAATCTTTCGCCTATAACTCCATCAAACCTCGTGATGCAAAAGCAACATCAAAATATTCTCATTCAACTTGGGAAAATGTCAGTCAATTCTCCCCTTCGGTATGCGGTTGTTATGTCGATTTAAAGGATATTGCTGATGGACAACCACATAAATTTACCATTGAATTGACCATCCCATTTGTCGACCAACTGGCTCTTCAGGCATGGCAGTTATATCCAAACGCAATTTGCGGAGAGATAGAAGAAGAGGTCAAAACATCTTTACGCGCTCTTGTCTGGGCACAAATCAATCCAAATATCGTTAAGGAAACTCTACAATTTTTGGAAGACAAAGAAATTGCCGAAGAAATGCCTGCTGTCATCCCAATATCACGAAAATTCACACAAATAGGCCGTCCATCTGTTATTGTTTCTCATTATTCTGCCAAACCAACTCCTTCCCAAAAACTTCATATCGAGTACCAAAGATACAAAGGCGCAAATGTATATGATGACGATGTTTTGGAACATCCAACAATCAATTTCGGATATACTGACGAAGAATTTACAAAATATGGAGTTTCAAGAGATGATGTCAATAAAAAAGAATTTGCAGAGTTAATCGCAGCAGCTAATCCAGACAAACCATTGGATCCAGGAGATACTGTCAAAATTATCAAAAGTGAATTGAAAGGAGCCTTACTTGCCTCAACAAAATCAGAGAATATCAACCTCAAAACAGAGAAAATTACTTTGGATGTCCTTGGAGGAACTATTCAATTAGGTCGTTCAAATTTGGCAGGTTTTGGTCTCAAACCAGATGTTTATCAAGGACTTGTCAGAGAATTACAGACTCCTTTATTGATTCCGTCTCAGGAACTTACAAGAGAAATATTCGAAGGAACTGCCAAAGTAAACGGTCTCGAAGTCAGTAAGTCAATTCCATTGAGAAATGCGACAAATATCACGATGATGTTTCCAAAATCTCCTGCTGACATTACTTGTTTCGACAATATTATGTATCAAAATGTCCAGCTTGTAGTCAATAAAAGAACATATCCAGACACAGAATTTGCCAATACTTGTGCTGCAAGATTTTATCAACATCAGCTTATCGCAAACGAACTAGATGGAGCCTTAGAAGCCACACAAGAATTTGAAGACTCTTTCACACAGCCATTAAACGACCCAGCAACAGGAAAACGATATACAAATTGCCGCTCTGACGGAACATCTTTTGGCATAAACTTCCAACTCGAAAGGAGTAATGCAGGCTATGTATTTGACGGAATAGATACTGGAAGTACTTCAATAACCGTTACGTTCAGAGGTCAGCCAATGTATCGTGGCGATGATGACACATACTTTATTCCCGACCCAGATTTTCCAGACCAACATCCACCTAGTTGTGAGGCCTGGATCTGTTCTGATACATATTTCACTTGGAGCGTTAATGGAGTCGAATATTATCCTAATTCAGTACCAGCAGGCTATGAATAAATTGTTTAAATCTTTATTCTAAATATTTTTTTATCCTCAACGCAAATGGCTTCACTAAAATTCGTCCCTCTTAAAGATTTCGAAAATGACTATGAAATATTGAACCAATATCCTTTCACAATTAGAAGAAAATCAGACAAATATATACCCAAAGAATGCGATAGAGGTGAAGGATATCCTGCAGTACGACTCAATAATAAAACCTATAACAAGCACATTCTTATCGCTAAACAATTTCTTCCAAATGACGACCCTGAACATAAAACACAAATAGATCATCGAAACAAACACCGTGATGATTATCATCTCGAAAATCTTCGTTGGACAACTCCTTCCGGAAATTGTAAAAATAAAACATCACATTTAGGAGTGGTATATGAATATGTTGATGATATTCCAGATGAAGCAATTAAACTGACTGATTATGTCAATAAAAAGGGAAAACATGAATTCGAAAATTATTATTATCATGACGATATTTTCTATTTCTATAACGGAATTCAATACAGAAAACTCCATATAAACGAAAAGAAATGGGGCGGAAAATTTGTTCATGTCAGAGATATAAATGACGAGAGAGTTCAAATATATTATTCCAATTTCAAGAAACAGTATGACTTCATCTAAAAAAATATTTTTTTGCACTTAATACTTGCGCATGCTCAGTACTCTAACTTCAAGAAAACAGTGAAATTGTCAGGCTTTATTTCGTTCCCTTCTGCGTCTGTGAACCATATCCTAAACTCTCTTTTTGTCCCGACAAATTCGTATTTCCTATTATCGTCCGGAGGAGTCAAATTGGCGTACCAGACAAGAGAATCTTCGTACTCATCTCTTTGAATAAATGAAGCGTGCATTTCTGTTTCTCCGTCTAGATATCCATTACAAGTAGCTCGACAATATTGGAAGGAAATATATCGTTTATTCAATGAATTTGTGAATTCTGAGGGTAAAATATTGTTGTATTTCTTGGTAATGAAGTATGTCTTGGGCATTTATTTATTTTAAAATGACTGCAATACTGACTAAACAGAACGCTTTAGACGGTGCATTTATGGGTGGCTCAAAGAATCCTTCCTCAATAAACTGTGATGAAATAAACGCCAAAACAGCTGATATCGAACAAGATTTGACCGTTGGAGGAGATATAAATTTGGGAGGAATCTCTCTGAAATCTCAATTAATAAATCATGAAGAACGAATAACCTCTTTGGAAATGTCCCCTGACTCAGTTAATGAATTATCATATGAAGATGGTCTTGACGCCTATTCCCTTGATTTAAACTCCTTGTCGAAAGCAGAAACAGGCGAATACAATATTTTGGAAATTAAAATAGATATTCCATCTGACTATTCAGGAAATGTTTTTACAATAAACTGTTCAACATTTGGGGAAGCAAAAATAGACGCAAAAAACGGCAAATTTACGAATCCCAAAATCGACTCAAATAACGCAATTTCCTATATTGAAAACGAATTATCTGCCCGAATTTATATGAGTAAGGAATCTCTTGATAATCCTTTTGACCTCTTTACTTCTGGTTTCATGAAAATAAACTTTACAGGAAAGGTTAAGCAATATATTTCAAACAAGAATTCCAGTCTCATAAATATCAAATGTAATAATATCGATGCAGAAAATTGTCTCAAACTTTATACTTCTCCTTTACCGAATTTCTATGAGATGAAGTCGTTTGGCTGCACAGAAAATGAACAATATTATTATGCTGATTGGGGCTATATTCCCGGAACAGAAGAATTTGACAAGCTCTTAGATGGACAAACTTTTGAGTTCCATGATGAGGTATTTGGTACAGATTTCAAACTCACAAAGCAAAATAATGAATGGGTCGGCAATAATTTGTCATACAATATTCCTGGCTCCAAATCAATCAAAGGAGAAACTGAGTTCTTCAAGCATACATATCAAGGAATTTTCATTGAGCAAAACGACACAAATCGATACGTCCTAAGGAATTGGATACATAATTATTCCGACAAAAATCCTTTTGAAGTCATTGTTGAGAAAGGACTTTGTACATTTAACGATTGCGAAGTGGCAAAATACGAAGATAAAGACGGATATTGGAGTGTTCTACTGAAATGTACCAAGAAGGAGTCATGTAATTTTTCGGCAAGTCTAAATATAAACGGAATAGAATATACCTCTGAATTTGGGTATTCTCATAGCAGTTATGAGTCAGAATCGTGCTATAAAGTTGTTTCAGAAAATTGTTATAAATATATTCCTTTCCACTACAATAGCCGAATAGATATTGGGAATCCTCCTTACGGCCTGATACTTTATATGCCCTCTGACAAAGAAGTAATTTTTCCGATACCAGATGTTTCGTATGAAGAAGGAGGAAATACTTTTGAGTTTCTAGCAGGATGTGGGTATTATTCTGTCGTACCAAGACCTGAGGCATGCAGTACTTTATACACAAACTGTAATATACAGACATCTGGCGTCGTTATTGGAGAAAATATTGAGTCTCATCTTTTTGTTCTAAATTCTTTGGGAAATACAGTAGATATAGCAAATAATAGAATATCTGAGCTGCAAAATCTTTATTCAAACCTCCAAAAAACAACTAAACGATATGAAAAACAAGACAAATTGGTTTAATTATATCAAAGATGTTGTGTGTATAGCTGGTGCCACAGTAAATTTTGTCGGCGGTCCAAAGGCGCTTTTATCGTTGGCGGCAGAGGGAATATCAAAGGTAAAAAGATTTTGTTTTGCTGGTGAAGAGGTTTCGGAAGGAGCGGAGGCGATAGTTCGGGACGTTGATGTTCTTGCTGCTCCAAGAGAGATTCGAACAGCGCTGGAATTTATTGAAGAAATAGAGGCGTTTGACAAGAAATGTTTCCGATATCTTTGCTATGGAGTTGATGACAATGAGGAGATTAAAATAGACGGAGAGTATGAAGATTTTCGGATAAATGTTCCGTATTTAGATGTATATGCAGAAAATTGTCCTTCAGCTGCTTGGATTATGTCGATGACAAGAGAACAGAAACCGATTTTGTTGGGCGAAGAACTGACTAACAAACAGCTGATTACAGCAAAGGCAGTCAAAAAATTGATAGATAATCATATGAAACAGCTCAAAACAGTCGATTTATCGGGATATATTTCAAAGGAAGAAGCGGATGGAAAATATGTGTTAAAAACAGATATATTATCAACTGAGAAAATATCTCAAGAATTATCAATCGCTACAAAATTCGTAAATGAAACAACAAATGATGAAGATAAAAGAACTTATATCACAAATTTGGATAGAGATTTATGCAACATATTAAAGAAATCATCACTTTTTGTGAAAGGCTCTTGTAATAATGAAGATATTTCAGGAGAATATTTGTATGATAGTGAAGACGCGGAATATTATCATTACAAGAAAGGCGAAAATACTTTTTCTATATACTTTTTCTATTACGGTGGAACATTCAGATATAACGGAAATTATGTTGTGGACCTAGAGTCTGTAAGTTATTCATACGAACCTGAAGTTTATGACGAATATTGTATTCCAAACATAAATTTCGTAAAAAATAATTTTGCTCAGAAAAGTGATTTAACAAACAATAATATCGAAATACTTAAAGATGAAAAAATATATGATGAGGATAAGGAAATATTCTTTAATAATATTCATGAAGCTGTTAATGACAACAATGTATTATCATCACTATTAATTTTACGATATATTTGGGAAATTTTTCAAGATATGATTATAGAAGCCGCTGTATTAAAAGATGAAACTACAAGAAGCTATAGATTTAAAATTGAAGATTATGAAACAATGACGTTAAATGATATTGATGAAGCAAAAGATTATGAAGTATTAAGTGAGAAATCATCTATGAAAATGTATTATAACTTACTTGATAAAATTAAAGAATGTGACGATAAATATGCGTTAAAAAGTGAGATTCCAGAACCTGTCGACTTATCGGGCTATGTAGAGAAAAATGATGATGGTTCATTATCGATATCTACTACTTTTACAAATAATTCTCCATCGCTAATAGTGAATAATCCATATTATCCAGATATAAGATTATGTAACGAAAATAGTTATGTCACATTAAGATATGCGCCTTATACTGAAGAATTTATGATACAATATAAAGATGCCGATATGATAAACTGCACATATAAATCTCAAAAATATAAAACAACAATAAGAGACCAGTTAGTAGTTGCTGGACGAGTTATGATAAAAGGTTCTGACTTAAATATATTTGATATTTATTCATCAAGTTCAGCAAAACAAGCGCTTATAAATTTTGGATTAGATTTGGCAAATAAGAGCGAAATATTGTATGAATTAAAAAATAATATTCCAAAATTATCGTTATACTTGAATAGTTCAAAAATAATAGCGATTAATAAAGATAAAGTAGAAATAAGCACTGATTTGTACAAAACCGAAACTGATAAATATTTGACGGAATCAGAATGTGATGGAAAATATTGGGCAAAAAACGATGGCTCACTAAACATAAACACTACTGAAATCGCTCCTTTTTCTATACTTAATCATAGTAAAGCAAGTGTGTGTAAAATATATTTTGGCGAAGAAACGAGAGACTATGATTGTGGAGTTATTAGATTTTATCATTATTCTTCAACCGAAACTAGAATAGCATTAGGTTTATATATGTCTGATAATATAATATCGATGTCAAAAGACGCAATATATTTATCTAAACCTACAAATATTAGTAGGGATCTTCATGTCGACGGTAAAATAACATCAAACGGCTCAAATACAATTACTCATTATGCCCCGATAGAAGCGGGCGAAGAAATATCGGACTATAAGATTGGAAAACCGGTATTTTTATCAGGTCATGTGTACAGAAGAGACCAACAAAAAAATATGTTCGTCAGTTCGACAGCAGAAGACACCACAGACTGTATTTGCTCTGTAATCATAGACGGTTCATGGAAGGAATTTGTTGGTGTCATTGTAGAGGTAGATTCAGAAAACGGATGCGTCAAATTCGCAACACACGGAGACTATTTATTTTATGTCGATGACGCCAATTTGTATCAAATAGGAGATGTAATTCTATATGACGGAAGAATTTTGGACGAGGATTATGCCATGACTTTGAAGATTCAACAAAGTATTGTGGGCAAAGTAAGTGCAAAAATAAACGAACATATATTGGCTATTTTCAAATCTTAAACACATATTTTGAGACTTATGCCATATTTTATGAACTGTGAGTAGATGTCATTGTAGGCATATTTCATGTCTTCTGTCTTGTTGTTTTTCGTTATGAGAATCTTCGAAATATATATCAATTTATCGGAGGAACAACAGGAATTACAGGCAATATCTTCGTCCAATACTAATTCGACTTTATCTGCGTCGGTCAAGAGTTTAATCATATTCATGAGAGATGTGGTATTACAAACGAGATAAGCATTCACTTTTAGTGGATTGTCCTCATAGACAGAAACGAGCATTTCGAGGAATTTATTTTTTTGCTCGAGGGAGTCAAGCTGATTGTAGTTCTTTAAATCAGACAGCGAATTGCTTCGAGAGACTGTTTTTGAGGCGTTAAGTTGAGGGACATTGGGGTAATTTATTTGGATATTGGTATTCTGTTCTTGCGAAATTGATGTATTGTTCTTGCTTTTTGCTTCTGATGACAGTATACGAGCTTGTCGGAGAGTTCCAGACATTATTTGAATAACAAAAAATTTTCAGGAGTAAAGATTGCTAACAGCTCTATTTAACAGATTTCTTACCTTCATATCTCTGTCATATTTTCGTTGAATCTTCTCTCTTTTGGCTATTTTTTTGGGGTCCGTGGGAGGTGTTTGGCTCAATATCCTTCGATAATATTGGAGACGAGATTTCAGTTGTTTCAGAGTAGGAGTGGCGAAAGTTTTTCTACCGTGCCAGTTTTTGAGAGGGAGGAGAGCGGGCTGTTCTTGAGACATTTTCTACCAAATAAAAAAATGAATACAAGTAAATTGCTTTACAATAACTCGGATGAAATAATAAATCATATCATATCGGAAACAAACTTGCCGATAGACGATTTGTTGAGAGGCAATGACGGGGATGTCCTGAATACCAGCAATAAAATCCGGATATTTTGTAGATGCCTTTCTGACCCTCAACAAAAAGTAAATTATAAAGCTGAGAGGATAATGGACTGGCTAGGAAATCAGAAAATAGACTCTTTGGACGACTTTTTGGACTATATGGACGATCCTTCTTATTGCTTCAATCATGGGAGAAAATTTACTTATAACCACGCTTTTACTCGAACAGACATTCAACACGTAAATAATTTCTTGAGAATCAACCAAGACAGAATCGATAGATTGCTTTTTGCAAGGATAGAACAACTGAAAGAAGGCATCAAAAGAGTCAATGAATCCAGATATAAAGATGCTTGCGAAAGAGCCAAAGAAGAATTGTTCAGACAAAAATTGACCAACAAAAACAAGCCACAATTTGGTGCTGTCAGAGATTTTATTCAGCAAAATGGCTGCACAGCAGACTCTCGCTTTGCGAGTGGAGGGAATAAACACATATATCTCTTTGAAGATACGTCCAGAGTTTATACAAGAATTGTGATTCAAGATGATGATATTCGACAAATTTATGACGAATTTATTGAGGAATGGGAAAAGAGACAAAGACCTAAAAGACCTATTTTTAGAGACAGTTTTATGGACAAATTGAACGAATTTGTTGTTTATAATCATGAAAGACTGCTAGATAAAGAGGAATTTAATAGAGTCAGTAGGAATTGGGGAGAGAGTAGATTATCCGAAGAGGAGAGATACAATAGATACGTCAATAAATTTTATTTCCAGCCAACGACATATTCAACTTATGAAATTCCTCAGGAGCAAAATATTATTGGGTTCAAAACAGAGAGTAAAATAAGAGCTTTGAAGAATTTGTTTCCCGATAGACAGGTCAAAATAGCCGAGAACACATCATACTTTCCGCTGAAAAAGAACGCGAAGATGTATCAGCTCCATAAAGTTTCATCAAGAAATTCTTATATTATCGATTTGATGTTTGTTGATAAATTATGTTATTTGGTCATGATAAATGTCAATACAAGGTATTTGTACGTTGCGTTGGTAAATCAGATATTGTTTGGAGAAGAAAAGGAAGAAAAGCATCAGAGATTCGCGAAATATGATAAATCAGCAGATACTTACTTGAAAACCCTCGATAAATTGCTGCAATCAGGTGTTGTAATAAAGAGCTTGACATTTGATGGAGAGGGTTCTTTTAACTCAAGAAAGGCACAAGAATACTATAGGACACATGGAATAGAATGGCAAACTGCACCAAGAATGAGAATGGGAAACTATCCAGACTTCATGAAAAAGGAGCAAAAACAGGTAAAAACAGACCCGATGCACAGTTCTTTGGGACTGATAGATAGAGTCATCAGAACACTGAGAGATATGGCTTACAATATGGGAATTGGGATAATTACTCCATCGATAATGGAAGAATTGGTGAGGCAATATAATAACGCACCTCATAAAACACTCTCAAAATATGCCAGGAAAAGTGTGTCTCCAAAGATGGTTCATGAAGATAAAGAACTGGAATCGTTGATTGTGATGAATATCTGTAAGGAGAATTATGACATAATGACGAGTAAAGGATTCTATTTGCCAAAAGGGATGTCGGTAAAATTGTATAACGAAAAGGATGGAATGATGAAGAGAAGGTCAAATGTACAGCCAGGAAAGTATAGAGTTGTTGGGTTCAAGAATGGTTTGTATGAAATAGAGGGACAAAAAAATACGAGACAAATGATGCCTAGGTGGAAAATTGACTATTGAGTCATTTATGACTCTTTAGGACTGAAAAGGACTATTAAAATATTGGGTAATATCTCCTTCAGTATAGTCTGTTTTGATACATCTCTCGAATTTTTTTCTTGTCGATACGGTCATATTTTTATTCATTTCGAAGCAAGGTTGTCCTTTTGTTAAGTCGAATGTGATGGAATTTCCGTTATATAGTGTTTCATAAAGCTTCATAACATCTCCTTGAAAATCCTCGTTGAATTTATATTTGATGGAATTCTGAGTTAGTCCCTTGCCTCGTATCATATAGTCAATATCTCCAGTAGAATCTTGCAGTTTATCTACATACATTTTCTTCATCAAGAAGAATGATTCAATAGATTCAGGCATCTCATTGTGACCGTTTATTTCTGGGAAATCTGAATGGAATTGTCCTAAATTTTTCCCGATAAGTTCGCGGTTATATTTCTCGCGGAAGGCCTTTTCGAGTTTCGGTAAATCTGCAGATTCTATATGCATACTATCAGTATCTTGGTAATAAATATGACATCCTATGTCGAAAGCAAGACACATGACTTCGTTCATTATTCTCTTGGACATTGACAAAACTTGGATGCCTAATAGGGAGAAATTGAAGTGATTATCTATTTGTTTGAGGGTCTTTATAGCATGGATGTCAGAGTTGTTTAACTGAATATCTTCGACAATTTTGTTATAGTTTTTTGCCCAATATTTGTCGAGTTCATCTCCTTCGTGAAGATATTTGTAGTCTTTATCTACTGGCCTCTCTATTGTTTTGCCGTAGCATGAATTCATGATGAGTTTGTAGAGATTTTGCAAAGGATTCTTCTGTTTCTTATATTCGAGTCGTTTATTGAATATCTTTTTGATACATTCTTGAATACGATAATCTTTCTTTCCATCCCAGTAATATCCTCTCAGTATATTGAATTCTATTTGCTGAAACTCAATAAAGTCCTCCAAAGTAATATTATCAACAACCATTTTAATGGTATTTCCTTCTGAGAGAATGTCGTTATTCCTGTTTAGGCCGTCAATTTTTTGAACGATTAACGGAAATGCATAATGCTTTTTTATTTTTGTTATTTCGATTTCGACGATGTATGCTGATTGTTGGGAGAGGAAATTATAGTTGAGTTGGTCATTCTGTATTACCTTTGGACGTCCTTCAACTGTGTATAATCTACTCATTGCGGAAGGATATAATGATACTGCATCAAAATCGCAGAGATTCTTCTTGACATGCCATTTCTTGTTATATGCCGTCATACATCTACCTCCATATATCGCCTTTGAGCAAAAATATCTCACATGACCGCCTAATTTATAGAGATTTTGGTTGGGATAATAGACTCTTTGATTGAAGACTTCGTTTGCGAGAGACGATATGCTGATAAAATTAAATGGGTCGACTTTGAAGTCTTTGATGAATCCTTCACGCAGTTTATTGAATCCGATTCTGAGGATATTAACATCTTGCTGGCAGTAAAATTCTGCATATTTCCACATGTCAAAATGGTTTTCGTCTATTCGGCAGCCAGATATTTTATCGATATTGGCGTTGAATAAATTGTAGTCTTCATCGGTCCATATTTTGTCCTCATTTTCTCCTGCTTCGTTGATTGTGCCACAGTTAGTTTGTAGGCGATCAAGAGTAAAATATTTGTATGGAAATATCTCTTTTTGTATGTCAGGAATGTCAAACATAGAGGGTAATTGAGATAATTTGCAGGAAAGAATTGGTAAAGAGTCTTTGAGATGGATGGTTTTGTTGAGATATTTTATGTCAGCCTTCATTGTTTTTGTGCCTTTGATGATGGATTTGGCGAGTCCGAAAGAGGCCATCATTCTGATATCATACGCTAAATTGTGGAAATAAACGACCGCTTCATCGGGTAAATAATCTAGTAATTGTTTGTTGCAGTCTTCTCCTCGGAAAGTTTTATTGATACGGCCTGTTCTATTCTGTAAGACGCAGAGGAAAGGTTTGTGAATTTCTGTTGATGTATCTGCTTCAAAATCGGCATACCAATATGTTTTGTTGTCATTTTCTGAGAGTTTCTTTTTGTCAAATTTTATTAGTTTCGTGCATTGTTCTTCGTTATATTCGAGGTCGATAAGGTCAATATCGTCGATTACTTCTTTGTAGAAAACTGTGTTGAGGACCTTATATTGACCAAATGTGATTGGGATGAAGTAGTTGTTTTTCATGAGAGTTCGGACCAAATTTGATGATGTCATGAAATATCTTGCATTAATCCAGTGGTCTTGTTTGTATTCTTTATTGTATTTGTCTTCTGAACAGTCAAGGAGGTGGTTGATATAATACGTGCTGAAAGGAGTAATTTCCTCAAGAAAATAGTGCTTATTGAAGACATTCATTGTATGAGTTCTTGTTGGGTCAGCATTTTCTATACCTAAATAACTCTTTTTTGAACCATCTTTTTGGGACCTAACTGTTTGTTTTTTGCATTTTGAATCTTCATCAATGAAAGATAATTTGACATGAATTTTGAACTCTGTACATAAATTATTCAATGCTTTTTGGGAGAGATATCTTGAATTAATCCTTAGGCGCATTTTGTTTAGTGTGTCATCATCGTAGCATCCTGTTTGTTGAAGTGCGTAAATGAAGCAGCAATCGTCCAATTCCTTTCTTTGTTTGCCTTTTTTGTCCACGAGAGAAGTGAAAATCTGTAATTTCTTGAGATATTTTGAGACATTTGATGGGCAGTTTTCACGTACTAAATATTGAAAGAAACTTCCTCCAACGTCATTTTTTGCCTTAATATTCTGAAATTCACTAAAGCGAACTGCTTCAAAGAGGCTCCATTCAGGTATTTTTTCGGCTCCATTCTCATAAAAATATTCTGGTACAACATTCTCTATATCGAAGATGAAGTGTTTTTCTGTCAGATTTTCCATTAATTTGTTGTATATTTCAGGAGTTAATTGATAAGAATGCCATTGACTTTTGATTTTGAAAGCGAGTTTGTATTTGGAGATAATGGGTAAAGAATCTATATATTCTTCAAAGAATTCCTTCAATTTGGGAAGCAATAAGAGTCTGCCGTCCTTATCTAATCTCTCAAAGTCGATTTGCCATTTTTTAGGAGAGTATTCTAATTTTTCCATTATTTGATTCACGATTTCTTGTTGTGAGTTGTTCTCCGTCTTGAGAGGTTTTTCTTCTTGTTTGGGAGGTTCTTCTTGTTTGGGAGGTTCTTCTTGTTGCGCGGGTGTGTTGTTCTTGCCTTTAAAATACCAGTACATAGCCTCATAGTTGTCTAAATCTCCATCATACCCTTCTTGTCTGGCACATTCTCGGATGTCATAATAGAATTCCTCTTGTGAGTTCCAATAATATGAAAAGTCGTGTTGTAGTTTCTCGTTTATTATCAATTCAAATAGTTCTTGTAATTTTTCGGGAGTAGCTTCGGAGAGTCTCATTTTTGCAATGAAGATAAAAAATAAAAAAATATAAAAAATTTATACCTCTTATCGTGGATGAGAAAATTTCCAAAAAATATTTTTTTCAAAAAAGTTGAAACAACTCGTTAGTCCTAAATCAATGACTTTATTAGCGAGTATGACAAACATCTTTTTGAACCCAAATTGTTGAGTGAAAATAGGGGGGTCAAGTATGGGGATACTTAAGAAATTGTTGGACAACTTTTTGAGTCAAAAAGGGGCTAAAATGAGGTGTTTGAGACCAAAAAAGTGCCCAAAATAAGGTGTTTTCAAAGGGTTTGTCAGGAGTTTGGGACGAAGTCCTAAAATCATGACAAACATATACTACTAAATAGCTAGTTAATTATGATTTAGTTGTTTTTCTCTAATTATTGCTTTATTTTGCAAATACTATGAATCGTAGAATGGGAAAATCCTGCAGATTTTATAAATAGTCAGAGGAGTAATTTATAAAATTTTGACATGTTATATGAAATTTCAATTTTGAAATATAATTCCGCCTATAAAAAAAAAAAAAAAAAACCTATACATGTAAATTTAAATTTTTATTCTTTTAATGTCTTTTATTCTTATTTGAAGACTCCACAAAACAGTAAATATCAGATAAACAAAAAAAGATTTTTAAATGTTAATTGAGTTTCATTTTCTAGAACAAAATCATCCCAAATGATAAAATATTATCCAACTTAAGAACTTGACAATGTACACTAAGGGCATTTCCCAACTTGAACAGCATAATAAATCAAACTATGAAATAATTTTCATTTCACATATTTTTCCTAAAAAAAAATCATTTTAAAATATGATTAAACTCCACTAATTTTGCAGCTCAGAATTACTACTGCAGGCCCATTCATTTTTTTGTCTTCTTATTATTATGATTTGGAATTTTGCTAAAAAAATTCGAATTTTTTATGATAAAAAAATTTAGAAAAATTCCGCTTTCAAAAAAATTTTAAGAAATTATAACAAATAATTCACTTTAATATTAATTTTTAATCATCTCAGGCATAATAATATGTCAGTTTAAAAAGGAATAAGGCGGTTATGAACAATATAATAATCAAGAATTGTATTATTTCTAACATTTCCTTTATTTTTGTATTTGGTAAGACCTTTTTGAATTCCTTGTTCATCCAACTTTGTATCATCAGTTGCAAAAAAGAAAATTGCACAGACAATAACAGTGAATATCATCCATAAGGACATGTTAATAATTTCTTTAAAAAAGGTGTTTTTTGCTGCCATAATATTTAAAATTGTTGTGTTTTTAGCTCCTGAAAATAATTGCCAACGATAAACGATTGAAGGAGTAAGCCTTTGAATGTACATTGACCAGTGTCCAAAAGTGCTTGAGCTTGTTTTCTTTGGAACGAATTTGTAATCTTCTAAATGAAAAATTTTTGCATACAATGACTTATTATTGATGTAAGTTAATTCATACGAGGAAATAAACGTAATCAACGAAATCCAAACAAAAGAGATTATTTGATTAATTGCATTGCTTTTGGTTCTACTCAATATCTTCTGAAATATTGATTCTTGCTCTAATCCTGCGAACTCCAAAACAAACCAAAAACAAACCATGAAAGAGCCAAAAATAAATATTAATATCTGCTTGATTTTCATTTTAATGGCCAAGTGTAATTCATTTGCATATATTTGTAATGTAAATTTTTCATAATATTCGTCGCATTTTGAAAACAAATAATTGGATGGTTCATCTTCTTCATTGTCATTTCCAACTTCTCCATAAAATATCAGATATTTACGAAGTGGATTAATAGGATAAGTATTACTAAGTAGCCTCATCCAAAAGCATATAAATCCATATCCAGTTGAATAGGCATATAAAAATAAACCGTACGTATTTGCACAAAGAGACAAATTAGAAAAACAGTTTGATAATGTGAATTGTTTTTCAAATAAAAAGCTGAAACAAAATGAAAGATTGATTATAATCAATACAATGCAGTAATAACTCATTTGATTTGAAAGTGTTTTTTTTAAATTTATATTAAATGTAGTTTCTTCATCAACCTGAATTAAAGGTTGGACTTGTGTATTTTCTTTTTTCTCTGTTATGTGCTTATATTCAGTTATGATTGGACTGATTAAAAAAGAATTTATTAGAATTGCATAATAAAAGAATTTTTCGATCAGTTGAAGTTTGTTTGAATCAATTGATTTTGACGTGTGATAGTTACTGGATATTTCATATGAAGAAAATGAAGTTCCCAATAAAACTGATAATATAGTAATTACAATTGTTGATGAATCATACAAATTTTTGCATATTTTTAATCCGTAAAACCGAAAGAATAGCCAAACAGTAAAAACAATTAAAATAGAATTGATTACGAAAACCAGGATATCTAACATCCCAAAAATTGAAACAAAATTTTGAATTTTCCAACTTTTGCTAAAATTTTTACAAAATTTGGAAAATTCACTGTCATAAAAAATAATCTATATATATATATATAAACGCTGGCCCTCTCAATTTTAAAATCAACTTTTTTGCAGTTCTTTTGTGATATTTAAAATCTCCGTATTATTCTTACAATGAATCTTCTCTTTTTTAAGCACTAAATTGCGAATAAAAGGTAGTTTTCATTCAAAATGAATTTTTTTTTTATTAATTGAATTAATTGAATTAGATTATTTTTTTATTTTTTATTTATTTATTTATTATTGTTATTTGTTCAATTAATTCAATTAGATTATTTTTTAATCAGTCCTCAGTCAATAAGCAACTCAGCCAAGGAGCAACTCAGCCAAGGAGCATCTCAACCAAGAAACAACTTACCCAAGGGGCAACATAGCTAATGAACAACTCAGCCAAGAAACAACTTAACCAAGGAGCAACTCAGCCAAGAAACAACTCAGCAAAGGAACAACTCAGCCAAGGAACAACTTAGCCAAGGAGCAACTCAGCCAAGATACTACTCAGCCAAGAAACAACTCAGCCAAGAAACAACTCAGCCAAGGAGCAACTCAGCCAAGGAGCATCTCATTCAAGGAGCAACTTAGCCAAGAAACAACTCAGCTAAGGAGCAACTTAACCAAGGATCAACTCAGCTAAGAAACAACTCAACAAAGGAACAACTCAGCCAAGGAGCAACTCAGCCAAGATACTACTCAGCCATGAAACAACTCAGCCAAGAAACAACTCAGCCAAGGAGCAACTCAGCCAAGATACTACTCACCCAAGGAGCAACTCAGCCAAGGAGCATCTCATTCAAGGAGCAACTTAACCAAGGATCAACTCAGCTAAGAAACAACTCAACAAAGGAACAACTCAGCCAAGGAGCAACTCAGCCAATGAGCATCTCAGCCAAGAAACAACTTAGCCAAGGAGCAACTTAGCAAATGAACAACTCAGCCAAGATACTACTCAGTCAAGGAGCAACTCAGCCAAGAAACAACTCAGCCAAAAAACAACTCAGCCAAGGAGCAACTCAGCCAAGGAGCAACTCAGCCAAGAAACAACTTAGCCAAGGAGCAAATCATCCAAAATACTACTCAGCCATGAAACAACTCAGCCAAGATACTACTCACCCAAGGAGCAACTCAGCCAAGGAGCATCTCTCCAAGAAACAACTTACCCAAGAAACAACTTAGCCAAGGAGCAACTTAGCAAATGAACAACTCAGCCAAGAATAAACTCAGCCAAGAATAAACTCAACTAAGAAACAACTCAGCCAAGAAACAACTTAGCCAAGAAACAACTCAGCCAAGGAACAACTCAGCCAAGAAACAAATCAGCCAAGGAGCAACTCAGCCAAAATACTACTCAGCCATGAAACAACTCAGCCAAGATACTACTCACCCAAGGAGCAACTCAGCCAAGGAGCATCTCTCCAAGAAACAACTTACCCAAGAAACAACTTAGCCAAGGAGCAACTTAGCAAATGAACAACTCAGCCAAGAATAAACTCAGCCAAGAATAAACTCAACTAAGAAACAACTCAGCCAAGAAACAACTTAGCCAAGAAACAACTCAGCCAAGGAACAACTCAGCCAAGAAACAAATCAGCCAAGGAGCATCTCTCCAAGAAACAACTTACCCAAGAAACAACTTATCCAAGGAGCAACTTAGCCAAGGAGCAACTTAGCAAATGAACAACTCAGACAAGAATCAACTCAACTAAGAAACAACTCAGCCAAGAAACAACTTAGCCAAGAAACAAATCAGCCAAGGAGCAACTCAGCCAAAATACTACTCAGCCATAGTAGTGATAGTGTATCAATAATCGGGGTCAGATAGAATCCACTTAAAACGCCTATAAATGGCCCATTTTTGGGCCCATATTCGGGTTAAAATTCAAAATCCACATATGGGACCCATACCGCATACTACCCCAAAACGCTTATAAAACGCTTATATTCGGGCCCATACAAATTCCGAAAATAGGCCGCATATGGCCCACCTATGGCACCACTTATGGGACCACTTATGGAACAGACCTATGGAACAGACCGATGGAACGTTCCGATGGCGACACAGACCGATGGCGACACAGACCATGACAGACAAAAATATTCCATATTTGGGGACTCAGATGAATTTGGGAAAACCTATTTTTATATTTGAATATTGATTTTTTATCGCATCCCAAATGGAAGCCACTCCAAACCACCTCAATGTCTACGAATACATCAACACACTAGTAGCCATATCGCCAAAGCCCGATGGATTTGCAAAATGCAATTTCGCGATATTATGTGACAAGTTCCCATTCAACTTGAAGAACTCATTGTACCTCGCGAAGGTCCTATATGTATCACTCCAGAATGATACTGAAACCATTAGATTCTACCCTAATAAGCTCAAGGAGATGGGCCTCGAATTTGTCAAATTGACATCCAATAGTAGACGCAAATTGAGTGTCAACATGCAGGAGTTCTTCGTAAATGGGAATACCGAAAAGCAGGAATACAAGGAATACCCGTATTACAACTACTCGATTGAGAGAACCAATATAAATACCAAGGATCTCATTGCCAAATTACGTGAAAAATACAATATTGCAGAACCTGATGTATTCATCGGCAAGCATCAGGATTTGGTATTGGATGCTGACCCAGAGTTTGCCTAAGCCTTTGAGTACACCACTTGCATATCATGTTCAACCGTGTTCACCAATATGAAGTCATGTCCAGATAAGGTCCTATATTTTTGCCACAACTCCTCGAACTCACAAGGTATGCTCACCTGCTGATATATGTAATTGAGTTTCTGCCGTGAGAACCCATTGAATATGAAGAATGATGTGCAGTTATTTTTGTAATCGGTTGGCACCCCCTTGAAGAACTGGATATTGATGTATACGATTGAGTTCTTATGACGCAACTGGGTGATATAGTTTGTGAAGTATGCTGATTTCAACAGCTTGCTCTTAATGAAGTCCTCGCACAGGATTATGGTGTTGAGTGGTACATTGGGTTTCCCGAGTTTGTTGATATGGAGGAACTCAAACATCTGCTGCAGCTTGGAATCATCTATTGTAACCTTCCCAACTGAGCTATATTTGTTGTACAACTCCTTCCATAGATCAAGCTCCTTCAAATACCGTTCAGCATTACTATCAGCGACGACCTCTATGGGCAAGTTGATGAGCTCGCGTTGAGATTCAAATGTGGAATCATTTATAATACCGTTCTTACTCACATACACGATCAGGTGGAAGAGCCCAATGGGCTCATGAGCACCAGCGATCGGATTCTGCGAATCCTCAGGGGTTCCCCCAAACCTCCCATTATTGAGTCTACTCATTTGAATGATATCGCGAATTACTGTGTGGCTCTTGCCTTTGCCTTGTGATGCCACCAGTATGTTCAAAGTATTGTACCACGCATAGATCCCATTAGCGATTGGCCTTATGGATGCATTCGTGATTTTATCCCTATTCTTGGAATAGGCCTCACTCATAGCCTTATCTACATCGAAGATGCGGGTGGGAGTGAAACTCCCATTAACATCAAACCTATTGGATACCGGTTGCTGCTTCTGGTACATATCGAATGTATCAAAATCAATTGGATCTTCACTGGAACTGTCTGATAATTCAATAGATGTATAGTCGAAAAGGGTTGGTTAGAGAGTAAGGGTGTTGATTTGGTGGGGTGAGATAAAATTGAGATTGACGGTCGCCACTTTGAATCTTCATTTTAGAATTTACATCTTTGAACTTGTTTTAGTAGTATATATGAGTCGGTTTCCGCAGGGCTAAAGCCCGCCGTCAACACGACTAATGAACAAAAATAATATGAACTCATTTAATGATTACCATCAATTGATGTTCATTTATTAGACAGTTCATTTAATTCATTCTCAAGCTGATGCAGTTTGTGTTTATTTATTATTCCTAATATATTTATACTTGTTTTATATTGTTTTTAGAATTTGCGAAAATAAAAAATTATTTTTAAAAAATATTTGTATATAGCAAAGATAAAAAATATTATTATTATTTAATTCTGAAATCGGGGCGAGACCGAAACGACATCGAGACAAGCTGGAACGTAGCCAGTTCTGGTAGTCAATGAGAATGCTAAAGGTCATCAGAAACGTTGTCGAACGCCTGAAAAGCTAGCTGGTTAGGAAAAAAAAATTTTATTTATAAAGAACCTTGTTGTTGTTGAAAAACCTTGTTGTTGTTGTTGAAAAATCTTGTTGTTGTTGTTGAAGAACCATGTTGTTGTTGAAGAACCATGTTGTTGTTGAAAAACCTTGTTGTTGTTGAAAAACCTTGTTGTTGTTGAAGAACCATGTTGTTGTTGAAGAACCATGTTGTTGTTGAAAAATCTTGTTGTTGAAGAACCATGTTGTTGTTGAAGAACCATGTTGTTGTTGAAGAACCATGTTGTTGTTGAAAAACCTTGTTGTTGTTGAAGAACCTTGTTGTTGTTGAAGAACCTTGTTGTTGTTGAAAAACCTTGTTGTTGTTGTTGAAAAATCTTGTTGTTGTTGTTGAAAAATCTTGTTGTTGTTGAAGAACCATGTTGTTGTTGAAAAATCTTGTTGTTGAAGAACCATGTTGTTGTTGAAAAATCTTGTTGTTGAAGAACCATGTTGTTGTTGAAAAATCTTGTTGTTGAAGAACCATGTTGTTGTTGAAAATCTTGTTGTTATTGTTGAATATCTTGTTGATGACTCATGTGATACCTTTTATTTAGTGTGATACCTTTTTCCTCATAAGCTACCTTTTTCCTCATAAGCTACCTTTTTCCTCATGTGATACCTTTTATCTCATAAGCTACCTTTTTCCTCATAAGCTACCTTTTTCCTCATAAGCTACCTTTTTCCTCATGTGATACCTTTTATCTCATGTGATACCTATTTCCTCATGTGATACTAATTGTTTCATATGATACATATCATTAAATTTATTTTTATTTTTAATTAAATGAAAATGTCAACACCAAAGGTTTATGATTACATCAATTCATTGATTGATATGCTGGATGAAACAGAGAAGTTTAAACAATGTGATTTCTCAATATTGTGTGATAGATATCCAATACCAAGTGGAAAGGCTACATATAAAGCTAAAGTGATGTACATATCATTGAAGAACAAAGAGAATGAATTCAAACGATTCTATCATGATAAGATTGTTGAACTCGGTCTTGAATACATAACACTTACATCAAATGTTAGAAGAAGAATATCAACAACATCCATTGAATTCTTCGTTGAAGGTTCAAGTGAAGAACAATCATTCAAAGAATATAAGTATTATAATTACAGCATAAGGAAAGCAACAGATAAGAAAACAAAGGAATTGATTGAACAAATGAGACAAAAATATAATATCAATACACCACAGCTGTTTGTTGGTGTTCAACAACAAATTGTATTAGATGAATGAAAGGTTATTAGTTCGAACATTGATTAAAACGAATTGATGTGCTTTCATTGTTCTGTATCGATTCCATAGCTCTTCGAAATCTATTGGAAATGGAACTTGTTGATATATGTAGCCGAGTTTCTGTCGTGAATAACCACTAAAGATGAAGAATGATGTTGCATTATTTTTCCATTCTGTTGTTAAAGCTTTGAAGAACTGGATGTTAACGAATATGATTAGATTCTTATGTCGAAGCTGACTGATGGTATTGATAAAATAGGATGATTTAATTAGTTTCGATTTCAAGAAGTCTTCACAAAGAATGATAGTATTTAGTGGTTTATTTGGTTGACCTAGTTTATTGATATGAAGAAACTCAAACATATCGTTTAACTTCTTTTCATTTTGCTTCGCAAAAGGGGACTCCGTCCCTTCGATTACTATTTTTGGTGTTGATGAATATTTGTTATACAATTCTTTATATAAATCAAGCTGTTTAAGATATTCTTCAGCATTGCTGTCAGCAACAGTTTTTATTGGTAGCTGTATCAATTCGCGTTGGCTTTCGAATGTTGCATCATTGATTGTTCCGTTTCGTGATACATAAACAATTAAATGAAAGCCAGCGTTCTTCATTCGAGACATTTGAATAACATCTCGTAGCATTATATGACTCTTTCCTTTACCTTGCTGACCAACGAGTATGTTCAATGAATTGTAATATGAATAAATACCGTTTGCGATTGGTCTGATTGATTCATTCTTTATTTTTGATTCATTGCGTTGATATGCTTTATTCATCTCATCATCAATATTAAATGTTGTTTCATTAACAGTTGGCTTGAATGATTCATATTCAAATGCAAAACTCATTTGGTCATCATCATAATCAGAACCACTAGAGAATAAAATCTCTTTGTAATTAAACTGAGTGGGTTTCATGAAACCTTTCATTTCTTTAGTTTTCGTTAAAGCTCTTCATGAATACATTTTTGTTCTTATCTCTTCACTGAGTTCTGGTTCTTTGTCAGGCATCATTAAAGATACTTCAACAATCTTCACTAAAAATAAACCTGTTAATAATGAAACAACTAATATTTCATATATCATTTATTAGTTTTTAAATACATGTTTTTAATGAAATGTTGTGTCTAATGAGTTCGGTATAAATGCTATTATATTTGTATTTCAAGTCATTTGATTCATTATTTTTGTACACCAATATCCTATCAATTAAAAGATATTTGGAACGAGAAACGCAACCATTACACGCACAATCATCATTGACAATCAATTCAACTTTATCTGCTTGTGTTAGTAATTTGATGAGTTCCATTAATGTATTTGAATGACAAATCAATAAATCATTGACTTTTATTGGATTGGTTTCATAGATGGATAATAATATCTCAAGGAATTTGTTTTTGGTTTCAAGTTCTGTTATATCAGCTCCAATATCACTGATACCTCTTTCTAGGGAAACGTTGTTTGTTGGATGCTGTGATTGATATACTCCACTCATCTGAGGTATAGTAAAATTTGTGGCTTGAGATGATTGTGGTAATGGTTGAACTGATGGATATTCAACTGGTTGTGGTTGCTTTGGTTTGATGTTTATATTAATACTGGTTGATTGTTCCTGCTTAACTGATGCATCGTTCTCGCTACTTAATATACGAGCTTTTGATAATGCCATGAATGTTTGAATAAAAATAAAACAACATTAATGATGAGTCATTCAATGATTCATTTACAAAGTCATTTGTTCAGCTGATTTGATACGTTCATCAATAGCTCTTAATTGTATTTTAATCGATTCAATATCATTAAATAGTTGTTTATATATCGACAATATGTGAATCATCTTATCAAACTTTCCGTTTAATGCATCATCTTCAGAATTCATACATTCATTGAATATCTTGTCTTTAACTATTCGAAACTGAGCGTGTAAAGCTGATGTATCACAACTCAAACCTTTAATTGCACTATTCATTTTAAACCAAAAATAAACAAATTAATTAAATGATATTTTTATTCTTTGTTGTTCTTAAATGCCAATAATCTATTAATCATATATGATGATACATTTAACTTCAATTTTTCCTTCAATAAGTTTTGTGTATATGAACACCTTTTATGTCCTGGCAACTTATTTATATCATTCATTACTTTATCATCCAAAAATTGTATAACTTTTTCACGTTCATCCTTGTTCAAGAACTTTGATGAATTGAATATTGAACGCGTTCTTTTATGGTTTGCTTCTGTATTTGCTTCTTCATTTGTTTCTTCTTCTTCACTTACTTCTTGTTTTGATTCTAATATCAAAAGTAATTTATGTATTTCTTCAATGTGTTTTATTATTTCTCTTAACTCAGACATTTCAATGAAATAAAAAACTCGAAATATTTTTTATTTTTTGATTTAACATTTTTTCAAATTTCAAATAATTTGATTTTTTAATAATATCATAAATGAGTTCTCGTTATTACTATAGAAAAGATACCAAATCATTTGTTATTGAACAAATCAGGTATATCAATAATGAACTTCAATTAAAACCTCGCTTATCAACATCTAAACCTTCTGACTATGATGTTAAACATTTCAAGTCAATCTTAGAAAACTATCTAACTTCATTCGGTTTTAGAGAACATGAAGGCAATGGAATCAATGATACAACAATATTAGCTTTCGTCAATAGAATGAAGAAAGAAGCAGAAGAACAAGAAGAAGAGGAGGAAGAGGAACAATTTGAAGAAGAAGAACAAAATGATGAACAAAAACTAAAACAAAAACAAATCGAGAACAACATTAAAATAGCTCATGATGCACTCAACAAAGCCCTTCAATTAATTAAATCTGAAAATATATTATTGAGACCATTACCGCCAAAGACAAACAAACAACCTCAACGATATGAAGACATTCGATTCAACAATGAAAATGCTGAATTAATTGAATACCTCAAAAAGTTTGGCTATAAAGGTGTTCATTCAAAACATGACTCATATTTCATAATCAATGAACCTGAGAACTTTGATGAAGCAGTTGAAGCATGCAGTCATTTCATTGACCAATTCCCAAATGATAATGAAAAGGTTGAACGATTAGATGAAGACAGTAAAGAACCGATAAAAATATATTACAAGAACGGAGTTTCATCAATTGAAGACATCAATGAATATTTGACTGAAACAGTATTTAAACAAGAAGTGAAACCGTTCAAAATATATTTTCAATTGACTGGTATATTTGAGATACCACCAAAGAATGAAAACGAAAGATATACATATGAAGCAAGTGAAATCAAATGGAAGAATTATAAATCATCAGTACCGATAATCGTTAGAGAGAATAAAGATATTGATAAAGTTAAACTGTATATTGAATCAAAGATTCATGAATATGAAACCACTGCTTCAAACATCAAATTGTGTATCGTTTGGTCTGTTTCATTTACAATCTCTCGTGTCGTTAAGATAACAGGTAAGATTGATGGATTACCAGAAGAGTTCATTAAAAATAAATATATCATTATGGATAACGTTGATGATTGTTTATGTTGGTATCGTTTCCTTGCTTGCTGTTTGAATAAGCAACTTATTGAAACACGAACATTTAAAATCTCCAACAGAACAGCAGCAGCAAAGAAAATATTATGTGAAGAACACGGAATAACTTATTCAACAAAACCTTCAAAAGCAGCAAATCAATTCATCAACACATTCAAAGGAATCACGATTGAAGAAATGAAAGAATCAGCCAAGAATCATAACATCAATGTCAACATCTATGAATATGACAAAGAGAAACATATTTATGATATTCAAGACCAATGGCACAACACTGATGAATCAAACAAAACATTTTCAGCTCTGTTGTATTCAAAAGATAAGATACTTCATATCATGTACATCATTGATGCTGAAGCATTAACAAACATTCATATATGTCCTCATTGTGGTTCATACATTCACAAAGGAAATAACAATATTGACAGATTCAACAGACATGTAGATAAATGTGATGGCAAATTCAAAAAGGATTTCATACCTTCACGAGAAGCTTTGCCATATTGTCCACACATTTTAAACAATCCTGTTTATTTGTATTGTCTTTCATATGAACTTGAATGGAAGCCAACAATTCATTATATCACTTATGATTTTGAAACAATGGAGCAAAAGATTGAAAAGAAAGTTAGTGATAAATCAGTTATCAATTCTCGATTGATTCCTTTGAGTGTTTCATCATGTGTGAAACTTGATAAAGGTTTGATAACAAAGAACTTTGATATAAGAACAAATGAATTCATTGCCAAATGGATTGACTGGTTATTTGTTGTTGGCTGTGATGTGTATGTTGATAAATTGAATCATTTGAAGAGCTTTATTAAAGATAAATCAGAAGATGAACTCAATAAAATAGATACATCATTGAAAACAATAACAGTATTCGGTTTTAACTCATCACGATTTGATTCAAACTTATTCAAAGAGCAATTGATTAAAAATCATTGGTCTATCGATAGTGGAATGATTGGAACTGCTACATCACTGAAACAATTCATATTGAAATCATCAAAGTATCCCATTCGATTACGATTCATTGACGCACAGGCATTTGTTGCTGGTGGTACGCTCAGACAGTTTGGAATCGATTTTGGCGGTATATCTAACAGTTCGAAAGGTGTATTTCCTTATGAAGCAATCAACAGCGAGAATTATAATGAAGTGTTATCAAAGAGTGAACCATTCAAATATGAAGACTTTTACAGTTATCTCAATCAAAAGAATCCATTAACAAAAGCTGATTATGAAGAGTATTTGATTGATTCAAAGAGGTTTGCAACACGTTGGGATTACTTGTTATCATACAATGACAATGATGTTGAAATGATGATTAATCCTATTGACAACCTTATTCAAATGAATGCTGAATATAAAGTTGATTTGATTAGCAATCTTTCATTATCAAAGAACGCTTCATGTATCAAATATGCTCTTGCTTACAAAGATTTCAACCCGAAGAACGACTATGAAATCATCAACAAATCAAATACATTCAAACCAACAATGAAATGGTGGTTAAATAAATGTGATAATTATCGAAAGCAAGACATGAAACATAATTTTTGCTCGCAAAAAGGCGATTCATCGCTTCAATCAAATCAAAATCAACGTGATATATCAAAATGTGTTAGTGAAAAAGATTTTGATGCATTCATGAAATTGTATGAATCAAATGAAACAGGTAAATGTCATTTATGTGGTGAACACTTTACTTACAACAACAAACCGACACTTGACAGAATAGATAACAACAAAGGACATCAGATTGATAACTGTTTACTTGCTTGTGCTGAATGTAATCGTTTGAGACAACGTGATGATGACAAGATAACAAGAACCAAAATACAATTGAAGAAATTCTGCAAGCTCCATCACCTGCCAACACTCATAACTGATGAAAAAGAATACTACAATTTGAGAGAGAACATAACGGGAGGATTATCAAATGTACTTCATCGAGTGAACATTAGAGGTCAAACATTAATCAATAAACTCAAATATGATGCCGTTAATGACAGAATCATTAGCTATGACACTTCAAACATAGTTTCACACGTTGCTGGTATTGATTTCAATTCATTGTATCCCTCATCATTCAGTTCAGTAAAACATTCATTCAATCCTTATCACGGAGGAATCATGTACATGCCTGGTTCATTTATAAAACGATTTGATGTTTATGATGAACAAGGAAACAAGAATGAAAAGGTTCTTAATACTGCAATGAATATCATTCAATCAAAGAAGCGATTTGATGCAAACCCTGAGTTTATATTCAAAGCTGAAGTCAAATTGAGATGTCCAAAGAATAAAATCAACGATTTGATTAATTTCCCTCCTGTGTTTAGAAATATCAATATAATGAATGATGAGCAAACGATTGGAAGCTATATGTACAAATATATGAAAGACAATAAACTGAATTCAGCCGATAAAGAAACAAGAAAGCTGACAATGTTGCTTGATACATGCGGAACATTTATGACGTTCTCGAATTACCTTTTATGGTTTTTAATCGACCACGGACTTATTGTTGATGACATTAAGAGCTTAAGTTTATATGAAGCTCATGACGGATTCAATCAATTTGTTTGTGAGTTTATGAAGAAGCGTCAAGATATATTGTCAGGAAAGGCACACGGGAACGAAAAGTTTTACAAGATTAGTATGAACGGATCTTACGGATATGACGGTATGAATTCAGAGAACTTCAACAAAGTCAGAATTGTTGATAAAAATAAAGCCTTTCAATTGATTGCATCCGATACTTATCGCAATGGATGTAAATTGTCAAATGATTGTTATTTGATACAATCACAACCTCATTCATTCAAATGCACTACATGTCTTCAGGAATCATTTTGGACATTAGACAATGCGAAATATTGGTATTTGACTTTCCTTTATGACTTTCTTTACAAATGCATTGACATGAATAAAATTCATTTCAACTCGGTCGATACAGACAGCCTTTACATGTCTATAGCTGGTGATATGAATAAACCGATTGACCAGTTGTTTGATTACGTCATCAAAGACAAATCATTTTATGATAAACACATTTATAGCTTTATGCCAAACCCTGCAATCAATGATGTATATGATGAGAAAAAGATACTCGGATGCTGTGTAGAAAAGTTTGGAGCAAATCAAGTTGCTTTGTGTGCTAAATGTTATACGATTTGGTCAGATGACAAAACAATTTCATTAAAGCTCAAAGGTGTTTCATTGAAGAAGAACAACATCAAATCAAGTGATTACAAAAATGTCATTGAAAAGCAATCAGTAATGAAAGGCAAAAATATAAACCTTCAAATGAATTCACAACTGATGAGTAAAATAACTGTAATCAAAAATGCTTTAACAGCAGCACATTCAAAAATGTTGGTATTATCAAATCATTGTTGTTGTCCTTATGTCAATGGTTTCACTGCAAAGGATTATTTCATTGAGAATCATTAAACAATTAATTTAATGATTTTATTTTAAAAAATCAATTTTTTTATTTTTGTTATAAATGAGTCAACCAACTGAACAAACACAAATTGAAAATGCTGAAGCTGAATTTGAACCTTTGAAAGGTTTTGAAAGTGATTATGAAATTCAAACAACTTTCCCTTATAACATCAAGAATAAGAAAACAGGAAAAATAATAGCTGAAGGTGAATACAGACAAAATGTTTATCCGTGTGTAAACCTAAATAACAAAATATATTATAAACATATTCTTGTAGCAAAGCAATTTATTGAAAACCCTAATAATCTACCACAAGTCGACCATAAGAATAGAATCAAAACTGATTATCATCTTGATAATTTACGATTTGTATCAAGTTCAGAGAATAATAAAAATAAATCAAATTATAAAGGTATTCAATATGAATTCATTGATGACATACCTGATGATGCAATTGTTATTGATTTCTATGAAACAAAGACAGAAAGGAAAGAATTTGAAGAAAACACGTATTATTATTACCATGATGATACTAATAATGAAGACATTTTTTATGCAAAGATTACTGATAATATTTATAAAATTCTTCATATCAATACAAATAAATCAGGCAATGAATTTATTTCAATGAACGATATAAATAATCAAAAAGTTAGCGTATATATTAATAGATTCAAACATCAACATGATTTGATTTGATTTGATTTACTCTTTGAATACAGCTAATGTTCTTTCATCAATGATACTTGTAATGATTCCAACAGTCATACGTTTTATTTTTGATGTTATTGCTGTCTCTCCTGAAAGAACTTTCAGCTTATTGTCTTCATTATCGATAAACACCTCATCACCGATTGAATAACATGATGAATCATTAACGCGAACCATATAATCACCATGTGAACTAAATGTGATACATTTATTTTTGTCATCGATTCTCACACATATACCGACATACTCCTTCCATGTTCCTGATGTCTTGACACTACAAATACAATCAGTTGTATCATCTGCTGTTGATGGTTTCCATTCATCACCAACATGTTTGTAAACCTTACCTGTCATATACACTGGAGAACCAACAACGAAATCACTAACAGAGTTCATTGATGATTCAATCGGCGAGTAATGTGTGATTGTTGTGTTTGATTGTGCACCGTAAATAGCAGCCTTATATTTTGCTAAATAACCTCGGGACATGATGCATCTTGAATATATTTGTTTAGCATCTAATAATTCCTGAGTAGTTGTCCAAGAATATCCGCCTATCGGGAAATTATATGTCAGGGGTCTTCCTGATGTTATATCAACAGTGTCTTCATAATAGAATGGGAATTTGAAATTGTCGAAATACACAGTTCTTTGATGTAATACAAGAACAATGTTATGAGGATTTCCAGTTGTATCATAGAATAATATTCTTATTTCCAAACATAGCGCATAATCACCTACTATGTATTCCAGTTTAATTACCTTATCTTCAAGTTTTAGATAATGAATTGATATTTCACCGCCCTCTGTAATCGGTCCGCAATCAATAGCACATTTTTTTATTAGTTGTTCTTCTGTTATGACGTTTGACTTCAGTGCAAAGTTATCATTCACATATTTCACCGAAGTAATCATATCATCATTCACAGGTCGGATGCTGATTAATGTGATAGTTGCATCATAAATATTAGTCAGTGTATCATCCTCAGCTCTCAATGAAACAATACGTGTAGCTACACGAATATCTATCAATTCACTTGACTCTCCGCTGGTTGATTTGTAAATGAGATTTGCACTCTTTCGTCCAGAATATTCGTATTCAGCTTCTTCATATGTCGCATCATCAGCATTTCGTTTGAACTTTACAATAATATTTTTGGTTGTTAATACCCTTCGTATATATTCATCTGGGATTACACAACCACTATCATTCTGTGTACATTGAATTGTGATTTGTTCTGGACTTTCATCAGCAACATTTGCGGTTTTAATGAATGGCGATTCGATTTGAGCTCTAATGAAATTATATGCTATTGGATTATTATTTCTATGTGCTGCAATATATGATACATATACAATTTGTCCATCATCATAACGCCATATTATTCTATCAATGCGTTTGCCATTGCTATCATACCTGTCCATGCTGTCATAAGTGCTAGTAGAACCATTTGGTTTAAATATTACATCAATATGCATTATATCATCATCTTGATTATCTCCCCAATTAACATCAAATACCAAATGAACTCTGGCATTTGGTAGCTGAGGGGTAATATATGCACCGTCATATAATTTTGCTGGATATTCAATATTCAATTCAGTTCCGTATAATGCAGTATTCAATGCAGATTCATTAACCAAATCAGTTGGAATTGTTGGTATATCTGTTTTCAATGCATACTTATCTAATTCATAAGCTAATTCATCTTCATCAACAAACTTCTCATCAGCTTGTGCACTAGTATAATACGGTGTCAAGTCAACTGGTTCTGGTATATCCGTCTTCAATGCATAAGTATTCGACACATATCTAGCTGAATAAGCGTTTCTGTCTGTTGGTTCGATAGTTTTGGTAATTGAACACGATAAAACTTCTGGTGTATCGCCAGTTCCTGGATTGATTAATTCATGGCTGTCATACAAAAACCAAATACTTGAATCACTTCCTTCGATACGCATTATCTGAGAGGGTTGTTCGTCATCATCGTCATTGTACGAATAGTCTACATGAACATAATGACCCGTATAAAAACTGTTTGATGAAACAATATCCAACCCGTATTGCTCAATCATTTCATGATATGTGTTGTAATCCAAATCAGGAATTGTATTATTGACGATTTCGAATTGAATTGTTGTTTGACCCTCAATAATTTCTGGGATTTCACTCTTCATTGCATATTTTCCTTCTGCAACTGTTTTCGTTTCATACTTATCTAATTCATAAGCCAATTCATCCTCATCGACGAACTTCTCATCAGCTTGTGCACTAGTATAATACGGTGTCAAATCAACAGGTTCAGGTATATCACTCTTCAATGCTAATTCATCATTTGTTTCTGCTAATGTTATTGTTATTGGAAGGTATTGATATCTATCATAAATTGCTCCAGTAAATTCATCCCACACTAATTCAAAATACTCCCCTTCACTTTCAAATCCTTCAGCTTCATGTTGTTTAACGTTATATTCATCATCAGCATATAATTCATTTGTCTTAAATCTGATATCAAAATGGAATATATTACCACTATTGTCTAATTTATAACCAACCAAATGTGTTCCTTCTTTGAACGGTAAAACGTGAGATGTATCCATTCCGTTTTCTTCATATTCTTCTGGTACTGGACCTATATTAGGAAACATATATGTCTTGATTTCAATTGTGTATTCAGTTGATACAGTCAAATTATCTCTCGTGATGTAATTCTTCAAATCATCTTTTGGAACATATCGTTCGGCACAATCATCCAAAGCCGATTGAAAACCTTCATTAACTGCTATACTTGTTAAACACATTGATGCTTGAGCTGATAATGGTTTATCATCTTCAGCCATCAATTTCTGAAACATTTCGTCGGGTAATAGTTCTTTTATGTTCAATTGCAACTCACTATTTTTGAGTACTTCTGGTATATCCGTCTTCAATGCATAATTCGTTATATCAATTGGTTCAGGTATATCAGTTGATAAAGCATAATTGTTGATAACATAATCACGCAATCCGTTAACTGCTTCATTCAATTGTTCCTTAGTGATTCCATTTCCGTTTGAAATCCCTACGTTTCCGTTCGATGTATCACCTTTGATAACATAATTATCGACATATCTTTTAATGTATTCGTTAATCAATCCGTCAATAGTATTTGTTTTTGTTATGTGTCCGCTCTGCTCAATCGTAAACATTCAATTTATTAGAAACTAAACAATGTCAAAACAAGATAAAAATAATTCATCTGATAGCTTTGAATTAGATTTAAGTAATATTGATGATGAAACTATATTTGATAGTGAGGTATCTAAACCTGATGATGATGAAGAACTAGAGGACCCGATAGATTATTTTAAGAACACGTTTCTCAGTACATACAAACTAGAACACCCCAATGATTTAATTAATTTGTTGTATCAAATACAAAACAATGAATATACAGGAAGAAGTGTGGGAAAGATTCGTGAAATGAAAGTCAAGTTTCGTCGATTTGTTTCATTGATGAACAAAATCAATGCAGGTATTAAAAGTAAAGGCAATCGATTCCTTAGTTTAAAAGAGTACACAACAGATAAAAAAAGTCTTGATATCATTATCAATTACTTCAATATTGTTGTCAACGATGATTTAAATTATAGCTCTGACGGTTTTCGTTCATCACCCATCAAACCACCGAGAAAGAGTCAAACACCACAAACCAACAAAGGAAGAAGAAAGAGAACAAGCATACATGAACCAACACTTGATACTAATAAACGAAGAACACCAAGAAGAAAACGCATAACTCCGAGTGATTCTGATGAAAATGACTCGACAATACAATTGCCTAAAGACAGTGAAGATTCATTACTTAATATAACATTAAGCGAATCAGATTCTGAGTCATTAATATTGAAAAACGATGATTTATCTGATTCTTTTATTGAACCATCAAAGGAACACAATAAAAATAATTTTTCAACTAATAAAATGGCAGACGACAACAACAATAATAACGGACCTCTTCAATCATTATATGATGATGAATTAGATGATTGGCATGATGATGATGAAGCAGCAACCGAAGCATACAGATATACAAAAACACCTGCAAAACAACCATACAGATATGTTGATAATGAAGAAGAAGCACAAGAAATTAAATCACCTTTTGCAAGGAAATACAAAGGATATGCAGAAGATAACAAAGCAGATGATGAAATACTTGATGAATTAATAAGAAATGCAAAGCAACCCTCAAAGAATACTCGCGGACGTCGTGATAAAAAAGATATGCCTCTTGTTAACTCAACATTAAAGGATTCATTTGACAAGCTTGAAATACCTCGGGTTGGTGGTAATATATCCTATTACAGAGATAAATTTATTGATATGATTATTAACGGAAACTTCAGAATCAAATACATTCCGAATGCAGCTTGTCGTGATACAGCTATTGAATACTGTAAGAATTCAGTTGATAAAGACGGTAAACCAAGATATCGTTTATTACCAGAAAATGCCAAAGACCCGTTAGGAAACTCAATAACAGACTTGAACGGTGATAAAGTTGATGATGTTGTTTTAATTGATAGGAACGGTAATCCTTCAATCATTAACGGATACAAGCTTGTATTTGCTTCTCCTTACAAGAAAGTTTGGAAATCTGTTATTAAAACAAAACAAGAAAGAAAAGAAATGCCGTTCAATAAATGGATTCAATCATTATTTGATAAAGATATCAAGAAAATTGATTGGGATGCTGGTCAATACAAATTAACAAAGGGAAAAGAAATGCAAGAGCTAGAAAATTATTACGGTCCTATGGGTCTGGGAAAAGCAAGAGTCAGCAAACGTATTACACCAAGTTCTTATTGGTCATCAATCTTTTCTAAAGTCTGGAAAGTGTATTGGAATGACGAACAATTCTTTGTATTATCTCCTTTGAAGAAACTCATCAATTACCTTGCTGTATCAAATATGTTATTTGCTTATCTCTTTGATGCTCCTTTCAAAGAACTAATTCAAGACAATAAGTTCAATGGAAAGATATTAACATATGAACAATGGACATATTGGAAACAACAGAACAATAAAGAATATGTTTCAGTATTAGGAAAGAATGTTCAATCATATGTTGAGAAGATTATTGATAAAGCTATTGATATCACATCAGGAGAATTAAAGGCTGAACCAAGTCAATGGGGTAAACAATTTACTGAATTAATGCATTACATTGATTATGTTGTCTTTGGTGTTGGTTTCAATGTTGATGTAAGTAAGCAAGAAGGATATAACAGGTTGAAACGAAATGCAGAAGGAATTAAAGAAGCAACGCCAGAAGATATTAAGAACGTTAAAGATAATTTCATTAAACGAATCTCTGCAGCAATAGAAAGAGATATATATCCAAATTGTGGATACACAGCATTCAAAGCACAACTCAAAGAAAGCAAATTGCAGAACAAAAATAAATATGATAATTTTGCTGTTAATCTTAAACCATTACATCAAAGAATGAATAATGAATAATTAATTTAAATCAAAACCTCCATTATTGTTATTATTATTATTATTATTTTTGTCATTTGGGTCTGAAACGATTCTAAAACTATAACGTTTTGTTGATTGTGGTTGTTGCTTCTGGTCTTGCTGATTATCAAGTGAAGTTGACAAGTCTTCAAAAGTATCATTATTTATGTTTTGTTGTCGTTCAGAATAATTTGATGTCTTATTAGGATTTGGTGTTTCAAAATAAAAGCCTTGTGATTGATTTTGATTTCTTACATGCCAATCGTCTTCAATTTCCATAGGTTCATAGCTTGTTGGATAATTTGGTTTTGTACTTATGGCTGATGCTGAAAAATGAACTTTGTTATCATTTTCTTTTGATTTATGCTTTCTTGGTGGATTGGGAGTTAATGATTTAATATTTTCTGTTGTTTCATTTGCTGTTGTTTCGTTATCGGGTTTTATATTTGGTTTGAATATAGGATATTCAGTGAATATAGTATCATTTCGAAAACCTAAATGTGCAGGTTTCTTCGGTTTATAATTCGTATTTTGATTTAAATCGTTCATTGTTTGTATTCTAATATCATTGGTGTCAGAACCTGGTTCTGTGTTATCATAGAAATCAATTATCGGTATTAAGTTTGGATTATCATAAACGGTGAATGATATATATGTTTTATTTGCATTAGGATTATAACCTGTATCAGCTGCAGTAATTATATTATTAAATGCATTCATGAATACCTCATAAGTAAAAGCGAAATTTACTCTATTAAAATAAGCTTCACCATCATATTCTACATAATAATTTGTTATATCTTTAGGTGTGTTATCATTTAATAATACAAATACAGGTTCTTGAAATCCTGGTAGTATCTTTCGTATAAATATGTATGACGGACTATAAATTCCATCACCAATTAAATATAACATCCATGCAGGTCTAGTCGTTAATGTTGTACCTTTATAAATACTTTGAACTTGCCTCGGAAATGTAAAAGTTGATGGAAAAATATAAATTGACCTTGATTCAGTAGTCGTAATCATAGCAAATGCAATCGGTGCTACACCATTAATTTTATAATTACTCATATCAGCCAATTGATTCGGATTTAAATAAAATACATGAGAATCCATTTTGAATAGTCATTAATAAATCAAAAGACAACTGAATATAAATGATTCAGGTTCAATAACGTTTCCTTTCATATCTGTGAACCATAAATGATATTCTTTTTTTGTGTTGTTCAGACACTCATATTTTCTGTATTTGGTTTGTCGTCTGTTAGCAAGCATAATGAAATGGTCACAGAAAGGCATGAATTCAACTATATCTGAATGAACCATCAAATCACCGACAATATGTTGATTGACAACAGCCCCACAATACTGAACAACAATGTACTTCTTGTTGCGACTATAAACGAAATCATCAGGAAGATTAAAATCTTTTGATTGTGTGTGATAGTATCGTTTTGTGATTGGTTGTTTAGCTTTCATTTTGCGTTTTATAAGTCAAAAAGAATACTTTATAATCATCATTCAAAGCATCTATTGATGAACAAACATATTTTGTGTACATGATTGGAACTGTTATTATTGTTTTGTTCTTCAGTGTTTTGTTAGTTTGACGCAAAGGATTTAATAGTTTACATTTAACGTTTCCTGATTCATAACAAATGAATTCAGCAAGTTCATTGAATACTCTTCTTCGCTTTTCATGTTTCTTTTCTGTTTTTCCGTAATCGGTGTGAATGAGTATTATATTTTTGGGTTTATATGACAGAAGACCTTTAAATCGTTGTTTTTGTTGAATCTCTTTCAATTGCATTGATTTGGCTCTAATGTATTGCCATTCAAGGTCGCGGTCATCTTGCATCTGTTGAGGTGTTAGATAAATGTATTTTGATTGTCGTTTGTCAAGGTATTCATCAGTTTCTTCGTCAAATGATGTGTATAAAGGATTCAATAAACGAAGAGATGCATGAGGCGTGTTATTGTACCATTCAACCGTTTGTTGTATCAATACATTGTTTGTCATTCGTTGTTGTGATTGACCGAAAGCATTTCGTAATGTTCTGATTACTGCATCGACACATTTATGTGCATTCGTGAAAGGTGAATCATCAATGATTAACTTTATTTTGTTTGGTGCTTTGAATTTAATTGTGTGTTTGTCTAATTGATATCTTTGCTCTTCACCGTTGCAATAACTTTTGAATGCATTTGATATAAAAGCCTTTTCACCATCACATTTAATTGTTTCAATTCTGATATTTCTTTTATTGACTAGTTTATCAATTACTTTGATTACATAATACTCAGACTTGTAATCAATTGGTTCAACAATTAGGTATTTGGTGTTTACATTGATTATTACTAAATAAGCTTTATTTAATGCAAACATTATATCAATTTCGTACGCATACGGTTCAAATGAGAAGTCAGGTTTTGATAGTTTCTTTACTGTCTTCAATTGGTAATCCTTAATATAGGGCTCGGTTTTAATGCCCGTGTCTTTGATGTACTTGTATTTAGATTTGAAAGGATAGTTGATTGATTCATTCATTTGAATCGCAAAAATAAAGCATTAATTTATGAAGGAACTCTGTTCCCTTTTGCAAAGCAAAATGATTATTTAATGAAATCATTATTTTTATTCATTTGCTTGACTTCCTTGTGGAGATTCGTCATCAACGTAAACCAATCCGTCAAGAGATAGTTTAAAGTAAGAGTCCCTAGTTATCCATAATTGAGTCGGAGGAGGTTTGACAATGGTTCCATCTGGTTCAACAACATTGAAATATGTGTCATCATCTCCTGTATATATTGGTTGCCCATTGACTTGTATCTGAACGTTTCCGAAACCTCCATCAAGTCCGTCATAACAATATCCTGCACTTGCTCGTTCTGTTTGAATGTTGAATACAAATGATGTTGCATCACTGATTGTGTTGTTGTATCTCTTACCGTTAGCGTCATTCTTTGGCATTGTCATCGAATCCTCAAATTCCTTTGTGCATGAAAGAGTGATTGCATCTAAATCACCAGCCGTTAATTGATTTTCAAAGAATCGTGCACCAATGGTTGAAACGTTTTCGTCTGGGAAGTTCTTTCCACCAATATTCAAGAAACAGTTTTGATAAACTGGATTTTCAAAGACAGTTAAATCATTATGATGCTTTGGAAACATGATTGATAAATTAGTTGCATTGATTAATGGGATATTCAATGTTGACTTGATTCCGTTTGCTGCTGGAGCGATTGGAAAAGCATGATAATCAACTTTTTGTGAAGGAATGATTAAACCTTGTCTTAAAATGTCTTCAATTCCTTGTCTTGTAGCTTCACAAACACCAAAGCCTTGCATATTAGATTTACAAGCTGTGATGGTCATTCGATTAACTGTTAATGTTGCTGTTTGTTTTGAATAATGAGCGCTCATCAACTTGTTGGCTTCAGTTTTAGATACAAAGTTAACGTAAACATGACCTGCATGTGATGGTTGAGGTAATTTACCATGTTCTTTGGTATAATGGGCTTGACAAATTGCTTTATTATCATCAGTCTTTTCAATTCCAAGTTCAGTAAATTCATCATCAGTAAAGCTAAATATTAATGAACAATTTTCAATCAGTTCATCGAAATCACCTCCAGATGCAGATACGTATTGTTCTCTAACTTCATACTTCAATTGATATTTCGTTGGTGTTGGTTCAGGTGATGGTGGGTCTGGATTGTCTCCAGGTCCTGGAATCACTGCTTGATTACCAATTTGTGTGAATTGATGTTTGAGGTGTCCTCGTGCTTTGATTTCCTTTAGTCTGTTTAATTCTTCCATCGATATTGAATCATTATCTTCAAGAAATACTTTTGCTTCAGCAACTGTGTAAGGGTCTAATACTGCCCAAACAAGACCAGCGGGACTAACTTGAAAACGAATTGATAAATCACCAATGATTCCGTTAGGGAATAAATCGAATGCTTGTAATGCGAGCAAATCATCAAAAGGAACATTCAAATCAAATTCGACTTCACTTCTTCCTGTGTTCTTAAATGAATTCAAGTTGACATAAGCTCCTGCATGTGTTTGTGAATAGTTGCTAATGTTTTCCCACAATGAATGAACGAATCTGCGACGTTTCTTCTCGGCTTCTGGTTTAACTGAAGAATATAAGAAGCCCTCACGAATGCATTCATTCTGTTGGTATCCGACATTGACATTATTATGAAGAATCTCTAACCTGTCAAACAACTGGTTTGATGATTTGAAACCGACAAACAGTTTGTACAAGTTGTTGGGGTCATTGATTTCATTTAATTTACTCATATCTGTATTCAATGACAAATCTAATTTAACGTGAAATGTTAAGAAACCTTTATCAATATCACTTATGAAGTGGTCAGGATGTGTTAAACTGATTTGCGAATATTGTCCTTGATGAAATGGAGCTGGTTGGTCATGACAGTCAACAGTTCTAAATGAAAATGAACGCGTACCGTCATTGACATTAATCATGTTTCTCATCTCTTCAAATGCATGAAGAACGTTTCCTGTTTCAGTGCGAAGATTATGGGCTCTCTCGTTTCTGTATAACATTTATGATTGAATAAAAAGGAAATAAAACACTTTTATCATTAATTAAATTATGGGTGTCGGTATATTCAACAAAATCAAGAACGCATTTAAATCAATTGGCGGCAAAGTAAAATCATTCGCTCAGAAAGCAGTTAAAGCATTACCAAAAGTTGTTGATGTTGGAAAGCAAATCGTTGACAGAGTTAAACCGATTACACAATTCATTCCTGGTGTCGGTCAGGTTGTTGACGCAATTGATACAGGTTTAAATGTTGCTGACAGAGTTGGGAGATTTGGAAAATCAATATTGAATGAAGTTAAATGAAAAACAATGAATTATAATGATTTAATATAATTATAAATGAATGAAAACATTAATGAACTTAAAGTTATAAATGATAATGTAAATGAATCAAAAGTATTTAAATCAATTGAAGAGTTCAATTTGTTCTATCAAAAGAATATCGAGCAAATGAAATCACAAACGACTAACTATTTGAACAAGATTTATAAAATCATCACTAATGACGGCAACGAATACAAAATCACTAAGCGAAATTGTACAGACGGTAAAAGACTTAACGGCGACATTTATTTGAAGAAAGTTGGGAACACAATCACTAAAACACTTGAAAATGACAACATCAAAGCTGATATATCATTAATGAAAGAATCGATTAACGAACTCAATGAATTAATAAATCAATTGAACAACAAAAATAAAATACTTGAAGAACATATTAATAAGCTTTCAAACGTTGTCGACCAACAATCAAAAGTTATTAATGAATATGTATTAAATGTTGTTGCTCCTGACAACCACAGAATGATTAAGTGAATCATGATGATTTAATGATTTAGTCGTTTTTGGAGGTGGTTCATGAAATATATTTCCTTTTTCATTATAACATTTCACTGTTGGTGCTGAATTTATTTTTGTTCTATTCTTTTGCATCGTTAATTGTAATCTATCAAAATGGTTTTTATGCTTATCGTCATGAACGGTTCTTAATTGATTAATAGCAGACATTTAATTATTATTAAATGAGTGAACTAACAGAATACAAGAAAGAAATACCAGAACTAAAACGAATCAAACGAGGATTGAAAGAAAAGTGTTATGATTACAAACAATGTCTCAACAATATCAAATCAGGAATGTTGGGCTCTGACGGTCTTGCCGTTCGTGAGTCTCTTATCGAAGACATCAACAGCCTCAAAAATAAAGTTCATCAGCTTGAGAATGAATTAAATGAACTGTCTAATAAATGAACATCAATTGATGGTAATCATTAAATGAGTTCATATTATTTTTGTTCATTAGTCGTGTTGACGGCGGGCTTTAGCCTGACGGAAACCGACTGATATATACTACTAAAACAAGTTCAAAGATGTAAATTCTAAAATGAAGATTCAAAGTGGCGACCGTCAATCTCAATTTTATCTCACCCCACCAAATCAACACCCTTACTCTCTTTGGTTGTAGGCGCTTGTAATATAACATTTAATCAAAAATAAAGCTTTTATGCGAAAAGCTCTAAGTGGCGATGATGCCACTTACGCATATAGTGTGCGCCTCAGCTCATCGGTCAGCTCAGGTGGTTCATCTTCAGCTGTAAGCGATACTAGTAATAGCAGTTCAACTACATTGGTCACCAATATCAATCCCAATAGTATATTCATGATGATTTCACTTGCATTGGACATTTATGCAAATTTAAATACAAATTTTGAGTGATATCGAGTGCCTTATGAGCTCGGTCCATACATGGTTATATCCATATTTCAACTCATTGGATACCCCGTTTTTGGACACCAATATCTTATCGATTTTCATGTACTTCGAGTTTGAAACACAACCAGTACACCCACTGTCCTCATTGATGACCAGCTCAACCTTATCAGCCTTAGTGAGTATCTTAATGAGCTCCATCAGCGTATTGCTATGACACACTAGATAGTTGTTCATCCTCAGTGGATTGGTCTCATAGATATTCAGCAATATCTCGAGGAATTTATTTTTGGTACCCAAGTCGTCAGTGTCGAGGTCTAATGAACGATCGGTCGGTGGACTGTTTATTGGAGCAACTGATGGATATGGACCAGTTGTCGAGGCTGTAGTAAAATTTGCATCCTGTGTGCCATTTTGCGTGTATACCCCTTCGGGGTTTAGACCTTTAGTATATCCCATTTGGGGTTGCATCAGTGGGACTTGAGGGTATGATACCGGTTGAACTGGTGGAGGTCTATTCGCGGCGATCTTAATATTCACATTCTGCTCTTGCTTAACACTCGCATCATTCTCACTTGATAGAATTCTAGCCTTATGGAGAGACATTTCCAAAGTGCAAAAATATTTTTACCACTAATGCCATATTTCTTATGCCATTTCTGGATCAACTTGTGAGCCAGCTGGTGATTCATCATCGATATATTCAAGGCCATCGAGTGAGAGCTTGAAGTAGGTGTCTCTGCATAAACAGAGTTGTACAGGTGGTGGTCTAACAACAGCGCCACTTGGTTCGATAATCTTGTAATATGTATCATTATCACCAGTGAATATTGGTTGACCATTGACTTGAATTTGGATATTGCCTTTGCCACCATCTAAGCCATCATAACAGTATCCAGCAGATGCACGTTCAGTTTGGACATTGAATACAAATGATGTGGCATCACTCAATGTATTGCGATATCGGACACCATTTTCATCGTTCTTGGGCATGGTGAAGCTATCTTCAAATTCCTTTGAACATTGGAGTGTGATACCATCGAGGTCTCCAGCAGTTAATTGGCTTTCGAAGAATCTGGCGCCAATGGTACTGACATTCTCATCTGGGAAGTTCTTACCACCGATATTCAAGAAGCAGTTTTGGTAAACCGGATTCTCAAATACAGTCAAATCATTGTGGTGCTTGGGGAACAACAATGACATGCTTGTGACATTGATTAATGGGATATTCAATGTAGACTTGATTCCGTTAGCGGCTGCTGCAATTGGGAATGCATGGTAATCGACCTTTTGAGATGGGATTACTAGGCCTTCACGTAATATGGATTCAATGCTTGCACGAGTGGCTTCACAAACACCATAGCCTTGCATGTTGGACTTACAGAGAGTGATAGTCATTCGGTTAACAGTGAGTGTTGCTGGTTGTGATGAGTAATGGGCACTCATCAATTTATTAGCTTCGGTTTTAGATACGAAATTGACGTAGACATTGCCAGCTGGATGCTTTGATGAAGGTATGCTACCATGTTCTTTAAGATAATGCTTATTGCAAATTACCTTATTATCATCAGTCTTTTCAATTCCGAGCTCTGCAAACTCTTCATCAGTATAACTGAACATAAATGTGGATGTTTCAAGAACGTCAGTAACAGGAATATTTGTTGAAGCAGGTGTGTAGTGGTCTAACAATTCATACTTCAATTGATATTTAGTTGGTGTTGGTTTGGGAGATGGTGGGTTTGGATTATCACCAGGTCCTGGGATGATAGCCTCATTACCGATTTGAGTGAATTGGTGTTTGAGATGTCCATGTGCTTTGATTTGTTTGAGTTTGTCGAGTTCCTCTGGGGATATGGTATCATTGTCTTCCAAGAAGGCCTTAGCTTCAGCAACCGTGTATGGGTCAATGGCAGCCCAAACAAGACCAGCTGGACTGACTTGGAATCTAATGGATAAATCACCAATGATTCCGTTAGGGAATAAGTCGAATGCCTGTAATGCAAGCAAGTCATCAAATGGTACATTCAAGTCGAATTCAGTTGTGGTCTTACCACCATCCTTGAAGCTATTGAGATTAACGTATGAACCAGCATGAGTTTGACTGTAATTGCTGATGTTCTCCCATAAGCTGTGAACGAATCTGCGACGCATCTTCTCAGTCTCTGGTTTCAAAACCGAGTATAGGAAGCCCTCGCGAATGCATTCATTTTGCTGATATCCGACATTGACATTGTTATGGAGAATCTCGAGCCTGTCAAACAATTGGTTCGAGGACTTAAATCCGACAAACAGTTTATAGAAGTTATTTGGATCATTGATCTCTTGCAATTTGGCCAAATCGGTGTTCAATTGCAAATCGAGTTTGATGTGGAATGTGAGGAAGCCTTTGTCGATATCGCTAATGAAGTGGTCGGGGTGAGTTAATGAAATCTGTGAGTACTGGCCTTGGTGAAATGGGGCTGGCTGGTCATGGCAATCGACAGTTCTAAATGAGAAGCTTCTGGTACCATCATTCACATTGATGATATTTCGCATCTTCTGGAATGTGTCATTGACATTCCCTACCTCGTATTTCAAATTGTGAGCTCTTTCGTTCCTGTATCTCATTTTGTATCTTGGAAAAAAGCTTGAAATCACATTTTTGTATATACCAAATGGGTATTGGCATCTTCAAGAAGATTAAGAACGCTTTCAAGAACGTCGGCAGTAAGCTCAAGAATGCAGCTCAAACTGTCATCCGCAACATCCCAAGGGCAGTTGATATTGGTAAGGGGATCATCAATAGGATCAAGCCAATCGCCGACTTCATACCAGGTGTTGGACCAGTTGTAGACACCATCAGCACTGGACTCAATTACGTAAGCAAAGCTAATGATATAGGCAAATCCATACTGGACAAGGTTTGATCATCATAGAATATCCACATACATATGAATATATTTTTGTCCGTTTTGAAATGAATACGGATATTAGGGTTATAAATGATAACAAGATGGAGCAACGCACATTCAACTCAGTAGAGGAGTTCGACCTGTTCTACCAGAAGTACAAGGACATGTTCAATGAGAAGACCACCAATTACCTCAATAAAACCTACAAAATAATCACACCCGAATGCGAGTACAGGATTACCAAACGCACTGGCAAGGATGGCTCCAGTAATGTGTTTCTCAAGAAGATCACCAAGCCATCCGATAGTGACAACCTGGTGGAGATCCAATTGGCAAGCATTCGAGCTGACATCAATGCATTGCAGTCAACAGTTGATGAATACACCAAACGGATTACCACTCTGGAGAACACCATTAGCGTGATCACCACAAAAATAAATCAGCTCACCAGTACTGTGAATGAGTGTACCGATGCAGTGAACAGTCTCCTGAGGCATTAGATCTTGGAATTATTTGGGATTACCTGGTGATTGAGTGAGTGGTGTAGAGTTGATGATGTTGACTTAATGATTGGGTCATGCACAACACTCCCCTTATCCTCATATTTTGGGACTGTGGGTTTGGTACAACTCATAGTTCGCCTATTTCGCATGTGACGTTCCAGGTGATTGAAATACGTGAGTCCATTTGAATCTCTTAATACACGGCGTTCCTCATATGACATTTAATCTTGAAAAAACACTTTTTTTCATATCTAAATGACTGAATTGGGAGAATACAAGAAGGAGATTCCAGAGCTTAAGCGCATCAAACACGATCTCAAGGAGAAGTGCTATATGTATAAGGGCCACCTCAATAACATCAAAGGGGGTATGCTGGGTAGCAATGGACTAGCCGTTCGTGAATCACTGATTGAGGATATCAATAGTCTGAAGGAGAAGGTCGCCAAACTCGAGAATGAGCTCGCTGAATTATCAAGCGATAACCACTAAATATCGGGTCGACGGGAAATCACGCAGACCCAGATTTCATGGAGATAACCACTAAATATGGGGTGTGGTAGAATTCTACCAGACCGATTGAGACCACTATTTTTGCACATTAAATGACCGACAACAGGAAATCGTTCAAGATATTCGACAATGAGTACAATTCGCTGCTCAAGTACCCATTCAAATCCAAGATATCGAAATTGGACCCATCACAGTTCATCATCAACCCAGAAACTCATCATGAGCCATTCGTGAAGGACTTCAAATTGAAATCATGCAGTCCCTATTCAAAACCGGATTTCTCATTGGAACCCGGATGCTGGGAAGTCGATTTGATGTTTGCGAATTACACCACAAGGGCTGATGGAACCGAGTCCGTGGTAGTCCATGAAACCATTTACCTCATCATGGTGAATGTCAACACACGGTATCTAATTGTGGAACCACTTAAGAACAGACTAGCTGATACCATCAAGACTGCATACACCAAAATCATTCTTGAGAAATATGATGACTTCAAATTCAATACCATCAAATGCGATGGTGAGAATAACCTACTCAAAGTGCTTGATATACTTGGCCGCTACAATCCATCCAGAAATAAATATAGAGGTACCAAAAATGTGTTGATTGACCGCAATGCAGTGATTGTCGATAAATCCAAACACAACAACGCTCACAAAATCGTTGATGCAACCATCAGGACACTCCGTAATGCATTCGGTTTAGATAATCGTCGGATTGGAGACCCATACCTGATGCAACAGATGGTACACTTCTATAACAACACACCACATCGGTCTCTACGAATGCCCAATCCCAATTATCCAGGTGATGGAACCCAATATGACCCGTATCTAGCAAGGGTACCAAAGTGGATATACTACACACCCAATCAAATGCAGCACAACCCAGATTTGGAATGGAGATACATCAGGGATTGCCAAAGGCGGCTACGTCGAGTCAAAAATAATATGCAAATGGGTGGACTACTGAGCTATCGCAAGGGCAATATCATATTGGTCCATTACGATACATCCAAAACTGAGAAGAAGCATGAGAAGCATAGGCGCATATTCAATGAGATTGCCGAATTCATTAGATACCATAATGGGAACGTCGAATGCAAATTGCTGAAGCCATATCGTAGATTCCAGTTGAATGATGATAATCAAGCAGGAACTGCGTTCTATGTACCGTATACCAAAACCAAAACTGGTCGAACGCCTAAGACTGATGATGAGCGAGCTACCGTAACTGTCCCCATTATGTATACCCGATTCGTGGCACCCAATTATGCATCACTAGGTGAAGACTATAAGCAGTACTTTGCTATCTAATAAATGCCAAAGCGCTATTTCCATACACAGACCACCGAGTTTAAGCTACCTGAGGACTTCATATATAGTCGCAATAAGAAGTACATCGTAGTGCAGTATGTGGGAGCTATCCTGAATAAGACCATCATCAGTGATTTGATGGTACACTCGGATATTGTTGAATTCGACCCATACTGTGACCACTTCATAATGCTAGCCAACAGACGGCAAACCAAGTATCGCAAATATGAGATGCTCAATAGGACCAAGCGAGATTTCAAAATATGGTTCACAGACCTGTATGGTAATGAGATAAAACCCGATGCATTCGTGCTATCCTGCTTGCTAATCTATTGACCACAGTATGGCCCATATAGGAGTTTATTTTTGGGTAAATGAGTAGACATTATGATCATGCGACTAATACTCTCACGATAGAACCCGGACAATATGATAATTTACATAAAAACAATGCTATAGATCAAATAACTATTAGTCCAAATGGTCACACCATTTATATAATACCTCACGTGATAATACCACCACCATTTGTACGTAACTTCTTTGCTCGAAAAGAGCCTGATGAGGATGGCATTGGAATTAAGTCTATAAAATATTACTTCTGTTTGTCAAATTCGTATGATGCGGATTATATCTGGACTTGGGAAAACTCATTCGATAAAGATGTTGTTTATCTAGAGAAGTTCCCAGGGGAACGTCCAAAACGACTAACTGATAATATGAATATATGTTTGCCAGTTAAATTCTTCGAGGTAAACATTGTTAATAAAGTTCAGCTAACAGTTGGGCGGAGATGCGAAGAAGGATTTTATATCCCATTATTGGCTGAAGAGAGTGACCAAATACCCACTGTGAATATTGTTCAAAACACTCGTGTATATCACAGCCCTAATAAGTCCAGACAAAGTGAGAAGAATATTGAGTTTGCATTTGCCAAAAAACCCACAAATGCACCTCGTCCAAAACCCCTTCCACCACCACCAGGTGTAACGCCAATTACAACTGAACAACGTATTAATGATATACGCAAACAGCCCAAGGTTGATGGCAATGGTGTATATCGTTCGACGGATATTCGGCCTGCAACCGCACCAATTACTCTAGCTAAGAAAAATGGTGATAAGCAGGAATATCGCGTAAAATATGAAACACAGTATGACCTGGTTAGAAATATTCGAAATAGATTACAGCAAAGCAAGCTCGATTTCGAGGCCATAAGTAATCCAAGCATACAATCATCAGCTAGGGTTCTAACACCAAACAAGAGTCAAAACCGAATTGCTAGCAAACCGCGTGATAGAATACGTGATACTCCAACACCATCCAAATCCAATTCGGTATCATTTGGACCATCATTCAAAAACATCGGATTCCAGCCCAAGCGGGAACTGCGTTCTAACTCCCAAAGTCTGCATATTGAGGACCTTGATAATAGTGAATCAACTGAAATATATCAGTTCATGGCACCTGAATCACCAATACAACCTATCCAACCACCTCCACATATATCATCTACTAGTAGTTTGTCATCAGCTAAGTCCAAAAATAGTAGTTCTAAAACCAGGTCTACGGCAAAGCCATCTACGGCAAAGCCATCTACGGCAAAGCCATCCGCACAACCGGTAATTAAATTCAAAGGGTTTGGGTTCCAAGGTTTTAACAAAGATAATGATATGGGTGATATTCCCGATTAAATTTATTCTTCTGCTTCTTCTAATTGCTCAAAGTCATCTATGAAGTATTGTTTTACAGCATTTTTACGAGCCACTTCAGTTGATTGAGCTTTAGACTCCTTGTAATCAGCATATCCCCTATTCTTATAAAGATCAGTATCCAGGAATTGGATGAGATTATTTTTGTACTGATCTCGATTATGCTTCAAACGCTTCTTGTCTCCATAAACAGCAGTATTATATAACTTTTGCAACAACCCTTGATTTGACGCTTTAGAAGGGTCTACCTTCATACCATTTATGAATACAACATAAACGAGTCTGTTCATGATGTATTTGAAACATTCACTCCATCTTTCCTCTGGAATCGCTGCTTCATTAGTAGTGAAATTAATATGCTTACGAATGGCTTCCTGAGTATCTTCTTGAAGTTTTCCACCAACAGATATATTATATTCCTTGGAATTGACCTTCTTATAAAGGAGCCAATCTGAATAAGCTATCTTCCGACCCCTACTAGCTTCAATGGAACGTAGAGCTGGTTGATCATATAGTACAGCAAACATTGCATTAGTACTAGTGAGATAATCTGTTAATTTCCTGAGTGGACCAACAGGCTTATAGTACTGATTCCAAAAGAAATGCCATAAATGGGAGAACACAGATGCCCAATATGAATTTGGTGTTAATCGTTTACTTATTCTGGGTTTAGGTAATCCAAGCTTTGAATAAGTATCAATCATATTACTCATACTCTCATTCGCCTCCAGATTATACTCACCAGTTTCCCAATTAACTTTATCAAGTGATTTCTGGAACATATCAGCCAACCACGCATTAAATGGGTTCTGTTTACGAGCTTGCTTTGTCGAGTATGTTGCAGCCCAAGCCTTCTTATATGGTGATGCTTGAACGAGTTGATATCCATTTATAATGACTGGACTACCACGTTTATCAACAAGGACAATATCATCAACCTGGTCTCCATTAAGATCAGTAATGGAATTGCCTAATGGGTCTTGGGAATTGGTTGGTAATAATCTATATAAAGGTATTCCATCAGCATCGAGATGATTCTTGCAGTATTCATGTGCAGTATCTCTTTGAGCTGCATCTGGAATATATTTAATTCGATAGTTCCCATTAATGATTAAGTCGAGGAAGTCGCGTTTGTATTTAGATGTGTCATGAACCTTTGATAAATTGTGTATTTTAAACTTACCCATCGCATCAGATACTTGTTCATAACCTTTACCTTTTCGGATTCCCGTGGTTCCACGTCTTTTGGCTTGGTATTCGGATAATAATTGTGTATTGTCAAATGGGGTTTCTTGAGTTAGATCTTCTATGAATGATGCTGTATTCTCATCATGTCCCCAATTACCAATATCATCATCTTCTGGTGGCGCGATTTCCCTAAAATTGTTAAGTGTATCAGATCCTATAAAGGATGGTTCTTCTGCCATAGTTTCTTTAGGTGAAGAAAAAATGTTATTATTTGTATACTCGATTTCAGGGGATATATTTGTCATCGATAGGGACTTCGCTAGGGACTTCGCTTGAGATATCAATTGGGATGTCGCTTTGAATTCCGCTTCCTCCTCTTCCTCCTCGATATGTGGTTCCTCGATAGGGACTTCGCTAGGGACTTCGCTAGGGACTTCGCTTGGATCTCCAGGAGCTACTACCTTGGGTACCGATCCAGGGATATCCGCTAATGGAATCTCCGAGGGTTCCTCAGGGGGTACTACGATAGGGACTTCGCTAGGGACTTCGCTTGGATCTCCTTTAGGCTTCGCTTGGGGTATCGCTTGGAGTTTCAAATATTGGTTCGGATATTGGAAGTAATTCTTGGCATACATCGTAAGCCTTTTCTTCAACTCGTCAACCTGATCGTTACTACGAAAGTCTGTTTTAACCCAATTTTGCCTCATCTCATCGATCGCTTTTACTATCTCTTCGTCGTACAAGTCTGAATTATTGATGACTTGTATAATATTATTGATGAACGATTTTGATATATCGCATACAACCGATAAAAACTTAAGGAGCTTACGGTATCTGGGGTACTTGACTTCGCTATAATCATCATCATCATCATCATCACTTGAGTCTTCGCTTGGATCTCCTGAGGGTTCCGATCCTGGAATATCCCCTAATGGCTTCTTTGGGGATTTCAGTAGGGATTTCCGTAGGGACTTCGCTTGGGGTTTCGGTTTGGGTTTCACGCTAGGGACTTCGCTTGGATCTCCTTGGGGTTCCTGGATTGGATCTCCTGGGGGATTCAAATATAGATCTAGTTCTTTGAGGAAAGTAGTGACATCAGTCATAATATGTTGCTTCCAATATTGGTCCCGACCAGGGTTAATATCATGACCTTTACTGGTGATAATCTCCCATTTGTGTTTCAGCCCCTTGATCACATTTAGTATCTTATCATTGTACGAATTTGGATTATTGATGACATGTATTAATTTATTGATGACTTCATCTGACACTCCGCATTCACTAGATAAATACTCAAGAAGCTTACGGTGTTGGACGTCAATACTATCCCCCACTTCGATGGGTTCCGCTTTGGACTTCGGTTGGGGTTTCGGTTGGGGTACCGATCCTGGGATATCCCCTAATGGCTTCGCGATTGGATCTCCTTGGGGTTCCTGTTTGGATGGTGCTTTGGGTTCCGCTTTGGACTTCGGTTTGGGCTTCGATTGAGGCTTCGCTTGAGGTGGTACTTCGGGTTTCGGTTGGGGTTTCAAATATTTATTCGGATTTCTGAAATACATTGAAGCGGTCTGCTTAATGAGGTTCTTCAAACTTGCAACAGACCTAGTATCAGTTAAGTGGGTTCGTGCATAAGCTTTCCTCATATTATCGATTGCATTTACTATCGCATCGACGTACAATTCTGGATTATTGATGACATGCGTCATATTAGTGATCCAATCATCTGACACTCCGCATTCACTAGATAAATACTCAAGAAGCTTACGGTGCTGGACGTCAATACTATCACCCTCTTTGATGGGTTCCGCTTTGGGTTCCGGTCCTGGGATATCCGCCAATGGCTTTGCTTTGGACTTCGACTGGGACTTCGATTGGGGTTTCGGTTGGGGTTCCGGTCCTGGGATATCCCCTAATGGCTTTGCTTTGGACTTCGACTGGGACTTCGCTTTGGACTTCGCTTTGGACTTCGCTTGGGGTTCCACGATAGGGACTTCGCTTGGATCTCCTTGGTGTTCCAAATATTTACGCAGGTCTCTGAAGAAAGTATCGACAAAAGGTTTAAGACTTGCTTTAATTTTTTCACGATCACGTTTCTTATCGTCGTATGTATTCCAAATATCTATCATGCTACGCACTTCATTTACTAACTCCTCATTATACGCATCTGGATTAGTGATGACATGTTTCATATTAGTGATGTCTTCATCTGGTATACTGAAATATACACGTATAAATGTATAAAACTTAATGAATTCGCGGTTCGGGCCAGATTCGGGTTCAGGAATATTCCATAATGATTTCGATAGGGACTTCGCTTTGGACTTCGCTTGGGGTTCCGATCCTGGGATATCCCCTAATGGCTTTGCTTGGTGTTCCGGTTGGGATTTCGATAGGGACTTCGCTTTGGACTTCGCTTGGGGTTCCGATCCTGGGATATCCCCTAATGGCTTTGCTTGGTGTTCCGGTTGGGATTTCGATAGGGACTTCGCTTTGGACTTCGCTTGGGGTTCCGATCCTGGGATATCCCCTAATGGCTTTGCTTGGTGTTCCTGTTGGGGTTTCAAATGTTTATGCAGACTATAACTCGCGAAGAAACCGGGAAAACTACCCAGATTCAGATCATCGAGTAAACTGGTCATATGAGGTACTATTGTACGCATCGGTTCGTGATCATAGAACACTTTTCTCAAGTTTCGGAGGAAATTTAGTATCTCATCATTATACATATCTGGATTATTGATGACATGTACCATATTAGTGATTTCTTCATCTGATCTATCGTAGTCATGTAAAGCCATAAGAAGCTCACGATATGTGGGGTCCTTGGCTTTACCAACGATATTTATAATCTCTTGGGGTCGCAGATAAAAATCCGAATCTGTGAAGAACGTGTAGGCAAGAGTGTCAAGCCGACTCTTCAACTTGTCAACCTGATTATTATTAGTAAAGTCAGTAATAGACTCCCAAGTACTTTTCAGGTTATTGAGTATATGTAATCCTTCTGGTTTGTAAGCATATGAATTTTCGATACCCCATTTCAACTTTTGGATAGCTTCATCTGGTGTATCACGGCATTCACTAGATAAATACTCAAGGATCTTACGGTATGTCGGGTGTTGGGCTCTAGAAACAATCGCTTGGGCCCATAAATATGACTCTGTATTTTTGAAGTAAGTCGTGACATAATTCATAAGACTTTGCTTCAAACGTTCAACCTGATTAGGATCATTAAAGTCAGTAGACTCCCAAGCGCGTTTCATCTCATCGATCGCATTTACTATCTCTGGTACATAGTCTTCTGTATAAGTGAGGACTTGTATAATATTTTTCACGACTTCAATCGATATACCACATTCACTATATAAAAACTTAATGACCTCACGGGTTGCGCGATCCTGGATCTTATAATAATTGAGAGTTCTAATCGGCTGAGGTACCAGATATGGTTCAATATCTTTGAATATGGGGATATACTGCTTAATCTTTTCCTTCACAATTTTTTCGTGAGCATCATCTGATTTATAATAGTAGTATTTATCCCAAGCTTCAAACATCTCCTTGATTACCTGTTTTATCTCATCACCGTACATGTCTGGCGTCTCGATGACATCTTTCATAGCCTGGAAGACAAATGTTATATCAGGGGTGTTGATAAATGATATATCAGAGAGACCAAACTCTGATGCGCTGAATTCAGTAGATAAAAACTTATAAAACCCCTCGGCTGAGAGATCCGGGGTTTTATACTGTGGGTCAATCAAATATTGGTTCAGATCTCTTAACTTGGATGCAGTACCATTAACAACACTATTTAAAGGTGGTTTACCATTTCTAGATGAATCGTACATGACTTTCAGTTCATCGAGTATTTCTTTTGCCTCTTCATTGAAGAATCTTGGATGATCGATGACATACAATATATTATAGATGAGCCCATTTGGTACTTCACGTAAATTTAAATAAATAAGAAGCTCACGGGTTGTGCGATCCTGGACTTCCTTACTAATACGGCTAAGCATACCTTTATTTTATATTAAATGTTCAGTATAGAACAGAGTGGATTTTCTATAAAAGCGTCCACTATTGACGAGTTACTAATAGAATACATCAAAAAGTATGCATGCATGTGCCATAATGGGTCCAATGGCTCGAATATAACTGGTTCCAACCAGGAGCAAATCAAGGAACTCATTACGAGTACAGTTGGTGAGCAACTCGAAAAATATGCCTTAGCCAAGGACCTTGAGTCATACGCTTTGCAAACCCAGCTATTCGACTATGTGAAAACCGAGGATTTCAATACGGAGATGCTGAAGTACGCATCTAGTGAAGATGTGGATGGTGCCATTGGGGAATTACGTGATTACATCGCCAAAAACTGTGCACTATCTACTGAAATACCTGAGGTCCCTGAGAACATCGTTACGAGTGATTCATTGAGTACTGCTTTGGAACCGTATGCGAAGACCCAGGACTTAAGTGAGTATGCGAAGCTTGCGAACTTAGGTGAGTACGTGAAGACCCAGGACCTCCCTGAGATACCCACAGTTCTCAAAAATAGTGAGTTGCAATTGAACATAAGAGATCAATTACCAGACGAAATGTTTCAGAAATTGATGGCTGAAGATGTTAAACCATTATCAGCTCAAGCATCAATGTGTTTAACAAGTATGGCGGCTAATGAAGGTCTTCAAGCGGCTTTGGATTCTTGTGCCAGAGAATATGTTCCAAAAGATGACCTCCCAGCGATTATTGATCAAGTGAAAGGCTATATCCCAGAGATTATCGAGGGGCAAACAACTATTCAATTCACAATCGCCAATAATACAATTCTTGATTTGGATTACGACCCATATCATGTACAGATTGAGCAATATGGGTTGGATATTGTATCATCAGACAGTTACTATACGGCCCATTATGTTCACGCAGACTATTCGTACAATGACGATGATGATAATCTACCCTCTCAGATACTGCGCATGGAAGGAAGTGATTCTAGTCTTTGGTATCTGTATAACTCCCATGAGTTAATCAATCAAGGAACTGGTGATACACCGGAAATACTGTCATGTTCAATTACCAAAACTGTCGAACCAACCGACAAAAACGCTTATTCGGCGAGATACGTGTCGAACACTTATGCTCTCAAAGCGGATATCCCAGAACCAGTTGACTTGACACCATATTATACTAGTGCCCAGGCTGATGAGAAGTTCGTCGATGAAGATGAGCTCGCATATGAATTAGATAAGTATGAGACCAAGGATGTGGCTGATGGGAAGTATGCATTGAAGAGTTCATTAAATGAATTATTAACAAACAATGTTTATACTTCAGCTGATTTAATAAATGATTCACCAAAAACTACTGATTTCGATAGATTTTATTATAATGAATTATATGATATATTCGAAAAAAATGAGAAGTCAATAACTAATCTAGCTTCATTAATATTATCTGGAGTTGTATTTAAATGTCAAATAACTGGTTATTTAACTAAATCAGAATGCGATGCTAAATATGCATTGAAGTCATATGTTGAAAATAAATATGCATTGAAGTCGAATGCTGTTACAGATGAGCAGCTAATAAAAAGGTGTGCCATTGATTGCAGTCCAATTGCGGAGGGGTCCTCGGATATATCAATTCGTTATCTAAAACTTGTAGATAATGTGATTAAACTGGAATACATAGTAAGTGAATATGCACTATGTTGTGAAATAAGGGTGTTATTCCGTGATACAGATGGAAATCCCCATAACATAGTAATAGTATTACATCAGAGGACTGTGTATTTCGACAATTTCAAATTCCCACTATATTATGAAGGCACTGTTGATATAACATCAAGTCCACTTACATATAGCTTCCCAATAGGTGGATATCCCTGGACAACTACTCAGGAATTATTAGATGCTAGACAACTATATTCAAGACAAATCATGTCTCGAGGGTATTTAGCAACATTCAAGGCTGCTATTTACGGTGCACAATCAAACACAACCATCACCCACTACTCCCCAATCGAGCCATCGGTTAACACCATCACCGATTTCGTCATTGGAGCTCCAGTATATATGACTGGTAAGGTGTATCATCGTGAGGACTCGAAATGGGTCCCTAGCACTGAAGCTGACACCACTGATTGCATATGTAGTGTGAAGACCACTGGTACCTGGAAGGAGTATGTTGGCATATGTGTGAGAATCGATGAAGCCAATGGTTGTATCACATTCGCCACTCATGGGGATTACATGGTTAAGGTTGAGGACTCCTCATGCTATTCCATTGGGGATGAGGTATTCATCGATAACGCTGATAATAAACTGAAGATACTCACTGGTGAGACCGCGATAACCTCAAAAATAAATCGTATGACAGTGGGTATCATAACTGGTATCATCAATGGATCCACATTAGCTGTGTTTAAGGCCTAATTATCGGGACAGCAATTTTGCTGTTCCAGGGATTTAGGGGTTATCTCCATGAAATCCGGGTGTGGTAGAATTCTACCAGACCCCATATTCAATTCGAATTGCATATAATATAGTCCCCTGATGTGAGTCCGTGGATGAATGGGGCACAGGATTGGTTCTCGAGGACGATCATTTTGGTATGAGTCCCAGTTAGAGCATTCTTGTTTACCGTGATCTTGGACATCGTCATCTCACTGATTTTGCTCTGGATTTTGTTATTCATCACCATCTGCAGATTGATATTTTTGCCAACCTTCACACCGCCATTGTCGATGATGTCCTTGTAATCATCACTTGTAATACGGTTTTTCTTGAGGGAGACCCCCTTGAGTTTGAGTGCCTTGGTTACAGCTCCACTATTAAATATGGTGTAGCACTTGGGGGCTAACGCTATCATATTCTCACCATATTTCTCAATGCAGAGACCCAATATTTTCTTCTCATCAGCGATTGTGTTTATATTGGGATTCGGCATGAACTTATATATGTTCTCATCATAGAATGCCCTATTCTTGATAATGTATTTGAACTCTTGATCGGACCCCTTGGTGTCATCACCAGCAACCGCAAAATACGCACTATCAGTGTCCCCCTCTATGAAATGGAATCGCTCCACATCAAGGCACTTGTACATGAACTCGTATATGAATGTGAGATACCAGAATTTGGCATTATCTAGAGTCCAGAATGATTCCTGAAGGCATGTCGTGCATTTGAAGCTCTTCGGGTTCATCTGGAGTAGATAGTTGTCATCACTCAATTTGGTGCCACTGACATAGTTGTCGTAGATGATATTCTGGAAGGTCTTATCGCGTGAGCATATCTTGATTTTGGAGAACTTCTCGGTGTTCATCCCATCGTACCCATATGAGCCATTCATGCTGATCTTGTAGAACTTCTCATTCGCTACGCTCAAGTCGCTTTCAGCGCCATTCCCATGCTCAACACCTGATATGATATCCTGACGGCGTTTCATGAACTCGCTAACAAATGGGTTGAATCCGCGATGAGCCTCGTATGTGGTGAGACTCTTGATATCCTCGATGACAAGTCCATGGTCGAGGAGGAACCAGAGGTAGTAGTTCGAGAATGTCTGATAGGTACCCATTGTATCAACACTCATGGTCAGCTTCCGTTCAGTTTTGTCAACAGATGGGAGCTTATTGTGGGTCATGTAGTCGTGCATATATGGGCCAATTGTGGCCTCATCATTGGTGATATCGAAATTGCGAAATACTGGTGGGAAATTGATGAAGTAGTTGATTTTGGATATTGGGCATTTCAACATGACCTCCGCTTTGAACAGGAATTTGGGATGATCTTGGTACTTCTGGCTGTTGTTGATGATACCCATACATGTGTTGTAGGTCTTCATATTTTTGACCCCGTCCTTGTACACCTCGAATCGCTCCATCATGGAACCTGGCATATACATGACTCCCCCGTGATATGGATTGGCATCATGTTTGGTTGAACTGAATGCAGATGGGTATAAGCTGTTGAAATCAACTCCAACAATATGAGTCATCGTGTGTGGAGTATCATATGAGATTACCTTGTGATCAACGGCGTTGTATCTAAAGCGGTTTATTTTGGTATGACCCTTGATGTTGACTCGGTGCATGACATTGGATAGACCACCAGTGATGTTGTTCCGTAAGCTGTAATACTCCTGTTCATCGTTGATGAGTGTTGGGAGATGCATCATCTTGCAGTACTTCTTCAGCTGAATTCGGAGTTTGGTTATATTGGGGTCATCACGACTGCGAAGTCTGTTGCATTCCGCACAAGCGAGTTTACAGTTACTGAGTTCATGACCGATATCATTATTGATTCTATCGAGAGTAGGTCTGTTGGTCCATGTGAAGTGCTCACCACAGAGATGGCACTTGCCAGTATCTGGATTGTTGTACATCTCCATGAACTTATCGAATTGCTCCTCACAAACACATTTATCGAGGTTCCTGGGTTTGTCCTTATGAGCTAGATTATATTTGACATCCTGGTTATAGTAGTTCTCGCATTTGAATCGCCACCAATCGAGGTTTGGTTTGAATTTGTTAATGGGATTCTGTATGGAGTATTCGGCATTTGGATTGAATTCCTTATATGCGAGTGCATACTTGATACAGGATGCATTCTTGCTTAGCGATAGGTTTGAGATGAGGTCCACGTTGTACTGAGCATTGAGTGCAATCAGGTTGTCAATGGGTTTGATCATCATCTCGACATCATTATCATTGTATGCAAGTAGGTAGTCCCATCGGGTTTTATAGTTTTTGGCATCCTCGAGATATAGTTTGTAATCATCTGGTGTCAATGGGTTCTTCTGGTTGAGATAGCTATAGAACGCCTCATACTCAAATGGCTCTGCTTTTGAGAGGACCTCATTGTAGTTCTCAGTGTTGATGGCTTCATATGGGAACACACCCTTCGAGCTATTCTCAACTCCCCCAAAGTCTACCCCGAATTGTCGTAATGTACCTCCAGCTACGAATGATTGTGCGTCGATGAATCGCAACTTGGTGTCGTATTTGGGTGACTTCAATATGAACTGCTTCAATGAGGATGTGGTACCAATGATACTATTGGGCTCAACACTCCAGAACATATTTCGCTTGGCTGAACTGTAGTTGAGATACTCCTTGAATAGGTTGCTATCGAATCTACTCGAGTTGAATCCAAATACGGTTATCACATTCAGGTTGCGATCAATGGTTTTGAGATTGTCAACTGGTTGATTGATGAAGGATTTCATGTATTGAACCTTATCGTGATACACCTGCTTGGATTGCTCAAACAACCACTCAATCCATTTGATGATGAACTCAGCTGAATCTCTTAATGAGAAGTGCTTTGTGGTACAACCAGATTGCGATTTGACACATGATGATACACTCAGGGGTATCAGTCGTGAGTTGATGGTTGTGGATGAACCAATGGATGCATTCACTGGCTGTTCAACAGTTTCGAAATCGTAGGTGATGTAATATATGTTGGGTTTCCATTCGAGACCATAGGCTAAGCAATATTCGTACACCGGATTGCTGAGTATATGTGGACAGTATGGTAGTGGTTCACGATTGGGTATGAATCGCTTTCGAAATACCCCGTCACAGTTCTTAACATGGTTCTCGAAACACCTCATGTTGTAATGACCGTAATGGGCATATGAGCCACACTTTGGACAGATATGGATGTTGGTCAGCTTCTCAGCATTCCTGATGTACATTATGTGGATGATTCGATTTTGGGTGTACAGCAATGCGGATTTCCTAAATGAGTTGTCCTCATTGTATTTCCATTGGTCCTGAAGGTTATAGACTTTGAGATCCTCCAAGTACTCATAGATGTCCACATTCAAGTGATGCTTCTCAGCAGATGCCTTCATGGATTCAATTGATGTCCCCGGATAGTTGTTCAGGAGGTCAATTGCATCTTGAGATGGCTTAGTAGAATACACTATATTGTGATCCTCGCATAGGAGCTTCCTAGCTACCTGTGTGCGATTCTTAGTATTGCAACCAGATTCAGGGTCAACCAGATGGTCATCTAGACATGCAGCCAGAAATCGGTACCAGCATAGATTGTCATCGGCGTTGTCCGTGATGATGAATTTGCTATTTTTGATCTCAGGAGGTAAATCCTTGATTGGACCACTAACCTTGACCATTCGAGATACCGTGAATGAGACTGATCCTACCATAATCAACTTGGTTCCAGATGTTGAGGTCTCATATGAGTGCAGTACTGATTCAATATAGTACTTCACGATATCAAGTGATTGCTCATCACGAACCACAATTGGGATAGCTGATTTATAGTTGTTCCAATTGATTTCCCTAGCTGCATATTCACATGAATACCCAAACACTTTCTCAGCATAGGGAGTCTCAAATACACCCGAGAGTTGGAAATAGATTTTGAATGGTTTTACCTCACGCTTATAGACCTGTTGCAAGCCGTCATATATTGTGTTCAATGAGGATATTGAGTTGAAGTAGTATATGTATATTGGCTCATAGGTATCGATATCCTCACGCTCCTTGTAATCACTATCAGCATATTTGACATATGATCGCCAAGCCTCAACAGCCCTATCATAGCTATCAGGTTCATTCACCATGAGGAAATCGGTGTGTTTCGATTTGAACTGATGGCCGAACTCACTGAGGTAATCGAGTATTTCATTATTTTCAGGGTCCTTGGGGAGATCATCGATATTAGCGTTACCATCGATAATATGAGTCAGTTTCGTAACCTTAGTCCTGTCTCGGAGTATATCTTGTATTTCAGCTCTATCGATATACTCAGGATAATACTTGTTGAAATAGGAACATACTTTGTGTTCATCATCTAACCGCTGTTGGAACCTATCCTGGGTATTCAAACGCTGGAGTACATCAATGGGGTCCTCGATCTTGTAATCATCTCTATCGAAATGCTTGAAGTAATCCTTAGTTCGTTCAGCCTCAAGTCTCTCGAAGAATGTATCAAGATCTGATGCCTCGAGCCTACGAGTGCGATCAAAACCGGTGCGATATACAAATAAATTATCATTCAGGAACTTTACGAAACTGTTCAGTCGTTGATAATATGATGTGTTGCGGAATGGGATGTTGGCATCGAACTTCTTATTGGCTTTATCCATATAATCATCGACAGTATCTGTGGGTAGAATACGTTTAGCAAAATGATTAATATTAATCTTGCGCTGCTTTTCAAGCTCCCGTTTCTGCTTCTGTTTCAATCGATCACGATGCAATTTCTCAGCCAGTTTCTGTTCCTGCTTCTGGAGACGCTCCTGCTTAGCACGCTCCTGTTCCAATTGCTTAGCACGTTCCCGCTCAAGTCTGACCTTCTCAATTGCTTGTAGATTCTGTTCAGTTGCATCCCTCAGTAGCTTATCCTCTTGCTCATCATGTAGTCTCTCGAAGAATCTATCAAAATGGGATTCCTCGAGAAGGGTATTAGTATCAAAACGTGTGCGATATACAAATAAATTATCATTCAGGAACTTTATGAGACTGCTCTGCTGTGCGGCCTGTGATATGTCGGTTGGGATGTTGGCATTGAACTCAGTGTTGGCGATCTTGATATAATCTTTGACATCACTCGCGGTTAAAACAGTTTTATTAAAATGGGTCTTATTAATCTTGCTATTCAGTAAACGTTCAACACCTTCCAATCCCAATACCTTGAGACGCCTCTGCTCAGCACGTGTAAGCCTCAGTCGTCTGAGGAATGTATCAAGATCTGATTCCTCGAGCTTATTATCGGTATCAAAACCAGTGTGAGCTACAAACGAGTTCTCATTCAGGAACTTTATGAGACTGCTCAGCTGTCCAACATATGGGCTGTTGGTTGAGATACCCCCATCGAACTCCTCATTGATGATATCGATATAGTCTCTGACGATGCCTGTGGGAAGAACCTTTTTATCGAAATTCCAATTAGTAATCTTACTCATTTACCCCATTGGTAAAAATACAAAAATAATCATCGCAACGCAGTTGATGACATACTATTTTTGAATTTTATTCGATTAAATAGCAAATCGGAATCATATATGTGTTAGCGCTAACTGGTATAGTTGTTGGATCAAGAAGGATGTCTCCCAGCTTCGGCGGCAGGCATAGGTTCGATTCACTGCCATACCGATTTTTCGTATTATTTCCGGTCCATATTTGTGATAGAGCCCAAGCGCACTAAACACCTTGGGTAAGCTATTACTTGTGGATTATAGGGGTAATACGGGCATTTGCCGGCATTTGCAACCCCAACCAGCCTCATGGTGGATGCAGGTATTTTCCTTGAGGGATTGATGTGCAATCCCGGGTCCGTATGTTGGTTCCTCTAGAGAATGCATTACGCATCCATCATGGGTCGGTTTTTGCAAAAATATTTTTGGACTACGGTTAGAAATCGGTTGTATCAATCTCATCTGGGTATGGAGCTGTTTCCCTTGGGGGACCGTTTATAGGCATATGGGTGTTGATTAGTTTTTGGGTCATATACATGGAGATACTCAACTTTAGGTTATCACGTATGAGTCTACGCAATAGGGATACACGTTTATGAGGTTCTGCGTTGGAGATCGCATCGATTACTGACTGTGATGTGACATATTGGATCAATCGGTCGTGATCCCCAATATCCAGGAACTTGCTTCGATTGAATATATGGGTCCGATTTAAACGAGGTCGAGGATGTTCAATAGATGGAGTCTCAGGAGATGAGTCATTTGCATCCTGAGTGGTGTCCTGAGTGGTGTCGATATGTGCTTCAGCCTTTGGGGTATCAGCAGATGGTTTGCGTTTATGGTTCATACGCTTAATCAAATGCTTGACATCTCGGCGCAAATCGGTGATGCCATCTACGATCTTTAGGAGTATCTCAGCATCAGTTGCTGTATCAGTATCTGTATCAGTAGCTGTACCAGTAGCCATATCAGTTGCTGTACCAGTATCCATATCAATATCTGTACCAGTTGCTGTACCAGTATCCATTTATGCAAAAATAAAATATTATTTTCGACTGTTCCAGGGATTTTGACTCGAATGTAGTTATGATTGCATTGTGGTTGTGAAATATTTGTCCACAGCTGTGTGAAAATCATTAAGGCATGATCTTTTGATGGTAATCCTAGTACCACCTACAGTGACATCATCCCCTTTGAACATAGCTTTGGCCATTCGCTTGATATCTTCATTCGGGGTCATTGCGATGGGTAAGTCATCAATAAATATCCAGCGCTTCTTCTTATCTTGATATATCCTACTGACCTGCCTCCATGAATGCTTGTTGCGACGAACGAGATGGAGTACCACAGAATCTTTATCTTTGGGAAGATCCTCAAGCCAAATCATATATCGGTAGCTATTTTTGTGATCCTTGGGGACAGCCCTTGTAGTGAGGTCATTGATTTTGTTATTCATCTGCTCGCGTTGCTGAGAAGCTAGTGAATCCAATAATTGCATGACATCCCATGCATATGATGGTGATGCCCACATTGCAATATGATTGACCAGCAATCGGTGAACATACATACCCTTCAAATCATTTGACAAATTGGGTCTATCTTCATACAATTTCTGGTCTGGTAGAATTCTACCGGACCCACTTTCGAGCAATTCCTGTGTTGATTTGTTATCAAACCAATGGCGAATCTGTTTCTTGGAATTACATGCAACGAGAATGCTTTGAGCTTGGTACATATCATCCTTAATGGAATGTATCAAACGGAGCTTCTCATTATACTGGATGAATTCATATTCGGTATCGATTGGTTCGACAACAGCTGACACTGATGTGTTTGTCCCAGTTGATTCCATTTGGAATTCGATAAAAAATTGAGTTGCATTGCGAACTAGCTAGTTATTACATCATATGAAGTTGAGTCCAAAAATATATAATGGGAATGCGAATGCATAAATGCTCAAGCATATTCATATGAGAATGCGAGTATTTTCAATAGCATCTTGATACGCCCCAAATCGAGTTCCTTGCGATCATAGCTATCACCATCTATGATTTTGGCTCGAAGGGATTCCAAATCAGTTTCGAAATTTGATATTGTGTCGATGAGATCGTCCATGAAATCATCGTCGTTGTGGTAGTCGAATGCAAGGGATTTCCATTGGGGGTATTTCTTGAGGATGACGCGTTCGAGGTAATCGAGTTTGACACCATTAGCTTCGACAGTGGAGAGTTGTGGTATGGCAGCTGTTGCTGAATTCATTTCTAACTGGATAAAAAATCGAATTGGTTTGAGAATCGCGTTATTTTTGGAATTCATCTGGGTTGTCCCATCGGTCTGTGTCGCCATCGGAACGTTCCATCAGCTTGTTCCATCAGCTTGTTCCATCAGCTTGTTCCATCAGCTTCGGCATGAAATGCCTCAGGAACGAAGTTCCGTTGTTCCATCAGCTTGTTCCATTAGCTTGTTCCATAAGTGGTCCCATAGGTGGGCCATAGGTGGGCCATAAGTGGGCCATAAGTGGTCCATATGCGGCCTTTTTTCGGAATTTGTATGGGCCCGAATATGGGCCATTTAAAGGCGTTTTGGGGTAGTATGCGGTATGGGTCCCATATGTGGATTTTGAATTTTAACCCGAATATGGGCCCAAAAATGGGCCATTTATAGGCGTTTTAAGTGGATTCTATCTGACCCCGATTATTGATACACTATCACTACTAGCCATGAAACAACTCAGCCAAGATACTACTCACCCAAGGAGCAACTCAGCCAAGGAGCATCTCAGCCAAGGAGCATCTCTCCAAGAAACAACTTACCCAAGAAACAACTTACCCAAGAAACAACTTAGCAAATGAACAACTCAGCCAAGAAACAACTCAGCAAAGAATCAACTTAGCCAAGAAACAACTCAGTATAAAAGCAACTCATCACCGGAATGCTACACTTATTGGTGATGAATAAGAAAGATTGGATAAGATAAAATGCTACACTTATCGGTTTTTTTAATAAAGAGAATTTTTTTTAAACTCAAATCTTTTTTTTTTATTAATAATATTATTATTATTAAACGGGAATTGAAAAGAATGAGAATAAGAAATATTGGATAAGATAAAAGAGAATAAGAAAGATTAAATGATATAGAAGAGAATAAGAAAGATCAAATGAGATAGAAGAGAATATGAGAGATTCGATATGATAGAAGAGAATGAGAATAAGAAAGATTGAATAAGATAAAAGAGAATAAGAAAGATTAGATGAAATAGGAGAGAATAGGTGATATTGGATGAGAAAGATTAATTTAGAGAGAAGAGAATAAGTGAGATTAGATAAGATAAATGTGATTGGATGAGAAAGATTAAATGAGATAGAAGAGAATAAGAAAGATCAAATGAGATAGAAGAGAATATGAGAGATTGGATAAGATGGAAGAGAATGAGAATAAGAAAGATTGAATAAGATAAATGAGAAAAAGAAAAATTGGATGAAATAGAAGAGAATAGAAGAAAATGGATATGAAAGATTAGGATAAGAGAGATTGGGTCAGATGAAAAAGAATAAGAGAAATTAGATAAGAAAAATGAGAATAAGTTAAATTAGATGATATAGAAGAGAATAGAAAAGACTAATTGAAAAAGATAAGAATAAGAAATATTAAATTATAAAGATGAAAATAAAGAAGAATAAATGAGAATAGATTGGATTGAATGAGAAAGATGAAAATAAAAAAGATTAGATGAAAAAGATGATAATACAGGAGATGCGATGGAATAAATGAGACTGAAGGGAATAGATAAGATTTAATGAGAATAATAAGATTGGAAGAGATAGATGAGAATAATTAAGATTAAATGAAAAAATTGGAACAAGAGAATAAATGATATTGAATGAGAAAGAGGAGATTAGACAAAGTTTGGCAAGAATAAATGAGGATAAACTCTTCGAAGAGTTTAGATGAAAAGAATTTGCTTTATTAAAAAAATGTTTTTGATTTGGAAAATAGAAAAAATCAATTTTTAAGGTAAAAGACACTTTTTGAGCGAAGCTCAAAAAGTGGCGTTCTAGTCAACTTTAGTAAGCAAAAATATAAAAATATTTTTAATTAAAAACAAATTCAGTTATATCAAAGATAAACATGTTTTAAATATTTTTAAAACATTCGTTATTCAGAATATTTTTCTTTGAAATTAGAAATGTTAACATTTTCTTCAAAATAGATTTTCTTTTTAATTGATGAAATAATATTTCAAATTTTGATGAAATAATAGATCAAACTTTGATATATCAATTTGTTTCATTTTATATATGTTAATTGATATACATTCATTTAATATTTAATATGGACCTCTTGTTTTATATGCTAATAAAATTCCGTTTTCTTTTTTTTTATATTTTTTGATGAATCAAATATCCCTTTCGGCCGTAATTGAAGATTTTTTTATGTAAAGTATTCAAAAAGTTGCACTTTTGCCGTGTGCCGTAGAAGTTTTGTATAATAAACTATTCAATGAACGACCAAATAGCCGTATTTTACAAAACCGCCGAAGGGCTATGAATCAAACTCAAATATAATATTTTTTGTTTTTGTTATTATATTGTTAATAATTTTTAAAAATACTATTAAATATAATAATAAAAATACTAAGAAAAACCTTTTATTTAAAATTTTTATAGAGATATTGGTATTTTAAAAGAAAATATTGAAAAGCATCAATGGGCCAAAACAGTCCAAAGACGAATAAAATCAGCAGCTGATAAAACTATTACAATGTATTCTGAAGATTCTTTTTTAGAAAATATGATTTCACGAACTTCGCCAGTAGCTCAAACATTTTGCCCTCATTGCGCAAGTAATGGAAATGATTTTATTCCAACAGGTCATTGATCATGGACAATTGATGATCCTGATCATATCAAATGTTTAGCAAATGGGACAATTTATCCAAAAGAAGCCTATCCGGAAACCTTGCAATACAGAAGCCAATGGGATCCAGAACAAGTTATTACATATGTAAACAATGGACCCAAAAAATGTTTTGATTATTATCGATGTTATTCTTCCGTATACAGTCTCATTCATCAAAACACCGCAATCAGTTACGTATGGATTGAAAACTTTGATGGGATTTGGTGGATTTAATCTTGCCTTTAGAAATTATTCTGATCCTTCTTATTACACTCCAGGTCCTGATGAAATCCAATACAAAAATTTTAACATTAACAGAGATACAGAATATGAATCTCTTTGGCATTCTCTTGTTTGGTCTCCTTACTATGATACAACATATCCAATCATTGGACACGAAAATAATCTCCTTCATCTCAAGGACAATTCACGTTACATGCTAGAGTTCCAAACAAAGGGAGATACTTTTTCACCTACAATTAGATTGGTCATGATTGAAAAGAATCAGACAAGAATTCGAAAAAATTCTCTGTGGGAAATAAATCCAGATAAATGGAGCTTGTTCAAGGGATATTTCGACGTTGGAGCTCCATTTTCAGATTCTCTTGGTACTAAAACAAGCGATCCTGTCACAATCACCTGGAAAATCGATGAAGAAATTGATTTTTCAACTTTCATTCCAGCTCGAAGAGATCAAAGAATCTTCTTCAAATATGCATGGGGGCAAAGATACAGAGATAATCGAGATTTTGGTGCAACTCTCCCCTAATTTTTCATTGATCGAGACCTGGAAGAGAAAGTGCCAACATGGGTAACAGTTTATGAAGGATTCAACAAATCACAGGGAATTGTAAATGGTGTCGAAATAATTAATGACGACAATGGAAATGTTGTTGTTAAAATTGACACAAAAGATGGTTATGATTATGTTTCATGCAGCTTTGTTGATGGCTACACAGTTGAATGATTTGGCCTTAAATCTGATGGAAAAGTTGCTGTAATTAACCAAGGAAAGCCGAGACTTTATGATGGAAAAACTCTTGAATTCAACGACAAGAAATTCAAAGTAAATAGCATTAAATGTTCAGGAAATGTGATTGGATATGGAAACTCAGAAAATAAAGATCTTTCTTGGTTTGAAATTGAAGGAGAAATTGACATTAATTCGTTAAGAAAAGGACAAGTCTTTTTCGTAACTGGCGAAGATGGTTTTAGCAGAGGATATCCAATTCAAAAAGTAACAGATTAGAATAGAATTTATGTCAAATCTGATTCGAGAGGTTTCAAAGCTTACTCTGCACAAAAGTGGCGAATGACAAACCTTTTCACAGAGTTTGAAGATGATGATTCAAGTAACGATGAAGTAAAGACAAATAATTCAGAAAATAAAGAAGAATCGGTCAATTCAAATGATAATGCGGATGTAGGAATTGATAGTGTAACTGATTCAAATTCAAATGCTGCAGGAGGAAATGAATCAGATCAGGATAATGATAAAAAAAAGTTGTCTAAAGGAGCAATAGTGGCGATTGTGGTTGTTATCATTGTTGTTGTTGTTGCTATTGTGATTGGAGTTATTCTATATATCAGAAAAAATAAAACCAAAGAATCAAGCGCCGCTGAACTTTAACATTATTTTTAAAAATTATTTATACAGGGTTGGACATACTAAATTGGAATTGAAAAAAAAAATTGAATGGTATCACCAATTCAATTTCATTCAATTTTTTTTTCTTTTAATTAACTATAACTACCTTGAAACTTTTTCTGTATAATTGCTTTACTAAATGGGAAACTTTGAATAGTGATAGTTTTTTTCTTTAAATTTGGTAATATCTCCAAAAAATGCATAGTAAAACAAAATTCTTATAGTTCTTTATAGAATTCCTCTGTTTTCAAATAATCAAATAAATCAGTTGTTTTAGCGTAAGAGTTAGATATGGTAGTGGGTGTTTCACACCACACTACACACATGAAACTTACACTTTTGGTCTATTTTAATAACGAAAATGACAAAATGACAATCAATTGGCAATGTCATGATTTACGTCTCGTGGCGCGTATATTTAATGTATAACCTCGATGTCGGAGCTGTTGGTGATGATTTCATGTGTTGCTATCATAAATGATATGCTCACCGCTAATAACAATGAATGAAATATAATTTATTGATATCATAAATGAAACGATTAACTGACCCAATCGATTACACACCAATACCAAAAGAATACGTGTTCTTCAGGGAAGATGGAAAGCAAGACAATGACAGACCAAATAGATTTTATTTTAATTTGCCTGCTGATTGGTGCACTGCAGACAAAGGAGAGACAATTATTGGCTTTCGTACAATATGGATGTTAGCGAGACGTCGTAAATTGGAATTCAATATCAAAGTCAAAAAATATTTCAGAAATAACACATCGAAAATGAGTCAAGTTGAATGTAATATTGTTTCATGGCTACCAACAGACAAGGATTTGAGAGAAATATGGAAAGATATGAATGAACAATTGAATATCGCTTTTAGACATTACAATAATTATCAATGGAAAGAAGGTTATCCAAAGTTTTTCATCAATGATGAAGAGATACCCGAGATGTATATCAAAAATCAAAAACGAATTAGAGACGTTCAAATGGACGGATACTATGACTACAACAAAAAGATGTTTATCGAAACTATTTATTCAGCAGCGAATGAACTAAAGGAAGATGAAGTAGATGAAGATGATAAAAATAAATTATGTAATGTTGAAATAGCTATTAAATTCAAATATAGACATTATGACAAAAAAAACAAAGAACAGTATAACGAACCACATGTGAAATGCGATTTTGCGGATATCATGAATGTTGGCTTTGAGCCATTTCAAAATGACCCGAACAATTATATGAACATCACTGATGACAAGGTTGAAGGAAAATGGATGAAAGAAATTAAATTTGAGAATGTATGGGATAGACACAGTTGCAAAGTGTATTCATCAATAGCTGAAGAGACAAGCAAGGGATATGTTGGAAATAGTTATCAAAACTTCTCGCCAATCAAATATTTCAAATTGAATTCAACTGACCAAACATTTTGGATTGAATTTTATAGTGGTCGTAATTATAAAATGCCTGTGAAATTACCAGTTAGTGAAAGTTTTATGATTGAAATGCAGATGATGAATCATCAGAAGTTGTTATATATATAAAATGACTTTCAAATCAATTGAAGATTTATATAATCGTTTTCCGTGGCGGACACCATCAAAATTTGTACCACTAGCGAAAAGATATGGATTTAATGAAAAGGAAGCAAGAGAATATTTGAAAAATAATATCATTCATGATGTAGTACCAGACAAACCAAAATATATGAACATCTATTCAAAACATCCTGGAGGATATCAAATGGATACGTTCATTAATAACAGACGAAAGAATGAATTAAATTATTTGATGTTCATTAATATAAATACACGCAAAGCTTACAGTTATCCATTGGTTGGGAAAGGAGCAAAAACAATAATAGAAGCATTTAATAAATTCATTGATGATGTCAAAAATGTGTATTCAATAACGTCAGACCAAGACCCAGCGTATTTGTCAAATGAATTCTTGGATTACATTAAATCAAAGAACATTATTTATAGAACAACAGAAGATAATAATCATAATGTGTTGGGAATAATAAATCGATTCATGAGAACAATTAGGGATATGATAGGTGAAAATAGATATATTGCTGAAGATCAACAGTTGACTTCGCTAAAGGTTCTGTTCTTCTTTTCACTATATACTTATTCTCTTTTTTGGTGGGAAGCACATCCCAGTCAGGGTCATCTCTACCATTTAACCAATTTTGTATCACTTGTAATCTTTTCGAACCTGTCAAATGCTTAGACATTTAATTATTAAAAAAATCAATTTATTGAGTTTTATTGAGTATTCTTGAGTTTTCTTAATGTTTTTTGGATTTTGCTTTTTTAAATCCTTTCTTTTTTGTTTTCGTCTTTCTAACTCTATTCTCAAAGTCCATTTCATTTCTAAAGACAGTTGGCTTAATTTGATATGGGTCATATCTATAATTAATCTTATCAATAGCACTATGTTTTAAGGGTAGAATGTTGCCATATGATGTTAATGTTTGTTGATTGACTGGCTGCTCTAGTTGATTTTTCATTTTATCCATATATGTTTTATATGTATCTGTCTCTACCTTTTTCATTTCACTTGCTTCTTTCGCAGCTTTATCTTCATTATAATTTTGTCCAATTCCAGCTGCTGTATTTAATACTTTACCAACTGCACCAGCAAAAGGGACTCCTACTGCTCCTAACATTTCAGCACCCTTCCCTAAGCCTGTTAATACATTTTGATGCTCGCCTAACCATTTTCCTGCTTGACCAACTCCTTCTTGTACTTTATTCCATCCATTGCTAATAAATTCTTTAAATCCCATCTTAAATCTTTAATAAATAATAAAATTAAGCCTCAATAACATAGAACAAGTAAGGTTTAGCTCTCAAAGTAATATTTATTTGCATATTCAGATTTATTATTCGTTTGTTGAAGCAATGATGTAAAATCTTCCTCACTAAATCCACTATAGCACACTATATCTGTAGCTAATCTTTTAGCGTTCATGTGGACAAATCGAATGGTTTGAAATGCGAGGATGACTGTTAAATTATAATGTCTAGTCTTGGTTATTAATCTTAAGAATTCACTATTGGAATGTATGACTAAATCTGAACCAGCGATATCATCAAGGATTAATAATGTATTATACGGATACTCATTTGTTTGGTATTTTTCTAATTTATGTGCTATATATATGATTCGGTCATTAAGGTCTTGCAATGAATGCTTATTAATTATTCTTTCCATTTCTTCACTTGTTTCTTTCATTCTTGACATTACATGCTTTACCATCGCGTAATATTTCATCTTTCTCTTTAAATGGCGCTTTAAATAATCCATCAATTGGTCTTCAGATAAATATACAATCGGTGTATTCACATTCTTGCATAATGTTTCCCCTGTTTTATCAAATTTCCCAGAAGTAGAGCAGTAAATAATTTTTTGGTAATATGGCTTTTGAAATAATCTCTCAGTAATCATTATATGTTTCCATATAAAATATGATTTACCACTACCTGGTTTGCCTATAAGAAAATAAATTCCGTTCGTGCTGAATGGATAATCTTTAGATAGTGGTTTTATTAGCGCTCCTTCAATTTCTCGTTGATTCTTTCGTAATGTCTCTTTAATTAAGTCTTCTGTTTTTCTAATTATTTCCTTAGTTGTCAATTTCTTTCTTGACATTTATATGTGGTTAAATCCATTTCCTGATATTTGATGGTATATTTTTTTGTTTGCTCCAGTAATCCATCTCAAGATTGGATAATTTAGTTGGTGCTCCCTCTCGTAAATTTTTAGCTGGAATTACATCTTCTGTTCCCTCGCTATATTTTATTTTATATTTATTCTTAGCTGCATCATATGATATAATCTTCTCTACAATTCCTCTCTTGCCTCCCTTCAGTGTTTGAGCAATATTTTTATTTTGAGTTTTTATTAGTCTGTATCCAGGTAATTTATCTATTGATTCATCTTTAGACTTAACTATAAACTGATTGCCAGCCTTGGAATCAACTATGTATGCCTCTTTGCTGACTCTATTTCTGCGCTTCGAAAATGGCTCCTTAGCTTGAATAATTCTAACTCTATCATTTGGTTTGAAATCATAGGGATTATTTTGTGATTTGGTTTTTACATATTCTTTTTCATCTTTTTCTGTCATTTCATTTGGTATTTTATAGTCTAGTGACCTGTGGGGAGAATTGTTGTATGAATCTATTAAACCATTCATCTCTTGTTCTCCAATATATCTATTCTCACCTACCATATCTCTTATTGTTCTCATGAATCTATTTATAATACCTAGAACATTATGGTTATTGTCTTCTGTTGTATTGTATATTATATCATTTGATTTCATTAGCTGTAATACATCATTGGACAAATAAGCTGCATCTTGGTCTGATGTTATAGAATAGACATCTGGTTCTTCTTCAAAAAATTTGTTAAGAGCCTTTGCTACTTCTTTTGCACCCTTCCCCTTCATTGGATAGCTATATGCTTTTCTCGTGTTAATATTAATTAGCATCAGGTAATTTAATCCATCCTTGGTTTTGTCATTTATGAATGTGTCCATTTGGTATCCACCTGAATGCTTCGAATAGATGTTCATGAATTTTGCAGAAGCCATCTGTTTGAACATCCCTTCGTCTTAATCCTTCTTTTTCTTCAATAAATATGGGTTTCAATTCATTTAATTTCATTTCTTCTCTAATTCTTTCCATCTCTTTATCATTATCATTAATAGCTTTTCTATTTTTTTCGAAATCTTCTTTGGCTTTGTTGAGTTGGTTTTGTAGGTCAGCTTTAACTGTGTCATCATCTGTTTCGAAAATTTTTGCTATTAAGTTATCTATTTTTTTTTCTAATACATCATGTTCAGTTACCAAATTTGTTTGTTCTATGCTTAACTTTGTTTCTTGGTCATACAAATTGGAATTATGCTCTTTATTGATTTTATCAGCTATTTTATTAAATTCTTTAAACTTAGCTTCAATAGCTGCTCTCATATCATTCCACACTTCGCTTAAATCATTCTCTTGATTTAACCATGAATTTATACTAATAAATACCTCACTCTTTTTGTCTTCTTCAATAGCTCTGTAAATTTGGTCATCTGTAAATTTTGGATTATCCTTTTGAATTGCATGATAATCATCTCGTCTATATTTTCTAACTCCAAGTGTGAATTCTATCTTTCTTCTTCTTGCCAACATAAATATATTTCGGACACCAATAATAGATTCACCTCTATTTGATGTACACCATTCTTGTGGGAAATTAAAGTAGTATCTGTTTGGTTTGCTAGGGTCTTGTTCTCCATCTTCCAGAAAATAGGCATATTCAATGGCAATCGGTGTTTGCTCTTCAGCTGGATTTAGCGTCGGGTACATTTCAATCGTGGTAAATCACTTCGTGCTTTAGAGCTTTCGCAAAAATATTTTTTTGTAGTCATTAATGACAAACTTTTTGTGAAGAGAACTTTTTGAACAGGAAACTTTTTGAATTATTAACTTTTTGAATACGCGAACGATAGAACTTTTTGAATGTCTGGCTTTTTGAATGGGGTCCAGGGGCGGGAGCCCTTGGAGTAGTCTCGAGCGTAGCGAAGAGGGTAGGCTGTGTAATTAGACACGGCCTACCGTATACTACTGATAAGACATCTGAAGTGTTGAGTAAAAATATTAAAACAAAAATCAATTATGTTAGTGAAGATGAATTGATGAATTATTTGAAGAAACATATCAAACGCAAAACGAAATATTATGCAATTGTGAAACATGTATTGTCTAAACTAAAAGAAACGTCAGAAGAGATGGCACGATTAATAAATAAACATTCATTGTTTGATATTGAAGATAGAATAGCTTATATTTCAAACAAGCTTGTCAAATATAACACGACAGCTTATCCATATCATACATTGATTATACTTGATGATTGTGCTGGTAGTGATTTGTTGAAGAATGGAAATAGTGAATTCATAAGATTGTTAACAAAAACGAGACACTATAATTTGACATGTATAATGGCTTTTCAAACATTGAGATTCGTTCATTTGAATGCAAAACGTATGGCAACCGATATTATTTGTTATAGCGGATTTAGCAAAGAGGATTTCACAGCATTATTGATGCAAACGAATAATAATCTTGATGTTAAATCGACAGTTAATGAATATCTACAACATGTTGACCCACATGATAAATTTATAATGAATATCACAGCTGGTGAATATTATTTTGAATAATAATTGATTTTATTAAATTATAAATGGGATTATACAAAAACATCATTAAACCAGAAATCAAAAAGAGTTTGGGACATTATGGTCGTAAATTATTTAATGTAGCTAATGTGGCATCAGTTGGTAGATTACGAGGTTTATATAATGCAGCTACTGATTTTATGGACAATCACAGTGGATTGATTGGCAAGGTTGCTGGACATATTGGTAAAAAATTCTTGAGTCAAAGCATGAGAGATAAAATATCAAATGCAGCAAATGAAGTCGTTAGAGAGAGTAAGGGTGTTGATTTGGTGGGGTGAGATAAAATTGAAAATTGACGGTCGCCACTTTGAATCTTCATTTTAGAATTTACATCTTTGAACTTGTTTTAGTAGTATATATGAGTCGGTTTCCGCAGGGCTAAAGCCCCACGTCAACACGACTAATGAATAAAAATAATATGAACTTATTGTTTGACATCAATTGATGTTCATTTATTGGACAACTCATTTAATTCATCTTCAAGTTGATGCAGTTTGTGTTTATTTATTATTCCTAATATATTTATACTTGTTTTATATTGTTTTTAGAATTTGCGAAAATAAAAAATTATTTTTAAAAAATATTTGTATATAGCAAAGATAAAAAATATTATTATTAAACGAATCACCGCAGCAATAGAAAGAGATATATATCCAAATTGTGGATACACAGCATTCAAAGCACAACTCAAAGAAAGTAAATTGCAGAACAAAAATAAATATGCTGATTTTGCTGTTAATCTTAAACCATTACATCAAAGAATGAATAATGAATAATTAATTTAAATCAAAACCTCCATTATTGTTATTATTATTATTTTTGTCATTTGGGTCTGAAACGATTCTAAAACTATAACGTTTTGTTGATTGTGGTTGCTGATTATATTCTTCTTCACTTGACAAGTCTTCAAAAGTATTATTATTATTATTTATGTTTTGTTGTCGTTCATAATAATTTGATGTCTTATTAGGATTTGGTGTTTCAAAATCAAAGCCTTGTGATTGATTTTGGTTTTCTTCGTGCCAATCTTCTTCAATTTCCATAGGTTCATAATTCGGTAAAGAATTATTTTGTTGAACTATTTTTTGATATGTTTCCGAGCTATTAGGAATAGTTCGTTTTGCTGATGCTGAAAAGTGAACTTTGTTATCTTTTGGCAAGTGCTTATATATTGGTTCTGATTGTTGCATTTGCAGCTGATTGGAAATCTTTTCTAACATTTTTATTAGTTTTGCATCAAATCTCTTTGGAGTCGATATTGATTCTTTTGTATTAAAACCTGAATCCTGTGTTATTTTTCTCGGTTTGAATACAGGATATTCATCGGCTATTGTATCATTTCGAAAACTAAAAGCCGATTTTTCAATTGATTTTGTACCTGTATTATGATTTAAATCTGCTGTTATCGATTTTGCAATTTCCTCGTTGTCAGATTCAGGAGTTGTATTAACATAACAATCAATTATCGGAATTTTTTCAGGGTTATCGTAAATATAAAAAGATAAATATGTTTGTGCTGCATTAGGGTCATAGTTTATATCAGCTGCAGTTATAATATTATCAAATGCCTTTATGAATGATTCAGAAGTGAAAGCAAAGTAAGTTTTATGAAAATAAGATTCACCGTTATAATTTTTATAATATTTTGTTAATGCTTTTGGTGTATTATCAACTATTAATATAAATATAGGTTCCTGATATCCTGTAAGAATCTTTTTTGTAAACACGTATGAAGGTTTTTCAGGTGTATCACCATCAAGATATATTATCCATGTAGGTCTACTTGTTAACATATCACCTTTAGTTGTACTTTTAGCTTGCTTTGGAAATATGAAAATTGAAGGGAAAAAATATCTATTTTTTTCTACTGTAATCAATGCAAATGTAATCGGTGCAACATCATCAATTTTATAACGGCTCATATCAGCCAATTGATTCGGATTTAAATAAATTACCTTAGAATCCATTTTGAATAGTCATTAATAAATCAAAAGACAACTGAATATAAATGATTCAGGTTCAATAACGTTTCCTTTCATATCTGTAAACCATAAATGATACTCTTTTTTTGTATTGTTCAGACACTCATATTTTCGATATTTCGTTTGTCGTCTGTTAGCAAGCATAATGAAATGGTCGCAGAAAGGCATGAATTCAACTATATCTGAATGAACCATCAAATCACCGACAATATGTTGATTGACAACAGCCCCACAATACTGAACAACAATGTACTTCTTGTTGCGACTATAAACGAAATCATCAGGAAGATTAAAATCTTTTGATTGTGTGTGATAATATCGTTTTGTGATTGGTTGTTTAGCTTTCATTTTGCGTTTTATAAGTCAAAAAGAATACTTTATAATCATCATTCAAAGCATCTATTGATGAACAAACATATTTTGTGTACATGATTGGAACTGTTATTATTGTTTTGTTCTTCAGTGTTTTGTTAGTTTGACGCAAAGGATTTAATAGTTTACATTTAACGTTTCCTGATTCATAACAAATGAATTCAGCGAGTTCATTAAATACTCTTCTTCGCTTTTCATGTTTCTTTTCTGTTTTTCCGTAATCGGTGTGAATGAGTATTATATTTTTGGGTTTATATGACAGAAGACCTTTAAATCGTTGTTTTTGTTGAATCTCTTTCAATTGCATTGATTTGGCTCTAATGTATTGCCATTCAAGGTCGCGGTCATCTTGCATCTGTTGAGGTGTTAGATAAATGTATTTTGATTGTCGTTTGTCAAGGTATTCATCAGTTTCTTCGTCAAATGATGTGTATAAAGGATTCAATAAACGAAGAGATGCATGAGGCGTGTTATTGTACCATTCAACCGTTTGTTGTATCAATACATTGTTTGTCATTCGTTGTTGTGATTGACCGAAAGCATTTCGTAATGTTCTGATTACTGCATCGACACATTTATGTGCATTCGTGAAAGGTGAATCATCAATGATTAACTTTATTTTGTTTGGTTCTTTGAATTTAATTGTGTGTTTGTCTAATTGATATCTTTGCTCTTCACCGTTGCAATAACTTTTGAATGCATTTGATATAAAAGCCTTTTCACCATCACATTTAATTGTTTCAATTCTGATATTTCTTTTATTGACTAGTTTATCAATTACTTTGATTACATAATACTCAGACTTGTAATCAATTGGTTCAACAATTAGGTATTTGGTGTTTACATTGATTATTACTAAATAAGCTTTATTTAATGCAAACATTATATCAATTTCGTACGCATACGGTTCAAATGAGAAGTCAGGTTTTGATAGTTTCTTTACTGTCTTCAATTGGTAATCCTTAATATAGGGCTCGGTTTTAATGCCCGTGTCTTTGATGTACTTGTATTTAGATTTGAAAGGATAGTTGATTGATTCATTCATTTGAATCGCAAAAATAAAGCATTAATTTATGAAGGAACTCTGTTCCCTTTTGCAAAGCAAAATGATTATTTAATGAAATCAATTTATTTATTCATTTGCTTGTGAACCTTCTGGTGTTGAATCATCATGATATTCTAAACCGTCAAGCGATAGTTTAAAGTAAGAGTCCCTAGTTATCCAAAGTTGAGTCGGAGGAGGTTTGACAATGGTTCCATCTGGTTCAACAACATTGAAATATGTGTCATCATCTCCTGTATATATTGGTTGCCCATTGACTTGTATCTGAACGTTTCCGAAACCTCCATCAAGTCCGTCATAACAATATCCTGCACTTGCTCGTTCTGTTTGAATGTTGAATACAAATGATGTTGCATCACTGATTGTGTTGTTGTATCTCTTACCGTTAGCGTCATTCTTTGGCATTGTCATCGAATCCTCAAATTCCTTTGTGCATGAAAGAGTGATTGCATCTAAATCACCAGCCGTTAATTGATTTTCAAAGAATCGTGCACCAATAGTTGAAACGTTTTCGTCTGGGAAGTTCTTTCCACCAATATTCAAGAAACAATTTTGATAAACTGGGTTTTCAAAGACAGTTAAATCATTATGATGCTTTGGAAACATGATTGATAAATTAGTTGCATTGATTAATGGGATATTCAATGTTGACTTGATTCCGTTTGCTGCTGGAGCGATTGGAAAAGCATGATAATCAACTTTTTGTGAAGGAATGATTAAACCTTGTCTTAAAATGTCTTCAATTCCTTGTCTTGTAGCTTCACAAACTCCAAAGCCTTGCATATTAGATTTACAAGCTGTGATGGTCATTCGATTAACTGTTAATGTTGCTGTTTGTTTTGAATAATGAGCGCTCATCAACTTGTTGGCTTCAGTTTTAGATACAAAGTTAACGTAAACATGACCTGCATGTGATGGTTGAGGTAATTTACTATGTTCTTTGGTATAATGGGCTTGACAAATTGCTTTATTATCATCAGTCTTTTCAATTCCAAGTTCAGTAAATTCATCATCAGTAAAGCTAAATATTAATGAACAATTTTCAATCAGTTCATCGAAATCACCTCCAGATGCAGATACGTATTGTTCTCTAACTTCATACTTCAATTGATATTTCGTTGGTGTTGGTTCAGGTGATGGTGGGTCTGGATTGTCTCCAGGTCCTGGAATCACTGCTTGATTACCAATTTGTGTGAATTGATGTTTGAGGTGAGTAGTGATAGTGTATCAATAATCGGGGTCAGATAGAATCCACTTAAAACGCCTATAAATGGCCCATTTTTGGGCCCATATTCGGGTTAAAATTCAAAATCCACATATGGGACCCATACCGCATACTACCCCAAAACGCCTTTAAAACGCCCATATTCGGACCCATACAAATTCCGAAAATAGGCCGCATATGGACCACCTATGGACCACTTATGGGACCACTGATGGAACAGACCGATGGAACGTTCCGATGGCGACACAGACCGATGGGACAGACCATGACAGACCAGATGAATTCCAAAAATAACGCGATTCTCAAACCAATTCGATTTTTTATCCAGTTAGAAATGAATTCAGCAACAGCTGCCATACCACAACTCTCCACTGTCGAAGCTAATGGTGTCAAACTCGATTACCTCGAACGCGTCATCCTCAAGAAATACCCCCAATGGAAATCCCTTGCATTCGACTACCACAACGACGATGATTTCATGGACGATCTCATAAGCGGGTATATACCCCACAAATCTACACGCAAGGAATCTACCAAATATAAATTTATCCATTAAATTATTTGGATAAGCCTTATATGGAGCTACTTGGAAAGCTACTTGGAAAGCCACTTGGAAAGCCATTTTGGGAATCTGCATATGGAGCTACTTGGGAAAGCTACTTGGAAAGCCACTTGGGAATCCGCATATGGAGCCTTATATGGAGCTACTTGGAAAGCTACTTGGAAAGCCACTTGGAAAGCCATTTTGGGAATCTGCATATGGAGCCATTTTGGGAATCCGCATATGGAGCCATTTTGGGAATCCGCATATGGAGCCTTATATGGAGCTATTATGGGAACAGCAAAATTGCTGTCCCGAGGATTTACATAAACTGTCCACTAAATATTGGGTGTACGGGAAAAACCGCAGACCACTTGGAAAGCTATTATGGGAGACTACTTGGAAAGCTATTATGGGAACAACCATCTAGTGTCCCGAGGATTTACATAAACTGTCCACTAAATATTGGGTGTACGGGAAAAACCGTAGACCGCATATGGAGCCACTTGGAAAGCCACTTGGAAAGCCACTTGGAAAGCCACTTGGAAAGCTACTTGGAAAGCTACTTGGAAAGCTACTTGGAAAGCCATTTGGGAGACTGCATATGGAGCCACTTGGAAAGCCATATATGGAGCCACTTAGAAAATCCCAAAATAAGAATTATAAAATATTTTTTTTTTGGGTATTATTAGGTAGATTTCTAGATACGAATCTACTTTTTTTCTCGACTTATAAATGGAAAGCAACGACGCTCTCTTTAAGGAGATTTCCTTAAACAAGACACGAACAGATGCCACATTTGCTATTAAAGCAATCGGTGGTGGTAAAATAAAGCACGAAACACTGCTATACAACCTTAACCGAGTTATAAACCAAAGCGATATATCGTTTATAGATTACACGGATGGTGGGACACAAACGAATAATCCACTGGAACCACTAAACGAGTTATTTAGCGACAATATCGTTGTATATTACCCAATTGACGACACATTAATTAAGAACATCGAGAAACTAAAGATTAAGAACCCAGATGATACCAAAGATGCAGACGCAGATGACCAAACAATAGATAATAGTGTTTTAAATAAAATCGCTAAGGATTTGCTTGGTAGCACCACTGCTACAATAAAGAGGGTTCTAAACCAGCTGGATATCGATATACGCAAACCAGATATTAAACCAATTGGAATTAAGAGTGCAGATGGATTTGCTTACAGACCATCTTCGTTCGTCCAACTCCTTAAGGTTAATCTATCTAATGTCTCTATCGACAGCATCTTTAATTTACTAGGAGACTCCACCAAAATCGAATTCCTGCATGAAAACCTTGTGTATATACACGATATCGACTTTACTCGGGATTACAAAGGCGTATTTAACAAAAGGGATGTTATTAGGCATCTGGTTGGCGAACACGACTTTGTAAAGCAAGGGGATACAAATCCAGATGACAACCCAGTTATTATAAATAATTCCCAACTCGTATCCAATAATTGTCTAACGTTTATAAGCTCCTCTACAACTGGAACCATTAGATACAAATTCTATAACAAGTTTGTGCAATCGATGGAATCCCCGAGTGTCCGCAATAAAATTGGTTCCCATATTAACGATTGGATTAACAACCCAGAACCGATATTACGCAAGGCGATCGAGAACTCGTTGGAAACCGGCATTTTAAGATTGGAGTTTACGATGTATCTCTATAAGAACACAACTGGAACCCTAGATAGAGATGTGGTTTACGCAAATATGGAGTACCTCGAGAATTTAATGCCACCGAATCTAATATATTTTAATTCTATCGAGAACCAATTTAATTTGCTGTGCAAAAATATATTATATAATGTTTGTATTGTGGATTTAGAATTGGACCTAGCGTTTGTGGCGTTATACCATAATAAGTTGACGGGTAAAGTTAATGGGTTCTATATCGAAAAAATTAATGCAACCAAATTATCGAATGCACTCCGCTGGTACTGCTCGAATAAGCCCATTACTGTAGTATTAATGCAAATCGATCCACATAACGACGAAGTAAATATACAACAGGATAGCTATCTACGAATAAACACAGCAAGCGAACCTCTATATACATACATCCATAAGGGCTGCGAGAAACTAAAAGCTGTGCAAACACGGGATAACATTAATAAACCTGCCGATGTTGGATTAACCCCAAATAATGTATTTAATTTTGTATTCCCAACATCCACAGCATCGCTATTAAAATCGAGTACTCGAGAGAAAATAATGTTTAAAATGCTGGAATTGGAATTACTAAATTATCCAAACGAGACACTAACTATTCGATCCATTAACCGAGATATTAAGGAGGAAACCGAGGAGAATGCTTTTAAGGAACACTACGAACAGCAGATTAACAATATAAAGTCTAAGAACGAGGTTATAGAAGCCCAAATCGAGGAGTGCGCCCATAAGGAGATGGTTCGAGATATGCTTTACAAGGTCCTTTCCAACATTAGAGCATACACGCACAGGTTCTTGGATTTAAAGGATGGGACCGAAATAAATGTGTATGGGTTTAAAGAAACTAGGACCCGATATGGCAAGACATATCTGCTCGCATGTTCGCTAAATGTAATGCACGATGTATATGGAAATTTAATAGAATACATGGTACCCCAAACCATATTACAATTGTATTGGTGTCCTTCGAATATTGCGCATTACATAGACAAGATATTAGCCAATAAGGGATTTAAGCAACTGGATATTAAACGAATAACAGCATATGGGAGCTTAACTGGAATCCCAATAATGCAATTAATTAAGGAGGGCTCGTTTACAAACGCATCTAAAAATTTATGTGCCAAGATGGTTGTAAAGGAATGCAAAAATAACGAAACAGAGGATATTACTGGATATCGCGACAATATTATGCAAGAGATGGATGCAAATATAAAGCAATGCAGGAAGATAGACGAGTCTGTTAAATTAGGAGATATAATTAAGGTAACTGGGTACAAACTCCTTAAGAGCTCGCTATTAATACGCTGTTCTATTAATGGTGGAGACCCCAAGGATTATATAGCCACATATTGGCTTAAGGAGATAATCCTGGACAAACTAAAATATACCAAAATAACCAATTGTATAGAAGCTGTTGTTGGACCCACTAAGACCAGTCCGCAAAAACAGAAATGCTATATTTATGTGGTTAGCTAAAAATAATTTATTTTTATTCTCCATCCAGGACTGTCGATACGGACATGCAATATAGGATGTCGTCGTTGTCTCGTCTATCGAAGAATAAGGTGCGATACTTCTTAATAAACATGCCAGGGAATGTAAAACAATATTTTCCTTTAATAGTCGAATATTTATATACCGTCCCATATGGAGCTTTAATTAGAACATAGTTGTTGTAATCCTGGATGGTGCATCCATTAAAAGTAAATGTTTCTGCTGGTGTTGCATTGCCATTATCTTTGGAAAACATTTATGTGGAGATAAAAAATAATATTTATGTATGTTCGAAAATATATATTTTTATTTTTAAACACATGCATTTGTATATAAACATATTGTTACTAGCTATTTCTAGAGCCATTACGTTACCATAATATTATTACTATATAATATATTTTATTTGCAATTAAAGGATGGATTTCGAAACATATATTGCTAGATACAATAGATTCGATAGAAGTGGAGTCCGAGATTATATTAAAGATGTAATCCAAAAGGATAACCATATAATGTTCTACAACAAGGACTTTAAAGAATGGATGGTCCAGGATCGACAAACCGGATGTCGTAAATATTTGGTAATTATTTTACCGCACGACGATCGCTCGCGAAATACAGAATTCCTATTGGGTATCTTCCCACACCCAACACCATTATTAAAAACATTGTACGATATAGAACATACCGAACTTAATAAAGCGTGGGATCTAGAAAATAGGTTTATGTACATGGCGGATTGGCAACATTATCTACATATGGTAGAAATGGATGTCTACAGTAAGCAGATAACCGAGATTTTACTGCATAGGGTTTTATGTCCAAGATTGCCACAGAATATAATCGATAACACATTAGCTCTGCAGCAATCGGTACTGGATTACATCGAGAAGAATAAAACCAAAAATTGCGACGAGGATGGAATCGAGCTCGATGCCATAAATGCAAGACTGTACGAAATCGTAAAAAATATTTGCTCGTTAACACACTATATTATTGTCACCGACTAATAAATTTATTTTTATATTAGCATTATATAATATCTTTTTATTACAGAATAAATGGATACCAAATATACAGACTCGAAGAGGCTGGATACCAAATATACAGACTCGAAGAGGCTGGATACCGAGCCATCTACGGATAACACAGAGGAGGAAGATATGGATGTACCACAAATGGATGTACCACAAATGGATGTACGACCAAGGGAATCCAACAATACTTCCAACAATACTCCCAACAATACTAAAGAATATAAAAACAATTGGAGTGCCAAAAGGAGAGAGCATTGGAATGCATATATGCGAAACTATAATGCCAAAAAGAAGCAGCAGCATATAGAACAACTAGGCAAGATTACAATCGAATACCACAATTCGATTAAATCTTACGACAAAACCGATGTAATCCAGATACTATACGACACTATTAATATATACGGCACGATTTTGGATATCTATATAGACCATTTACCGAGAGATGCGGCAGATAAGATTCGCGCGACTTACAGTAAAAACAATATCGTCGAATCCATAAATATATTGCAAAAATATATTAAGTATTTGCTGCAAAAATAAGATCCCTAGTACAATTATTTTTGGCTTTCCCATGTGGCTTTCCATGTGGATCCATATGTGGGCCATTTATGGGCCATATGCGGATTCCCAAGTAGCTCCATATATGGCTCCATATAGCTCCATTTGTGGGCTATTTATGGGCCATATGCGGATTCCCAAGTAGCTCCATATATGGCTTTCCAAGTGGCTCCATATGCAGTCTCCCAAATGGCTTTCCAAGTAGCTTTCCAAGTAGCTTTCCAAGTAGCTCCATATAAGGCTCCATATGCGGATTCCCAAGTAGCTCCATATATGGCTCCATATAGCTCCATTTGTGGGCTATTTATGGGCCATATGCGGATTCCCAAGTAGCTCCATATATGGCTTTCCAAGTGGCTCCATATGCAGTCTCCCAAATGGCTTTCCAAGTAGCTTTCCAAGTAGCTTTCCAAGTAGCTCCATATAAGGCTCCATATGCGGATTCCCAAGTGGCTTTCCAAGTGGCTTTCCCAAGTAGCTCCATATGCAGATTCCCAAAATGGCTTTCCAAGTGGCTTTCCAAGTAGCTTTCCAAGTAGCTCCATATAAGGCTTATCCAAATAATTTAATGGATAAATTTATATTTGGTAGATTCCTTGCGTGTAGATTTGTGGGGTATATACCCGCTTATGACCGATATCATTATTGATTCTATCGAGAGTGGGTCTGTTGGTCCATGTGAAGTGCTCACCACAGAGATGGCACTTGCCTGTGTCTGGATTGTTGTACATCTCCATGAACTTATCGAATTGCTCCTCACAAACACATTTATCGAGGTTCCTGGGTTTGTCCTTATGAGATTGATTATATTTGACATCCTGGTTATAGTAGTTCTCGCATTTGAATCGCCACCAATCGAGGTTTGGTTTGAATTTGTTAATGGGATTCTGTATGGAGTATTCAGCATTTGGATTGAATTCCTTATATGCGAGTGCATACTTGATACAGGATGCATTCTTGCTTAGCGATAGGTTTGAGATGAGGTCCACGTTGTACTGAGCATTGAGTGCAATCAGGTTGTCAATGGGTTTGATCATCATCTCGACATCATTATCATTGTATGCAAGTAGGTAGTCCCATCGGGTTTCATAGTTTTTGGCATCCTCGAGATATAGCTTGTAATCATCTGGTGTCAATGGGTTCTTCTGGTTGAGATAGCTGTAGAACGCCTCATACTCAAATGGCTCTGCTTTTGAGAGTACCTCATTGTAGTTCTCAGTGTTGATGGCTTCATATGGGAACACACCCTTCGAGCTATTCTCAACTCCCCCAAAATCAACCCCGAATTGTCGTAATGTACCTCCAGCGACAAATGATTGTGCGTCGATGAATCGCAACTTGGTATCGTATTTGGGTGACTTCAATATGAACTGCTTCAATGAGGATGTGGTACCAATGATGCTATTGGGTTCAACACTCCAGAACATATTTCGCTTGGCTGAACTGTAGTTGAGATACTCCTTGAATAGGTTGCTATCGAATCTACTCGAGTTGAATCCAAATACGGTTATCACATTCAGGTTGCGATCAATGGTTTTGAGATTGTCAACTGGTTGATTGATGAAGGATTTCATGTATTGAACCTTATCGTGATACACCTGCTTGGATTGCTCAAACAACCACTCGATCCACTTGATGATGAACTCAGATGAATCTCTTAATGAGAAGTGCTTTGTGGTACAACCAGATTGCGATTTGACACATGATGATACACTAAGGGGAATCAGTCGTGAGTTGATGGTTGTGGATGAACCAATAGATGTATCCACAGGCTGTTCAACAGTTTCGAAATCGTAGGTGATGTAATATATGTTGGGTTTCCATTCGAGACCATAGGCTAAGCAATATTCGTACACCGGATTGCTGAGTATATGTGGACAGTATGGTAGTGGTTCACGATTGGGTATGAAACGTTTTCGAAATACACCATCACAGTTCTTAACATGGTTCTCGAAACACTTCATGTTGTAATGACCGTAATGGGCATATGAGCCACACTTTGGGCAGATGTGGATGTTGGTCAGCTTCTCAGCATTCCTGATGTACATTATGTGGATGATTCGATTTTGGGTGTACAGCAATGCGGATTTCCTAAATGAGTTATCACTATTGTATTTCCATTGGTCCTGAAGGTTATAGACTTTGAGATCCTCCAAGTACTCATAGATGTCCACATTCAAGTGATGCTTCTCGGCAGATGCCTTCATGGATTCAATTGATGTACCCGGATAGTTGTTCAGGAGGTCGATTGCATCTTGAGATGGCTTAGTAGAATACACTATATTGTGATCCTCGCATAGGAGCTTCCTAGCTACCTGTGTGCGATTCTTAGTATTGCAACCAGATTCAGGGTCAACCAGATGATCATCTAGACATGCAGCCAGAAATCGGTACCAACATAGATTGTCATCGGCATTGTCCGTGATGATGAATTTGCTATTTTTGATCTCAGGAGGTAAATCCTTGATTGGACCACTAACCTTGACCATTCGAGATACCGTGAATGAGACTGATCCTACCATAATCAACTTGGTTCCAGATGTTGAGGTCTCATATGAGTGCAGTACTGATTCAATATAGTACTTCACGATATCAAGCGATTGCTCATCACGAACCACAATTGGGATAGCCGATTTATAGTTGTTCCAATTGATTTCCCTAGCTGCATATTCACATGAATACCCAAACACTTTCTCAGCATAGGGGGTCTCAAATACACCCGAGAGTTGGAAATAGATTTTGAATGGTTTTACCTCACGCTTATAGACCTGTTGCAAGCCGTCATATATAGAGTTCAATGAGGATATCGAGTTGAAGTAGTATATGTATATTGGCTCATAGGTATCGATATCCTCACGCTCATTGGAATCACTATCAGCATATTTGGTATATGATCGCCAAGCCTCAACAGCCCTATCATAGCTATCAGGTTCATTCACCATGAGGAAATCGGTGTGTTTCGATTTGAACTCATGACCGAACTCACTGAGGTAATCGAGTATTTCATTATTTTCGGGGTCCTTGGGGAGATCATCAATGTTTTCGGTGACCTTGGGGGAATCATTGATAATATGGACCAGTTTTGTAACCTTAGTCCTGTCTCGGGGTATATTATGTATTTCAGTTCTGTCGATATACTCGGGGAAATATTTGTTGAAATAGGAATGTGCTTTGTTATCATCAATACTAGCGTTACTACCGATAATATGATTCAGTTTTGTAACCTTAGTCCTGTCTCGGAGTATATCTTGTATTTCAGCTCTATCGAGATACTCGGGATAATACTTGTTGAAATATGAATATGCTTTGTGTTCATCATCTAATTGCTGAATGAACTTAATCCAGGTATTCAATTGCTGGCGTTCATCAATGCGGTCCTCAATCTTGTAAGCATCTCTATTGAAATTATTGAAGTAATCCTTAGTTCGTTCAGTCTCAAGTCTCTCGAAGAATGTATCAAGATCTGATTCCTTGATATGATAATCGCGATCAAAACCGGTGCGATATACAAATAAATTATCATTCAGGAACTTTACGAAACTGCTCAGTCGTTCATTATATGATCTGTTGTGGAATTGGATGTTGGCATCGAACTCCTCATTGGCCTTATCGATATATTCTTCAACAGTTTCCTCGGGTATAATACGTTTAGCGAAATTCTTAGTACTAATCTTGCGATGCTTTTCACGCTCCAGTTTCTTCTCCTGTTCCCGCTTCTGTTTCAATCGATCGCGTTTCGACTTCTCAGCGAGTTTCCGTTCCCGCTTCTGGAGACGTTCCTGTTCAATACGCTCCTGTTCCGATTTCTTAGCGAGTTCACGTTCAAGTCTGACCTCCTCAAGTGCAATCAGATTCTTGTCAGTTGCATCCCTCAGCAGCTCATCCTCTTGTTCATCACGCAGTCTCTCAAAGAATTTCTCAAAATGGGATTCCTCGAGATAATAATCGCGATCAAACCCAGTACGATATACGAATGCATTGTCATTTAGGAACTTTATGAAACCGTTCCGTCGTTCATTATATGGTATGTCGTATGGGATATTGCCACCGAACTCCTCATTGGCGATATCGATATAAGCGTCAACAGTATTTGTGGCTTGAATATTTCTAGCAAAATTCTTAGTAATAATCTTGCTATTCAGTAAACGTTCAGCATGTTCCAGTCCCAATTTCTCGAGACGCTCCTGTTCAGCACGCGTAAGCCTCAGTCGTCTGATGAATGTTTCAAGATCTGATTCCTTGAGCTTATTGTCGGTATCAAAACCAGTGTGAGCTACAAATGAGTTCTCATTCAGGAACTTTATGAGACTGCTCAGCTGTCCAACATATGGTCTGTAGGATGAGATACCCCCATCGAACTCCTCATTGATGATATTGATATAGTCTCTGACGACATCTGTGGGTAGAACCTTTTTATCGAAATTCCAACTAGTAATATTACTACTCATTTGCCCATTGGTAAAAATACAAAAATAATCATCGCAACGCAGTTGATGACATACTATTTTTGAATTTTACTCAATTGTATCAATCTCATCTGGAGCTGGGCCGTTTATAGGCATATGGGTGTTGATTAGTTTTTGGGTCATATACATGGAGATACTCAATTTCAGGTTATCGCGTATGAGTCTACGCAATAGGGATACACGTTTATGAGGTTCTGCTTGGGAGATCGCATCGATTACCGCCTGTGATGTGACATATTGGATCAATCGGTCGTGATCCCCAATATCCAGGAACTTGCTTCGATTGAATATATGGGTGCGATTTAAACGAGGTCGAGGATGTTCAATAGATGGAGTCTCAGGAGGTGAGTCATTTGCATCCTGAGTAGTATCCTGAGTGGTGTCGATATGTGCTTCAGCCTTTGGGGTATCAGCAGATGGTTTGCGTTTATGGTTCATACGCTTAATCAAATGCTTGACATCTCGGCGCAAATCGGTGATACCATCTACGATCTTTAGGAGTATCTCAGCATCAGTTGCTGTACCAGTAGCTGTATCAGTATCTGTACCAGTAGCCATATCAGTATCCATATCAATATCCATTTATGCAAAAATAAAATATTATTTTCGACTGTTCCAGGGATTTTGACGAATGTACTTATGATTGCATTGTGGTTGTGAAATATTTGTCCACTGCTGTGTGAAAATCATTAAGGCATGACCTTTTGATGGTAATCCTAGTACCACCTACAGTGACATCATCCCCTTTGAACATAGCTTTGGCCATACGCTTGATATCTTCATTCGGGGTCATTGCGATGGGTAGGTCATCAATAAATATCCAGCGCTTCTTCTTATCTTGATATATCCTACTGACCTGCCTCCATGAATGCTTGTTGCGACGAACGAGATGGAGTACCACAGAATCCTTATCTTTGGGAAGATCCTCAAGCCATATCATATATCGGTAGCTATTTTTGTGATCCTTGGGGACAGCCCTTGGAGTGAGGTCCTTGATTTTGTTATCCAGCTGCTCGCGTTGCTTCTCGAACTGAGCATCCAAGAGTTTCATAATATGGAGAGAATATCTAGGGGATGCCCACATTGCAATATGATTGACCAGTAATCGGTGAACATACATACCCTTCAAATCATTAGATAAATTGGGTCTATCTTCATGAATTCGGTCTGCGGGAATTCCCGTTGACCCCATTTCATCAAGTATTTCTTGAGCTGATTGATTTCGAAACCAGTCATTGACACGCTTCTTGGAATTGCATGCAGCGAGAATCGATTGCATCTGGTACATATCATCCTTAATGGAATGTACCAAACGGAGCTTCTCATTATACTGGATGTATTCATACTCATCATCGATTGGTTCGACAACAGCTGACACTGATGTGTTTGTCCCAGTTGATTCCATTTGGAATTCGATAAAAAATTGAGTTGCATTGCGAACCAGCTAGTTATTACATCATATGGAGTTGAGTCCAAAAATATATAATGGGAATGAGCTTACGCATATTCATATGAGAATGCGAGTATTTTCAATAGCATCTTGATACGCCCCAAATCGAGTTCCTTGCGATCATAGCTATCACCATCTATGATTTTGGTTCGGAGGGATTCCAAATCGGTTTCGAAATTTGATATTGTGTCGATGAGATCGTCCATGAAATCATCGTCGTTGTGGTAGTCGAATGCAAGGGATTTCCATTGGGGGTATTTCTTGAGGATGACGCGTTCGAGGTAATCGAGTTTGACACCATTAGCTTCGACAGTGGAGAGTTGTGGCATGGCAACAGTGGTTGAATTCATTTCTAACTGGATAAAAAATTGGATTGATTCGAGAATCGCGTTATTTTTGTCTGTCATGGTCTGTCCCATCGGTCTGTGTCGCCATCGGAACGTTCCATCGGTCTGTCCCATAAGTGGTCCCATAGGTAGTCCCATATGTGGGCCATAGGTGGGCCATATGCGGCCTATTTTCGGAATTTGTATGGGTCCGAATATGGGCGTTTTAAAGGCGTTTTGGGGTAGTATGCGGTATGGGTCCCATATGTGGATTTTGAATTTTAACCCGAATATGGGCCCAAAAATGGGCCATTTAAAGGCGTTTTAAGTGGATTCTATCTGACCCCGATTATTGATACACTATCACTACTGAGGTGTCCTCGTGCTTTGATTTCCTTTAGTCTGTTTAATTCTTCCATCGATATTGAATCATTGTCTTCAAGAAATACTTTTGCTTCAGCAACTGTGTAAGGGTCTAATACTGCCCAAACAAGACCAGCGGGACTAACTTGAAAACGAATTGATAAATCACCAATGATTCCGTTAGGGAATAAATCGAATGCTTGTAATGCGAGCAAATCATCAAAAGGAATATTCAAATCAAATTCGACTTCACTTCTTCCAGTGTTCTTAAATGAATTCAAGTTAACATAAGCTCCTGCATGTGTCTGTGAATAGTTGCTAATGTTTTCCCACAATGAATGAACGAATCTGCGACGTTTCTTCTCGGCTTCTGGTTTAACTGAAGAATATAAGAAGCCCTCACGAATGCATTCATTCTGTTGGTATCCGACATTGACATTATTATGAAGAATCTCTAACCTGTCAAACAACTGGTTTGATGATTTGAAACCGACAAACAGTTTGTACAAGTTGTTGGGGTCTTTGATTTCATTTAATTTACTCATATCTGTATTCAATGACAAATCTAATTTAACGTGAAATGTTAAGAAACCTTTATCAATATCACTTATGAAGTGGTCAGGATGTGTTAAACTGATTTGCGAATATTGTCCTTGATGAAATGGAGCTGGTTGGTCATGACAGTCAACAGTTCTAAATGAAAATGAACGCGTACCGTCATTGACATTAATCATGTTTCTCATCTCTTCAAATGCATGAAGAACGTTTCCTGTTTCAGTGCGAAGATTATGGGCTCTCTCGTTTCTGTATAACATTTATGATTGAATAAAAAGGAAATAAAACACTTTTATCATTAATTAAATTATGGGTGTCGGTATATTCAACAAAATCAAGAACGCATTTAAATCAATTGGCGGCAAAGTAAAATCATTCGCTCAGAAAGCAGTTAAAGCATTACCAAAAGTTGTTGATGTTGGAAAGCAAATCGTTGACAGAGTTAAACCGATTACACAATTCATTCCTGGTGTCGGTCAGGTTGTTGACGCAATTGATACAGGTTTAAATGTTGCTGACAGAGTTGGGAGATTTGGAAAATCAATATTGAATGAAGTTAAATGAAAAACAATGAATTATAATGATTTAATATAATTATAAATGAATGAAAACATTAATGAACTTAAAGTTATAAATGATAATGCAAATGAATCAAAAGTATTTAAATCAATTGAAGAGTTCAATTTGTTCTATCAAAAGAATATCGAGCAACGAATACAGAATCACTAAGCGAAATTGTACAGACGGTAAAAGACTTAACGGCGACATTTATTTGAAGAAAGTTGGGAACACAATCACTAAAACACTTGAAAATGACAACATCAAAGCTGATATATCATTAATGAAAGAATCGATTAACGAACTCAATGAATTAATAAATCAATTGAACAACAAAAATAAAATACTTGAAGAACATATTAATAAGCTTTCAAACGTTGTCGACCAACAATCAAAAGTTATTAATGAATATGTATTAAATGTTGTTGCTCCTGACAACCACAGAATGATTAAGTGAATCATGATGATTTAATGATTTAGTCGTTTTTGGAGGTGGTTCATGAAATATATTTCCTTTTTCATTATAACATTTCACTGTTGGTGCTGAATTTATTTTTGTTCTATTCTTTTGCATCGTTAATTGTAATCTATCAAAATGGTTTTTATGCTTATCGTCATGAACGGTTCTTAATTGATTAATAGCAGACATTTAATTATTATTAAATGAGTGAACTAACAGAATACAAGAAAGAAATACCAGAACTAAAACGAATCAAACGAGGATTGAAAGAAAAGTGTTATGATTACAAACAATGTCTCAACAATATCAAATCAGGAATGTTGGGCTCTGACGGTCTTGCCGTTCGTGAGTCTCTTATCGAAGACATCAACAGCCTCAAACACAAACTGCATCAACTTGAAGATGAATTAAATGAGTTGTCCAATAAATGAACATCAATTGATGTCAAACAATAAGTTCATATTATTTTTATTCATTAGTCGTGTTGACGTGGGGCTTTAGCCCTGCGGAAACCGACTCATATATACTACTAAAACAAGTTCAAAGATGTAAATTCTAAAATGAAGATTCAAAGTGGCGACCGTCAATTTTCAATTTTATCTCACCCCACCAAATCAACACCCTTACTCTCTGTCGTTGATGTATTACCAAATAGTAAACTGAAGGGAGCATTAATTAAAATCAGTAATGAGGCACATAATTATAAATATGATAAACCAGCAATAGATTATAGTGTAGGACGTAAGAAAGAAATGAAAAACAATAAATATCGAAAAGCTGTAGGATATGAAGGATAGTGCATCTTAATGTTTTTTTCTGTTTTTCTTTGCTTAAAACTGTTTTTTGTTGATATTTTCCTGTTGCTATTATCTGACAAAAGTTGAAATTTCACCAAATTCTAATTTACAAACAATTGAAGCAAATGCATTTTCATGTACAAAGATTAAAGAAATTTTTATTCCATCAAAAGTTTCAACAATAGGTGATAGTGCATTTTCCTATTGCAGAAATCTTCAAATAATTGAAGTTGCAGAAGAATCAGGATTGAAATTAATTTCATTGTCAGGTTTTAATGGATGCCAAGGATTCATAATCATGGCTCCACCACCGTTTTTTAAAAAATAGATTCATCGAGATGAATCAAATTGAATTACTTATTGAAAACAAACAAATTCAATAAATAAAAAAAAAACTACTTTTAATGAGTATTTTCTAATAAAATTACATTTTTATATTTTATTTCTTCTTTTTTTTTAAATTTATTTTTCTCTTCTCTTAGATTTATAAAAATCATTATTTTCATTTTTCTCATTCAATAAAGTTTTTTAATTAAAAAATTATCAAAAATGTTCTTTTTTAGAATATAAGCATAAGTAAGTCGGTGAGCCATAAATTGGTTAGACAAATGTTCTACAATGTAGAGATCATATTCCAATTTCCCCATTGCATATATGACATGTTATTCAATGAGTTATTACTAGTTGAATAGATGGAAAAGGTTGATAACAATTCTAATTTCTCCTCAAATACATAAAATGCTTTTATTTTTTCAGTCAATGTTAAAAAATTAAAAGAGCACTCTGAATTTTCTTTTTTGATAATGATGGATCATAATGATAACATTAATCTATCTTTTCACGTTGGCCAACAAGAAATACAAAATATAAAATATTTTATCTTTAAGAAGAAGCAGTTTCCTATTGATTTTGATAAACTTAAAAAAATTCAAATTATTTTTATAGAAATAGGAAAGAATTCAAACAAATAGAATCAACAGACGTTTTAGATGAGTCCGATTATGAAATTTTTGATATTTTAGAAGATGTAATTCAAGCTTTTATTGCATCATATCAAAATGAGCCATGCCAAATCCATCTTTCCGATGTTATGCCACTTAAATATCTTTCATATAAATATGAGTATCCAAAATTAATTTCTATTACAGAGAAATTTATTCAAAATCCAAAAGAACTCATTGAATTTTTATTCAAATGCTTAGATGAGTATGGAAAAGATGCATCAGTTTTGTTTTCTTTTATTGATTTTGAAAATCAATCAATCGGCGTTGTAAACAAACTTATTCAAAATTTTTCAGTTATTTTTGACTTCAGCTTCATTAATTCGACTCTGTTGAAGACGACAACTCAATTAACTAGTGAAGTAGCAAAAATAAAAGAAGAATATTCAAGTTTTATTATTCAAATGAAAAAATTGCAAGATGAAAATGAAGATCGAAGAAACAGAGTTTTTGAAGAAGAAATGGCAAAAATGAAGGAAGAAGAAGAAAAAAGACAAAATAAACTTGATGAAGAAATGAGAAAAATCAAAGAGAAAGAAGAAGCTGTTAGAAAAGAAGAGGAGGAACGATTGAAACAACTTCAAAATGAGAACGTGAAACGAATTCCATGGGATCATGAGGTATTTGACTGAACAAACAGGAGGAAACATTCATGACAATAAAATAATTGAAATTACTACAAATTCACAATGTCATCATTAAAAGAATCTCGTTGATTATGAGGAAGATAATTTTTATGACTCAAGTTCACCCAATTTTGGACCAAAAATATGTTTTGATTTCAAAGACAGATGCATTCAATTGTCTAACTATTCTATTAAATCACATCAAAGTGGTCCTGGTGATGGAATTACATCAAAAAATTATTCTGGTCACTTAAAGAGCTGGGTTATTGAGGTTTCGAATGAGGGTAAAACGTGGGAAATAATTGATACTCACAATAACGATCCTACTTTGAATGGAAGTAACATCAATGGCATTTAACATTAATCCTAGACAGACTAAATTTTATCGCTACATTCAACTTCGTTCGACAGGATACAGTTGGTACTCAGAAAGCCGTTATGATATTTTTTTTTTATTTTATTGAATTTTATGGTAAATTTAAAGAAATAAAGCCTCATTAAAAAATCAACTTTTTTGAATTTAATGTAATATTTTTACATTTTATTGAATTTTATGGTAAATTGAAAGAAATAAAGCCTCATTAAAAAATCAACTTTTTGAATTTAATGTATAGTACCGTGAAAAAGTAGTCATCGAGATGAAAAAGGAGTCATCGCCTATTCAAAAATTGAAAGAATTATTTCAAAATTGTTAAAAATCTTCAGAAAATATATTTGAAAGAATTTATTCAAATCCTTGAAAATTTTAAAATTCAGAAAATAATAATTTACATTTTGGCAAAAATCTAGTAATAAATAAGTCATTTTAATTCTCACATTTACTTTTAAATATATTATTCTCCTAGAACATAGCTTTTATAAGATAATAGCTTTTATAAGATGTCAAAGCAAAAATTCACGACAAGGAAGGAATACGAGCTGAACAACAAAGATTATTTTAGTAATTTCTTTCTGAAGAATTTCAACAATTCGTTCAATTTTATTATAAAAGTTATTAGTTCGTTGATGATTATTAGAAATAATATGAATATAATTATGTTGATTATAATCCACTTGAATACTTTGTCGTTTAAGCTCGAATGCTTTTCAATTATAATCGATATCAGAATAATATGTCAATATTTAGTGGCATTCAATTAAATTTATATATAAATAAAGTATTTCATATTTCAATTTTTAAATTTTAGCATTTTTAAAAAGATGATTCAAAAATTTTTAAGAAATTTTACAAAAAATTTTCATAAAAAAATTGATCAAAGTTATTTGACTTCATTTTTATAAAATGTTTATTATGTATTCGGACTTTGGTAGATATAGTTATGATGTTTATATGAATATAATGGTTTTTTATGAAGAAGCATTGAAAAAAATCTCGAAATTCATTGCAAAAGATGATGAAATATATGTTTATAAAAGCGGAACAGTAAAAATAAAAGTAGAAGAAGTCATATATATCGAAGATTTAGAAAAGAAGATATTAATTAAAGGTAGGAACAAAGTCAAATTTTGTTCAGTATATATAAAAGAAAAAGATACATTTGATTTTTTTACAAGTGACAATGAAAAAGTAAAGATAATAGAAAAAATGGACAGTAGATTCGAAGGATATAAAATTTACAAAGATTCAGTTTCGGATATTAGGATTAGAAGAGAAAGTTTTAGAATTTTAAGAGAATATCTGGAGAATAAAAATGATAAAGTCATTTATGGCTTCAATGTTATTTCAAACATTGAAAATAACAAAGTAAAAGTTGTTTTCGTTGTTTGGTCATTTGTTAAAAACTTAAATGAAAAATTGTTTAAAATTTTGATAAACAAAGAAAACAAATACAAAGATGTAAACATCGTCGTATTTGGAAAAGGAGATGAATATTACAATGAAATTAAAAATTATGGAGGAATTGTAGGAGTCATTAATTAAAAATTCTCCATTCTTTGAGGAACAATTGACATAGCTTCTCAATACAACAATCGACTCATAAAAATCTAATCTTTTAGGAGAAGGATTCAAAAAATGATATCTATTCTGCCAATTTGTGGCACTTTTCCATTCTTTGAGGAACAATTGTTAAAACTGGTTAGATTGATGGTCTTTTATGAAGAAGATGAAGATTGGGATTTGAATGCATTCAATTGGTTTCAATGATCTTTGAAAAAGTAGGTTGAAGCTTATTTTAATTTTGTTTAAAAAGCTGAAAGAATCGATATATATGGTGAGTGGATTTTGTCAGTTGTTGTTTTGGCTTCAAAAAGATCAGATTCAATTAATCGAGAAATGTGTGAATTTATTTTTAGATTCATGAATTCTATGATTGATCTGGGAATTGCTAAAGAGCATGTAACTGATAATCTGATAAGGTTCTTATCTTTGGTAATTCGCCTTTTTACTGAAGCTTTCAATTCCTCCTGAAATGATATTTGAATACATCAAATTGCACCAAAAAATAAAAGAAGATTCAGAAGATTATATTATCAATAATATCGAGAACCTTCTCTTTTCATCAGTAATTCTCGCAGGATTGAAAGTGGAACCTATGTTTATAAGTAACTTTTTAAATAAAGTTATAAAACAAAAATGCATTGTTAGCGACGAGTTGAGATTCACGATCAACATTTTGATTAAGAAATACGTTTCAGAAAATGATATGCCAGAATTAAGCGATTTTGGCTCTATTCCTAAAAAAGAAAATTTAGCGAACCCTTATTTGTCAAATAGAGAATGCTTCTCTTCAAGTATTGAATATCCAATTATGAAATATGAATTGCATAAATAAATTATTGTTTATATTTTACATAGATGATATATTCTTTTCAATTATTTATTTAATTAATGTCATTTTATATATAACAGAGAATTATGATTAATTATTAATTAATATATCATCTACTATTGATTAAGGAAAAATGCAATGAATAGAATATATATGTATATTTACTGATTAAATATCCATTTTTTAGTTGATTATTTTTAATTCAAATTTTAATACCTATATCTGAATGTTCCCAAAACTTGTGTTAACAAGGCTTTGTTATCATATTAAAAATAAATAAATTATTTATTTGTTATAATAAATGTCCATTTTTCAATTTAAATTTCAAGATATTTATATTTTTTTTTTTTTGGAAAAATGTGAAAAATTTTCATAGAAATTAATTTGACTATAATGGAATCTATAATAGACTATAGCAAATTCAAACTTGGAGAAAAGATTGCTTCTTGCAAATATAATAGTGTATATAAAATAGAATGTAAAGAAACTAAAAAGATTTTTATTGCTAAATTTTTCAGCAAATCTATTAATCAAGGGAATCTCTCACGAGATATAAATATTATCACTAAATTGCAACATCCAACTCTTTTAAAAACTATTGGGTACAGTTATGTTAATAATAAAGGAAGTGATTTCTCTCCAATAATAAGTGAATATTACCCAAACACTTTGGATTTAGTTTTTGAATTAGAAAAAAAAGGGATTCCTATACCCGGATGGAATGATACAAAAAAGTTTATTCTAATTTATGGAATTGCAGCTGGGATGCAATTTTTACATTCGCGCAAAATTTTACACGGTGATTTAAAGCCAAGCAACATTTTGCTTGATGAACATTTATGTCCCAAAATTGCAGATTTTGGTTTATTAAATATTTTATTAGGGGAAAATACAATGAAAATGTGTTATTTAAATAAAGGAGTAACGGAAAATCCAGTCTATTTGGCCCCTGAGGTATTGAATGCAAAAAAATTCACAACGAAGAGCGATGTCTATTCGTTTTCGATGCTTATGTATGAAATAATTTCTTCTCAGCACCTGCATAATTTCTCAATTAGAAAAATTAATTTAAAAACGGTTAAAAACGGTTATCGCCCAGAGTTCAATTTTCCAATTGTCAATTCATACAGAAACCTTATTGAGAGTTGCTGGTCAGAAGATCCGTCGAAAAGACCAACTTTTAAACAAATATGTTTAAATATATTTGAAACTTTGAGAAATGATAAAGAAGCAAGAAAAGATTTTGTTTATTATGCAAACTTTATAACAAATTATTTAAATGCAATCAAAGACAAGAAGCCAATTCCAACTATTAATTTAAAAAGTCCAAATTTTCAAAAAGTCGATTTGACAGAGCTATTGAATAAATCAAACAACGATAATCAAATAGAAGTGAAAAGCTCAGATCAGCCTTCAGAGAGCCAGAAAAATCAGATTCATAATAACGAAAGAAAACCAGCAGTCAGAAAGCCTATTGCAAGCAAGCCAAAAGCACCAAATGATAAAGAGAAAGCGATAAAACACAATGATAATGATGATGATGATAACGAGAGACAAAAGAAACCTTCTATTGGCCTTATAGAAGACGAAAAAAATCACGAAGTTATTAGCAAGATTAGTGAAGGAGAATCATCTGAAGTTTTCAAAGTTATTGATAAAGGTACAGGTGAATTATTATGCAAAAAGATCTTCAAAGAATTCAACGCAGACGAGAACTCTATTGAAAAAATTGTAGCCATTTCAGAAATCGACCACCCTTGCATATGCAAAGAGATTGGATATAGCATGCAAGAGAATCAGTCGCAAAGAGATGGTTTTAATGTAAATGATCAGCTCAAAACGACTGTTTCACTTTTCTATGAGTTTCTTCCATACAACGTGGAAGAAGTCATGAGGAAAGGCATGCTGAATAACACACTGAAAGTTCGAATTGCAGTTGAAGTTGCCATCGGCATGTCACACATTCACTCACTTGGAATTATTCATCGAAATCTGAATCTATCAAACATCATGATGAATCATTTCTTTGAGTCCAAAATTATCGGTCTTATACATTCAAATGACTTTTCAACAGAAGTGGGCAATCAACTGAAGAAAGGAATCACAACAGTTGCTTACATGTCTCCAGAACTTGTGAACGAAGAAGAATATGATAACAAGACAGATGTCTACTCTTTTGGTATCCTTCTTTACCACCTCTTTACAGGAAGCCTGCCTAATCAGGCATTCAGAGACAAACTCAACTATGTACCTATAAATTATCCTCAACAATCTGACAATATCAGCAACTGCTGTATCAGCATTATCAAAAGCTGTACATCTTCTCAGCCTTCAAACCGCCCATCATTTGAAAAGATCATTGAATACTTTTTATCAAACTCTTTTGCTCTTGCTCCAGAAATTGATGTAAAAGCAATCACTCAGCGATACAACGAACTGATTCAAACCAACGAAAATTCAATTTCTGAGATAGAAAAAAAACTGGAGGAAGAAAGAAAAAAACATTCTGTAACTCTTGATCTATTAAATGTTGAAAAGCAAAAAAATATTAAATTTTTAAGAATAATTCAAAAAGATAGAAATGATCATTCAAATGTAATCAAGCAGCTTGAAGAAGAAAAAAATAAAAATAATGAATTATCTTTGCAATTAAATGCAGAAAAACAAAAGAATGCGATATTATTTAAGCAACTAGAAGAAGAAAAGAAAAAACATTCTGAAACAAAAAAATCTTTGATTAAATTGGATGTATCACTTCGAAATAACAAAGAAAAATCAGATAATCAATTTAATCAAATAAAAACTTTAGAAGACCAAAATTCAAACCTAAAAGAATTGATGAGAATTTTTAAAGGTGAATTCGAATTGTATCGAAAAGAAGCAGAAAAAAATAAAGAAGAAAATGAAAAGTTTTTTATAAATTTCTCAAAAGAAAAAGAACTAATTATAAAACTTACTTCAGAAAAAAAGCTATTAAATGCATCGTGCAAAGCACGGGAACATACAATAAACCAATTAAAAGAAGAAATTGAAAACATTAAAAATGAAAAAATAACTCTCAATAATACAAACCTCAAGCTTAAAATCGAAAATGAAAACCTTTCTAAAAAATGTAAGGATCTCATGGTGTTAAACAAGCAGATGGACCAAAAAAATGAACAATTATTAAATAATTTTAAAGTTGCACAAAAAGAATCTTTGCTGCCAAACAATGATCCTGTTGAAGAAGATGAAGAAGTTGATTATGAAAATTATTGTTCAATAAGCAAATTGGAATCATTAGAAGAAATGATGACAAGATTGATTGATCTGAATGAAAGTATTCCAAAAAATGACAGTGATGTCCAAGTTTTCATTCAGATTTTGCAGCAACAGATGACTGAAATTTTGCATCAATTTTATCGCATATTTGTCCAGTTTGATGTAATTGGCATTCCTGATTCGTTCGATGAATTCCTTAGAAATTTCAGTAAAAATATTTCAAATCAAACAGAATTAATTAGAAGTTATGTTGATGAGTGCCTTAAACAAATCAAACATAAGGATCAATAAATTATATAAAAAAATCTTTTCAATTTTGTTCCATTTTTTTTTTTTTGAATGGTCAAAAGAATAATTCTACAAAAAAAAAAATTAAAAGCAGAAAAAGTTCTATTTGGATTGAAATGAATATCTTCATAAGGATATTTTCATGAGATGCTTAAGTATTTATCCATGAATATTTCTTGAAATTTAATAATATTTTGCGAAATTTATTTTTTAATAAATAACATTTAGTTATAAACTAATTACATATTTTTACAATTATTTTCAATATAGTTAACAAAGCATATGCTGACAAAACTTTAAAAAGTATGGATATTATATTTATAGTTTGGATTAGGGGTTACACTCCAGGGCAAACCTGATTATAAAATTGAACAAAGAATAATCATAAATCAAGTTGATAAATTTTTAAGAATTTCAATATTTTGTAACTAAATAAAGATATCTTCTCTTTTTTTACAAAATCAGCATTTTAATTAAATTATATAATTATTTCATTATAATAATAAAATTAATATTTTCTTTTTATGGATTTTTGAAAATCAATTAATTCTTCCAAAGTATCATCAAATCTGGCTGTGACTGGAACTTTGGTAATAAAATGAGTAAATGAGTCGAAAATAATCCTTCCATTTTCTAAGGTCATACCTGATGGCCATATATTAGCCATGTAAATAAGATCATTTCTATATTCATTGATTTTTGAATACGAAATGATTCAAAACAAAGTTCCATTTAGTTCTCCTTGATCACCTTTTCCAGGTGTCAGCTTCATTCCATCTTTCAGATCCATATCAATTATTGATCGTTTGAATTTCAGTGGACAGATTGCAGAATGGCATCCTTCAATTGATTTTGGTGGCTGCTTTGCAAGTAATTCATTAACGTGACCAGCGTAATAGAATGCGCTAAATGGTTTTAAAGTATTGATATAATTTTTAAATTTCTTAGATATTGCATCAATTGTATCACTTTTTGAAACACCCTTTTTTATCGATGGAACAGTGATACAGTTTCCTAAATTCCAGTTAATTTTCTTGGGTGGTTTGCCAAACCTCCTCACATCAATGATTGATACCATAGACAACGGATTGTCATATGCATATTGAATTCCATTGTTGACAGTTTTTAAAGCAAGAGCAGACATAGAAACACCAACAATTATGACATCTGACGATCCATGTGGTTTTTTGGTGGCTATGTTATAACATGCAAGATCTTCACATGGAATGCATCCATTCATTTCATAAAGTTGAGTTCCTGGTGGTGCCAAGTGTTTGTAATTGGTGTCATATTTGCATGAAGTTAGTTTGTTCATTGGCCATAAATTATTCTTATAAAATTTGATTTCTGCTTCTTCGCATTGACCTTTGAAAGCATCAAGATAATATATATTCTTTTTCAAAAAGAAGAAGTAAAATTCACATTGATCTTTGAAAGCATCAAGAAAATATTGGAGAACCTTCATTGGGTTTTACATTACTGAAATCATCTAAACATTTTGATAATACTGATATCATGTATCCTCCATCACAGAAAGTATGACATGAATTAATAACAAGTATCTTGTCATTGGCTGAAATGGAGACAAGAGATTCTTTCATATAGACATAAAAAAAATTAAATGATGGTAAATTAAACAAAATTTAAAATGTGGACTCTCCACTCCTTATACAGAATTACTAATTATTAGTTTATAAAATCATTGAAAATAAATGTAAATCATATTGAGATTAATTTTTTATCATTGGCCCAATTTTTGAAAGAAGAAAAGAAACATCTTAGAAAGGCTTTATTCCATTTGTGAATTCACCGGAAAGAATTTCATCCATGACTCTTTCATATCTTTCCTCATTGAGGAATAAAGCCTGCTTTCTAGCAAATCCGATGTCAGTGCATCCGAACTTGTCTAAATAAAAAGGCTTCATTATCTTATACTTACCTTGGTCAACCACATAAATACTTGAGGCATATCCAGTGATGAATAAAAGGACAGATGGATAGTTTTTGTTTGAAAACATTTTTTGTATTGTTGAATTCACATTGTTTTGAATTATTCTTAGATTATTCAAATAATCATTGCAGATTAGTGAATCATCGTTTTCATCAAAATCGCTGTAATTCAAAATCATTTTGTTGTAATCAAGAATGTTGAAAAGAGTGATTTGCCTAACTTGGTCAACAGGGAAATTGTAAGGATTTTGGGCAAAACGAATGAATTCTTTTGGCATCTTTGAAAATACAAAAGGCTCGAATTCAAATTCACCCAATTCTTGAAACGATACATCATATAAATGAGAAAGATTTTGGGATGATAAAACTTCATCCCAGACAATGACTTTGTTTTCTTCATTTTCATTTATTTTCATCTTCCTTAGCAAGAAATGATCAGCCAAACAAACTCTTTTCAAAAACAAAAGCAATTCTTTTTCATTTCTTAAAGTTTGACAATCAAATGATCTTATAAAAGATGTTGTTATTTCTTTCAGAGCCCGATTCTTTTTGTGCTCATCAACTCCTTCTATATCGTCACATTCAATGAACTTCTTTATAAAACGTTGAAATAATGTTAATTTTGAATCAATATCTTCAGAAATATCGTCTTCAAATCCTGTCTTCATCGTAGGTTTTCCTTGCATTCTATATGCGTACCAAGTCGTGAGGAAAAGATTACGTGGCAAATATTTGCTCTTCATTGAATCAAGGCAGTCAGGGAGGCTTCTCAACCGAACTTCATATGTTGAAATGAGGCCACTGATTGATTTCACAAGTTCGACAAAGATATCAATGATTTTGTCATCTTCAGATTTAATGAACTGTGAATAACTGTCGATAAACATTTTCAATGATTCTTTCAATTCATCTGACAATGTTTCAGAGTTCACTTCACAATTTAAATCATTATTGTCTACAAAAATAGATTCATGTGTCAAATCATCAATATTTGGAAGAAGACAGTTTTTAAAAGTCCTATCAATTGAGCATGTAAAATCTTTTTTTCTGACACAATCATGATGAACAAGATGCTGACAAGTTCCAAATTGAATAACAAAATTGTTGCCAGCAGTGATTTGTTTAGTTACAATACAATTTGGATCAATCTGTTCCATTTGACTCTTGATATCTTCTTTTCTTAAATCCATAAAAATCTTTCTTTTCCGATTTTTGCTTTCATAAAAATCATGCTTCATTTGTTCATAATTGTGTAAAAGATTAGTTTGCAATTCTTCAACTTGCAAACGTCGTCTTTCAGCTTCCTCTTCACTTAAATCATTTGTTATATCGAGTTCAGGATTTTCGTTGATCATTTTTGCAAAAATTTCATCTATTGATGGATATTCTTCATTTTCATCATCATCATCGTCACTCAAAAAGGACAACAAAGAATATTTTTCTTTAAAGTTATCATCTTCATGAATATCAGTTTCTCTTACTGCTAAATGAGCTGGCATTTTAACTAGAGGAGGCTTATCAATGATGAATGGAAACTTTGTTCTATACAAGTAAAGAGGATAGCAAAGAACATCCCTTTTCCTTACAATGGAACAAATTGAACATGATTCTTTCTCCATATTTGACAAATCTGTATCATCATCATTTCCATTAAAACTTTCTGCAGAACTTTTGAAATGATTTAAGATATCTTCTTTTAATTTTCGTGCACGCATCTTCTTTGTGATATTTGAATCTTCTTTATCTTTTTCAATATTTTCAACTTCAACTGACATCTGATTTAAAACTGATTTACCAATTGTTCCTTTTTCAAGCAAAATTTCGATAAATGATTTTGGTGATTCTTTATTGGAGCCAATTTTCATCTTTAAGAATGAACTGAAAGCATTCTTTGTTAATGTATTCTGTAATGTAGCATCGTCATTTTCATCAACTTTATAATTAAAGACAACACGTTTTAATTGAGATATTAAATCAACAAGAGTTGAATCATAAGTAATTGTTGTTGTTTCATTGAATGCAATTTCACTTTCTTGAGATTCAGTTTCATTAATAAATTTTGAAATAAGAACTAGAATATTCATTGCAAGATGTTCATTAACTCCAATTTTGTGCAACTCAGATTCATTTCTTAAACATTTATAAGCAATTGCCAGAACAGTTGGAGTGAATAAAAGCTCTTTCAACCGGATTTTTAAATCATTTACTTCTTCGTCATTTAAATTAAAGAAATATGTTTCTTCTGGCTCAAATGATTGAATTTTAATTAATTCATTTGGATTCTTTGCAATTTCATTATTCATATAACCATTTTCTCGGTTGATTGAAATAATGGCTGATATTGGATTAACTTCAACACTTTCTTTTAGGACTAAAGAAATATCTTGATCGCCACTTGCATCGAAATATTGGCTTTTATTTTGTTTTACAGTGGCAATTTCTAATATTATTTTACTTAAATCATCTTTTATATCATTAGCAACTGATACATCATATAATAAATACAATTTATCAAAATGTGAAACACCATTTTTTATTTCAAAAGATAATTGCTCTTTGATAAAGTGATTACTGTTAAAATTAAATAGTGTCCGTTCAATTACCAACAAAATAATCAAATATAAGAAAGAAAAACTCATTTTCTCCTTATTATAATCAATTATATTGTCATCAAAAAGACCAATTTCTCTTGCCATTTCAAATGCAAAAAATTCTTTAATTGTAAATTCATCATCAACTTTTTTTTCATTGCATTGAAGTCCAATTGTAAGTTGCAATAAAGGAATTAAAAGTGGAATTCCATTACTAGCAAGTCGATTATTTTCATGCAATGAAAAAAATCGAGATAATCCAGAATTGCATTTAGAAACAAGTGATTGATTGTAACAAATACGTGCCACAAGACTCTTTAATGCTGCAATTCCCAGTTTAATACGAAGATTTTGATATTTATTTTCTGATAGAATTTTAGCAACTTTAATTCGACAATAATTATCATTCTGAATCAAATGCATCAAAGTAAAAAGCATCATATGTGACATGAAGAAAGATGAACCTTTTGGAAATGATTTGTAATTATCTTCGTTAATGACAACACCATTAAGTTTCTCATTTTGTCTTAAAAAACGAGAAATGAATTTATCGTTTTCATTTTCTATTGATCCATCGCCAACAGCATTTTTTCCAATTAAAAATATCTGCAATATGTCGAATGATCTTTCCAATTCTTCAAACAATTTATCTATTTTTAAATTTGGTATCATTTTGAATCCTTTCAAAACACCATAAAAATTATTATTAAAAAAGTGGACAATTATGAAATGATTATCATTTAAATTATCATTGAAAGATGAAATAATAATTGTATTATTTATATTTCCTTTTGTTGTTCCACTAGTAATTACTTTTGTAATAAATGTATTGAAAAAGTTCTGTATTTTTTCAATTGGCTGAATTTGTATGTTTTCTGCAAATAACAATTCCGTTTTAAAGATATATGGAATTTTATATGGAACATCATATCTACCAACATACAAAAATAAATCTTTCATATATGATAATATTTGTACTAAATATTCGAAACAGTCAAAATTGTTATTTTCGATTTGGTATTTCATTTCATAGATTTGGAAACCATGAAACAACACAGAATCCCATAGATCAATATTTGCTGGAAGTCTGTTAAATTTGTAGAAAACTGGAATTATTTTATTAATCATTAATCTATAATTCAATGCTGTAAAATTATTTTTGAAAACTTGATCATTAATTAAAAAACCAAAAAAATGTTGTAACTCCTGATTAAACTCTAAACTGGCGTCGAAAATGATATTGAAAAATTTATCAAGATTTATTCTTTCTGTTAATGATATCGTAATTAACCTACGAAAACCGTCTCCAAATGATAAAAATATTTGTAAAAATCGTAAAATAATTGAAAGATTGGTAGTATCATTTGGCTGTAAATGTTTAATGGTTGAGAAACAAGCTTTAAAAATGACATCTGTTAACATTGTTCTTAATTCTTCATCTATATAATCTTCCGGATGTGAATCTTCATCAAGACCATGATGCTTTGTACAAAAACCTGAACGTTTCCATTGGGACAAATCTCCACAATCACAATTTCCTCTTCCTTTAGTACTGACATGGTAATCATGGCCTTCATGATTTCCATTTAAAAAACATTCAAGGCAAAGACACGAATTATCGTATAGAGCGCAATTGTCGCAATGAATATCCATTTGGCATTCCCATTCTTTTTGGCAAGTCGAAGTTTTGGAATTTTGAATATGGAAATTCTTAAAATCAATAAATGAATCAAAATTCCCAATGCAGCTGACAATAACTTGGCAATACTCAATTGCTACTGGAAGATCATCAACAAAAAGTGTTTTAAGATCTTTATAACTAATATCCATTTGTTTTTTTTATATCAGTAAAAACAAGACTATATTCGTTCTTAAAAAAAATATGCCAATTCAAATTTTCAAATTTCAGAATTTTGATAAAGTGTCTTGTTTTTTTGTGTGAAAAAAACTCAAAATAACGTATTTTGAAAAAAACTTATTCTTCATAATAATTCAATGAATATATACTTTGCTGAAATAAAAGTCATATATATTATTGTATAGTATCTGAATTTTTTAAAAATAATGTTTTCTTTTATTTTTAAGAATTTCGAATAATTTATAATTTTCAACAATAAAACTTATAAAGTTTAAAGTAGATCAACATATTAGTTTTATAGGGGAAAAAATATGATAACTTTATGAAAATAATAATAAAAAACTGATTTATTTGATAAGTTAAATTAAGAAAATTGAATCGTAAAAAGATTGATCTTAGCATTGTCAACATAATTGAGGCCAACAAATATACATATTACATAAACTAACATAGTCCAAAAAATTTGGTGACTCAAAAAAATTCATTGAAATTGAATAAGTATAAGAAAATTCAGAGGATTTTGAAAATTCTGAAGACGAAGAAAAAGTTAAAGTTTTTGTAAAGAAAGCACTTTTATGAAAATATCAGAATTAGAAAAATGTGGACTTAGAAAACTTAGAAGACTAAGTAAAACTCAAAGAATTTCTGGAGTCCTTTGCATTGTTTACTTTTTAGAGAAAAATCTTAATGGAAATAACAATAATGTTGTTTTTTATAAAACAAACTATAATCCAACTGAAACTTCTTCCTCGCCAGAACTAAAATCGATTTTATTTCTCTTTTTGACTGCAAAAACAATGAATAAAATAATAATGATCAATATGACAGCGATGCAAGCCACAACGATGCCAATAATTGCTCCTTTTGACAAACCTTTCTTTTTCTTAGGCACATTTTCAATTTTATTGGTAGCCACTAGAAACTTTCTATTCTGTTCCTCTTCAGTGCACTTTGCATATGGATATTTTGCATAAATTAAAGAATATTTTTCCTTCCATGAAGAACAATCAAAATTTGTACCACAAATGATTTGAGCATTGAATGTTTCATTATCTCCATCTTCTTCAAGATTTGTGGCATTTTGATCGTCATTTTGGATGACAATTTTTTGGCATATTCCTTCAATCAAAGAATCACCAAAATCAATGAATGACGAATCAATGAGGCTTATTATTGTTTCTTCATTGAATATAGCTTCCTTTTGAATGCTGATCTTTGAGTTTTTTCGCATTGTGATAGAGTTATTGAAGCTGACATTATGAACTTCAATGCTCGAGCCATGATTCATCTTGAGTGATCCAATCTATGTTTCTAATAATTCTTCTTTTTGATAGGTTTGAATCTTTCCAGATGAAAAAGTTTCGACTTCTTTGAATTCAATTCCTATCATTCCATCAGGTACATCAAAATGAAGTCCTCCATCGCTGATTGTGAGCTTTTGCAGTGACACTGGAACAGCTTCTTTAAATTGGTCTATGCCAAAAGTGATCCTACTTTCTTCATTGTTGAACAGATTCAATGGAACATCTGACTGTGGCAGATTGACTGTTGCAATATTTGAATTTGCATGAAGTCCGATTTCACCATTGAAATCTTTTTGATCTTCCGCAAATTGAATATTTATGTTAGAACCTTTTGTTTGAGGAGACAAAAATAAATTGCTATTGTGTGAGTTGCTGCTAATTAATGTGATACTGTCTTGTTCTGACTTGATGAGTGAGATTGTTTGATATTCATAAGAAGAGATTGGCATCTTTTCTTCTTCAGATGAAATTGTACTTTCATCTTCTTTATTTGATGGAATTACTAACTCAGAAGAAATGTCTGAAGACGATGGTCTTGTAACCTCTTCAGCAAAAGGATCGCCAGTTAGATATTGATGCTCTTCCATCATTTTCACGGTTCTAATGAATTGTTCAATTGGAGGGCTTTTAATTCCAAATATGTCAGAATAAAAGCCAATTTGATGAACAATCTTGCCGACGTTACTCTCATTGCACTCAAATGTATTGTCCATGTACTCAATAGAGAATGATTTTCTATCGTCAGCAATTGTATAAGGAACACAATTTCTTACTCCAGCAATACAAGCTTTTCCGACACCACATATTTCTTGGGTAGGGTGATGAACAATCTGGAAATCAAATGCCCAATTGGCACCAATTACATCATCTTTATTTGGATTATAAAAATCTTCAGCTTCACAATAAGCTCTTGCATTTGCATACATTTTTGATTCGCCCAGAGAACAAATAAACATAGGATTTTCTGTAATGTTAACCATTCCAAGTCCTCCAAGCATTTTGAATGTGAATCCACAACTATCTCGAAATGGATAAACAGAAGGACGATAGATATATTGTTGTGGGAAAACATTTGCAGGTGGCCCAATGACAAAGTCCTTAATGTAATTTCCATCAATTGAGTCCTTATTTCCCCAAACTAAAGGTTGTGCCTTGTCCCAAACAATGTCGTAGTTTCCTGTGTCAAGAAGAATTGCAGCTGTCAAAGGAGTGAATCTATTATAAGGACCATTTTCGCCTTGTAAACTGACACCTGCCATCAAGTCTTGATTTCCAATTCGACAATCAGGATGACTTCCTGCTGTTCCCGATCCGTCGCCATCTTCAATTTCAATGCCTGATGTAACTGTTTTACCATTGATTGTGAAATTTTCAACTCCCCATTGCATAACTGCAAATTTGTGGGGAAATGGTGTTACTAGAAATGTGTGGTTCTTGCCAGTGGATTCATCATATAAAATTACCAAAGGATTTTTGAACGGTTCGTTTGAATCTCTTGGATGGAAAGATGGAAATGATTCTGAAGAACTATCGAGTGCGTGCATTATCTCATGTACAACTGTGTAAAAGAAGTTAGTTTTGCTTGAATTGGGTGTTTGGTTTCGTTTACAATATTAATATAATGTGCGGATGCTAATGTTTGAGACGTTTGTCCGTAAGTTCTGATGAATATTGAAAGATAAATGTCAGTATTGGACACGTTTTGGGGAGGACTAGAAAGGTTAAAATAGTTGGGAATGCTAGGAATTATATTATATGGAATATTAATGCGATCTACCAAAAGAATACTTTGTAAATAGTTTCGTACATTTTCTATTGTTTCTTTTAAAGCAGTTTTCTGTGTTTCGTTTGGTATAAATGGTCATATCTTTTCAAAAAGTTTGAGGTTTAAGAACTAATTTGGTTGTACTAATTCTTACATAATAAAGTCCATATTGTTTAGATATACTTTCAAAATTTGGTTTTAACTTTTGAAATAGTACATTTAAGTTCTGAAACGAAGAATTCTAGTTTGGTACTATCAAGGTATCAAATGAAAAATTTAACATTGAATTTGGCTTTTGTATTCATCTCATATATGGAATTAAAAAAGAAAATAACCTAATTTATTTTGAAAAATAAGAATAGCAATCAATGGTTAATTTTTTAGCAAACTCTTTTATACTGTTGTGTCAAATGAAAATATGATGAGTGTTTTTTAATAAGAAAAATGAAAAATATAAAAAAGGAAATATATAGAAATTCAAACAAATTCTAATTAAACTGAATAAGAAAATGCATGAATATAATTAGAATTTTATATAAAAAAAAATATATTTTTTGAATTCTATATTTTTTGTTTATTTTGATTCAAATTGATTTAAAAAGTGTTTTATATGAAATTTTATCAATTATTCTGCATATTATAATTTTCCTTAAGAAATGTAATACCAAATGAAAAATAATTTCAAATATAATAAATAAAAAAGAAACACTTCTGAATTAATTTTAATATATATAAAATGGATATCCAAAAATTTTGTAATTTTTCGATTTGAAAAAGGATAATATTAATCAACGTTTAAAATATCAAAAAGGAATAATTTTTTTATTTGTAAATACCATAATTTATGGATGTTGGGATAAATTTATAAAGTGGTTGATAAAAATATAGAATATTCTATATTTTTATTGAAATAGTTTTTTTAGATGGATGTTGGGATCGGATATTCAAAAAGTTTAATTAATCATTTCCAACATCCTCTCAAATTTTAAAATAAAGATGCCAATTATTTATTAGCATTTTATTAAAATTAGTACGCATGAATAAGTTTTTCCATGAATAAATTTTCATTTTATATGCAAAATAATGTTAACTGATTTTCATGACTTAATTAAATTTTCAATTGTTTGTAATTAACCGTCCAGGTATTTTTTCATTCATTTATTTCAAAACTTTTCTATGATATAGAAAAAAAGTCATGACAACTTGTATTTTAATTTCATTTTTTTCTTGTGTTAAATGATATTTCCTATTCTAATTGTGATTTCAAAGTGCTTTATGAAAGCTGATCATTCATTTGTATTCACAAAATATGATAAAAAGCAGTTCATCTTAGAAAACCCTCAAAAATATATCAATAAAAATCGAAATAAAATAGCATCATATTTCAAAAAAGAAACAGGCCAAGGGAAATGGTATTATGTGCATTTTATAGGCAATGATTCTTTTGAAAAATCTAAAATAAAACAAATTAATGCCAATGATGAGTTAATTAAAAACACATTTATTCTTTTTTTGAATTCCAATGATCTGGAACAAATAGCTAACATTTCACTTGTGAAACCAATTGAACCACATGAAAAATATTTTAATGATGAGAATAATGCGGATTCGGAATTTTTATTCATTGTTACAAAAGCGAATTACATAATTCCCAATAATAATGAATACTTTTCAATTGAAAAGAAATATGACGAAAGTTCATTTGTTGTTAAAATAGCAAGAAGTAACTTGAATGAAAAAGAATTTATAAAAAGGAAGAAGAAAATTGTTGATTATTTTTCAGAAATACCTGAAGTTAAAAGTATTTCAAATTATAAGAAGATTAGTACCAATAATGCATTAATGGCAGGATTCACACAAAAGAATAGTTACGATTTTCAAAAGTATAATGGAACGAATTTTTACTATCTAGAAAGATATCTAAATAATAGAGGAATTACAGGTGAGAATCAAATTATTACAATACTCGACACTCCTATTGACTTTCAGCATGCGATGTTTAGAGATGATAATGTGCCAGTTGAAATAAATAAAACTTTAGAAAATCATAGAAAGTTGATTTATTATCGTCATAGTGGAAGTCTTAAAGATCTCATAAATCAAATGGAAGAAAATGAACATGGGACTCATGTTGGTGGAATAGCAGCAGGAAAAAGTATTTGTGAAAATGATGAAAAAGGAATAAGTTATTTCAATGGCATTGCTCCTGATGCCAAAATTTTATATGCTGGAAATTTCAATAATACAACTCCTAATGAACTTGGCAAATTAATGAAAATATACAATTCAAAAATATCTTCCAATAGCTGGGGAACAAAAGTGTTCTATAATCCCCAAAATTATATGTATGGTAAGCTTGCAGAAGAAAATCCAGATATGACATTCATTTTCAGTGCTGGAAATGAGCATTCAAACGGAAATTTCACAGTTGGTGAACCTGGAGGATCAAAAAATATTTTAACCGTTGGTTCAGTTGATGATTTTTATGAAGATGTTGTATACAGGCTTGAGAACAAGAATGATCCTCGTTTATATTTAAATGTGATTGGATACTTTATCAAAGATCCTTGGTTTGAAGGAACAATTGGAGATCGATCAGGATTTGATATTGTATATATTAATGCTGATAAAGGAAAAAACTGTGATTTGGTGAAGAAAAATAAAGTTCTTGCATATGGAATTAATGTAAGTTGGATAAATGATTGTGATCTTAATGGAGTTGAAGTTTTATGGACCAATCAAATTAATGATGCTAAAAACTTCATTGAGAAAACTGTCAAAATAACAGCATCTAGAATCTTCATAATGAATGCAACCAAAAAGATAAAGCAGACTTGGTATTCATCAACAGGTCCAGCAAACAAAGGAATCTTGAAACCTGATGTAATGGCTCCTGGAACAAGTATTATAAGTGCAAAATCACGAGCACATAGCAGTTCTCCACATGGATGCCGTGATGATGGAGAAAAAGATTTCACTTTGATGGATGGAACTTCGATGGCATGTCCAAATGTTGCTGGTGCTGTAGCCCTTGTTCATCAATATTTTCTTTCAGGAAAATGGATTGATAATGTTCAATTAGATGGAGCAACAACAAGAGCTCTTCTCATTAATTCCTGTAGACATCCGTTGGATTCAAAAACACCTGATATAACATTTGGTCATGGCGTTGTTGATTTGTCAACTATTCTTCCAATAGAAAATCACTTTGGCGTTCAAATTACGCATCCAAATGGAGAGGAAAAAAGTATGGTGACTGAAAATGGGCATGTTGTATCTAAACTTAAAGTAGATCTAAATCTGAGCAATAAAAAACTTCAGATAACTCTTTCATACATTGATAAAATGCTCAATATGGATTCTCCACTTCCACTCACCAGAGATATTGATTTGATTGTTGTTTCACCAAGTAAAAAGGTTTACTATGGTGATCATTTGAATAATAAAGATACCCAACATGCATCAACAAATGAAAAAGTCATTATTGATGAATATGATTTAGAAAACGGTGAATATACAATCCATGTTTATGGTGGCAAATTTGTTGATAACTATATTACTGGTCAATCAACTAAGCAAGAATTTGTTGTTGTTGCTACAGGACCAATTGAAAACGGCTATTTAACTTTTAAAGATTCTTTTGAATGTCCTTGTGATAGCTGTGATTCACAACATCCAGGAAAATGTCTCTGTGATGAGAAAAAAGAAGTTGGTCCAATGTGCCAAGTAAAAGTTACAACTGTAACTGGAGATAGTGTTTCATTAAATTTGGATCCTCTTGAAATAAAAAGGATTAGATTTGTTTCAAATAAGAAAATAAATTATGTTTATGCTGAATCCAAGAATCCTGGAGTAGATTCATCATTTTGGGTAAGTAGGAATTGCCATTCACAGCTTGGAGAATATGATGGAACGACCTATATATCTAAAGATATCTCAGGAATCAAAGTAAATTATGGTACAAATGAAATTTGTGTTGCTGTGTTCAGCAATAATGACATAACTTCTAACTTTCACATTGAAGTTTCAAATTCTGCCAAAAAAAACTGGCTATTTATTAATCTCTTGATTATAGCAGCTATATTAATAATTCTGGTGATTGCTTTGATGTGCTTATGCATTTGTGGTAAAGGAAAGGGATGCTGCAAGTGTTGTAAAAGAAAAATAATGGATGATCGCACTGCAAGTTCAACAATCTCAATTTTACTTCAACAGGATCAACAATAAATAATTTTTTTTTATGAATATTATCTAATTCAATTTTCATTTATATAAACTGGTTTCCAAACTTTTGATTCAAAAAGCTAATTATAGAACGTATAATCAATTGCTTTTATTTTTATTTCAATCCAGAATAATTTTTTTTATAAATGCATACAGGTAGTGCTATTCAAGTTGCAATTCTTTTTAACCATCAAGTTTCAATCCTCTCAATAATTTTTTAAATTAAAATTCACAAAACTTGGTAATACAAAATTCTACCAAATAAAATGCAAAAAAAAATCTTTTTAGGTTACAAAATTTTTCCGATTCTTACCGCCAGCCGCGGTAAAAATTATGTAAAAATATAAAAAGATTTTATTTTATCCAGCATTTATTTAGGATTATTTTTTCTGAGGATTTCCCACTTTTTGAAGCCTTCTTAAAAATGTACAACTTTTTAAAATTAATCCTTTATTAATAACCAATGGGAGCATGTAATAATTATCATTTATTATGAAATTTTATATAGTAAATTGCAATGATTTCATTTATGAAATGGTTCAATAAGCAAATTCTAAAACCATATAAATATAACGCATAAACATATTTTTATTTTGTAAAAGTTAAATAAACGTACAGGGTGGTCAAAAAGTCTGTTCGTCAGGGTTTTTTATAATGTATAGTTAGCATTACTATTTCATATTATATACATATATTCTTTGAATTATAAGTAATAAAAGTATATTATTTATTGTTGAAAATCTTTTTAATTAACTTTTAAAAAATTAATTCAAAAAATAGTATACGTTTATATTTTTTGGTATTTTGGGAAATATATTGAGAAAAATTTAATGTATTTCAGAATGTGATTCTATTTCATTCATCAAAATAATATAATATTAAGCTTAGTTTAAGAAGATAATATTGACATATATTTTGAAAATAATTATTTGGGTTTGAACCATAAAATGATGAATAAACTTCAAACCATACATACATTCATCTATTTTGATTAAAAAGTATTATAAAAAACCTAATATTGGATTTTACTGAATTTATTTCTATATTTTAATATATATGCATCTATACTATTTGAATATATATATTTATTAAATATTTATTCCAATTATCAGTTTAAATTGTTTGATTGATTCTTATATGTGCAAAATTTGAACTTTTTCAGTATTCCAAAATTTTTGGAATAATGATAAAATAGTTGAATCTAATTCATAAATAATATTTATATTTATTTATTAATATATATAATAATATACAATTTAAACTTTTTATATATCATGTTTTTATGAATATAGAATGATTTTTAACTATTGAAAATATCAATTTTAATAAGACAATTGAAAATTTGATATGCTTTATAAAATTCAATTAGAAAAATATATGTGAAGCGCCTATTGGAATATTTTTTTAAGTTATTGATTACTATAAAAATTATCTATTATAATATATAGATATAATAAACAAATATTTAATATTCATTAAAATAATGATTGACGAACAGACTTTTTGACCACCCTGTAATTTCCATTTTGAAATGTATTATCACAATTTACCTAATTACCTACATACATCTCATTAATCTTGTAATTGTAAAAGTATGGTTTTAACTTGAGTTTGTTTTGAAAATCCAAGCTCGGAGTTAGATTATAATTTCAAAGGTTTTCATAAGATAATACACTGAATACATGCTAAACCAATAAAGAGTATGTATTTATTTGTTACTGTATGATATAATTGAGATTTAAAATAGAGATCGACTTAAACTGCTTTTGTCATGTTTAATACCAAATATCAATTCAAAAAAAATTGAATAAAAATTTATGAAAAGTACAAATTTCAAGATCTACCCAAAATTTATGAAAAAATTTCCTTTGTAGAAGAAAAAATGCAACTTAAATGTCACGATCTGTAGTAAAATTTACAAATTTCTTTTTACTATTAAATATTAAATTTATTTGATTTTAATTATTTCAAACGATGTGTTGACTGATGAGTCTCCTGTTATATCAAGTGATTCTTCTGGTCTAACACAAACATATATAAAATCTCCTTCTTTGTATTGGCAGAATTTGTGCCCGGAAATAACTTGGGAACTAACATTAGGTTGTAAAATTTTTGATGAATTCAAATAATGAGGATAACTAGGTCCTTGAGTGGTATAGACAAGGATTTTGGTAGGTTTTTAAAAAACATTATTACATAATATGTTGAACATGAGCAAAAGGTTTGTTCAATAAAGATATTTTTTTAGTGAAACTGATGCTATCCTATATCAATTATAAATCCTATTATTTATATATTTTATTTGAGTTATTTATTGCATTTTTATTATAAAATATATTTTTTTGATTGAGATATTAAATTGCATAAAAAACGATAAAATTTAAACGTTTTACGAGATGGGTAAATTACAATAATTTTACGAAATGGAGATAGATTTTGGTCCACCATACTTTGAACCAGATACACCCAAACCAGAACAAAATGAAATTATTAATAATTTTCATATTAACGCTCTTAAGCATGAGGATAATCATTCATACGATTATATCGCTTCTGACAGCAATGGAGGTACAAAAAGTATTTTAAAATTCTTCAAATTATATGAAACTAGTGTACCAGATATTAAAACGCAAATTCAAATTTTAGATTCTATTAAACACCCTAATATTGTCGAAAGCAGTTATTTTCGTTATAAAGAGTATATATGTATTGCAATCCCGCTTCCTCCTGAGGACAATCTTCATACATTTATACATACACATTATCCCCAAGGAGTCCCAGAAGAATTAGCTTCCAAAATAATGTTTCAGATGATATCAGCGGTTGAATACTTACATTCAATTAATATATGTCACTGTGACATTAAACTTGACAGCTTTTTAGTATTTGACTCAAATATAAATAATATAAGTATTAAATTAACTAATTTTAGTTATGCTCAAAAGATTAGTCAAGACGAAAAAATCGAGAAATTCCATGGAACTCCTGAATATTGCGCTCCAGAAATCTTCAAGCACATTCCTTATGATGCATATGTAGATATTTGGTCTTTAGGAGTGGCGCTTTTTGTGATGTTATCTGGTATTTATCCATTTCCCAATTATCGTATCGCTCCGAAACGATGCAGAGAAATGATAATGAAAGGCGAAGTTAAGTATGATATTTTGATTTCTAAAAATATATCAGCTGATGCAATAAATCTTGTTTCTCAAATGTGCCAATTGGATCCTGTTAATAGAATCTCATCATCAAATGCTCTTCGGCATTGCTGGATTTCGTCACATAACAAATGAAAAATAATATTTTTATATAAAATATTATTAATATTATTTGAAATTATATATTTATATTCTTATTTTTATTCGCATTTTAAATAGTTTTTCCGTCACAAATCTTTGCAGATTAAAAAATTCAAATTTCAAATAAAAAATAATAAAACTTTTCAATATTCTCAATTTTTGAATGCTTTATGTATTATTGAATGTGTGAGTCAATATTTAAAATCATAAAATCTTTTATTTTAATAAATTTAAATGTTTTATTTTTTTATATAATATTTATTATATTAAATATTATATGTTATAACTAAAATATATTTAAAATATTTTTATTTAATGCAAATAAAAGTGATTTATATAAATTGAATACATTCAAAAAATATTTTTCAAATCATCTATTTACAAAATACAAATTTGCTTGAGTGTATTTAATAAGTATTAATATTTATAAAATAATATTGCATAATTAGTTATTATTGGGTTTTATTAAATGTTCTTTTTCACTTGAATTCATAGAACATCAAAGATATGAGGGTCAAAAATTTTATTTTCTTATTATTTTGTTATATTATATTATAAAATAGTATTAAAATATATATCTTGAATTTAAAGCAATAATATCATATTGATTGTATTTTAAAAGTATTTTTATATATTAAAAATTTGAATATTATGTAAATGTAAACTATTCAAAAATATAGAAAAATTTATTTTCAATATATAGGCAATTAGTTGAAATACAAAATCAAAAGTCTATAATTTGTTATTTAAAATTTATTTTCCAGGGAAAAAACTTTTGTTAAAGAAATTATCTCATTTTCATCAGATTTGATTGTCAAAATTAGCAAAAATTCATTGATTATCTGGCTTTTGTCTAGTAAATTAAATTATTTATGTTTTTTATATCAAAATAGCTTTCATACAACGTTTGAATGTATTTTGCTAAATAATATTTTTTTTTTTTTGAAAAAATTCATTATTATTTTCTTTTTAAAATTTTTTTATATTTAATAACTCCATCAAACCGAAATTCTCGAGGAAATTAACTTAAGATGCTTTGATAATTCTTTTTAATATTTTGTTGATCTCTTGATTTCTTCTTTTTTCTGGGCTTTAATCATTATTATTATCATTATATTCTAGTAGTTTGTTTAATTATCATATTAATAAAAGAATAATTTCTTATCATCAAATATTCATTAAGAAAAAGTGAATTTTGAAATGAGCGCCTCTAGTTTGTTAATAAGGGTGCTGTTTATATTGATACCACTGCCTTTCCATGGAGGTTAAAATTTGATGAAGAAACGATAAAAAAAAATTCAATATTTCAAGAAAATTGGAACAAGGGCAATGAAATAAAGCAAGGAAGAGGAAGAAACACCAATCAAAGCTATGGATATATTGATGAATCATTTTTCAAAGATAATGATTGGAATTAATTCTGATTTAATTCATCACTCATTGAAAAATATTTAGTTTCTTTTTAAAAATGTATATTAAAAAAAATGGTGTCCATTTTGGATTTTATCGTAGGATAACAGTTATCCTGGATGGAGAAAAAATCCAGATCGATTTTTTAATATAACAAATCAAATGTTTTAATAAATGGATTTTTATTCTCAAAAAGTTCTTAACGTAAACTATAGAATGTTTTTTTTTGAATACTGTAAACTATTGAATGGATTTTTTTCTGAGTAAATCCAAGATAAACCATTGAATGGAAAAAAAAAAAAAAAAAAAAAAACAGTTGGATTTCTGCCATTTCCTTTATTTTGCATCAAAGAAAACAATAAATAACTATTTTAGTTAACAACAAATGCTCAAAAGTATGTAAAAATAAAGAATTTATTGAGGCTTTTTAATTATTTATTGACAAATAGTAATTCAAAATAAAACCTTTTGATACAAATTTAGCATCAGCAAAATCATTAAATATAAAAATCCAAAAACGATTAAAATATCCAATTTGGACACCATTATTATAAAAAGCATTAAATATAAAAAGTTTGAATTAATAATTATTTAATTTCACCTTAAGATGGTTTTTTTGCTTTCCATGAATATATTATTCAATAGGGGATTCAACCGTAAAAAAAGTGACACATTTTTAAAACTTCAATATTTTTCATATAACTGAGGTGACCGTTTAAAATAGTATCATAAAAAGAGTGGTAAATTAGACCATATTAAGGTTGAACAAAAGCAGTATATTTTATCATATTATAATATAATAAAATATATGATGATAAAAAATTTATTTACTAAATATAATGGTAAAATTGACGTATGATATAAAAATAAACTAATTTTTCTTTTTGAATGAAAATTTTACAATTTGATAAGTTTAGAAAAAAAATGATGTTTTGTATAAATATTATAGCAAATATGAGGAAAATCCAATTTAAAATATAAGATATATTTTTTAGTTAATTTATTAAATTGAATTTATTTTTTATGAAATATTTGAATCATCAGAAAATTGAGATCAATTCTATGAAATTATTATATGCTTCAGAATATTGAGCATTTTTTTAAGAAATAATTGTGAGATTGTAAGATATAAACAATTGTAAAATTGTGAGAAAATAAAGATTTCTGAAAAGTAAAAATATGTAAAGTATTCAAAGAAAAAATCTATCCAAAATAAAGTCCCCAGCGTCGGAATTTTTGATTTTTTAAAATAAATCTTTTTAAAATCAAAAAATATGGCCAATTTTTCAAATTTTAACTCAGGTTGAAAAGATTAGCTGAGTGATTATTTATGAAATTATCTCTACTTTTAGCAAGATATACAATAATTTAAATATATTATATAATGATATTATTAATTTTATGAATATTTAATAAAAAAAATTAAAATTTATAATGATATATTTCGCAAAATATGTATTTTCGTTGTCACTTTTTGAATACTACAAAATTGAATGAATACCTTAATAAGGCCTGGTAAATTTTTTTACTTAAATGATTTTTGAAAAATCTTTTGATGATTACATATTTATATTTTAATATATAAATAAATTTTAGACAGATTCTTAAAATTGCTTCTGAAGATTATAGTGAAAAATCAAATTTGCTGATTTATGTAATTTTTCAATTTTATTATCTTGATAACAAATGATATTTATGCAATTAACGCGTAAAAATACTAAATGTATGTATATAAAAGAGCAATTTATATAATTTAATCAATCAGAGCAATCTCAAGTAATTATCTATGAATAAAAACAGGATTAAATGCAAAACAATATAAAATTTTAAACGATCAACAAAAAATTTATTTTGAAATATTAATCAAATAATCAATTTCCATTTAATTTGTCTTGTAGTATTAACTTTTGTATAATAGATAGATTTACATATTTCTTTTATTTTTTTGAGATATTAAAAAAAATGTAATTATATGATAATCAGAAATCGCACAAATTCCTCTCTAATAAAAATCCATTTTATATCATTATTATCATATATTATGTATTATATATTGGATAAAAGTTGATTTGAAATATAATTATTGAAGTTATAAATGATTTTGATTATAATAATAAAATTTTTAAAATTTTACTCAAATTTCAACTTTGTTAGCTTACTATCCAAATATTTCATTTTTTGTTCATATGCTGAAAAATACTCCTTGTTAGATACTATTTTAAATATATGAAACATAAGAATTATTTTCAGAGATCTAGAAATAATGATATTTTTTAAACAAAAACAAACAAAATTTTCTTTGAAACATCTTTGGGTTTCTTATAGCATATCAATTTAAATAGATTCTATATATATGTACATCTATACCAATTATATATATATGTAAAGTTTTTATTGGGAAAAAATAAAAGGTTGATAAATACCGTTTCTACTAACATAAATATGAAATGAAAATTTCCAATTTTTTTTGAAAATTAATATTTTTGAAGCTTTAATTTAGATTAAAAGAAAAATAGTAGGCAGGTATTAAACACTATATCTATTATAAATTAAATAAATAAATAAATTTGCAAAAACTCTGGTAGAGCTGGAAAAAATTGGAATTTATTTTTTTCTTTTCAATGTTGAAAAAAATTTTCTTTTTAAATGCTATGCATCAATTCATTTGTGTTTCATATTATATGCGTATTGCTGAATATTTTGATATACTTTGTTTTTAAATAAATATCATATATATCGAGAATAATTGAAATTTATATTTTTAAAATTTTTTTACTAAAAAAAAGTGTTATAGTTGGTGGACATAATTCTGTTTTAGAGACATAATTATGTTTTCACATCATTTCTATATATTCAAATTGGACTTTTAAAAAAACAATTGTAGAACAATTAATATCATATTGGATACATTCTATTCCCAGATTTTCATTCACTTTTATCAAACTAAATTTGATCAAAAATATGATATCGAATTTTTAATTTCTGAATATTTTTTTATTATTTGAAAAAAATTATAATTTACTTTTCATCTATAATTAAAATGTATCATTATTATTTATTGAAATAAAATAGATAATTAGAAAAAATGGTTTCATTTTCATTTCACTACTCAAAAAACTCATTTCATATCACATTTCATACTTTTACCATAAAAAAAAGGTTGTTTTAATTTGCTCTAACATTGTTATTATTTTAGAATATAATGTATATATTATATTTTAGAAAAAAATTTATTGAAATAATAATTATATAAAAAGAAAAAGTGTTTTCAAAATATGACAAAAATCATTCATACAAAATTACAAATTTTGAAAAATGAGTTTATTTTATTTCAAATTAGATGCAGTATTAACCATCTATATGATTCATATAATATATTAAATATAATAATATGGTTGAAAAAGAATCAATCTTGGAAAAATTTCATTTTTCTTTTTTTCATTCAAAATCATTCATAAATCACTCATGCATAATTGATATGATTTCAGAATTTCATTATTTGATAACACATACAATGAAATATATTATTAATCCTCTAAAAATCATTGTTGCCCATCAAGATTTCAGGTTTTTCTAAGAAATATACAAATTTCACTTTTTTATTTTTTCTATTACAGATACTAATTTAATATCGTAACGTAATTTTTTATCGTAACGTTATTTTTTTTATTAGAAAAATTTTAAAATATAAAAATCTAATTTTCTAAATATGTATTGAAGATACTTTATTATAAATTATATCAATATATTTGTTATGTAATAAGTAATATATCATATCATAATAAATATGAAATTCTTCCATATTGAGTGAGTTTTTCATTAAATTAATCAAAAAAATAAAAATGAATTATTTCATGATATATCGAATTACCTTTCAATTTAAACAAATACATAGCATCTATATGCAATAACAATTAATATTTCTTCATAGTGATTAATTGTAAAACTATTCGATTGTGATAAAATAGAACAAAACAAAATTAAACGACCGTTTAAAATTATATTAAAAAATAAATGTGTCTTTTTAGCAAGCTTAAGTTATTAAAATCAATTGATATTTTAATATATATAACCCATATTATAAATAAGTATATATCCGGATTAAATTCTGTTATTTATGTTTTCTTTCTTATGAAAATTTTTGATTATTTGTTTTATAAATTTCTCAATAATAAGTACCTCAGTAATTTTTATAAAAATCAGTATTATCTTCAATCATTCAGTATTAATTGCATATAACAGCTTATATATTTCTAATAATTCATGAAAATAATATTTTATAAATGAGATATGTGCATTTTGATTGAAACAAGCAAAATTTCAGAAATATTTCAAACGTACGTGATAACTTTTTTAATTATTATTTTCGAAGAGAATTATATATATCAAATGCTTTAGGCTAGTATTTAGATATTAAAGACTCCTTAAGAAACTTTAATTTCTTTTTCAATCATACTTTTTTTAAAAAAAATAATTATTTATTTAATATTAAATTTTTCATAAAATCAACTCAATAACGCAAATAAAAACATTTATCATGACATTTATTTGTCTCTATCAATGTTTTAAACCATATTTTTTTCTGTAAATAGTAAACAAAAATTTGGAGAAAATAAGAATTTTAAACTTTTCACAGTTGTTCGAATAATCTAACTTTTTTTGTTCTCCTTCCTATTTTTTCATGATATAATTATTAATATTATTGATAGTTCACTGTCAACTATTATAACATATTTGTTATTTTAGAAAAAATCCTATAGGAAACTTTAAAAATAGATCAACTTGTTTTTGATTCTATATTTGAAAAATTTACTTAAATAAACTGTCTTTTTTAATTCAAAAGTAAATATTAGAATTACAAATGTATTGTATTTTGTCTATAAATCTAAAAATATGGTATTCTTTTAAATATAATAAGGACTATTCATAGAAATACTATATTTTATTTTTTAATATAATTTTAAACGGCCGTTTAATTTTGTTTTGTTCTATTTTATCACAATCGAATAGTTTTACAATTAATCACTATGAAGAAATATTAATTGTTATTGCATATAGATGCTATGTATTTGTTTAAATTGAAAGGTAATTCGATATATCATGAAATAATTCATTTTTATTTTTTTGATTAATTTAATGAAAAACTCACTCAATATGGAAGAATTTCATATTTATTATGATATGATATATTACTTATTACATAACAAATATATTGATATAATTTATAATAAAGTATCTTCAATACATATTTAGAAAATTAGATTTTTATATTTTAAAATTTTTCTAATAAAAAAAATAACGTTACGATAAAAAATTACGTTACGATATTAAATTAGTATCTGTATAATAGCATTAAAAATAGCAATTAATCAATAAATATTAGGTAAGATAGAAGAACTATTAAAATAATGAAAATAATTTCTCAATGTCTAAAATTGAAAGTCTTTTTAAGTTATTTCAGAAGTTACTCTTTTTCATTAAGGTAATAGATCTTGAGTAGAACCGCCAATTTTATTCTTTCAATATCATTATACTATATGCATTATATCAAATATTTAAATAAAAATTTAAAAGTTTTTATTTTTTATTGGAAAAAAACAAAAAAGTGATATGATTTTTAACTTTATTTTGTGCATCAAAATTTTCTTATATGAAAGTTTTTAGATATCAATTATCTGATAAAATTATATCATTACTGATTATGAATTAATGATATTATTATTAAATCCCAAGTTTCAATTATTGAGAATAAAATAAGAATTTTGACTTTTTTTTTACATTAATGGCAAAATTTCATATAAATCAAAAATATAATAGTTCATTTAATTAAATAATGATGTACATAAAATACATTAATAAAACATATAATATTATCAAATTATCTTTAAAAAGTATTGAGAAAAATGTGTTTTATTTTTGTGTACCATTCAAAAAGTTGAGCAAACATGATTATGTCCCAAAAACATAATTATGTCCACCAACTATACCATAAAAAATACCGTTACCATATTAAATTCACTACTGTATCAATTAATTATAAAAAAAATCGTAAAAATCATTGTCATTGTCATTGTCATTATCATTATAACAGTCATCACTGATATTCAAAAACGTATTTTCTTTGTCATCATTAAAAATATTATTATCATTCAATTCTGTAGAATTATCATTGTTGCTAACAACCGTCTGGGTTTTGTTGCAATTTGTTTCTTTTGGAACCATATATTCATTTACTTTCAATAATTCGTCTATTTTTGATTTAAAACTTTTGAAAAGTAATTCTTTTGTTTTTGGAGAATATTGATAATAAACATTAACGAAATATTTAAAAAAATCATTAAATTCCATTGGATATTGATATGCACATCTGTTTAGGATGATGTTCTTCTCTCCTGAATTTGTTTTGCATAATTCACGATGAGCAAATGGAGGGATAGATGTATTGGATTTTATCGTATTTATATGTTTGATAAATAATTCGATGAATCCTTGTATTCTGCATCTTTTAATGTAATAACATCGAAGTAGTCCAACAAAATTTTGATACTTTTTAATGCCATGCTGATCTAGATAACCGATATGTACTTGAAGTTGAGCTTCCATTCTAATTCTATCATCTTTGGTTGAATTCATTTTCTCTTCATTTTTCTTGCTATCGCATCCAAGCATATGATTTTCATATTTCTTTTTATATTGACCATGCTTCTTTCCTCCCATTTTTAAAAATGATGTTGTGATAATTTTGTACGTTATTTTAAATGGAAAAAAATTGACAATTTTTTCCTGGAAAATTTAATTTTTTAAAAAGTTCATCATTAAATTGTGACAATTCAATTTTCAATGAAAAAGAAATTGAAGAGAATATGTTTGATGAAATTAAGTAAAGTCGGATTCAAAATGCTTGGGACAACATTCAATTTTTTTCAATAGAGGGATTTCCAAAAAAAAAAAGCTGGCTCAAAAATAACCTTTTTTCCGAAAACTCAACAAAAATAAGAAATTCTTTTTTTTCCAAAAACAGGCTGATTTTCGGAAAATGTTTTTTTTCGGAAAATCCAAATTTTATGAGAATTTTTTTTTTTCCACAAAAGCATGAGTAGCTACTCATGCTTTTTTTTTTTTTTTTTTTTTGAAAAAATGTTATTTTATTTATCTACTATGTATTTTTTTCTACTGTTTATATATGATTGTGTTGTTATATAATTATTCAATATATATTGAATAATAATCAAAAAATAATGTATACCCACGAATCTCTACAAAAATTTTTATAAAGTTAACTAATCTTTACTTTTTGTATATACAATGTAATTACACAGGACGATAGAAATTACATATGTAAATACATATGTAATTTTCCGTTAATTTTTTTATTTGAAAAATATCTTTATCTTCAAAAATTTAGTCTATTAAAATAAAAAAAGCATGAATATAAAGCAGAAATAATAATTATTCAGTTATTATTGCTAATAAATTATTAAAACTTTGATATTTCTTTGATCATTCTTTTGATGGTGTAAAATGGCACTTTATATTTATTAAAAAATTCTGATTTTATTTCGACTTATTATGATTGGCTAAATCGTTTTGATTTATTTATTCGATGCATTTGAATTATTTTATAATAGTACCGACGTACAAAACCTTTTTTTCTATGATATTTTGCTTCTAATTATATCTATCAGATAGAATCATCTGCGATAACATGGTTTTTTGATCAAAATTAGCAAGAGTTAATGAAAAATAGTTTTTATCTTTAGATTATGAATAAAAATATTGTTTTAAACATAAATAACTGATTTACATCAAAATTTTTGATTTTATAGAAAAGTTACGTTAAAATGTTACGTTAATAAAAATGTGATGTAAAAAAAGTAAAGATTAAAGTTAACAAATTCAACACTCATCAAAAAATAAATTAAATTATAAAAGATGGAAATCAGCTAAACATGTAGATTAGTTTCTGCCTTTATATACGATATAAATATTTATAAGCATAAATTGCAGAATATAGTTGATATAACATTATCATAATTGTAGATTGTATTTTTGGTATCCCAAATATAGCTAGTTTTTGTTTTATTGTAATGTCATAAATTTATTTTCCACTTATATTTTTTTTTTTTAGGGATAGGACAAAAAAACCAACTCAATTTTTAAACCTTGTTCAAAAAACATTACCTCCCTCTCAATTTAAAATATTCATATCTTTATATTTTAAATATGAATTAATTTTTTAAAATTTAATTAATATTATGATAATTATCTAATATATTATTAATGAAGAATGATGCAATTAAATTGTATGATAAAAAAGATAAAATGATTTAAAATATGAAATGGAGGTAAAGTTTTTTGAACTCAGTTTACGTTGGTATTCAATTTTTTATTTTTGAGAAGGTACTTTTGTCCATATAAAATTCGATTGGACAAAAACACTAGTTTTTCATTCAATTTGGAAATTTGAATTGGACAAAAATACCCAAAAAAATTTGAATGATAAAATAATTGAAATTAAAATTAAAATTCAACAAAATATAAAAACTAAATTTAAAAATAAATTATGAATATAAAGATATCAATTCATTTTTTAAATCATAATCCGTAATACTTAAAAAATTTAAAAAAATCAAAATTGGATATAATTAAGGCTCACAAAAATCAATCGTTTCCAGGAATTTCGATTATAAATAAATATAACTTAGTTTTTGAAAATGAAATTATGCATTTTTATGCGAAATTATAATCAAATTAAAGATTTCGAAAAATGCTATATATTAAAGTTTACAAAAATATATATATTCCTTTACAAATAGTCATACAAAAAATACCTGAGCTCCTATCATGCAATAATCATTCCAAAAAATACATAATCAAAGAATTATTTAAGCATAAAAATTTTTGGCATCAAAACCAGTAATATTTATATTATGTTAACATTAAAAGCATAAATGCCAAAATATATTTCTTTTTCTTTTTATTCTTTAATAATTCATGGGATATATACGTTTTTAAATATTTTATTTTCTCAGAAATAAATTGAATAGAATAAAATTGTGAGAGGAATATGGTCACAAATAAAATATGAATATTTCATTTAATATATGCAAAGACCATAATTAATTCCAACTATATAAATTTAAATAAATTAAAAATTTTATTTAAAGCAAAATTATATATATTTTGGGTATTTAATTGAGATCATTATTCATTAAATTGATCAATAAGTTTGAAATGCTATTATACTCATGAATTTTTCATTATATCTCCTTTTTAAATATATTATAACTATTTATTAAGAAATAACTTTGTAATTTCAAATTGAATATTTGAAGTATAATAATAATAATAAGAATTATTTGGTCTATTTATTCTTTGTTATCATATAGTCATCTTTTAATTGTAAAATTCCATTTTATTCTGACTTTTTGGCTCAAATTTCATATTAGTTTTTTTGAAAGGAATTTATTCTCAAAAGTAATATTTTTCAATGAAATATAATAATATAAATGATTGTAATGCATGTAATTTTGATAAAATAATGAAATTAAAAATAATCAAGATGATTTATCTCATAAATTTCATTTTTTAATCATAAAAATTGAATAATTTATTCTATATATTAGGTATATTATCACTGAAATATTATTTAATAGAAATAATTTATTTTAAATGAGAAACTAAAACTGAAATATATATTTGAATAAATATTTAACAAAAAGTTTTAAATAAAACAATTCAATTTTTTGAGTAAAAAAAACTATCATTATCTTTTAATTTAAATTATTAAATTCAAAAAATGATGAAAATTTAAAAGAATAAACATATTTTATATTATATTTAATATATAAAATTAAATAAAAAATTTTATTTACAATGATACATACAAAAATATAAAAAAATGCATTACTTCATCAAATAATAGAGAATATACAACAGCAAAACTAAATAAAAGAATCTAAAAATAAAATAAATCATTGAAATATATCTTAGATGATATAAAAAAGTGTTGTTTACCAATGTTATTGGTTAATAATAATAGTCAAATCGAGATTAATTATGTTTCTGCCATAAAATTCTTTGATTTACTATTATTTTTCAATGAAGGCATTCTCCTGCATTTTCATACCCTTTTTCAATCCATTAAGATTCTTATCTTTGTAGATAATTCTTATTTTTTCGATTTTTATACATTTTAAATATTGTTTTTTTCTACAAATATAGATATCTTATTCATCTTCTGTAAGAAAATCTTCATCAATATCAATTCGGAATAAATTTTATATATAAAAATAAACCATTTATATGGTTTTCACAAAAAGCCTCTCATTTTAGGAATAATATAATTCATAGAGACGCTGATTTAACCAGTAATAACATGATTATAATGAAGTCTATAATGTTTTTACTGGTGAGTATTTTGTTTTGAATGTGATTTTATAATGTGATTTACTCGATAGTGAGTCTACAGGTTTAACTTTGTGAGATTTAATGCATATGGATATCAAAAAAGTCTGTATGCATCGGAGAACAAAAGCCGATGACATTTTATAGATGCGAAGAAATGTTAATAAGTTTAGCTTCTGAAAAAATGTGAAACAATTCAATTTAGTTGCCACGGTGTCAGATTAATTCAAAAAGTTAAAAAATATAATCTTATGTATTAGAAAAATTTTTTCATATAAATAATAAGACTTTTTACAAAAAAATTGTAAAAAGCAGAATAAGAAAATTAAAAAGGTTTATTAATAAAGGTGATTTCAATAAATTAATAAATAAAATATTAAAAAAAAAAAAGAATAAATGAAAAAGAATAAATGAAAGATAAAAGTGAATGTATACGTGTTATTATTGTTTATTTGTTTGTTTGTTGTTTACAAGTGAATCATTATGATTCTCGTCGCATCTCATGAGTGTCGAAGAACGTAAGATAAAAGTGAATGTATACGTGTTGTTATTGTTTATTTGTTTGTGTTTATTTGTTGTTTGTTTGTTTGTTTGTTGTTTACAAGTGAATCATTATGATTCTCGTAGCATCTCATGAGTGTCGAAGAACGTAAGATAAAAGTGAATGTATACGTGTTGTTATTGTTTATTTGTTTGTGTTTATTTGTTGTTTGTTTGTTTGTTTGTTGTTTACAAGTGAATCATTATGATTCTCGTAGCATCTCATGAGTGTCGAAGAACGTTAGATAAAAGTGAATGTATACGTGTTATTATTGTTTATTTGTTTGTGTTTATTTGTTGTTTGTTTGTTTGTTTGTTGTTTACAAGTGAATCATTATGATTCTCGTAGCATCTCATGAGTGTCGAAGAGCATAAGATAAAAGTGAATGTATAAGCGCTGTTGCTGCTTATTTGTTTGTTGTCTATCGTTGATCTTAAATTAAAGTGATAATGATTTGAAAAAATGGTCTTGTTTTTTTTTTTGATCAAATTTATTGACCTAAAATCAATAGAAGCATTGAATTTCTATTGGTTTTTTTTTTTTTTTAATTTAACCGTGGTCATAATTTTTTAAAAAATGTCGTTTTGCACCACTTATATTTGAATGATAATTCATTTTTTTGACAGTTTTTAAAAAAAATTCGTTTATTTTTTAGTTTTTTAAAGAAAAAGTGGAAAATTGAGAGTATGCCATATTAAACCATTTGATTTTAAATGAGATTTTGATAATCTGACATTTGCTTGATCGCCACTAAAAAATAAAAAAATATTCTTCTGAATTTTTTTAAATTGTGAGTATGCCAATTTACCCCCTTTGAATTTAATGAAATATAGGTGTCAAATCACCGTGGCCACTTAAAAGAGAGCGTGGCCACTTTTTGATAGGACTATAAGTGGAAAATGCGTTTTTAAAAATCCATTTTCCTATATAAAAACTGAAATGTGATATAAAAAGAATTATAGTGGTGAAGTGAATATTAAAAAATCTTTTAAAAATCGATTTTTTTCCCTTACTGAACAACATTTGTTAAAAAATATTTTATCCATTTTATAGTATATCCAAGTGATAATTTAAAAATTAGGAAATATTAAAAAAATGTTGATGTTATAAAATAATTTTTATTATAATATTATCAAAGCTTAAGTTCAATAAAATTGATAAAAACCTGTATATAGATTTGTATTAATATGAAATGTGATTATATATAACTTTTATTAAAAAATATTGAATATTCATCGAGAAAACATAGTTTTGTCCTCAAAACGCAGTTTTTTCTACCAACTATATTTTAATTTTTTGAAAAAGAAAAAAAAAAATTGATATGTTTATCTATATATATAAAGATAACCCACAAATTTGCCAAAAAAACACATTGTAGCATATTTGGAACTAAGCTAAAATATATTCTGTTTAATATAAAAAATAATATGCTTATTAAGTGATTTTGCTTTAATACTGATTGTCTAAAAATAAGTTACCCAAAATTTTTAAAATATGTAGGCTACTCATTTTTTTGAAGAGAAAAAAGTTATTTTTCTCACTCAATTTTAAGAATTATTTTATTAATTCATAATATATTTATATATATATCATTACAACAAAATTTATCATAATTAAATGTGGTTTTATTCAATATTCATAAACTTTTTTTCTGCTTTGTTAATTACAATATCACAAACAACAATTGATAAAATTTAGCAACGATTACTTCATAAAATCAATATTTGATTAAATATAATATATTCATAAATAAAATATGAAATCATTTGAGATTTAGCTTGAAAAAGTCAAAATAAGTATTAAATTTGAATTATTTCTATATCAAATGTATATATATTAAATGTCTTTATATTTTAAATTCTCTATCTTTTAGGCTATAATTTGATATATATAGTTTGTCTGTAACTTAAAAGATAAAGTTTAGTTGGAAAAGTATATTGAAAAAGTTTAATTAATAAACGGAATGATTCAAATTCCTATGACGCCAAATGGAATAATAAACGGTCAAACGCAAAATTTTGGATTAAAAATAGTAAAAATAAATTGAAAATATATCGTATATTTATGCCCCACTATTAAAAAATCAAAAATATTTTTATTTAGATATTTTTCATTCAATTTCTATTCAATTTTTAATTCATTCTTTCAATTTTTTTGAATAAAATAAAAAATATTAAAATGCAAATCTAAACTTTATTATTCATACTTTTGAACTATTTTTAGAATATTAATTTATAGCAATAAATGATCTATCTAATCATATAAAAATAAGTCAAAAATGCTAGTGAGCCTACACATTTTTTAAAATTTTCGAAAATAACGTTTTCTAGTAGTTTTTTTTTTTAACTAATAAACTTTTCTTCTTTCTTCAAGAATTTAAATATTTTATATAATTGAATTAAAATTACTTTAAAAATGGACAAAAAAATAAAAAATAAAAACAGAAATATTTTTTCACTTTCCAAATTTATCACATATATAATATTGTTTATTTTTATTTTTTTGGCTAAATATATGATTTGATTTTATTCTATTTAAATGGAGATAAATTTAGATCTTTTATAAAATATTTTTATACAATTATTTCAATTCTATTTCAAATTAAATCTAATTTTGAATCCTTGTATCGGAAATTTGTCAACTTTTTGATAGGGTTTTAAATCATCATATTTTATAATATGTTTTTATATTGAATTTTATATTATTATAATAGCCATAAAAAATTATATTTAAATTTTATTGTGAGATATATACAAAATATATAAATTGAATAAATAAAAACTATTAAGTATTCAAAAATATGATTCAAGTAATCCATTATCCTATATATAATAAGAGTTCATTTTGAACATAGGCTTAAAAAAATCAGAATAATATCAGTATATCAAATCTATCATTAAAAAAATCCTATCTCTAATATATAAAGAGTTTTTATTCAAAAATGATTAAAATAAACTGGGAGTCAAAAGTCGGACCACTTTCAACCTTATATTGGCCTTTTGAGCGGTTATTTTATTTTTCGTCTTCTCAATTTAGAACACTTTTCCATTCAATTAATGGTCTGAGTTTTGATTCGTCTCAATTTTGCATTTTTCAATGCAAAAAAAATAAAAAAATTGAATAAAAAGATTTTTTTATTGAATGAAAAATAAAAAAGATGAAAAGAAATGTCTTCCATCATTTAATCCAAGTAAGAATTTGCTAAAAAGTGTTCCAAAATATCAGAGAAATTAAAATTTATATTTGCGCCTTTCCGATTGAATTAAAATTTTTTGAGAAATTTTCAAAATTATGTAATATTTTGGTGCAAAATGGTTAAAAATAGAAAATATTGATAATTTTATGGAATAAATGAACAATTTGGAAATAGAAATCGTGATATTTAAAGAGAATTTCGCCAATATTTATTTTCTCCTAATTTTGGAAAAATGCGTTTTTCGAGATGTATCTTTTGTGTATTTTGAGATTTATTGCATTTTAGGCAATATATTATAATATTTTTTTTTTTTTCAATCATCTTGCGGTAGTTGCGGTATTTTGGAAAGAAAATTTATCATATAATCAAATATTGTTGGCTGTGTTGTTGTATTAGATCATCAAACTCTACAGCAGATGCATTTAGTTAAGCGACATTTTCAAACAAGAAGTTTTAATTATTCCAAATTCAAATTATAACTCATTTATTCAATTTTTTTAAAATAAAAAACGAATATATACATATATATATCAATTACTAAAATAGGATTTAGGATTTAAAATTAATATAATTAATTATATAATATTTAATTATAGCTAATATATACAAAAAGCTTTTTATATATAAGATATTCATTTTTTAGCATTCAATTAAATTCTTACAGATACAAATTTATAAAATATATTATTTAAAATAATAAATAAATTAAATATTATCTATTTTCATATTTATAAATATATTAATAAAATTAAATAATAATATAAACACTTTAATTATCTTATAAATTATAGGATATAATTATTTTGAAAAAAAAAAGATTTGAGATAAAAAAGTAAGAAAATAATTTATCAAACACAGCCAAAATAAAACAGAAAAAATTAATTTGTGATAAAAAGTTCAAAATTTTAAAAAATGAAAGGAAAAAAGTATGTCAGAGAAATTTGAAAGGAAAAATGGTGGTCTGCCTTTTGGTTTTAAGTTTATAATATTTTTTAACTTTTTGAGAGCGAAAAGGTGGATGAAAAAAAATCACTTCATATCTTTGATTTGATATTCTCTATTTACCAATTTAGCCTTCCACCTGCGGCTATCGCTTCTCAGCTGCAGGTGGAGGTAAAGAAATAAGGAAACCAAGTTTCCACCTGCGGCTGAGCTGCGACAGCTGCAGGTGGAAAATTACTATTTACCAATTTAGCCTTCCACCTGCGGCTATCGCTTCTCAGCTGCAGGTGGAAGTAAAGAAATAAGGAAACCAATTTTCCACCTGCGGCTGAGCTGCGACAGCTGCAGGTGGAAAATCACTATTTACCAATTTAGCCTTCCACCTGCGGCTATCGCTTCTCAGCTGCAGGTGGAAGTAAAGAAATAAGGAAACCAATTTTCCACCTGCGGCTGAGCTGCGATAGCTTTAGGTGGAAGTAATTACTTAAATGTACCATTTCAAACTTCCACCTGCAGCTATCGCAACTTAGCTGCATTTGGAACTAATTACGCGAATTAAACTTCCACCTGCAGCTAAACTGCGATAGCTTTAGGTGGAAGTAATTACTTAAATGTACCATTTCAAACTTCCACCTGCAGCTATCGCAACTTAGCTGCATTTGGAACTAATTACGCGAATTAAACTTCCACCTGCAGCTAAACTGCGATAGCTTTAGGTGGAAGTAATTACTTAAATGTACCATTTCAAACTTCCACCTGCAGCTATCGCAACTTAGCTGCATTTGGAACTAATTACGCGAATTAAACTTCCACCTGCAGCTAAACTGCGATAGCTTTAGGTGGAAGTAATTACTTAAATGTACCATTTCAAACTTCCACCTGCAGCTATCGCAACTTAGCTGCATTTGGAACTAATTACGCGAATTAAACTTCCACCTGCAGCTAAACTGCGATAGCTTTAGGTGGAAGTAATTACTTAAATGTACCATTTCAAACTTCCACCTGCAGCTATCGCAACTTAGCTGCATTTGGAACTAATTACGCGAATTAAACTTCCACCTGCAGCTAAACTGCGATAGCTTTAGGTGGAAGTAATTACTTAAATGTACCATTTCAAACTTCCACCTGCAGCTATCGCAACTTAGCTGCATTTGGAACTAATTACGCGAATTAAACTTCCACCTGCAGCTAAACTGCGATAGCTTTAGGTGGAAGTAATTACTTAAATGTACCATTTCAAACTTCCACCTGCAGCTATCGCAACTTAGCTGCATTTGGAACTAATTACGCGAATTAAACTTCCACCTGCAGCTAAACTGCGATAGCTTTAGGTGGAAGTAATTACTTAAATGTACCATTTCAAACTTCCACCTGCAGCTATCGCAACTTAGCTGCATTTGGAACTAATTACGCGAATTAAACTTCCACCTGCAGCTAAACTGCGATAGCTTTAGGTGGAAGTAATTACTTAAATGTACCATTTCAAACTTCCACCTGCAGCTATCGCAACTTAGCTGCATTTGGAACTAATTACGCGAATTAAACTTCCACCTGCAGCTAAACTGCGATAGCTTTAGGTGGAAGTAATTACTTAAATGTACCATTTCAAACTTCCACCTGCAGCTATCGCAACTTAGCTGCATTTGGAACTAATTACGCGAATTAAACTTCCACCTGCAGCTAAACTGCGATAGCTTTAGGTGGAAGTAATTACTTAAATGTACCATTTCAAACTTCCACCTGCAGCTATCGCAACTTAGCTGCATTTGGAACTAATTACGCGAATTAAACTTCCACCTGCAGCTAAACTGCGATAGCTTTAGGTGGAAGTAATTACTTAAATGTACCATTTCAAACTTCCACCTGCAGCTATCGCAACTTAGCTGCATTTGGAACTAATTACGCGAATTAAACTTCCACCTGCAGCTAAACTGCGATAGCTTTAGGTGGAAGTAATTACTTAAATGTACCATTTCAAACTTCCACCTGCAGCTATCGCAACTTAGCTGCATTTGGAACTAATTACGCGAATTAAACTTCCACCTGCAGCTAAACTGCGATAGCTTTAGGTGGAAGTAATTACTTAAATGTACCATTTCAAACTTCCACCTGCAGCTATCGCAGTTTAGCTGCATTTGGAACTAATTACGCGAATTAAACTTCCGCCTGCAACTAAAAGTTTTAAATATTTTTTTATTTATATTATTTTTCTTTTAGTTTTTATTTGTTCAAAATATTTTTTTTTTTTTTTTACATTATTTAACATAGGACACTTTTTGAGCGAAGCTCAAAAAGTGGCCATTCTTGTGTAAATCAATATAAATTTATTATACATTGGATATATGAATGATTATAAATTATTATATATATAATTATTAATTATAATTTAGGTTTCGAAAAATTAAATAAGATATTGGAAATTTACACTCTGATCTAAATTTCAATAAAATGTTATTAATTTTATTGAATGATTACATACAATAATTTGAGAAAATAAAAATCTATCATTATTTTCATTAATAATGAGAAATTAAAATAGCTCATACAATTATTTATGAATGCTTTATCAAAATATTTTTATACCTTTGAATTATGGATGCGTTTTAAATTTTGAATACATTTGGAGATTTATAATTATATATGTATTTATTTGTAAATAATTTTTGTGTTTCATTTTATATTTATTTTATCATATTTATATCATATATTTAATATATATTCTATTTAAGAAATTGTTTTAATAAGATAAAAATAAATAATCCAAATTTTATACTCACAAAATATTTGAAGAGCTTTTATGTAAAAATTTGTGAAAACATAAATATCCTAAAATAGAAACATATTTAACCTAATTGGCTCGGTAAAACCTCATTATATTTTATATTATAAGGCATAAGTTGTTTAGAGCTTGTAATTTTATTCCAGTCTTTCCAGAAAATTCTAGATTTTTTGTGAGAACCAAAAAACGTGCTTATTCAAAAAAATGAATATTAAAATAAAATAGACGTTTATTTGAGAGGATTTAGTTTTCAAACATTTTTATCTTTTTTTAATGGCTATATCAAGTTTCTTTGCCTCGATAAAAAACCATTAATTTTATTATATAATAACATATCCGAAAATTATATTAAACGGTTAAGCCAATCTCTCCAGAAAAATCACATTTTTTGTAGTCGTAAATTTATTTTATAATATCTTCATAATTTGTGAAATAATAAGTGATATAATATACAAACTAGCATTCAAAAACAACGAAACATATGTTAAGCAAATACAAATGCACATATATGATGGTATCATGCAGATATTCCATTTTGATGAGAAAAAATTAATTGGTCTATAAAGTTAAATATATATAATACATCATAAGTATGAAATGAATCATCAATGTTACCGATCAATATTTACTATTTAAAAAGATAAAAATATTTCAAAAAACATTCCATACATTTTCAATACATGATATAAAATTGAATTAATATTCTTTGAAAAAAATTGAAGTCTAAGAAAATTGATAATGATTTTCTGAGTTGTTTGATAGTTGTAAAATATTTTTAATTGAAAAAAATTGTGAGAAAAAAAGAGATTTCTGGGGAGTATAAAAAATAAAGTACTCAAAAAATGAAATTAGCAATAAAAAGAAATCCAACGTCACGATTCCAGATTTTTTTATTTATTTCATAATAAGATTTCAAAATAAAACTAGTTGATCAGCCTTTTTTTCCGACTTGTGCCTATTGATCTAATGAATATTCCTTATCATATCTTCATTCATGGAAATATTTAAGAGCAAGCAAACACGAAATATTATAACTTATTGTTTTTTATCAACATTGCTCCAATCAAGATTTTTTTTAATCATGATATTAGTTATAAAACACTCATTCTTTCATTCACTTTTTGAAAGATTTAAAATTGAATACTTTACCTTATTATGCTCTGTCTAGCGTGGCCACTTATCGACACTACTATAATTATTTTTCAAAAAAAAAAAGTTTTTTGTTTACCGATGCATTTATCGATTAAAACCAGACAATATTATATTCAATATTTAATAATACATTAATTACAATATATATTTAAAAAATAAAGCAATTTTATATTTTTGCCGTTACTATACACATGATACAATTGTTTTTTCCTTTTTTTCATATTAATGTATAAAAAATGAAATTTCGATCAGAAAATCACAAAAAAAATGTTTATTTTATGAAGAGGGCCAACTTATTTTTAAGTCTCGGTTTGCGATATCGATAATTGATCCATTGTTCTGATATCAAAAATTTTATCTCTGATATCAATAATGAATAAAATAAATGTTGTAAGCACCATCATAATCTTCAAGGTCGGCTGCCATTTTGTAATCTTTCTCGACACCTTTTCCAAGTTCATGCATTAGTCCATATCTAACCATACATCATGGATCACCTTCATCTGCACCTTTTTTGTAATATTCTAGAGCTATTTCATAATCAACATTTCTTCCTCCAAATCCCTTTTCATTATTGTAAGCAAATTGGAAATAAGATTGTTTTATATCACAAATTGTAGAACTAGTGAGACAATCATTCATTATTTCTTTATTAAGATCATCTTGATTATAATCATCGTCTTCTGCATCACTAGGACAATAAGCAAGGTCTTCTTTTACAGCATTAACTTGTTTATACTTGATCAATCTATAAAGTAAATAATCAGCTTCTACAATATATTTATTTCGTGCTTTATGTATTTATTTATTTAATTTATGTATTTATTTATTTCCAATATTTGTTAAAAATGGCTTCTTCACGATCTTGTTCAACACCATTGCCATCGAATAAAAAGAGACCATAATAGTACATGCAATGACCTTCACCTCTTTCAGCTCCTCGTCTACTGTAGTAGACAGCTTCATCTTGATCAAGTGGAACTTCTTCGATGTCCGTATTTGAAGTATTCGGGACCACTTTACCTTCATAAAGCATTTTGCCATAAAGAACGTAACCTTCATCACTAGCTTCGTCTTCGTCTTCGTCTTCAAATGATTTAAGGACCCATTTGAGTGCTGCTTCCTCATCTTTTTCAATGGCTGTTCCATAAAGTAGACATTTGGCATAAAGAGCCATAGCATCTGTATTTCCCATTTCTGCAGATTTTCTGCATGCTTCAACAGCAAATGCTTCTTCTTCATCTGATGGATAATATTCATTTTCTTCATCTCCTTTTTCATTGCCATCGTAATCAAGAACAAGTTTCGCATAATCATACATTCCACCTTTGTGTTCCCGTTCAGCCAGCATTCGAGCATATTTGATACATTCTCTGATGTTTTTTGTTAAATCGTAGTCTTTATAGTCTCGAAGGAGAATTACAACAGAGAGCATTGCACTTTCATTGCCATTGTCTGCGGCTAACTTGTAATAATGGAGTTGTTCTTCAAAGGATGTAAATATGCCCTCATCAAATAATTGAACAATATTGTTCTACGACTTTACCTTTTAACAACATGAAGCCGTAGTTCGCTTGATGAACTGTATGACCTTGGTCAGCAGCTAACTTGTAGTATCTTGCCGCTTCCTTACGATCTTTGGGAACACCATCCCCTCTATCTAAGGCTATTGCTTAATTATTCATTGCTTTTACGTGACCTTGTTCTGCTATCTTTACGATAAAAAATAATTATTTTATTTATTTCATTATCTTTTAATTCATATCTTAGTGTTTTAAAATCAAGATCATTTTTAGCACAAGATACATCAACATCCTTTAAAAATATATGATTCAAAGCTTGTTCAATTGTAATTCTTTGATTAACATCAACTTTCATTAAATTAGAAAACTGAGCATATCAAAGCTTCGCTATCTACATTGAAAGTGATTCAGGCTCAGCTACTTATAACATAAAAAATAACGATTTCATTAATAACTATGAAATTAACAAAGGTCCTGCTACAAATACAATCATAGCAAGCGAAGATCTTTCACTTACTATCAGATCTAAATAATTCATTGAATTTCAAACGCCGGAATCATTCGCAAGCTCAGAAACTGGTTCTGAATCCGATAAGGATTTCTAAGAAAAAGTCCAAAACTTAGTGTAAAGATATATAAATTTTCCAATGATTCAGAAAACTTATTCAACAAGAAGGATTACTTGTCCATTGAAAATAAATACAAGTTTATTCATTAATATCAAAAGATCAAAAGATCAAATAAATACAAATTACTTTATAAATTTGATCTTGATTTTTTGTTCAAATATTTTTTTTATGTATTTAATATGTATTTATTTATTTCCAATATTTGTTAAAAATAAAATAAATTGATTTTTATAATATTTCAAATCATTTTAAAAAGTTAGTTTATACGCCAATTATCAATTTAATATTTCATAAATTAAATGATTGAATAATATTCAATGCTAATTTGTCAATTTTTTCAATTGATAATTTATAAAATGAAAGATTTGAATATTTGAATTTTCATCTAAAAATTTTATAAATATAAATATTGTTAGTAATTAATATTTTTTTTTCATTTTTAATAAATATATCATTATATATTATAATATTACACTTATATTTGATATTAATTGATTTAATCTTATTTAGAAAAAGATATATGAGTTGTTTTTTTAACAATTATGAATATTTATTGAAAAAGTTCAAATTCCAACTTTACCCATAAGTTACAATATGTCTAACGAAAACGAAGTAATTGATTTAAGCCAATACACTATCAAAGATAAAATTGGTGAAGGTAATTTTTCCCAAGTCTCCATTATTGAAGATAAAGATACAAAACAAATCTATGCGGCGAAATTTTTTACAAAAATCCCAGAAAACAAAACCCAATCAGATATGCTGTATGTTAGTCGAGAAGTTAACTTTGGAGCAGGAATGAACCATCCTTCTATAATTAAATTTATTGGGTACTCCCCAAAAAACTTTGAAAACGAAGATAAACCCATAATTATCACGGAATACTGCAAGAATGGGAGCCTTTATAATTTTATCCAAGAACAAAACAAATATCCTGAACTTTTGACTGATACAAAGAAATTAATTATAATTTATGGCATAGCTGCTGGTATGAAATATCTACACTCGAACAACATCTTACATAGAGACCTCAAACCAGAAAACATCCTTTTAGACGATCGTTTACTACCGAAAATAGCCGATTTTGGCTTGATCAAAATGGAATCAATGAATGATCTCTCGAACTACATTCAATCGACAGATGGAGCGAAAGGGACACCTCTTTATCAACCACGAGAAACCATGTTTGATAAAGTACAAAACCCAAAGACAGATGTCTACTCATTCGCACTCGTCGTGTATTATATCATGACTTCAATTGTTCCTTTTTCTGATGTCATTGAAAATTTTGGGTTTGAATTACACCGAAACCATCGTCCTGAATTTAAAAGTCCAATTAACGAATCATACAAAAAATTTATTGAGGAATGTTGGGCACAAGAACCAAATGATCGTCCTCCTTTTGATGAAATTGTGGAGCTTCTTAAAAAACCGGAATTCATCACAGAAAAAGTTAACAAAGAAGATTATTTGAGCTATGTAAAATACATTGAAGATTACCAGAGTTCTTTTGATGCTAAGAAAAAAATTGTAGACCTTGAAGATTACATTCCAGAAGCGAGTGCAAGCTTTGCAAGAATTGATATTGCGAGATATGTTGAAGAACCAAAGAAAACTATTCTATCATCGATTAGAAAAAGGCTCGGAATTGAACAAGAGAAGCTCTTTCCATTCTCAGAATTCAACAAGTTATGTGATTCTTGTAAAAAATTAGTTACTGAAGCAGAAAATGATCCAGATAAGCAATTCATAATAGCAAAGAACTTGCATGATGGAACGAGTAAATTCCCTAAAAACATCGAAATTTCTGTCAGATATTTGGAACGTTCAACAGAGAAAGGGAACATTGATTCAACGATTTTCTTAAGCCGTTTGCTGATTGAAGGAAACGTTGTATCTCAAGATATTCCAAGAGCAAAGAAATATCTCAACAAGCTCATTATGAATAACAAGGAAGCCTTCGATCTTTATAAGCAAATCATTATATTGGAAAAGAATCCTTCAGAATCAGCGAAATATTTTGAAATTGGAGCGGAGAAAGGTTACGAAGAATGCGAATTTAGATATGCAGAAATTTTATTTAAAAATGGGGGACCTCGTAACATTGAAAGATCTTTAAAATACTTGATTGAATCAAAAGATAAAGGCTTTCTACCAAGCAAATTGTTCCTAAATGCATTAAACTACATGAATGATAATCAATCATTCGTTCAACTTGATTCGAGACATCAACACTTCATAATTAAAAAAATTGTTGAGTTTAACAAAAAGAACACAGAGAAAGATCAATTTTCACCGAATAAAGCAATCGACATTGGCTACCGATTTACACAAAAGTATTTTAAATCATTTGAATCATCTGATTTCATTAATGTTTTGAATTCATTTGAATCTGTTTCAATTGAAATTCAGTATCCATCAAAATTTTATGAAAATGTATTCAAAACGATATCAGAAGTCAAAGAAAAATACATTCCAAGACTTAATCTAAATATTTTTATTTCAGGAGTTGATCAAATATCAAATAAATTTGGTCCCAATTTATTGATAAATACTGTTAGAATTGGGTCGTCTGTTCAAGAAATTTTTTCATCAGTATTTGAAAAATGTTGTTCTATTTCTGAAATTACGATTCCTTCTTCTGTAACGAAAATTGGAGATGATGCTTTTCATGATTGCGTTTTATTAAAGCAAATAACAATACCTTCATCAGTGACTAGTATTGGATATAATGCATTTTGTGGCTGCAAGTCACTTGTCCAAATCACATTGCCTTCTTCTTTAACTGATATTAAAGAGAACACATTTAGAAATTGCACATCTTTGGTGCAAGTAACAATTCCTTCCTCTGTGAATAATATTGGACCAGGATCCTTCAGAAAATGTATTTCTTTGAAAGAAATTTTGATTCCATCATCAGTCAAAGTAATTGAAAACAGCGCCTTCATGGATTGTTCGTCATTGACAGAAATAACGTTGCCTTCTTCTATAACTAAAATTGGCGATTACACATTTAATAAATGTACATCGTTAACCAAAATTTCTATTCCTTCTTCAGTAACTGAAATTGGAGTTCATGCTTTTGGTAAATGTTCATCAATGACGGAAATCTCTCTTCCTTCTTCAATGACCGAAATAAAAAGCATATCATTTGATGGATGTTTGTCATTAGAACAATTTTCAATGCCAACATCTGTTACAAAGATTGGAAACATTTCATTTGATGGATGCTCCTCGCTTACACAAATACCAATTCCTACTTCTGTTAAAGAAATTGGATACATGTCTTTAACGATGTGTTCAAATTTAACACGAATATCAATTCCTTCTTCAGTTGTGAAAATAGGAAGTCTTTCTTTTGTTTCTTGTTCTTCATTGGCACAGATTTCACTTCCTTCTTCTATTCGTGAAATTGGATATATTTCATTAGCCATTTGTTCATCTTTGGAACAACTAACTATACCATCTTCTGTTAGCAAAATTGAGAATATTTCATTAGATGGATGTTCATCATTAAGGGAAATATCAATTCCTTCTTCAGTTAAAGAAATTGGCGAACTTCATTTAATTAAATGCTCGTCTTTAGTTGAAATGATAATTCCTTCTTCTTCGAAAGTTGGAAGTATTTGTTTTCATGAATGTTCATCATTAATTGAAGTATCATTACCTTCTTCCATTGATATAATTTGTGAACATTGCTTTGATTCATGCTCATCATTGAAACAAATTGAAATTCCTTCGAGTGTGACTCTTATTGGTAATTATGCATTCAATAAATGTTCATCATTGACTAAAATATGGATTCCAAAGTCAGTTAAAGAAATTAAAGATAGGGCATTCGATGGATGCGTTGAATTAAAGGAAATCATAATTCCTCTTTCAGTCACAAAGATTGGCGACCTTTGTTTTAATGGATGCTCTTTATTAACGAAAATGACAATTCCTTCTTCAGTCAGGAAGATTGGGAACCTTTCATTTGATGGATGCTCGTCATTAAAAAAAATCGAAATTTCGAAATTAGTTACCAAAATCGGACGTATTTCATTTAATGGATGCTCATCATTGAAAGAAATATCAATTCCAAAATCTGTTAAAGTAATTCATGCAAAATCTTTCAAAGGATGCACATCATTGGCACAAATCTGCATCCATTCTTCTATTCCATTGGACAAACAAGATTCTATCACCAGATACACTCTTGCGCAAAATTTGATGTCTCTTTCAGTAACTTCAATCAAAGAATATGCTTTCTCAGAATGTACATCGTTAACACAGATAAAACTTCCTTCTTCTTTGGTTGAAATTGCAGAGTATGCTTTCGAAGGATGTTCATCATTAAAACATGTGCTATTTGCATCTCCATATTATTTAGTGTCAATTGGGAAAAATGCTTTTTGTGGATGCTCATCATTAAAAGAAATATCTATTCCTTCATCTGTTGATGATATTGGAGATTATGCATTTGTCAAATGCTCTTCATTAACCAAAATCGAAATTCTTTCATCAACCGCAGAAATTGGTTCTGGTGTTTTTGATGAATGCTCTTCTTTGAGAGAAATATCAATTCCTTCGGAATTTCAAAAACCAATCAATTTCGTCTCTTCGAATGTCAAAATTAATATCATTTAGTTTAACTTACAAAGAATGATTGAAGATTATATGATTATATTACAATGCACAATTCTTTAAAAAAGTTTTCTAATGAAAAACTATTCTTTTTTTTTTTTTTTTTTGTCTTTAAATTATCAAAAAGTTTTTCCTATTTATTTAAAATTTGAAAGAATTATTTTGCAAGTAAACAGTTATATCTCAATAATACAGCTGTATCACAAGAATTAAAAGTTTTTAATGCATCGAAATTTTATCAAACACTTCGATTAATAATCAAAATAAGAGTAGATGCAATTCAAGGGAATTTTATTCTCAAAAAGTTTGTTTTCCTTAGGTTTATGCAATTTTGTTGAGAGAATTGAACCTGCCTTTCATTTTTAATTCTCATGAAAAATAATAGGTATGCTATAATTGATATAATTGGAAGTCATCCTGACGAAATGGAATCTTCAAAAATAAATAACGGCTATAAATTTGGTGATTTATATCTTCGACAAGAAGGATTACTTGTCCATTGAAAATAAATACAAGTTTATTCATTAATATCAAAAGATCAAATAAATAAACAGGTTTTCATTTTCCCGTACCATTCAAAAAATTGAATGAAATTCATAAAATTATTTTTAATTTTCTATGAAATTGCAACAAAGAAAATTGAGATTTTTATTTTTTTAATAAAAAAAATAATCATTTAAAAAATGAAAGATTATTTATATAAATTGAAAGACAAAAATAAATCTCACAAAATATTATTTGAAATTTTGGATAAGAAAATAAGAAAAGTAGCATATTTCTCAGTACATATCCTTATATTTGCCTTTGCAATGAAAAATATGATTATAAATAGTAATGAAAAACATATTTTTTTTTATATTATAATTTTTTTTTTTTTTTTTTTTTTTTTTTTGCCTCAAATGTATGAGTGGCGGCTTTTTGATAATTGCTTGATTGGTAAATTTTGATAATTGATGAAAATTGAGGATTTTTGTATATTGTTGAAATTTTACGAATTAAAAAAAATACTGTTGAAAAATAGATTGAAAATCATTGAATACTGAGAATTAGCAATACTTAGTAGGCATTCATTATAATAAAATGTGTGAAATTTGGTTATAAAAAATAAAAAATGATCAATTGGAATGGAATTTGAACATTGCTAACTTTTAACTGAATTTGATCGTATTTAATTGAACCGATGCACATTTTTATTGGAGTAAATTACATATTTTAATAAATCTGATATTTTGGATTTTTCGAACTTGGAAATACGAATTTAAAGGCACTAACATAATATTTGAACCAACTGCAATTGAATTTCCCTTTTTAGGTTTCAGACTGACTGCTGGGCTATGATAAAGCTTACTTAATTCAAAATTTTGAGTTATGAATTTTAGTTTTCAATAGATTATCAATTTTCACTGTATAAAATAAAAAAAAAATTTGAAAAAGGCTCTGAAAATTGAATGGTACGGAAATTTGTATATCAGTTTACAAATTACTTTTAAAATTTGATCTTGATTTTTTGCTCAAATATTTTTTTTATGTATTTAATATGTATTTATTCATTTCCAATATTTGTTAAAAATAAAATAAATTGATTTTTATTATATTTTAAATCATTTTAAAAAGTTAGTTTATACGCCAATTATCAATTTAATATTTCATAAATTAAATGATTGAATAATATTCAATGAATATAATCGTTTTTATAATTCAATGTTAATTTGTCAATTTTTTCAATTTATAAATATTGTTAGTAATTAATATTTTTTTTTATTATTTTTAACAAATATATCATTATATATTTTAATATTACAATTATATTTGATATTAATTGATTTAATCTTATTTAGAAAAAGATATATGAGTTCATTTTAAGGTTTTATTTTTAAAAATTATGAATAATTATTGAAAAAGTTCAAATTCCAACTTTACCTTTCAGTTACAATATGTCTAACGAAAACGAAGTAATTGATTTAAGCCAGTTCACTGTCAAAGATAAAATTGGTGGAGGGTATTTTTCCCAAGTCTCCATTATTGAAGATAAAGATACAAAACAAATCTATGCGGCGAAATTTTTTACAAAAATCCCAGAAAACAAAACCCAATCAGATATGCTGTATGTTAGTCGAGAAGTTAACTTTGGAGCAGGAATGAACCATCCTTCTATAATTAAATTTATTGGGTACTCCCCAAAAAACTTTGAAAACGAAGATAAACCCATAATTATCACGGAATACTGCAAGAATGGGAGCCTTTATAATTTTATCCAAGAACAAAACAAATATCCTGAACTTTTGACTGATACAAAGAAATTAATTATAATTTATGGCATAGCTGCTGGTATGAAATATCTACACTCGAACAACATCTTACATAGAGACCTCAAACCAGAAAACATCCTTTTAGACGATCGTTTACTACCGAAAATAGCCGATTTTGGCTTGATCAAAATGGAATCAATGAATGATCTCTCGAACTACATTCAATCGACAGATGGAATGAAAGGGACAGCTCTTTATCAACCACGAGAAGCCATAAGTTATGGCTCACAAAACCCAAAGACAGATGTCTACTCATTCGCACTCATCGTGTATTATATCATGACATCAATTGTTCCTTTTTCAGATGTCCGTGACAAATTTACGGTCAAATTAATCGATGGCTATCGTCCTGAATTTAAAAGTCCAATTAACGAATCATACAAAAAATTTATTGAGGAATGTTGGGCACAAGAACCAAATGATCGTCCTCCTTTTGATGAAATTGTGGAGCTTCTTAAAAAACCGGAATTCATCACAGAAAAAGTTAACAAAGAAGATTATTTGAGCTATGTAAAATACATTGAAGATTACCAGAGTTCTTTTGATGCTAAGAAAAAAATTGTAGACCTTGAAGATTACATTCCAGAAGCGAGTGCAAGCTTTGCAAGAATTGATATTGCGAGATATGTTGAAGAACCAAAGAAAACTATTCTATCATCGATTAGAAAAAGGCTCGGAATTGAACAAGAGAAGCTCTTTCCATTCTCAGAATTCAACAAGTTATGTGATTCTTGTAAAAAATTAGTTACTGAAGCAGAAAATGATCCAGATAAGCAATTCATAATAGCAAAGAACTTGCATGATGGAACGAGTAAATTCCCTAAAAACATCGAAATTTCTGTCAGATATTTGGAACGTTCAACAGAGAAAGGGAACATTGATTCAACGATTTTCTTAAGCCGTTTGTTAATTGAAGGAAACGTTGTATCTCAAGATATTCCAAGAGCAAAGAAATATCTCAACAAGCTCATTATGAATAACAAGGAAGCCTTCGATCTTTATAAGCAAATCATTATATTGGAAAAGAATCCTTCAGAATCAGCGAAATATTTTGAAATTGGAGCGGAGAAAGGTTACGAAGAATGCGAATTTAGATATGCAGAAATTTTATTTAAAAATGGGGGACCTCGTAACATTGAAAGATCTTTAAAATACTTGATTGAATCAAAAGATAAAGGCTTTCTACCAAGCAAATTGTTCCTAAATGCATTAAACTACATGAATGATAATCAATCATTCGTTCAACTTGATTCGAGACATCAACACTTCATAATTAAAAAAATTGTTGAGTTTAACAAAAAGAACACAGAGAAAGATCAATTTTCACCGAATAAAGCAATCGACATTGGCTACCGATTTACACAAAAGTATTTTAAATCATTTGAATCATCTGATTTCATTAATGTTTTGAATTCATTTGAATCTGTTTCAATTGAAATTCAGTATCCATCAAAATTTTATGAAAATGTATTCAAAACGATATCAGAAGTCAAAGAAAAATACATTCCAAGACTTAATCTAAATATTTTTATTTCAGGAGTTGATCAAATATCAAATAAATTTGGTCCCAATTTATTGATAAATACTGTTAGAATTGGATCGTCTGTTCAAGAAATTTTTTCATCAGTATTTGAAAAATGTTGTTCTATTTCTGAAATTACGATTCCTTCTTCTGTAACGAAAATTGGGGATGATGCTTTTCATGATTGTGTTTTATTAAAGCAAATAACAATACCTTCATCAGTGACTAGTATTGGATATAATGCATTTTGTGGCTGCAAGTCACTTGTCCAAATCACATTGCCTTCTTCTTTAACTGATATTAAAGAGAACACATTTAGAAATTGCACATCTTTGGTGCAAGTAACAATTCCTTCCTCTGTGAATAATATTGGACCAGGATCCTTCAGAAAATGTATTTCTTTGAAAGAAATTTTGATTCCATCATCAGTCAAAGTAATTGAAAACAGCGCCTTCATGGATTGTTCGTCATTGACAGAAATAACGTTGCCTTCTTCTATAACCAAAATTGGGGATTACACATTTAATAAATGTACATCGTTAACCAAAATTTCTATTCCTTCTTCAGTAACTGAAATTGGAGTTCATGCTTTTGGTAAATGTTCATCAATGACGGAAATCTCTCTTCCTTCTTCAATGACCGAAATAAAAAGCATATCATTTGATGGATGTTTGTCATTAGAACAATTTTCAATGCCAACATCTGTTACAAAGATTGGAAACATTTCATTTGATGGATGCTCCTCGCTTACACAAATACCAATTCCTACTTCTGTTAAAGAAATTGGATACATGTCTTTAACGATGTGTTCAAATTTAACACGAATATCAATTCCTTCTTCAGTTGTGAAAATAGGAAGTCTTTCTTTTGTTTCTTGTTCTTCATTGGCACAGATTTCACTTCCTTCTTCTATTCGTGAAATTGGATATATTTCATTAGCCATTTGTTCATCTTTGGAACAACTAACTATACCATCTTCTGTTAGCAAAATTGAGAATATTTCATTAGATGGATGTTCATCATTAAGGGAAATATCAATTCCTTCTTCAGTTAAAGAAATTGGCGAACTTCATTTAATTAAATGCTCGTCTTTAGTTGAAATTATAATTCCTTCTTCTTCGAAAGTTGGAAGTATTTGTTTTCATGAATGTTCATCATTAATTGAAGTATCATTACCTTCTTCCATTGATATAATTTGTGAACATTGCTTTGATTCATGCTCATCATTGAAACAAATTGAAATTCCTTCGAGTGTGACTCTTATTGGTAATTATGCATTCAATAAATGTTCATCATTGACTAAAATATGGATTCCAAAGTCAGTTAAAGAAATTAAAGATAGGGCATTCGATGGATGCGTTGAATTAAAGGAAATCATAATTCCTCTTTCAGTCACAAAGATTGGCGACCTTTGTTTTAATGGATGCTCTTTATTAACGAAAATGACAATTCCTTCTTCAGTCAGGAAGATTGGGAACCTTTCATTTGATGGATGCTCGTCATTAAAAAAAATCGAAATTTCGAAATTGGTTACCAAAATCGGACGTATTTCATTTAATGGATGCTCATCATTGAAAGAAATATCAATTCCAAAATCTGTTAAAGTAATTCATGCAAAATCTTTCAAAGGATGCACATCATTGGCACAAATCTGCATCCCTTCTTCTATTCCATTGGACAAACAAGATTCTATCACCAGATACACTCTTGCGCAAAATTTGATGTCTCTTTCAGTAACTTCAATCAAAGAATATGCTTTCTCAGAATGTACATCGTTAATACAGATAAAACTTCCTTCTTCTTTGGTTGAAATTGCCGAGTATGCTTTCGAAGGATGTTCATCATTAAAACATGTGCTATTTGCATCTCCATATTATTTAGTGTCAATTGGGAAAAATGCTTTTTGTGGATGCTCATCATTAAAAGAAATATCTATTCCTTCATCTGTTGATGATATTGGAGATTATGCATTTGTCAAATGCTCTTCATTAACCAAAATCGAAATTCTTTCATCAACCGCAGAAATTGGTTCTGGTGTTTTTGATGAATGCTCTTCTTTGAGAGAAATATCAATTCCTTCGGAATTTCAAAAACCCATCAATTTCGTCTCTTCGAATGTCAAAATTAATATCATTTAGTTTAACTTACAAAGAATGATTGAAGATTATATGATTATATTACAATGCACAATTCTTTAAAAAAGTTTTCTAATGAAAAACTATTCTTTTTTTTTTTTTTTTTTGTCTTTAAATTATCAAAAAGTTTTTCCTATTTATTTAAAATTTGAAAGAATTATTTTGCAAGTAAACAGTTATATCTCAATAATACAGCTGTATCACAAGAATTAAAAGTTTTTAATGCATCGAAATTTTATCAAACACTTCGATTAATAATCAAAATAAGAGTAGATGCAATTCAAGAGAATTTTATTCTCAAAAAGTTTGTTTTCCTTAGGTTTATGCAATTTTGTTGAGAGAATTGAACCTGCCTTTCATTTTTAATTCTCATGAAAAATAATAGGTATGCTATAATTGATATAATTGGAAGTCATCCTGACGAAATGGAATCTTCAAAAATAAATAACGGCTATAAATTTGGTGATTTATATCTTCGACAAGAAGGATTACTTGTCCATTGAAAATAAATACAAGTTTATTCATTAATATCAAAAGATCAAATAAATAAACAGGTTTTCATTTTCCCGTACCATTCAAAAAATTGAATGAAATTCATAAAATTATTTTAATTTTCTATGAAATTGCAACAAAGAAAATTGAGATTTTTATTTTTTTAATAAAAAAAATAATCATTTAAAAAATGAAAGATTATTTATATAAATTGAAAGACAAAAATAAATCTCACAAAATATTATTTGAAATTTTGGATAAGTAAATAAGAAAAGTAGCATATTTCTCAGTACATATCCTTATATTTGCCTTTGCAATGAAAAATATGATTATAAATAGTAATGAAAAACATATTTTTTTTTATATTATAATTTTTTTTTTTTTTTTTTTTTTTTTTTTGCCTCAAATGTATGAGTGGCGGCTTTTTGATAATTGCTTGATTGGTAAATTTTGATAATTGATGAAAATTGAGGATTTTTGTATATTGTTGAAATTTTACGAATTAAAAAAAATACTGTTGAAAAATAGATTGAAAATCATTGAATACTGAGAATTAGCAATACTTAGTAGGCATTCATTATAATAAAATGTGTGAAATTTGGTTATAAAAAATAAAAAATGATCAATTGGAATGGAATTTGAACATTGCTAACTTTTAACTGAATTTGATCGTATTTAATTGAACCGATGCACATTTTTATTGGAGTAAATTACATATTTTAATAAATCTGATATTTTGGATTTTTCGAACTTGGAAATACGAATTTAAAGGCACTAACATAATATTTGAACCAACTGCAATTGAATTTCCCTTTTTAGGTTTCAGACTGACTGCTGGGCTATGATAAAGCTTACTTAATTCAAAATTTTGAGTTATGAATTTTAGTTTTCAATAGATTATCAATTTTCACTGTATAAAATAAAAAAAAAATTTGAAAAAGGCTCTGAAAATTGAATGGTACGGAAATTTGTATATCAGTTTACAAATTACTTTTAAAATTTGATCTTGATTTTTTGCTCAAATATTTTTTTTATGTATTTAATATGTATTTATTCATTTCCAATATTTGTTAAAAATAAAATAAATTGATTTTTATTATATTTTAAATCATTTTAAAAAGTTAGTTTATACGCCAATTATCAATTTAATATTTCATAAATTAAATGATTGAATAATATTCAATGAATATAATCGTTTTTATAATTCAATGTTAATTTGTCAATTTTTTCAATTTATAAATATTGTTAGTAATTAATATTTTTTTTTATTATTTTTAACAAATATATCATTATATATTTTAATATTACAATTATATTTGATATTAATTGATTTAATCTTATTTAGAAAAAGATATATGAGTTCATTTTAAGGTTTTATTTTTAAAAATTATGAATAATTATTGAAAAAGTTCAAATTCCAACTTTACCTTTCAGTTACAATATGTCTAACGAAAACGAAGTAATTGATTTAAGCCAGTTCACTGTCAAAGATAAAATTGGTGGAGGGTATTTTTCCCAAGTCTCCATTATTGAAGATAAAGATACAAAACAAATCTATGCGGCGAAATTTTTTACAAAAATCCCAGAAAACAAAACCCAATCAGATATGCTGTATGTTAGTCGAGAAGTTAACTTTGGAGCAGGAATGAACCATCCTTCTATAATTAAATTTATTGGGTACTCCCCAAAAAACTTTGAAAACGAAGATAAACCCATAATTATCACGGAATACTGCAAGAATGGGAGCCTTTATAATTTTATCCAAGAACAAAACAAATATCCTGAACTTTTGACTGATACAAAGAAATTAATTATAATTTATGGCATAGCTGCTGGTATGAAATATCTACACTCGAACAACATCTTACATAGAGACCTCAAACCAGAAAACATCCTTTTAGACGACCGTTTACTACCGAAAATAGCCGATTTTGGCTTGATCAAAATGGAATCAATGAATGATCTCTCGAACTACATTCAATCGACAGATGGAATGAAAGGGACAGCTCTTTATCAACCACGAGAAGCCATAAGTTATGGCTCACAAAACCCAAAGACAGATGTCTACTCATTCGCACTCATCGTGTATTATATCATGACATCAATTGTTCCTTTTTCAGATGTCCGTGACAAATTTACGGTCAAATTAATCGATGGCTATCGTCCTGAATTTAAAAGTCCAATTAACGAATCATACAAAAAATTTATTGAGGAATGTTGGGCACAAGAACCAAATGATCGTCCTTCTTTTGATGATATTGTGAAGCTTCTTAAAAAACCGGAATTCATCACAGAAAAAGTTAACAAAGAAGATTATTTGAGCTATGTAAAATACATTGAAGATTACCAGAGTTCTTTTGATGCTAAGAAAAAAATTGTAGACCTTGAAGATTACATTCCAGAAGCGAGTGCAAGCTTTGCAAGAATTGATATTGCGAGATATGTTGAAGAACCAAAGAAAACTATTCTATCATCGATTAGAAAAAGGCTCGGAATTGAACAAGAGAAGCTCTTTCCATTCTCAGAATTCAACAAGTTATGTGATTCTTGTAAAAAATTAGTTACTGAAGCAGAAAATGATCCAGATAAGCAATTCATAATAGCAAAGAACTTGCATGATGGAACGAGTAAATTCCCTAAAAACATCGAAATTTCTGTCAGATATTTGGAACGTTCAACAGAGAAAGGGAACATTGATTCAACGATTTTCTTAAGCCGTTTGTTAATTGAAGGAAACGTTGTATCTCAAGATATTCCAAGAGCAAAGAAATATCTCAACAAGCTCATTATGAATAACAAGGAAGCCTTCGATCTTTATAAGCAAATCATTATATTGGAAAAGAATCCTTCAGAATCAGCGAAATATTTTGAAATTGGAGCGGAGAAAGGTTACGAAGAATGCGAATTTAGATATGCAGAAATTTTATTTAAAAATGGGGGACCTCGTAACATTGAAAGATCTTTAAAATACTTGATTGAATCAAAAGATAAAGGCTTTCTACCAAGCAAATTGTTCCTAAATGCATTAAACTACATGAATGATAATCAATCATTCGTTCAACTTGATTCGAGACATCAACACTTCATAATTAAAAAAATTGTTGAGTTTAACAAAAAGAACACAGAGAAAGATCAATTTTCACCGAATAAAGCAATCGACATTGGCTACCGATTTACACAAAAGTATTTTAAATCATTTGAATCATCTGATTTCATTAATGTTTTGAATTCATTTGAATCTGTTTCAATTGAAATTCAGTATCCATCAAAATTTTATGAAAATGTATTCAAAACGATATCAGAAGTCAAAGAAAAATACATTCCAAGACTTAATCTAAATATTTTTATTTCAGGAGTTGATCAAATATCAAATAAATTTGGTCCCAATTTATTGATAAATACTGTTAGAATTGGATCGTCTGTTCAAGAAATTTTTTCATCAGTATTTGAAAAATGTTGTTCTATTTCTGAAATTACGATTCCTTCTTCTGTAACGAAAATTGGGGATGATGCTTTTCATGATTGTGTTTTATTAAAGCAAATAACAATACCTTCATCAGTGACTAGTATTGGATATAATGCATTTTGTGGCTGCAAGTCACTTGTCCAAATCACATTGCCTTCTTCTTTAACTGATATTAAAGAGAACACATTTAGAAATTGCACATCTTTGGTGCAAGTAACAATTCCTTCCTCTGTGAATAATATTGGACCAGGATCCTTCAGAAAATGTATTTCTTTGAAAGAAATTTTGATTCCATCATCAGTCAAAGTAATTGAAAACAGCGCCTTCATGGATTGTTCGTCATTGACAGAAATAACGTTGCCTTCTTCTATAACCAAAATTGGGGATTACACATTTAATAAATGTACATCGTTAACCAAAATTTCTATTCCTTCTTCAGTAACTGAAATTGGAGTTCATGCTTTTGGTAAATGTTCATCAATGACGGAAATCTCTCTTCCTTCTTCAATGACCGAAATAAAAAGCATATCATTTGATGGATGTTTGTCATTAGAACAATTTTCAATGCCAACATCTGTTACAAAGATTGGAAACATTTCATTTGATGGATGCTCCTCGCTTACACAAATACCAATTCCTACTTCTGTTAAAGAAATTGGATACATGTCTTTAACGATGTGTTCAAATTTAACACGAATATCAATTCCTTCTTCAGTTGTGAAAATAGGAAGTCTTTCTTTTGTTTCTTGTTCTTCATTGGCACAGATTTCACTTCCTTCTTCTATTCGTGAAATTGGATATATTTCATTAGCCATTTGTTCATCTTTGGAACAACTAACTATACCATCTTCTGTTAGCAAAATTGAGAATATTTCATTAGATGGATGTTCATCATTAAGGGAAATATCAATTCCTTCTTCAGTTAAAGAAATTGGCGAACTTCATTTAATTAAATGCTCGTCTTTAGTTGAAATTATAATTCCTTCTTCTTCGAAAGTTGGAAGTATTTGTTTTCATGAATGTTCATCATTAATTGAAGTATCATTACCTTCTTCCATTGATATAATTTGTGAACATTGCTTTGATTCATGCTCATCATTGAAACAAATTGAAATTCCTTCGAGTGTGACTCTTATTGGTAATTATGCATTCAATAAATGTTCATCATTGACTAAAATATGGATTCCAAAGTCAGTTAAAGAAATTAAAGATAGGGCATTCGATGGATGCGTTGAATTAAAGGAAATCATAATTCCTCTTTCAGTCACAAAGATTGGCGACCTTTGTTTTAATGGATGCTCTTTATTAACGAAAATGACAATTCCTTCTTCAGTCAGGAAGATTGGGAACCTTTCATTTGATGGATGCTCGTCATTAAAAAAAATCGAAATTTCGAAATTGGTTACCAAAATCGGACGTATTTCATTTAATGGATGCTCATCATTGAAAGAAATATCAATTCCAAAATCTGTTAAAGTAATTCATGCAAAATCTTTCAAAGGATGCACATCATTGGCACAAATCTGCATCCCTTCTTCTATTCCATTGGACAAACAAGATTCTATCACCAGATACACTCTTGCGCAAAATTTGATGTCTCTTTCAGTAACTTCAATCAAAGAATATGCTTTCTCAGAATGTACATCGTTAATACAGATAAAACTTCCTTCTTCTTTGGTTGAAATTGCCGAGTATGCTTTCGAAGGATGTTCATCATTAAAACATGTGCTATTTGCATCTCCATATTATTTAGTGTCAATTGGGAAAAATGCTTTTTGTGGATGCTCATCATTAAAAGAAATATCTATTCCTTCATCTGTTGATGATATTGGAGATTATGCATTTGTCAAATGCTCTTCATTAACCAAAATCGAAATTCTTTCATCAACCGCAGAAATTGGTTCTGGTGTTTTTGATGAATGCTCTTCTTTGAGAGAAATATCAATTCCTTCGGAATTTCAAAAACCCATCAATTTCGTCTCTTCGAATGTCAAAATTAATATCATTTAGTTTAACTTACAAAGAATGATTGAAGATTATATGATTATATTACAATGCACAATTCTTTAAAAAAGTTTTCTAATGAAAAACTATTCTTTTTTTTTTTTTTTTTGTCTTTAAATTATCAAAAAGTTTTTCCTATTTATTTAAAATTTGAAAGAATTATTTTGCAAGTAAACAGTTATATCTCAATAATACAGCTGTATCACAAGAATTAAAAGTTTTTAATGCATCGAAATTTTATCAAACACTTCGATTAATAATCAAAATAAGAGTAGATGCAATTCAAGAGAATTTTATTCTCAAAAAGTTTGTTTTCCTTAGGTTTATGCAATTTTGTTGAGAGAATTGAACCTGCCTTTCATTTTTAATTCTCATGAAAAATAATAGGTATGCTATAATTGATATAATTGGAAGTCATCCTGACGAAATGGAATCTTCAAAAATAAATAACGGCTATAAATTTGGTGATTTATATCTTCGACAAGAAGGATTACTTGTCCATTGAAAATAAATACAAGTTTATTCATTAATATCAAAAGATCAAATAAATAAACAGGTTTTCATTTTCCCGTACCATTCAAAAAATTGAATGAAATTCATAAAATTATTTTAATTTTCTATGAAATTGCAACAAAGAAAATTGAGATTTTTATTTTTTTAATAAAAAAAATAATCATTTAAAAAATGAAAGATTATTTATATAAATTGAAAGACAAAAATAAATCTCACAAAATATTATTTGAAATTTTGGATAAGTAAATAAGAAAAGTAGCATATTTCTCAGTACATATCCTTATATTTGCCTTTGCAATGAAAAATATGATTATAAATAGTAATGAAAAACATATTTTTTTTTATATTATAATTTTTTTTTTTTTTTTTTTTTTTTTTTTGCCTCAAATGTATGAGTGGCGGCTTTTTGATAATTGCTTGATTGGTAAATTTTGATAATTGATGAAAATTGAGGATTTTTGTATATTGTTGAAATTTTACGAATTAAAAAAAATACTGTTGAAAAATAGATTGAAAATCATTGAATACTGAGAATTAGCAATACTTAGTAGGCATTCATTATAATAAAATGTGTGAAATTTGGTTATAAAAAATAAAAAATGATCAATTGGAATGGAATTTGAACATTGCTAACTTTTAACTGAATTTGATCGTATTTAATTGAACCGATGCACATTTTTATTGGAGTAAATTACATATTTTAATAAATCTGATATTTTGGATTTTTCGAACTTGGAAATACGAATTTAAAGGCACTAACATAATATTTGAACCAACTGCAATTGAATTTCCCTTTTTAGGTTTCAGACTGACTGCTGGGCTATGATAAAGCTTACTTAATTCAAAATTTTGAGTTATGAATTTTAGTTTTCAATAGATTATCAATTTTCACTGTATAAAATAAAAAAAAAATTTGAAAAAGGCTCTGAAAATTGAATGGTACGGAAATTTGTATATCAGTTTACAAATTACTTTTAAAATTTGATCTTGATTTTTTGCTCAAATATTTTTTTTATGTATTTAATATGTATTTATTCATTTCCAATATTTGTTAAAAATAAAATAAATTGATTTTTATTATATTTTAAATCATTTTAAAAAGTTAGTTTATACGCCAATTATCAATTTAATATTTCATAAATTAAATGATTGAATAATATTCAATGAATATAATCGTTTTTATAATTCAATGTTAATTTGTCAATTTTTTCAATTTATAAATATTGTTAGTAATTAATATTTTTTTTTATTATTTTTAACAAATATATCATTATATATTTTAATATTACAATTATATTTGATATTAATTGATTTAATCTTATTTAGAAAAAGATATATGAGTTCATTTTAAGGTTTTATTTTTAAAAATTATGAATAATTATTGAAAAAGTTCAAATTCCAACTTTACCTTTCAGTTACAATATGTCTAACGAAAACGAAGTAATTGATTTAAGCCAGTTCACTGTCAAAGATAAAATTGGTGGAGGGTATTTTTCCCAAGTCTCCATTATTGAAGATAAAGATACAAAACAAATCTATGCGGCGAAATTTTTTACAAAAATCCCAGAAAACAAAACCCAATCAGATATGCTGTATGTTAGTCGAGAAGTTAACTTTGGAGCAGGAATGAACCATCCTTCTATAATTAAATTTATTGGGTACTCCCCAAAAAACTTTGAAAACGAAGATAAACCCATAATTATCACGGAATACTGCAAGAATGGGAGCCTTTATAATTTTATCCAAGAACAAAACAAATATCCTGAACTTTTGACTGATACAAAGAAATTAATTATAATTTATGGCATAGCTGCTGGTATGAAATATCTACACTCGAACAACATCTTACATAGAGACCTCAAACCAGAAAACATCCTTTTAGACGACCGTTTACTACCGAAAATAGCCGATTTTGGCTTGATCAAAATGGAATCAATGAATGATCTCTCGAACTACATTCAATCGACAGATGGAATGAAAGGGACAGCTCTTTATCAACCACGAGAAGCCATAAGTTATGGCTCACAAAACCCAAAGACAGATGTCTACTCATTCGCACTCATCGTGTATTATATCATGACATCAATTGTTCCTTTTTCAGATGTCCGTGACAAATTTACGGTCAAATTAATCGATGGCTATCGTCCTGAATTTAAAAGTCCAATTAACGAATCATACAAAAAATTTATTGAGGAATGTTGGGCACAAGAACCAAATGATCGTCCTTCTTTTGATGATATTGTGAAGCTTCTTAAAAAACCGGAATTCATCACAGAAAAAGTTAACAAAGAAGATTATTTGAGCTATGTAAAATACATTGAAGATTACCAGAGTTCTTTTGATGCTAAGAAAAAAATTGTAGACCTTGAAGATTACATTCCAGAAGCGAGTGCAAGCTTTGCAAGAATTGATATTGCGAGATATGTTGAAGAACCAAAGAAAACTATTCTATCATCGATTAGAAAAAGGCTCGGAATTGAACAAGAGAAGCTCTTTCCATTCTCAGAATTCAACAAGTTATGTGATTCTTGTAAAAAATTAGTTACTGAAGCAGAAAATGATCCAGATAAGCAATTCATAATAGCAAAGAACTTGCATGATGGAACGAGTAAATTCCCTAAAAACATCGAAATTTCTGTCAGATATTTGGAACGTTCAACAGAGAAAGGGAACATTGAAGATAGGGCATATTGGATACATATGTCAGTTAAAGAAATTAAAGATAGGGCATTCGATGGATGCGTTGAATTAAAGGAAATCATAATTCCTCTTTCAGTCACAAAGATTGGCGACCTTTGTTTTAATGGATGCTCTTTATTAACGAAAATGACAATTCCTTCTTCAGTCAGGAAGATTGGAAACCTTTCATTTGATGGATGCTCGTCATTAAAAAAAATCGAAATTTCGAAATTGGTTACCAAAATCGGACGTATTTCATTTAATGGATGCTCATCATTGAAAGAAATATCAATTCCAAAATCTGTTAAAGTAATTCATGCAAAATCTTTCAAAGGATGCACATCATTGGCACAAATCTGCATCCCTTCTTCTATTCCATTGGACAAACAAGATTCTATCACCAGATACACTCTTGCGCAAAATTTGATGTCTCTTTCAGTAACTTCAATCAAAGAATATGCTTTCTCAGAATGTACATCGTTAACACAGATAAAACTTCCTTCTTCTTTGGTTGAAATTGCAGAGTATGCTTTCGAAGGATGTTCATCATTAAAACATGTGCTATTTGCATCTCCATATTATTTAGTGTCAATTGGGAAAAATGCTTTTTGTGGATGCTCATCATTAAAAGAAATATCTATTCCTTCATCTGTTGATGATATTGGAGATTATGCATTTGTCAAATGCTCTTCATTAACCAAAATCGAAATTCTTTCATCAACCGCAGAAATTGGTTCTGGTGTTTTTGATGAATGCTCTTCTTTGAGAGAAATATCAATTCCTTCGGAATTTCAAAAACCCATCAATTTCGTCTCTTCGAATGTCAAAATTAATATCATTTAGTTTAACTTACAAAGAATGATTGAAGATTATATGATTATATTACAATGCACAATTCTTTAAAAAAGTTTTCTAATGAAAAACTATTCTTTTTTTTTTTTTTTTTGTCTTTAAATTATCAAAAAGTTTTTCTTATTTATTTAAAATTTGAAAGAATTATTATTGTATACTATCAATTGAGAACCTAATTGGAAATTCATTTGCACCTCGAGCAGTTGGTAAAAAGCAGGATTTTGAGGAAAAATAAAATCAATTTGGTGTGTTCTCTTACTATTTTGCTGTTCAACAATTAGAAGATATTGTTTTGAAATCACTGGAATAACTCTTTGCATTTTTCTTTTTTCTTTTCAGAAGCGAATGTATAAAGTTTTTCCGATAAGTGGAAAGTGATGTGATACTAAATAAGGTCATCTTACACTTATTTTGGATATAAATTAGTTCCATATCTTTAGCATTTTGTTATAAAATAAATTGAATTAAAAATCATTGAAATGCATAAGATTTCAATTAATTTTCAAAATTTTCAATAAAAAAGTAGCAAGATATATTATTATTTAGTTTTGCTACTTTTTTATTGAAAATTTTGAAAATTAATTGAAATCTTATGAATTTCAATGATTTTTATTTATATTTTGTGTGGAAAAAGCGGTTAGAAAAAACAAACAGAACTTTTTCAATATATTTTTATTTTGCAAAATAAAGTAAACAGTTATATCTCAATAATAAAGCTGTATTATATGAAGTTTTTAATGCATCGAATTTTTATCAAACATTTCAATTAATAATCAAAATAAGAGTTGATGCAACTCAAGGAAATTTAAATCTCAAAAAGTTTGTTTTTCTAAAGTTTATTCAATTTTGTTGAGAGAATTGAACCTACCTTTCAAAATATTAAAAATTGAAAAGAGGGGTCAGAACCTGCCTTTTTTACTCTTAGAATAATTATTTTGATTATATATTTTTCTATATTTAATAATTATACATTTTCTCTTTTTTCACAGATACGATTTTTAAATAATAAATTATATAATAAGATAATTATGTTTAAATAATTGAGAAAATAATCTATATAAAATAATTTTAAAATATGTTTATATTAATCAATATATTGATTAATATTACATTAAAATTCTTATAAATAACATATATAATAACAGGGTTCTGTATCGATCCTCTCCGGTAGCGGTTATATCTCGGTAAAATATCGATATTACCGGCTCTAACCGCGGGTAATATTATTTATCGATAAAAAACCGAAGTATTGATACAAAAGTGGAAAATTTATATCGAATGTCAGGTTTTTTGTCGGTATTTTTTTTTAAAAAAAAAATGTATCGGATTCATTTAAAGATGATTAAAAAATTTATAAGGTTCTAATGAATATTGTTAATTCTCATTAATTACATATTTTACAACAAATAACCATCATAATAATTGAATAATCAATGGTTTCTGAAATATCGTAAATTTAATCATCTTTATGTCAATTTCTATTTGTAGATAAATATAACATCCCAGAACTATCGAATTAACTATTAATATGAGAAAGTACATAAAATATATAAATTTTATTGTTTTTAATGATAATAATGATATCGAAAATTTGGATTGTTTAATAAATTTTATATTGATTGTTAATTCTTTCGAGAATGAAATAAAAAAAGATGGATTATTTGACTATTATAAAGGCATATTTAATAGAACAAATTTTGAGTTGTTTCTTAAATTATCCAATAACAAATTGGATGATTTCATTCAATATCTTGAAGTGTTATATATCTATAAAAACAAAATCAATTTTGAATTAGAACCACATAAAAATATTGAAGTCATTACAAGTACTGACAGTGAGCACGAGTGCCTTTCATTTGCTAGCATAAGAATAAATGATGTAATCAAAGTTTACTCAGGAAGTCCGGCAATGAGTTCTTTTAAACTGGATTCCAAAAACTGGACCTCTCAATTTATTTGTGGGAAATTCAAAATATTATTTTTTAATTTGATAACATTATTTTCTATTTCAGAGGTCCAGTTTTTGGAACTTTCAAAAATTAAATATATATTGAAAAATTGAATAGTTTTTTATATAAAAAATTCAATATATTTGAATTGTGAAAGAAAATTGAATAAAAAATTGCTATGGATTCATTATTTCATCATCGGTACAATTCTCTTCTTTTTCCTCTTTTTCCTCTTCTTCTTCTTCAAATTCTACATATTCTTCTTCATTTTCATTATTTCTTAAATATTCTATGATACTTTCAAGTTCAAATTGGTGGTGAACTATTCATCTGATTCACTTGATTAAAAGTACCTATGCTGCTAATTGATGGTGAAATTGGAGCTTGATGCTGTAAATTCTGTATATTTTGATTATCTTCGATCTCAGTTGTTTGGTTTTGTGATCAAGTAGAATGATCAGATTTACCATAATTATCATCTTGGTTTAAGGATTTGTCGGAATATTAATCTTGATCACTACATAATTTTTGATTATCTTTGATCTTATTTGTTTGTTTTCGGGATCGAGAAGAATGATCAGATTTATCATAATTATCATCTTGGTTTAAGGATTTGTCGGAATATTAATCTTGATCACTACATAATTTTTGATTATCTTTGATCTTATTTGTTTGTTTTCGGGACCGAGTAGAATGATCAGATTTATCATATTTATCATCTTGGCTTAAGGAATTATAATGAATTTGATTTTGGTTGCTGAAAAGCCTGAGCCCATAATGAAAGTAAACAAAATTTCAATATCATTCAAAATTTAAAAGAAGCTTTGAAAAAATTCTATACATTTAAAAAAATTGAGAGGTCCAGTTTTTGGAATTTAGTTTATTAAAGAAGTTTTCATGAATAGTAACAACAGTTTTATCGATTTTAAAAATATCGAAAAAGAATTGACAGAAATCAATGGAAAATCTCTTTATTTTCCAATGCGACTAAATCGAAAATTTAAGTATTGGACTCATCTTTATCCACAACACTACAAGAACACAAAAAACAATTTTTCATTAACAGATAATATGAAAAGTAAAATTGCAGCATTACAGTAGTGTTTTTAATATGGTAACGGTATTTAAAGTGGTAACGCTTTTTTTTTAGAAAAAAAAATTTAAAAATACAAAATTTAATTTTTTTCAACATAAAACAGAGTTTATTTAAATTAAATTATATAATAATATTTACCATTATTTATATGATATTAATCACAAGGTTGTGTATCTATCTGTCTCAAATCACCAAAGTTTTTCGTCAACCAATTTAAAAAGTTAAAATCAAATTACTTCATTACCTTTTTAAAATTTTTGATATATTCTTATATAATTAGTTTAGCATCTATTCATCATTCATAATTTATTCATCATTTAATTATAAATGATAAATACTTTCTTTTGAAAAATAAAAATTATATAAAAAATGTAACCATTTTCATAAGTGTTTATACAAAATAAAAAATTCTTATTAGTGCTTTTGATTATTTCCTTAAATCCTTTTTATATTTGATTGTATATTAGAAGAATTTTATTATTTTACTATACTATTTACTTTTAACTCAAGCATAATGCTTTTTATAGGTCAAATGAATATGCTTTGAATGGCTCAAATTAAATTGAATTATAACCTAAATTAGAAGATTGATCAATTTATCTTTATTATATAAATATATGGTTTATTGCGCTGTATTATTAAAATAATAACATAAAAGTAATAATCTATACTAGAAGTTTCCTATTCTTATAATGATCTCAAAAACTGAAAAATACATAGTTGTAAGCAAAAAAATTTCATAATTTTTCTCTTTCTCACCAAAAAGAATCAAAAAGATGTAATATCGAATTTTAGTTCGATATTATATCAATTCAATGATTTTGATAATAAAAAACGATGAATTATCTAATGATTATTTTTTCTTTAAAAATCGAATTTGAAAAAGATTCAATGAAATTTATTAATGAAATAAATATGTATATAAAATGCTGAAACATAAGAGATAAAAATTGTCTAAAAAAAACAAAATTTGAATATTTGTTTTGCTGTTCGTTTATAATTTTTGGACGTTTATCAATTAATGAAGATAAACCATTATCTTGTGCAAAACATATTATCTTATTGCATTATATCAATATATAAATATGTTTTAATAGTTTTTAACTAATTTTTAATTTGTAATTTCAGTAATCTGTTATGTTGTCGGGATAAAGATAACACAAAATTGAAAGATGATGAAAAAGTTCTCTCAATAAGTCTCAGAATGAAAATCAACTCTGACTTCTAATAAGTTAAATACATCTTTAAATGCAAATATGTTTTTATACATATTATTTATAAATAACAGCATTTTATAGATAAATGAATCAATTCTTTATCATGAAAAGTAAACGGTCACCAAAAAATCAAAGATATACTCGTTTTTATAGTCAATAATTTTATTTTTACAAATTTAATTAATAATTATTAATATTCTCATAATATATAATATGTTTATATTCTTAAATAAAATATTACTTTGATGTACATGTTTATAGTCATGCCTTAATTTTTTTCATTGATTGACGAAAAACTTTGGTGATTTGAGACAGATAGATACACAACCTTGTGATTAATATCATATAAATAATGGTAAATATTATTATATAATTTAATTTAAATAAACTCTGTTTTATGTTGAAAAAAATTAAATTTTGTATTTTTAAATTTTTTTTTCTAAAAAAAAAGCGTTACCACTTTAAATACCGTTACCATATTAAAAACACTACTGTAGATACACAACCTTGTGATTAATATCATATAAATAATGGTAAATATTATTATATAATTTAATTTAAATAAACTCTGTTTTATGTTGAAAAAAATTAAATTTTGTATTTTTAAATTTTTTTTTCTAAAAAAAAAGCGTTACCACTTTAAATACCGTTACCATATTAAAAACACTACTGTAAGAGCTATCTCTTTTATAAATGTAAAAATCTAAATAAAGCTGCGGAATTGCTAACAAATACTGAAACCACGTTTCATCCTAGACTTTTGAATGACTCAAGTGCAGATATTTTTGCAATTTCTGCTTTACTTTATAATTTTGAAAGAGATCCAAGTGAAATTTTTAACGAGTGTATTGAAAATAATAATGCTGTAAATGCACACTGTCCTCTCGGAATTGACTCTGCTTCTTTAATAATAAATGCATCATTTCAGTGTTCTAAAATTCCAATTAGCATGGTTACAATTATTTTAAATATTTTGGAAGAAGCTGCTAAGAAAGCGATTTTTGTTAAATTAGTTTTAATTAGTAATGATGTGCAATCAGAAGACTTACGAGAAGAATTATTTACTACAGAAGAAATTTATAGAATTAAAAAAAAACTTAAAGAAGAAAATAATTTATCAGCATTTTATTCATCAATATCAATTGATGAGAAATTTAGATTTATATTTGATATCGAGCAATCTATCATTGCATTGTTAAATCCAGCACCAATCCTTTTTGCCATTTTCATTGCACTAAATATTCTTGATGAAATGAATATAGAAAAAATTAAAACGTTGGCAAATAATTATTGTTCAGATAATAGTTTCAACCATTTTCTTAAAAATGATTTTAAAATTTTCAACTCAAATGATACATTAGAACAAAAAATGAAGAAAAAGGAGATAAATATGCAAATAGCTGAACATTATTTATTAGCACATGCCAATTTTTCTTTGATGCGCATTAATTCTACTTGTGATATACAAATTAAAATTGATGCACTCAAAATTCCATCGAAACAATTTCTTTCTTTTGGTACTATTTTTCTTATTTACATTCTAATAGAATGTGTTGATGAATCTTTTATTACAAACATCATTGAGCAAATCGAGCAGTCAGTATCAGAGAAAGGTATTTCAAATTTTTTTGTTCTTTCAATATTATCATTATTATCTATGAAATCAACTATTTATGCATTATACTTATCTGTTTCTGATCTTCATAGTGGCTGGTATCAAGCAATAATGAAAAAATTGGAAAATATCAAAAACAAAGAAAATTTTGATTATTATTATAATGATATTATTGCATTTACCAGAAAAGTACTAAAAAATTATGAAGGTCTAAACGATGAAGCCAAACATAAAGAAGAAGTTAATAAATTGAAAGCAAAAATTTCTAATAAAATCCAAAAAGCAATTAGTAAAATACAAAAACTTCCTGATCTTTCAATTCTTAAATCTAGAGGAATCATGTACAGAAGAATACCAATTAATTACTTAAAAGATCAAGCCAAAGAAATTGAAGATATTTTTTCTATTCCTTTTGGTAAAAACAAATGTTGTTATTATTTAGATTTAGCACTTTCAAGTATCAATAAAGCCAAAACATTTTTCAATGTTAAAGAGATAATGTATCGCAAAATTCAAAAAACAACATTTATTGATTATGAATCTATAAGAGATTGTACAAAATTATGCATCAGAGCTTCAGATGAGCTTAAAACCGTTGCTCATTTGTTTAAAATATCAAATATTGAGTATGATTCTGATAGATTGTACAATAAATTTGCTTCTAAATTCAATAATAGACAAATAACTCATTTTTGTGTGAGTGTAAAGACTGCTAGAATCTTTAATATTGTTGAAATGGCACCAATTTCAAGTAAACTTGAATTATTCAGTGAAAATTTCGATCCATCTGAAGGATCTAATCCAAATTTGAAAGAATTGATGGGATTGCAATCAGCTGTTATTCATATTCTCACGCCAAAAGATGAAATGCGTAATCGTTTCAAAACAGAACCATTTGAAACATATGAAACTGATGAAACTGATTCTTATTATTCAAGTGATTATTTTGAAGGAACTAAATCAATCTCATTTAGATCAATTGATTTTGATGAGCAAAACGTATTGTCTTTTAAGAAACCAGTTTTCAATAATCAAAAAAATTTAATTGAAAAATACAAAAAATTACAAATGTCAAATTTCCAAATTGCTGTTGCAAGAGATGAATTAAAACTTGGAAATAGTAATTGGACGAAAGATGTGTGGATTGCTTTTCTATATTGTTTCAACATGAGGATGGAAAGCATTGGGATTCAATTCAATCCGAATGACGATTATAAAAGTATTAAGTATCCAATCAGCCTTACTAATGGAATTAGTGTTGTCTTGAAATTTTATCCTCTTGCAAGTGTAACTGCTTTTTGGAAAAATAAAGAACGAATAGAAAGATTTATTGGGAAATATAGCAAGAACGCAGAACAAATCATCAAAGCATTTATTCGAGGTTTTGATGATGCTGATCATATAGTTACACCATTATATATGAAACGAACCACATATCAAGATCGTACTTTAGATACATTAGCATTGATATATGAATAGATATGACAATATATATCAAAAATTGAAGAATAGATCTTCTGAATCATTAGCGATCTTCTCACTTAGTAAAATATTTATAAACTCTATATCACCTTTTTTGCATGTATAATGACAAAGTCTTCGGATTTCAAAATATTTATTTTTGGTTATATTTTTCTTTTGCTGTGTAATATTTATTTATTTAACATCTATTAATCGTTTTCATCATTTATTATATTTTTAAAGACAAATTGAAAGCAAATTAGGTTTATACAAATTGAAAGCAAATGAGAGGTGAGACTGCAATACAAATAAATCATATCCAAAAAATAATTATAGATTAGTATTTTTAATTAATATTTAATTTATTAAATTAAAATCATATAGATAACTTAAATGTTGAGATAAATATGAAATAAAGATTTTAATATTGAATAGTTTACACATTATATTTTCTGAGTGTAAAACCTTAATTCTGAGAATTATTTTTTTATATGGTTTTATGCATCAAAGAATATTATAATTGTTTTGTTATCATAATTGGGCAAATTTCATATGGAACAATTGTTGGTTTCCCATCTCCACCAGGAAAAGGTTTTAATTCAGATCATCATTTAGAAAAGTCACTTTTAAATACATTAACATCGGCATTTGCAATTCTTGGTGCATTTTTAACAGCAGGGTTAATAAAAGTCTTTCATAATTCCAGAAAAAAAACGTTATTCACTATATCTTGTATAAGTGTTGGGTTTTGGGCTTTTAATTTCCTCAGTACGATCAGTATTTTATGGAGTGTTTTATCTGGTGCTCTAATGGGCATTTCTCTTGGCTGCCTTTCAACAATTGATCCATTATACATGATCGAATTACATCCAGAAGAAAAGCAAGATTTTTATGGAATATTATGCCAGCTTGGTGTTCCGATTGGAATGATTATTTTTAACTTTTTAGGGCCAACTTTAACGTATATGGAATTATATTATGTTGGTGCTTCAATTGACTTTTTTTTAGCCATTTTAGCATTATTTATCGATGAGTCACCAGCAGTTGCAGCGATAAGATTAGAAGAAGAGAAATCAATTATTGAGAATATTCCAATGGAGTCACTTTTTCAGAAGAAATATATAATTAGTATTATTTTCGGCATTCTTCTTATGTTTTTTCAACAATTTTGTGGAATTACTGCAATTATCACTTATTTGGTTGATATAATGACAAAAACTGGAATTGGACTTGATCAATATTATCAGGCTGCAATTACATCAAGTGCCCAAATCGTATCTATTTGTTGTGGTGCTGCGATAATTGAAAAAATTGGCTTGAAAATCACTTGGATAGTTTCCTGTGCAATTGTTGTCATTTCCCTGCTGATTTTCGCTTTGAATGAAAAGTTTTATTGGTCAAATATTTTGCCTTTAGTCACAATTTTCTTCTTCCAGCTCGGATTCGGACTCGGAATTGGTCCCATACCTTGGTTTGTCATTCCTGAATACTTCACTGCGAGTCTTCGTTCCAAGGCTTCAATAATCACTGTCTCTTTGAATTGGCTTTTTGCTTTTGTGACGATCGAAATTTGGCCTCAACTGGTCAAATGTTATAAAATGATGGGGTTGTTCTTGTTCTTTTCTGGGATTTCTTTGGTTGCTTTGCTTTTCGGCATTTTTTGTATAAAAGGCAAAAGTAATGATGACGATAGAGAATCAACTTATTGGACAATCTAATTGTAAATAATTTAGATGGTGACAACCATTTTTGTTTGTGTTGTGATAAAATTGATAATTTCACTGCCTATCGTTGAGTGCATTGTTGAAATCTGCTGATTCATTGATAAAGTTGAGAAGGAAAGATCAAATGCTGTTTTTTTTTTCACATTGTTTCGGATGAGGTCAATTTGAAAGGTGAAAAATTCAAAATATTGGAAATACTTGCTCCTGAGCCAATTTATATTGATTTGAATGAAGACAATAGAGCTTTCTAAATTAACATGGGATGATGGAGGCTTTAGCACCGAATGCTTGGAAGATGATTCTCAATATCCAAAACTGCCAATTCACGTCCTGCCTGCCCAAAGCTGCTGCAATTAGTTTGTTGTTGCACACTAATATTTCAGAGATGGGATGAATTCTACTTTGAACTCATGAAAAAAAAATATTAATTTATTCACAGCTTTCAATATTGATGTGAATTGGCTTTTTTTTTTGGAAGGAGGAATGATGAATCGTATAAGAAGTGATTGTTTCTCTTATTGCCCACTGCTCACCAAGTTAGTAATACCTCCAAATGCCACTCTAATAGAACATAATGCTTTTCGGATTTGTCATTTTGAAGAGGTATCAATTCCATCAACTACAAAAATTGAACCAGGTCCATTTCCATTATCTCTGAAACTTCGTATAACAGGTGATATTCAATTCATTCCGAAGCATTTATTCTTGTCCAATTGTTTCCTGAGAGAAATAACAATTCCTTCTTCTGTAACTTCAATTGGAATAATTGCATTTAATGATTGTTCAGATTTGCAGAAGATTGAGTTCACAAGTCCTACTTCTTTAAAAATTTTATTTCATTTTACGATTCAAAAAATGGGAAAAATTGAAAAAATAACTATTCAAAAGTCAGTGACAACAATAGAATCTTATGCTTTCATAAAATGTAAAAAGCTTGAACAATTAGATTTTGAAAGTCCTAGCTCTCTTTCGGTGATGGAAGGATGTGCTTTTAGGAATGCCAATCAATAAAACAATTGACAATTCCTCCTCTTTTAACTTTTCTTAATCCAGCCGTGTTTAGAAAATGTGCAACAATCACACAACTGACAATTCCTTCTTCTATAACTGCAATTATTACTGGAGCTTTCACTGAATGCGCGAAGCTTGAACAAGTGACATTTGAGATTCCTTCTGCTTTGACTCATATCGCTGAAAGTGCATTCAGCCAAGGCACATCATTGAAGCAAATTGTCATCCCTCCTTCAGTAACTTCAATTGGAAGCTATGCTTTCTATAATTGCTTGTCATTGGAACAGGTAACAATCCCTCGTTCTGTGGTTTCTATTGGCAATTATGCTTTTCAAAAATGCTCTTCATTGAGAAAAGTTTCAATTCCTTCCTCTGTTACTTCAATTGGTGTTGAAGCTTTCCCTTCAACAGCTCTATTCTGATTTATCTATAGATAGTAATTTTTTTAAATTATAATGCTTTTATTAAATAAAAAAAAAAGATATACTAGATCCTATCATTTTATAATGATATAAATTGTTTTCTCAAAAGATAATTTATATCATTAACTACTGATTTTATTTTGAATATTCTAAATATTTAGAAACAGGGAAATATTGTGTTATTCAATTTTTATGAATGTAATAGAATTCTTGATAATTATCAAGATATTATGCCGATTTTACATCACCTAAAGACTCACACATTCATTAGATTGACCCAAACGATACAATTCGACAATTAATTTGAACATATTTCTTTCCTATTTGTAGTATCGTTTCGATTTTTTTAAATACTACCTGCTTTTTATTTAAAAAATATAATAAACTATTTAATCCAAGATGTGTCTAATACATTATCTGTATAAAAACTATAATTTTTTTATTTTACGTTACTTCAATCATTTTGAAATAATTGATTAAAAAAATGTGTTTTTGAGTGTGTATTCAAAAAATTCTATGCCTATTTATAATGGAAGAATTGCAATTACTTTCACTCGAAGATTTTATTTTACAAAATAAAATTGGGGCTGGAGCTTTTGGGAAGGTTTACAAAGTAAAAGAGAGGAGAACCGGCAATATATATGCAGCCAAAATATCAATCAGGAATATAGAAACAAATTCAAACGACCTAAAGCTTGATATTTTCCGTGAAGTCAATATTATTTCCAAATTAAACCATCCCTCTGTTCTCAAATTTATCACTTATAGTCCAATCAATTTCAAGAAGAAATCAAAACCAGTCATTATCACCGAATTTGCTTCAAATGGATCCTTAGATGACCTCATTTTTTTAGAAAGAAGTGGAGCCAAAGCAAACATTAATTATGATGATACTCAAAAACTTATTATTATTTATGGCATTGCTTCAGGTATGTCATATTTGCATTCCCACAACATTATCCATCGTGATTTAAAGCCAGGCAACATTCTCCTCGATGATTTCTTATTCCCAAAGATTGCAGATTTCGGTCTCTCAAAAACAACGCATCAAAATGAAGAAAGTTTGACATTCAATTCCACTTTGGGAGCAATTAAGGGCACCCCGAAATATATATCACCAGAAATATGGAAAAAAGCAGAATATACGAAAGCCTGCGATGTTTATGCATTTTCAATCATTTTATATGAAATCATCACAAATATCCAGCCATTCAAAGATTTCAATTTCTTTGAAATTTCATACAAAGTGATTGAAGGCTATCGTCCCAAGTTTTTGAAAAAAATTCCAGAGTCGTATAAAAATTTGATTGAACGTTGTTGGGAAAAAGAACCAGAAAACCGGCCAACTTTTGACGAAATTTTGAATCAACTTAGAAATGACCGTGGCTTCATTACCGACCAAATAGATGAAGAAAAATTCAAAAAATACGTGAAATACATTGATGATTATAAAACGTCATTCAATGAATTTGTAAAGCCAAATAATTTTGAGCATGTAAAGGTAAATGAAATGCAAGATAAAATAATTGAAAATGCTGATTTATTCATGCCGAAATTGTTTCCATTTAAAAAGTTCATAGAACTCAATGAAAAGTGTAAAAAAATGGTTGAAGAAGCAGAAAATAATTCTGAAAAGCAATATCAAATTGGCAAACATCTTATTAAATGTCAGTATTTCTTCCCACAAAACACCGAATTGGGAATCAAATATTTGAAGGAGTCGATCAAAGGAGGATGCAAAAATGCTTTGATTTACTACATTAAAATGCTTATAAAAGGGAAAGTTATTCCTCAAAATAATGAGAAAGCAAAGAAGCTTCTTGATAATAAATTAAAAGAAGATGTTGGAAATTATTATCTTTTACATGGCATACTTAATAAAAAAGAAAAGAAATATGATGAGGCTCTTAAATGCTTTGAAAAATCAATGAATGAAAATAATGGAAATGCTATGTGTGAATATGCCACGATGATTTATGAAGGAAATGGATTGCCTTCTGATGAAGAAAGAGCCTTTAAATACTACAAAAAAGATGCTGACAATGGATGTGTCAAAGCCTTATTTAAGTTAGGAAAAATTCTTAAAGTCGACATGGATAATGATAAAGGAATTCCATTTCTCAAGCTTGCAGCTGAAAAAGGGAATCCAAATGCCCAATTTTACTATTCGTGGCTGATAGAAGAAGATGAAATTGATACAGATGATGAAACAGAATCTATAGAATATTTGAAAAAGTCAGCATATCAAGGGAATGTTGAAGCGATGAAATTCTTATATCAAAATCTTTTTGGAGAAGAAGATATTTATGATCAAAAAGAATTGGTTTATTTTTTGAAAATTCTTTGTGATAAAGGCGATATTGAACTAATGTATTATTATGGACGTACATTAATGCAAGGTTTAAATATTACTGCCAATCGAAAAGAAGGGGCTAAATATATAAAAATTGCTGCTGAAAATGGAGTCACTGAAGCTATAAGTTTTTATGGAAAGTTATTACATACAGGTGTTGGAGTTGATGTTGATAAAGAGCAAGCATTTGAATATTACTTAAAAGGAATTGATAAAGATGACTCGGATTCAATGTATTATTATGCATTAATGCTGAAAAATGGAGATTTTGTGCAAGCAAATATTAATGAATCATTGAAATATCTGAAAAAAGCAATTGACAAAGGCAACTCATCAGCAATGAACTATTATGCACAGATGTTGTCTATGGGTGATGGAATACCTGTCAACAAAGAAGAGGCAATTAAATACTATAAAATGGCAATTGAAAAAGGAAATATTGAATCAATGAATAATTACGCACTTATGCTGTCTGAAGGTGATGGAATACCTGTCAACAAAGAAAGAGCAATCAGGTATTTTAAAATGGCAATTAAAAATGGAAGTGAAGATGCAAAATATAACTATGCAATAATGCTACTTGAAGATGAAAACACGCCTTCTAATAAAGAAGAAGCTGTTAAATATTATGAACAAGCATTCCTAGGAGGAGATGAGGATGTCCAACATAATTATTCAATGATGGTAATAGAAGATGAAACACCATCAAATAAAGAAGAAGCCATTTACTATCTTAAAATGCTTGTAAAAAATGGAGACAAAGATGCGATGTTTCGTTATGCCGTTCTGTTATCAGAAGGTGATCTAATTGAAAAGAATGATGAAGAAGCAATTAAATACCTTAAAATGGCAATTGAAAAAGGACAAACATCAGCAATGTTTTATTATGCACGTTTATTAATAAAAGGAATTGGTACAAATGTTGATAAAGAAGAAGGATTGAAGTATCTAAATATGTCAATTGAAAAAGGTAACGTTGATTCAATTTATTATTATGGTGAATTGTTATATGAAGGCAATTATATAGAAATGAATAAAGAAAAAGGAATCAAGTACCTTAAAATGGCAGCTGATAAAGGTTGTACTGATGCAATGATCTATTATGCTTCTGTTTTAGATAAAAGTGAAAATTCTGAAAAAAATAAAAAAGAAGTATTAAAATACTACAAAATGGCAGCTGATCTCGAAAACACAAAAGCTATGAAGTACTATAGCATTATGTTGTCTAACGGAGATGGTGTTGAAGTAAATATGGATGAAGCATTAAACTACATTAAAAAAGCTGTTGAAAAAGGCGACCCAGATGCAATCAATCGCTATGCTGTGATGTTAATTGACGGTGATGGTGTTGAACCTAACATTGAAGAAGGAATCAAATATTTAAAGATGGCAATTGATAAAGGTTATCCTGAAGCATTTGAAAATTATGCTAATTTATTAAAAAATGGAGTCGGTGTTGAACTGAATAGAAGAAAAGCTTTAAAGTATTATAAAATGGCAATTGAAAAAGGTTGTTCTGATGCTAAAGAAGAATATGAGCAGCTTCTTCACTCAATCGAAAATGAAGAAGAAGAGGAAGAAGAAGAGTACCTTGAAAAAACTCCAAGAATTAAACGGAGAAGAAGTTTGCCATCTTTAAATAGAACGATTTTAGCAGAATTTAATAAAGTAGATGAAAAAGGAAAACGCAACATTATAAATGCAGAGAATGAAGATCTTAATTCAATGTTTTATGTTGGCACTTCATTAGTTGATGGTGAAAACAATTTCACTCAGAACAAAGAAAATGGAATCAAATATTTGGAGAAAGCATGTAAGAAGAAGCACTTCGAATCAATTACATTTTACATTGATTATTTACTCAATGAAGATTATGAATTAAACAAAAGGAGAAAAATGTTAGATCTTTTTGATGATTGGATTCTAATTACAAACTTAACAGATCTGAAGATGAAATTTGTTGATATTTTATTATCAAAAGAATCTTTTGATGTTAATTTAAATAGCAGAAACATGAATATAAATTATGTTTTAGCTAAACAAATCAGTAAGGAATGTGCTGATTTCGGTAATCCAAAAGCAATGACGAAATATGCTTATTTATGCATGAAAGAAAAGAAGAATCGATTTGGTGAAATACATCATGATTTCAAAGAAGCCGTCCATTATTTTGAGCTTGCTGCCAAAAAAGGAGATGCAGATGGAATGGTTCAATACGGTAGGTTTATTGAATTTGGATTTGTAGTCACAAATAAGAACCCAGAATTAGCAGTCCAATATTATAAGCGTGCATACAAGAAAGGAGACTTGAATGGCTATTCTTTCTATGGGATTTCATTGATTGAAGGAACAGGAGGAATTTCCCAAAATATTTCTGAAGGAATTCGTTTGATAAAGCATTCATGCAATCAAAAGAATATCTTTGGAATCACTTTTTATTCACATTATTTATATTTTGGTTTGCCAGAACTTCCAGAAAATGAAGCAATGTCTTTTCATTATGCAAAAATCGCAGCTGATTTAGGAAGTTCAAAATCATTGCGTGATCTTGGATTTTTTTACAAAGAAGGAGAAGTAATCGAAAAAGACATTAATAAAAGCATAATGTATTTTAAAATGGCAATTGAAGAAGGTGACATTCAAGCTGCATATTATCTTGGTAATTTATTGTTCAATGGTGATGAAGATTGTGGTCTTAAAGAAAATTGGACTGAAGGAAACAAGTATCTCAAATATGCAGCTGATAATGGAAATGAAAAGGCACTCTATGAATATTTAGTTAACATTGTTGATAGTAGCGGAATGAAGATAAGTCGGAAAAAAATACTCAAATATTTTAACAAGGGAGTAGAGTTGGGAAATAAAGATATTATTTACTATTATGGATTGACATTATTAAGAGGGAAAAAACTAAATTTTGATCAAAAAAGTGGAGTGAAATATATCAAAATGGCAGCAGATTTAGGAAATGATTTAGCAATTGAAACTTATGCAGAATTGCTTGAAAGTGGTTTTGGAGTTAGAAAAGATCTTGATGAAGCCAAAAGATATAGAGATATGATTGTTGATACGGAATAAGCGTTTAATCAGCAATTCAATTCTCTGCTGAGCAAAGCATTTAAATGATCAAATTTTAAGATAATGCATTATTTCCCTAATGATGAATAATATGTGATTTATCAAATTTTGCATTTTTTTTTTATAAAACTTCTTATTAAAAATTAATATTTTTTATCTTTGTTTAAAATTTTTCTTCATTAATTTTGAAAACAACGATGTTGGATTTTTATCCTGCTATATTAGCGATTTAAATAAAAATCAATGCTGTACTTTGACAGATAAAATGATTATAGCATATGGAACTGCATGTACAATGGAATATCTTCATTATCACAGAATAGTTCATAGAAATTTAAACCCACAAAAATTTATTTTGGATTCACACCTCAACCCGTTTATTATTGGATTTGAAATCAAAGATGATGATTCTTTTATTACGACTCCTGGTTACATAGCCCCTGAGTTCATAGATGGTGTAGAAACTTGTAGATGCTCAAATAAACTTGATATTTATTCATTTGGAATATTGCTATTTAAGTTAATTACAGAAAAAGATCCTAATCAATCTTTTGGTTTTGCAGCAATTGCAAATGATGTTTTGAATGGGAAATCCCCTGAATTTCCCGATTCAACATTGCCTAACTGGAAAGATTTAATTGAAAAATGCAGGAGCCATGATCATTCTAGAATGTCCATTGCAGAGAAGTCAGCATTGCCAACGCCGACAATGATGATGCTCAGTGGCTTGTCTGATGCATAAACATCAATGATTTTTTTTTTGCAAAAGTGCAAAAAAGTTCCAGACTTTTTTTTCTATGGTACGATACAAGGTCAATATTGACCTAAACCTCCAACGGGCGATTACGATTTCCCTTTGATATGTTATATTAAAATATCAATAAAATCAATTTTTAAATAATTTTAAATTCCCCACCATCGTTTAGGTCAATATTTCCCTAAAAAAACCGATATCCGGAATTAAAGTAGACATCCTGGATTTAAACCGTTTACGTTATGTAACTTCTCGTCAATATTACAACGTACGTTAAGAAAAGTGCTTTAAAATCGCAACGATCTAGTTTTTAAAAAGAAAAACAAGTTAAAAACAACAAAAATGAATAAAAAGAAGAACAACCTTCAAAAGCACAATTTCCAATTGATGTTATTGACGATAGAATTATCAATTGTTTCAATGAAGAGCAGCCTGAAAAAGCTTAATCTTCAATTGATGTAACAGTTGATGGAATTATGAATTCTTTCAATGAAGATCATCCAGAAAATGTTGAGCTTGGAATTACTTTTAATATAGATAGCCTTCAAAAACACCTTTTCCAATTGATGTATATTATATACATCAAAATAATATAAGCGAATGCTCATAATAATATCGATTATAGACTATAAAAAAAAATTCGTTTATATTTTTTTTTTTTTTTTTTTTTTTTTTTTTGAGAAAAACATGGGTAGCCTCCAATGCTTTTTTTTGCAAAAGTGCAAAAAAGTTCTAGACTTTTTTTTCTATGGTACGATACAAGGTCAATATTGACCTAAACCGCAACGGGCGATTACGATATTCCAAAAAAAAAAAGTTTTGTTTTGTTTATCTAAATAACTCAAATTAAAATCTGAATTATCTTTATTTTTGTTTATTTTCTTCATATTTTGAAGAGTTTCAACATTATTAGAATAAGGTGGCACTTCAACTTGCTATTTTTGAAATTTTCAGGATCTTGATCAGGTTCAATAGTATTTATATAACCAGATTTTGTCATTCTAAAAAGAGAATTCCTTTTTTCGTTATGATGTTTCTAAAAAAAGGATGATAGAAGATTCAAACTCCTGTCCAATGTTGGGCTAGTACACTAACATACTGAGATAAATACCATTTTCTTTATTCTTTTGAAGATAGGGTCAAAAAAAATCATTGAACCAATATTGATATCAATGAAAATCATATTATTTAGAGGAAAAATAGTTTGTTGTTAGATCCATTTTTTAAATACAATGTATTATTTGTAGTTGAAAATTCTTTTAAAAAATTATTATTATTTATAAAAATAAGGTTAATTTATTTAACAAAGTAAGTTTATTTTCACCTTTTTTACGGTATTTTTGGAAAAAAAAAATGGGGCATTTTTTTTTTTTTTTTTTTTTTTTTTTTGGCATATCAAAATGAATGACATCTTTTTTAATTGAAATTTTGAATGTAATTCAAAAAAATTGAATGAAGTAATTCATTCTTTTAAAATTTTCATTTATTTCATTTTTAAAAATTTTATGAATCTAGAGAGTATATTACCTAAATTAATAATTTCTAATATAAAGAATTATCTCAAAGAAATTGAAAACCCAAAGGAAGAAGACAAGATACGTTGGCCAATGGAATTGATTCAAAATGCAAAAGATTCATTATATTTGGGGTCAAATATACAACAGCAAAAACAAGTTTCAATTAGCATTGAAATAAAAGGAAATTTAGATAATATAGAAGAAGTTATTTTTTCACATGATGGTCCTCCATTTACACAAGATTCATATGAGGGACTTATGTATAAAATCAGTCAAGGCAAAGATGATAATAAAAAAACAACAGGACAATTCGGAACAGGCTTTATTACCACTCATGTTTTGTCCAAAATTGTTTACATATCAGGTGATATTATTGAAAAAGATAATAATATTAATGGCTTTTCAGTTGTAATGTACCGTGAAGGAAGAACTAATGAAGAAATACTAAGTGATTGTTTAAAGATGAGTAATAGTTATAAAACAGAATCAAACAGATTTAATCTTACAACATTCAAATATCAAACCAAAACGAAACAAAGCAAACAATGCGCAAAACTTGGTATTGCTAATTTAAAAAATCACATTTGGTATGTTTTAACTAATTGTCCTGATATCAAATGCTTTAAATTAATTTTGAATGGAAGACATATTTTATATTCAGTATCAACATCGAATGGAAACCCAAATCTTTATACAATTACAGCATCATCTGATCGGATGAATGAAAAAAGATATTTTTTGAAATTTGATCATAAACCTGTTGATATAACCGTTGAAATTGACGATAAATATAACATTATTCCTAAAGGTGAAAATATTGAATGTCTATACGCTGTTTTTCCTTTAATAGGAACTGGATCTCATATTTTACCATTTTCAATAAATTCGCCAGAATTCGAGCCTTCAACAGAAAGAAATAATTTGCCATTGTTAGGTGAAATAGCAGAAGTTGCGTCTAATAAAAATCTACTGCTAACTAGTCTGGCTCTATATGAAAATTTGATAGATGAATTACTGAAAAATAATTGCTCAAATATTTACCAATTAGCAAGGGGACTAAATTTGGACAAATGTCCATATAAAAGCTTTGATTTAGTCTGGTATGAAGAGAATTTTTTGAAACCAATGCGAAATATTTTGTCAAAAAAAGTTAAAGTTAAAACTTGCTCAAATAATTGTATTTTGTTGTCTGATGTTTACTTTCCTGCCCAAATTAACAAAAGAACTATAAAACAGTTTTTAGATCTGTCTGTCATTAGAAAATATTATCCAAACATGATTGAATACCACGATTTCATGTTATGGAAAGATTACATATGGGCAACTTCAAAAATGGTATCTATTAATGATTTACTTGAAAGAGTTCAGAACGATAAGTCACTTTTTGATGAACCTCAATTGAATACATTTAATGAAGTACTTAAATTTGTATGGAAATATGATAAGAACATACTGCATAATAAAGCACTTATTCCAGATATAAATAATGAACTAAAATGCTTTTCAATTGATGGCATTTTTATGAAAGAATGTAAAAAAGTGTCACATGAAATTATTGAAATTATGGAGTCAGTTAATATTCCTTGGAAATCAACTCATGTTAATAATAAGATTAACTCTATTCGATTTGATGAAGATGATGAAACAGATGCCGAAAAGAAAATTGCTAACGAATTCCAAAAATTAATTGAAAGCAATAGAAATACAGATTTACAAATGTATAGTTATTGTATGATGAAGTTTGTATTGGAAAATGATGAAAAAAGAGAGAAAATGTTCCAAATTGCTTCAAAAATTGATGATTTTCCTTATAATAATTCTGATATAATTTATGTTTCTAAAGTAAATCCAATAATATGGAAGCATGCTGATGATTTTGTTTTGAAAAAAGCAATTGATATTATTCAGAAATATGATAGTTACAAAATTGAAAGCGAATTGGATTATATTAAAAAAATTATTTTTGCTTTTAAAGTCCATTTCAAATTCGAACCAGAGTTTGTAAATTCAACAAAAATCATTCCAAATGCAAAAAATGAGCTCAAATGCTTGAATGAATTATTTAACCAATCAACAAAATTCCATGATCATTTTAGTCCTAAAATAAAAGAATTTTTCGATATTGATTTGAATGATAGAATAATTAATCCAGAAGTAAATCAAATTATTAAATCAGAAAAAAATGAAAAAATTACAGATTTCTTAAATATAATTGATGAAAAAATAAATACTGAAGATTTTGATAAATATCTTCCTATTGCCGAATTAGTATTATCAATAATTCCATCAAAGAACCAACAACAAATAGAAATTTTTAACAAATACAAACTTTTTAAGCCATCAATCAAAGAAATATTAATCGATGAAGATGATTTCAGTTTAAAATATTATAATAAAGTTAATCAAATTGTTCTAACAAAGTTATGCCAATTTGTAGAAGAATCAGGCTCTTTACAAAAATATCAAGAGAATTATTCATTGAATGAAGATGAAGCTTTTAATTCATTAAATATGTTATATGATAGATTTGATGAAGGTATACTAAATCATTCAATTATTCCAAATAAAGAAGGAAAATTCATGAAGAAAGAAGAGTTAAGAAATGATCCAAAAATTGATGAAAAATTATTTGAACTTTATAAAAAATTAGATCAAAATTCAGACTCTCAAGAAGATCACTTAATTGATCTTCAAAAAATTGTTCATCCAAAAGTTAAAATAGATGGCATTGAAAATTTTGATGTTTTTGGTTTTTGCAAAGCATTAAACAAAAAAATTAAAACTGTTGTTTCAAACCCAAATGTTGATCGTGAAATTCTTAGATTAATTAACGATTGCATTGATATTGATTTTGCAAATGTAACAGGTGATGATATGTCCGAAGAGCAAAAAGTAAGAATGAATATCCTTCATAATGCACATATATCATTTATCAAAAACAGAATTAGAGAACTTTCATCACCTAAAGATTCCGATTTTCAAAGATGGCCTTTTGAATTAATTCAAAATGCAACAGATTGCATTCAAGATTCATCTGAAAAAATTTATAATGAGGAATATAATGGCCATATTTCTTTCATATTTAATGAGGACGAAGTCATATTCAAACATTTTGGTGCCCCATTTACACATCGTAATTTGATTTCCTTATTGTATCAATATGGTGGTGAAAAAGAAGGAAAATCAAAAATTGGAAAATTTGGTACTGGATTTTTATCAACAATGATTTTAACAAGAAAAGTAATAATTAAAAGTGACTTTCAAAAAGAAGATGGTTCTATAGAAGGCTTTACAGTTACAATAGATCGTTCAGGTAATACAACAGAAGAACTATTAAGTTATATCGGATCAATGGAAAAAAGTTTAAAAACTGGACTAGAAAAAACTGGTGGAACAAAATTTGTATTTAAATTACCAGAAAAAACAGAAGAAAATAAAAATTGCTATAGAGCATATGATGAGGGATTAAAAAGTTTAATTAAATACATCGCTCCTTCTTTGATTTTTAATCCAAAAATTAAATCGATTACGATAAAAAGCAACAATTTATGCCATTTTTATGCTCTTTATAAAGATAACGACAATAATGAAGAAGAAGAAGATATTGAGAATAATTGTATTAAAACAATCAAAATAATCAAGGCTAGAAATGGTTTATATAGATCAACTGATTTTCGTCAATTTATATATGAAAGTTCACAAAAGTTATTTAATGATAAAAATATTAAAGTTGAATGTTTACTTGAAATTGGATCTAAAAAAAGAGATATTATCGCAACAAAAGAGTTTTTGTTTCTTCACTTCCCGATGTTTGGAAAGAAAGAATTTGGATCACCAATTATCATTAACTCACCTGATTTTGAACCAGAAACAGAAAGAAATGACATCATTATTAACAGTAAACAATTAAAAGAAATTTCATCTATTGTTGATTCATCAATAGAAAAAGTTGAAGAAGATCATGCTGACGATAAATTAACATCAATTAATAAATTTATCATTTATGAAAGTGTTAATTTATTCAAAATAATAATTAAACATGTTCAAAATATCGGTTGCGTAGATTTATTCAATATTTGTTCTGGTTTGAAATATAATTCGACAGTAGTATATATAAATGGCGTGATTTTTTAACGTCCCTTCGGGTCCGTTAAAACATCCCTCCATTTATCGGCCAGAAACGACTTTTTGAAAAGATATAAGGTCACCGAACTTTTTGAGAGCATATCTGTCCGGCCAGATAATTCAATAGGTATTTGTCCGGCCAAGAGATTGACAGCTTAGCTGGCCCTCCTGAAGGGAGTGAGAGGTATTTTAGCCACTTAAGAAATTGAGAAGGTATCTGTCCTTTGAACTTTTTGAATAGGTATTTGTCCGACCAAGAGATTGAGAAGGTATTTATCCGACCAAGAGATTGAATAGGTATTTGTCCGACCAAGAGATTGAGAGCCTGTTTGTCCGACCAAGAAATTGAGAGCCTATCTGGACGACCAAGAGATTGAGAGCTTACTTGTCCGACCAAGAAATTGAGAGCCTATCTGTCCGACCAAGAAATTGAGAAGGTATCTGTCCGACCAAGAAATTGAATAGGTAATTGTCCGACCAAGAAATTGAGAACCTATCTGGCCGACCAGATAATTGAATAGGTAATTGGTCCTACTAAGAAATCGAGTCTATGCTATATATGAGCTTTATACTAGACTGAAATCTATAGCAGTCGACTTTTTGAGAGGCTATTTGGCCGATTATGAACTTTTTGAGAGGCTATCTGGTCATTGTTCCTTTTAGCATTAGATACTCAGCTATAAAGCAAGAATCTATATCTGGCCGCTTATGAACTTTTTGAGAGGTTATCTGGCCGAGTATGAACTTTTTGAGTCGACTCTATCAAACAATTCATAGCCTTCTCTTAAAGCTGTCACTCACTATGTGAGGGGCCAGCTAAGCTGTCAAATAGATTAAAAGACTAAAAAGAAAAAAAAATAAAAAAGAATTAAAAAAAGAAATGTTTATTAAGGAAATTGATGATTCTTTGCTTCAAGCTCTAATATAGAGAAGAATCTCTTTTGAGCTAATTCGAAGGAATCTAAATAAAGCTCTTTTTGATCCCAATTTTCTCGTATGAGCTCGTTGACCATGTCGAGTGATTGCTTAGCATAAATCTTTGCAGAACGTAATGCTTCTTGCGGTGTGAAGATTCCTCTACGAACAAGGCTTTTAGCATTTGGATACCAATCCATGTATGGTGCTTGAGTGTTCATTTTAAATAAATGAAGTGATGAGCTGAAGAAGCCGTTAACCTTGCCTTATCGACTTTTTGAGGGGGCAGAAATTCTTACTTTTTTGACAACTTACCGGGGGCAAAGCCCTAGTCTTGCGCAGCAAGCCGGGAAGCTTTTTGAGAAGGTAATTGTCCGACCAAGAAATTGAGAAGGTATTTGCCCGACCAAGAAATTGAGAAGGTATTTGCCCGACCAAGAATTTGAGAGTCAATCTGGCCGTTGAACTTATTGAATAGATATCTGTCCGGCCAAGAAATTGAGAGTCAATCTGGCCGTTGAACTTATTGAATAGGTATTTGATCGGCCAAGAATTTGAGAAGGTAATTGTCCGGCCAAGAAATTGAGAGTCAATCTGGCCGTTGAGCTTTTTGAGAAGGTAATTGTCCGGCCAAGAAATTGAGAGTCAATCTGGCCGTTGAACTTATTGAGAAGGTAATTGTCCGTCCAAGAAATTGAATAGGTAATTGTCCGACCAAGAAATTGAATAGGTAATTGTCCGGCCAAGAAATTGAGAGTCAATCTGGCCTTTGAGCTTATTGAGAAGGCGCCTATTCCTCTTTGACAAAGACGCAGAGATTTGAATGCATTTGAGACCTTCCTCTGAATGTGATAAGCGAAATTCTGAGCTTCCTCTCAAACTGATAATCGAAGTTCTGAGCTTCCTCTCAAATTGATAATCGAAGTTCTGAGCTTCCTCTCAACTGATAATCGAAGTTCTGAGCTTCCTCTGAATACTATAAGCCTTTTTTCTATAGGCCTTCTCAAAAAATTAAAAGACTAAAAGAAAAAAATTAAAAAGAAGTATTTAAAATATTAAATGTTTATTCATGCTGTATTAAATATTGATTCATCTCACGAATATCATCGTTGAGATTCTGTATGTATATTAAATTTTCATCGTAGCGCTGTACAAGATTGAATAGTTCGTAGCTTTGTTCGTCTGTAGGATTTTGAATCGCTGTATAGATGTTAATTTGATTTTCGTATGCGTCGTTATCTGCGAGTATAGCGTTTCGTAAATCGATGTAAGATGCGTATGTTTTATCGAATCCATCAACTGCGGCTTCTGTTCTCCAGGTTGACATCGTGTTTGAAATCGAAATGAAGTGATGAGCTGAAGAAGCCGTTAACCTTGCCTTATCCACTTTTTGAGGGGGCAGAAATTCTTACTTTTTTGGTATTTGCCAGGGAGCTTTTTGAGGCTCAATCTGGCCGTTGAACTTTTTTGAGACACCTCTCTGAATCTCAGTTTTTGATAAGGCTTATTGAATCTCAGTTTTTGATAGAGCTTATTGAATCTCAGTTTTTGATAAGGCTCATTGAATTCGGCTTTTTGATAGAGCTCATTGAATTCGGCTTTTTGAGTCATCCCTCTGAATCTGGCTTTTTGATAAGGCTTATTGAATTCGGCTTTTTGAAGGAGCTTATTGAATCTCAGTTTTTGAGGCATCCCTCTGAATCTGCCTTTTTGATAGAGCTCATTGAATTCGGCTTTTTGAGACATCTCTCTGAATCTGGCTTTTTGATAGAGCTCATTGAATTCGGCTTTTTGAGACATCTCTCTGAATCTGGCTTTTTGATAGAGCTCATTGAATTATATACTCAAATAGATTAAAAGACTAAAAAGAAAAAAATAAATAAAAAAAAAAGGTTAAAAAAAAGAAATGTTTATTAATTACCTTTTTGTTCTTGTTCTTTGATGTATTCTTTAGCTGCATCAATAGAAACGTCGTCATTCATATAGAACCAGACATTGAGATAGTAATTAGACCTTTTGTCTTCTCTTGATAATGGTCTGTTGGTTCGTAAAGAAACATAGTAAGCGAGGTCTAAAAAGTCTTTGAATTCGATACCGTCTGGGAAGAGATTTCTAAGTTCTTTATTGCATTCAGATTCGTATTTCATAACAAGGCTTCCTGGGAACTTTGTTCTAGACATTCGAAATAAAAATGAAGTGATGAAGTGGTGATATGTCCTGACAGGGCACGTCCACTTTTTGAGGGGCAGAAATTCTTACTTTTTTGACAATGCTACCGGGGGCAAAGCCCTGGTCTTGCGCATCAAGCCGGCGAGCTTTTTGAGAAGGCAGATGAACTTTTTCTGAGGGGGAGAAATTCTTACTTTTTTGATGCCTAATCATAAGCCGGCTGCGAGCTTTTTGAAGGAGCTTATTGAATCTCAGTTTTTGATAGAGCCTATTGAATCTCAGTTTTTGATAAGGCTCATTGAATCTCAGTTTTTGAGTCATCTCTCTGAATTCGGCTTTTTAAAGGAGCTTATTGAATCTCAGTTTTTGAATGAGCTTATTGAATTCGGCTTTTTGATAGAGCCTATTGAATTCGGCTTTTTGATAGAGCCTATTGAATTCGGCTTTTTGAAGGAGCTTATTGAATTCGGCTTTTTGATAGAGCCTATTGAATTCGGCTTTTTGATAGAGCCTATTGAATTCGGCTTTTTGAAGGAGCTTATTGAATTGGGCTTTTTGAAGGAGCTTATTGAATTCGGCTTTTTGAAGGAGCTTATTGAATTCGGCTTTTTGAAGGAGCTTATTGAATTCGCTGAGGCAAAAATTTTTATCTGAGTTGAGGCAAAAATTCTTACTTTTTCTATGCACATTAGCTGAGGCAAAAATTTTTATCTGAGTTGAGGCAAAAATTCTTACTTTTTCTATGCACCTTAGCTGAGGCAAAAATTTTTATCTGAGTTGAGGCAAAAATTCTTACTTTTTTGACAGCTACCGGAAAAAGCCGGAAAGGAGTCTTCACAAAAAGTGAGCGTCCTCTCAAATTATCTTATCGAAGCACATCACCGAGATTTGACTTCATTTTTCATTTTGCTCGAATGCAAAAACAACTACCATCTATCCTTGGACCAGTCCAGCCTAGAAGAGTCCTAACAAGGTTGATAGACCCAGCATCAACACCAGCTCCATCAGCTCGATCCGGTACCCATATCAGCGTTCCTGCTCCATCAGCAACATCTAATGATCAAGATCAAGATCAAGATCAAGAACAAGAACAAGATCCTATGGAACATCTCGAGGATTTTACTCAACCTAAGAAAGCTCCAGAAATCCATGCTTCCCCTGTTTATTATGACAATCCAGAAGATGATGAATCTAATCATCTAGAAAATGATCAAGATGGAGATCCATTTCTTGATGCCTTAATGAAAGTCCCAGATCAGCAGAAACAAAAATGTTCTCAGCCATCACAGCATCTTCCATCTGATTCTGATGTTGAGGAAATGGAACCAGCAGTAGCAGCAGTCAGCCAGGAAATTACAAAAAAATTGCCCGATCTGATCCAGAATGAAGTTAATGAACTCTCAGAGAATGTCATCCAAGAAGTCCAAAAGAATGACGAAGACGATAAAATTTTAAATGATGCTGTAAATATCATCTCTCAAGATGTAGCAAACACTATGTCCCAGGTCATCCATGAACTCCAAGAGAAAGAAGCAGAAAAAACTGGAAATGTTCCAACTCCAAATGAAATTATCCAAAAATTTTCTCGATATTATGTTGTCCCTGACGATGAGAAAATTCCGAAACCAAACTTTGATATTTGGGCTCCTTGGGATCATCTTATGAGACTTTACCCTGGACTCTTGACTCTAGATAATGCTCAATGTGATAACAGGCTTCGTCTTTTTCAACCTGGCAACGAGGAAAGATTAGAGAAATTTTTGAACTCTAATAATGGAAGATGGGATATGTTCCAGGCCTTTTTGTTCATTATCCACTACCATATCGTCTTTCACAGGGAAGTTCTTAAGGACGACCAGACCATAGACCCTGTAGTTTTTGAACCTTTTTCCCCATTAGACTTAGCTTGGTTGGGTTATTCAAAGGACGAAAGCATCCAGTCAGACCATCCCGTCAGGATTGGGTCAACATTTACGAGGACAGCATGGAAGGATTTACTACAGGCCTATTATAAAGGACAAAAGAAGATGAGAGCCATGGACAGGAATTTTTGGACTTTGAAAGGAGATATCTACCTCCAAGACTGGATAAATAATTTAACTGGGATTTTTGAAGGAGCTGGACAAATAGTGACAGATTTAGTTCGTCATGCTGCAGATTGGAGAAGACCTTGTCCTGTCCCAGATGATGTTAAGAAACAATGTGACTCTATCAAGAAGAAGCTCATATTACTGCATGAATATCAGCAAGGAAATATTCGTCCTGTGGTCAAGGAAGCACAAAAAATAGTTATGCAAAATTCCCAATCTTCATCTGAGGAGGAAGAAGAAGAAGTAAAAGAAAAGAGAAAGAGAAAGATTCGGATCAAAAATTATTTAACCAGCAATGCAAATCCAGCTGTGAATACAGATGTCGGTTCATTAATATTTAGAGAAAAGCCTCCGTTCAAAAAGAACAATTCCCAAGAACGATTACCTCAAAGACTTCTCAAAATTAATAAATAAATAAACAATTAAAATTTTTTTATTTTAAATTTTTTGAAATATAATTTTTTATGCCAAAAGACAAATATTTTTTACCTCTTGAGAGTTCTCTTTATGTTCGAAGAGGAGTTAACAAAATAAGAGACTCTGATGATAGAGCTACTTGGTGTCCAGAATTAATTTTGGAAGAAGATTTAGGAAAAAATCCTAATGATGTTTTTATAATCCCAGAATCAGAAAGAAATCCTCAAAACAGAGCTCCAGAAAGAAGAGCTCAAAACAGAAGACATGGGCCTCAGCGCTATCCAAAAATCAGAATTTTTGTTGATACTTACGAATGGAAAATTGCAGATTTATTTCTTGATAGCTGTAATAATTTTGCTGAATTTTGTAAAAAAAAGAAGATAACTGTTTTTGGAATGATATATGGATTATTTGGAGATAAAGATCATAACACAGGATTATTTCATCAAAGACAAGGTGTCAAAATCCAAATCAAAAAAGGAGAAGCTCAAATAAACAATATCGAAATAAGATGTCGACAAGTTCAGAGAGTCAAAAATAAAGATTTAACAGAATATGATATTGAAAATTGGAATGTTCAAAATCAAAATCAAAGACGAAGACAACAACAACAACAACAACAAAGAAGACTCGATGATATACCAGATTTTAATTCTTCTGATGATAATATTGGAGATGATAATGATCCATATAATTTTGATAATCTAGATGATAGTAATCCAGAAAGTGATTCAGATGACGGTATGCCAAGACATTGGGATGGAGATGATATTAGACAAGCTCCTGATAACGAATCTGATTCTGATCAAGATGCTATGCCTCCTCCTATCAGTCCTCCTCGTAGAGCTGCAGAAGCTCCTCTTCGAAGAAAGAAAAAGAAGAAGATTGTTAAGAAAAAGAAAGTTATCAAAAGTCCAAAAGTTCAAAATAAGAAGACAAAAGAGAAAATTAATAAAGCTAGACAACAATATTTAAAGACTCATAAGAAGCCAGGACTCGAAATAGATGATGGTTGGTTTAATCAAAATAATAATAATGATGATACATATGAATGGCAAAATATAGATGAATATATGAATGATAATTATGAGTTTTAAAATGCTAAATTTTTTTTTAAATGAAAAAAATGGGAGAAAAAATTCTCGTATGCAAATGTAATTTACACTTCTCACCTCCAATAAATAGTACTGATATGGAAAGACTTCAAGATTTACCAAATGATGTTTTTACTTCTGATGGAGCAGCACTTTATGTTGACGAATATAATTGGATAAGTTATAATAAAGTAGTCAAATCCCTTGATGTAATTGCAGATTATATGAAGCATGATGCTGATATAAGAACAAGAATAAGCGGTGAGTTATCGTCTGCAGATAACAATCAATTTATAGATTTTGATACATTAAAGTCTGTTATTACAGAGAAAACAATCATCATTTCAGAGAAATATCAACCATCAAGACCTGCTGAAAATGTCGTTAATTTGATCTTTTTATCGAATCATGATTGTCCCGTACGACTTTATCAAGGCGATAGACGTTATGTCGTTTCAGAAACTTCGTCTGCTAGAAAAGATGATTTTGCATATTTTAAGGCTTTGAATGAATTATTTCGAAATGAAAAATTTTATCCAAATTTATTCACTTACTTTTGGACAAGAGATATTTCTCAATGGAATTCTCGAATCTTACCTCAGACCGCAGCAAGGACAAGAATCATCGATAATTCAAAAAGTGCTTATGAATTGTTTATTGAAGAAAATTTAGATGATTTCAAAGCAGGAATCTCAAAGGATCAATCATATCTTTATTTCAAAACTTTTGCAAAAAACTATGGATTCAAAGAATGTAATATCTCTACTTATAAAACCAAAATGACTTCTTACTGCAAAGAAATAAGAATTCATCTTGGAGGGCAAAAAGTTCGGGCATTTCGAATAAGAGATGATAAATTAGAGAAATTCGAAAATGATAGGGATGAAGTATCTGACGAAGATGAGCCTGCAGAGTTATTGCCTCCCGATCTTTTGAAGACTCAAAAAGAACCTATCCCAAAAATATCTTTAGATGCAGAGGTCATCCTTGAAGAGGAGGAAGAAGAAATGGATTAAAAAAAGATTAATTAAAAAAATTTTTTTTTCAACTTTTTATTGATTTTTTTATCCTGGTTAATGGACCAAATACCGGACCAATCTTGATCTGGAAAACTTTTATAGAGAGGCGATTTTTTTGATTTTCCCAAATGATCGAAAAATAATTTGATTTTCCGTGAAAAAATCTTTTTATAAGATTGGTCCCAAGATTGGTTCCAAAACTGGTCCTCCTAAGATCCTATATATTTTATAGCTAAAACCAAGGGTTTTTTGAACAGCTTCTTTTTGAACCGCTGAATTTTTTTGAGATATTAGAATTTCAAGATTGGTCCAGGACCAGATTTTTGGTCCATTAACCAGGATAAATCAACCCAAAATCGATCATTACTGAACATTTTCAAGATTGGTCCCAAGATTGGTCCCAAAACTGGTCCTTCAAGATTGGTCCACCCTCAAAAATAACAAAAATACAAAAAAAATATATTTTTTATCTAGGTGAATAATTTTTTTTATTTAATCTTTTTTCGAAGTAATATTTTCAAAATCTTCAAGATTTAAAATATCTCCATATTCTTTAGATAAGAGAAGAGGTTTTGATGAATCATCTTCATCAGGCTTTAATTTGGCTTCGATTTGGAGTTTTATTTTTTGTTTCTTATTTTTTCCTTCAGACTTCAAAAGAAGATTTTGAATAGAGGTAGCGGTTTTTTGTAAATCATCAATTTTATCCCAAAGAATATCGATGGAATTTTCGATGTTGATAGTTTTAAATAATATCTTATTGGTTCGTAATCTTGATTTCCGAAGAGAGTTTCTGGAAGACATTATGTTTTAAAAAAAAGTGATATGTCTTGATGGAGCACATCATTGATATATCTTTTTTTTGTTCCTCGTCAAGTTGATTCATTTTTTTGTTTCGAATGACTTCTCAAGACCAACAACCATCAAAAAATCAAATAAGTATTCCTTTTGAAAACATCTCAGATGGTGAAAGAAAAGTTTTAGAAATTTTATCTCAAATTCATGCTCTTGAAGCAAAAGGAAAACAAATATGCCAAAAACTTCATGAAATTCAAATTGAGGCAAATCGAAAACAGCAAGAACTTGATGATACAAAAAAATTGATTCATATAGCCAAAAATCAATTATGTTCTGAGATGAAGGATTTTGCAGCGATTGTTGATAAGCAAAATCAAAAAGAACAAAAAAAGGGATTTGCTTGGGATACTTGGACTAACCCAACTTAAATAAAAAAAAATTAATTTTTTATTCAGATATCTTTAACTTTAAGGAATAAACCTCTTTTATGAGTTGTTCGATTTGATTTTTTTGTTGAGATATTTCAGTCTCCAATTTTTGGATATGACTTTCTTGTTCTTTCTCCCATTCTAAATTCTCTTCGAAGATGGAATGAATTTTTGTTTTTTGAATATTTAGTCTCTCAATAAGACGTTGAATTTCTATATCCTTTTCGGCAATTTGATTTTTCATTTCTTGTTTTTCATGATCAGAATCGCGTATATGATTCAAAATGCTGGTTCCTAAACTTCTTGTTTGATTCAGAATATTCCAATTTTGTTCATGAATTTCGTGGAATTCCGATAAGACGTCTCGCCAAAAAGTATCTTGACTTGTTGTTGGAGTCTCCATTTTTTTAAAAAAAAGTGAATAGATAATTTATTAAAAAAAGGATTTGACAATTTTTTTGTTCCTCGTCAAGTTCAAAAAAATAAAAAAAAAAAAATAAAAAAATTTAAAAAATTAAAATTGTTTATTTACTTATCTTCTAGATCTTTTTCTATTTCTTCGTCTGGAGGAAGCAAATTCATTATTGCTTGGCAAGCTTGCTGGAGAGAATTCATTTTTTCTCGGCAGTGATCGCGAGATGTTTCTTCTCTTTTGATCCATTGAGGAGAGCATTGCAAATTGATTTTGTCAAGAGGACTCAATAATTCAGGATCAGTATTCTTGAGATCTTCAAGTTCTTTTTCGTATTTCTTGACGAAATATTGATGGTGTTGCCAGTTTGCAAACTCATGAAGGAACTGAGAATGGAGTTCAGTAAGGATTCTTGCATATTCGGATGCTGTTGTCATGTTCCGGGAAAGAATAAAAATGAAGTGATGATGTGATGATGTGGCCTGGTAGGATTTTGCCCACTTTTTGAGAGGCAGAAATTCTTACTTTTTTGACAACTTACCGGAGGCTCTGCCTCAGCAAGCGTAGCTTGGGTCTTTCATAGAAAGCCGGGAGAACTTTTTGAGGCTCTATCTGGCAGATGAACTTTTTGAGAAGGCAGAAATTCTTACTTTTTTGCCGGCCAAAATTTTTGTGACCCGTCAAGTTGTTTGTCTCTTTCTTGAGTCAACAAAGACTTCACTTTTTATTTTTTGTTTTCCAAAAAAAATGTCAGCACAAAAGATTCCTACTGAACAAAAAATTCCTGTTGATGAGGAAGAATCTGGTCCTGATTCCATTGAAGACATTTTTGATTCTACGATCGGTTATGCATTATTTAATCTAGACACCCAACTTGTAAACGTACAAAAATCGATATCTCAATTAGAAAAAATTCTCGAGGAAGCTTGGGATACTCTTCATGACTTATCTCAAAGTTTTTCTGAGAGATTCGGTTCTTTGACTCTATCTCAAATTGTTCAAAACATACAAGAAAACAAAACATTAAAAAATATTGAAAAAAATGAATATATGATTTTAGTTAGGACAGAAAATCATCCTCCAGATCAAGTTGAAATCTTTATTGCATCACCAAAAATACATTCTTTCCAATCTCATCAAGCAGGAAGATACTCGAAAAAATATGATATCCAAGAGAAATATATGTCAGCTGACTTTTATTCGAAACTCCAAGCGGAACTCAAGATTTGTAAATTCATTACTGACTGGAATGATAGGTCAAAATCTTTTTGGTGCAAAAAAGATACTCTCCCTTTGGTTATGAACTTGATTAAGATAAAGATTGCTGAATTCCGAAATAGCTCAGGAGAGCAATAAAGCTTCTAATAAAAAGCCTAATTTTTCTAATTCTTTTATCATCATCGCTTCAAACAAATTTAAAAAAGTTGAGTCATTTTCAATGTAGTCCATGAATGAATTCTCCAAAAAAGGTTCGGCTAAAATTTGTAATTCGGCGATAATTTCCTCTTTTTTTTGTTCATCATCGGTCAATCTCCAATTTTGGAGGTCTTCGAAGATTTTGCTGATTTTAGAAATTTTTGAAGACATTTGAAATAAAATTAAAAATAATAAAAAAATTAAGTTTATTGATTCGTCTTAAGACGATAATACTTTGTGCCTTGATAATCAAGGATATCACAAAAGACTGATACTATGATTTCGAAATTTTGGATATCCTTTGCTTTATAACCATTTTTAGGACACCATTTTCGATATGCTTCATAAGCAGTACTAGCTTGATATCCTCCTTCGAATTTTGATTTCCGAGATTGAACAAAGAGAGATATTGGATTTCTTGAATAATCAAGAATTCTTTTTTTAGCTTTTGTCATTGGAAGATTTCGCCTTTCCCATCTTGAGATATCATTTCGTAAGAAATAAGATAGTAAATGAGAATAAAATTCTTCAGTGAAGGATGACTTTAAATCTCGAAAATATTCTAAATTATTCACTTTTGCAGATGATACTTCGGAAACAACAAATCGACGATCTCCTTCTTGAATCAATACAGGAGCAATATTATTTGAGACAAAGATGAAATTTGCATAAATTTGGACCGACTGAGTATTTTGATATCTTTTTGTTATTTCTTGAATATTGTCTGTGATAAGAGTTTTGATTTTTTCGAAATCACTTTTCTTGTTTTCAACAAAAGAATTTGTCTCATTACAGATGATTAATTTTTTGTTCAAAATAGTATCGTTAAAATTCCCCGAAACAGCTTGTATGGATGTATTTTTCCTGGCAAAATCACCTAATAATTCACAAATCACATTCGTGAAAGTTGTCTTTCCTGATCCATGAGGACCTATCAAAATTAATGCAGTTTCTGTTTGTTCATTCGGCTTTTGAAAAACAAAAGATAACCAATTTATGATATAAATAGCCAATTGAGAATCTCCTGAACAAATTATTTGATGAATATGATCAATGAAAGGTTGAATAAGAGGCTGAGATATTGACGAAACAAGAGGATAATCATATCCTTGAAATATTGAAAAAATGTCTGGGTCAGGAGATAAGAAACAAATCGATTTATACAAAAAATAATTTGGATTCATCCCTGCCGAATAAATAGAATATCCTGTCAATGATGCAAAAAATTTTATGGATTTGAGTTTTTCAACAAATTCTGATTTTGTAAAATATTGAATTTGGGGCTTTCTTGAACCTTCAGTATACATTTTCAAAATATATGGCTTTTTTTGTCGAGATTCAATTTGAGCAGCGACTCTTTTGAGATCTGAAATAAATTCCCCAACCCTTATTCCAGTCCCTGTTGATTTGATATAATTTTTCTTTCGAAGATCAGAGAATGAAAAAATATCTTTCCCTTCTATTTTGCACAAAGGATTAACTGTATTATTGCAATATTGTTCTAAAATATAATTTTTTTGAGGAACAGATAAATGATTAATAATTTTGAAGAACCAAATATTATTTCGTTGAGATTTTCGATTTGATTGAGAGAATGCAGAATCGATAAATTCTGAATTTTGAGCATTAAACCATTCTAATAAAATAGGTTTTAAAACAGAATGTTTATATGGACCATTCAAAGAATATTTCAAAATTTTATTGAAATTCTCTGTTGTTGGTAAGAAAAGATTAAATAAATTGATTATATCAGAAGGAGGAATAAGAATCAAATCTTGTCTGATTTCAAGATCATTTTCAGAAATTTCTGGTACAAAATAATTTGGGAAAATATTTTGTTTAACTTTATTTTGTTCCAAATTTTCTTCTTCCTCATCAGCAATAAAAGGATTTGCATTTTCATTATTTTCTTCTTCTTCTTCAAGATATTGTTGAGATGTTGAAGTTGTTTGAGAAAATCTAATTTGTAAAAAATTTCTCGGTACTGATTCGATCGTACCATTTTGAGCTTCGATATATATCGGAGAAGACATTAAATAAAAATGATATGATATTGTATCATCGTCAAGTACCTTTTGGTAAAAGGTGAAGTGAAAAAATTTTTGAGAACTTGACTTCATTTTTATACATGTTGGAAAGCCAACCTTGCAGCCAAAAAATTAGGCAAAATTTTTCTCAAGATTTTGGGAATCGTTTAAGTCAAGCAAATCTTGATTGGATGGAGGAAGAAGACGAAGAAGAAGAAAATCCAATACCAAATACTCAACAAATGAGAAAAGAATTAATTTCTGCCGGAATTATTTTACCAAGCTCTCAAGAATTTACAAGTTCTCAAGATGATCAAATCAGATCAAATTTAACAAGTTCTTTTGACGCAGTTGTATCTCCACAAACTTTATTGAAAGTTCAAGATATTACAGATCAATTATCAACTTTCAAGATACGACCATCTCAAGAAATGCGAGAATTACCACCTCTCCCAGAAGAATGTTCGACTCAAAGAGATGATGAATATTTTGCTAGTCAAACTCCTTATGACTATAATTATGCTCCTTTAGAGAATCAACATATTACCCCAATGATTCAAGTTTCGATAAATCCTCAAACAAATTATGATGTTGATCAAGAAGATCTTCCGAAAAAAAGAAATGTTCAAGATTGTCGAAAAACAACAAAATTAGCTCAAGATGAAAATTTGATAAAAAGACGAGAAAAAAGAAAAAATCAAAAAAGATGGATGATCGAAACAGATTTTGTTCCAGAAATTCGGAAGCCAAGAGAACCTCAGACACAATATCAACGAAAGAAAAAGTTTCGAGAAATGAATCAAAATTTTGGTTCTTTTGTCTCTACAATCTCTCCTGATGATTTAGAAGATGGAATGACTATGACAGAAATAAGAAGAAAACTCGAAAATTATTTTGATATAGATATCACAAATAATGGAATTGGCAAATTATCAAATTTTCATGACTATTTTGATCGTCGTAAGAAAAGGTTTGGTGAAAAGTTCGTTTATATTTATTACAAAAGAACTTGACGGACAATAAACGTTTTTTTTTCATATCATTTGTCTCATTTTTTTTCAGAGAGTATTCAAATTTTTTTTTCTGAAGTCTTTTTCAAATTAGAATTTTGAGATATTTCACAAAAAGTTTGAGGTCAAAAAATGTTTTTTTCAAAAAAAAATTGAAATATCTTAGAGCGCCACAAAGTATATATTTGAGCGCCACAAAGTATACTTAGAGCGCCACAAAGATGTCTTAGAGCGCCACAAAGACTACCTGAAGCGCCACAAAGATATACCTGAAGGGTCACAAAGTATACTTAGAGCGCCACAAAGAGGAGTCTGCAAGTTTTTATGACCAAATATTGTCTCAGATCACATGTCTTTTTCGTCTCATTTTTTTTTCAGAGAGTATTCAAATTTTTTTTTTCTGAAGTCTTTTTCAAATTAGAATTTTGAGATATTTCACAAAAAGTTTGAGGTCAAAAAATGTTTGATTATATCCTTGAAGCACCACAAAAAGATGAAAGTCAAATTTTTTTTTTATATCATTTTTATCTTGGTTAATGGACCAAATACCGGACCAAATACCGGACCAATCTTGATCTGGAAAACTTTTATAGAGAGGCGATTTTTTTGATTTTCCCAAATGATCGAAAAATAATTTGATTTTCAGTGAAAAAATCTTTTTATAAGATTGGTCCCAAGATTGGTTCCAAAACTGGTCCTCCTAAGATCCTATATATTTTATAGCTAAAACCAAGGGTTTTTTGAACAGCTTCTTTTTGAACCGCTGAATTTTTTTGAGATATTAGAATTTCAAGATTGGTCCAGGACCAGATTTTTGGTCCATTAACCAGGATAAATCAACCCAAAATCGATCATTACTGAAAATTTTCAAGATTGGTCCCAAGATTGGTCCCAAAACTGGTCCTTCAAGATTGGTCCATTAACCGGGATAAAAAAAAATAATAATATCTTTATATTGAGGCTTTTTTCTTTTTCCTTAATTTTGCTTCTTTTTTGTCTGAAGAACTTGACATATTCTTTATTTTTTCCTTCATTTCTTTTTCTAATTTTTCTTTTTGCTTCTTGAGTGTTTCTTTTTCTAATTTTTCTTTTTGTTTTTTCATCTTTTTCATCTTCTTTAAGAATTGTTTTCTTCTTGAACCAATATCATCGGAATCACTATCTGATGAATCATCTGATTTTTTACCAAAAAGTTTAGACTTCTTCTTTTTCATTAATTTTTTCATGAGTTCTTTTCGGCGTTTCTTTTTCGAAGTTGATATATCGTCAGAATCACTATCGGAATCATCAGAATCGTCAACAAGATTAAATTTAACTTTTCCTGTTTCATCATCTTTTTGAATTAAATTTTCTCCTTGTTTCTTTAACATTTCTTTATCTTGAGGGAGATAATTACTATTATCTATTAAATCATCTATCATTGTTTTTGCTTTCATCATTAAATTTTCTTTTGCTTCGGGAGTGTCTTCTATTGTATATTCATATTTTGCCAAATCATCAAAAACTTTATCTCTAATTTTATTATATTCTTTCTTCCAATTTGTTTTCGGGATATAGTCATTAATATCTGGGAATTCTACTTCTAAAGTTGGTAGATTTTGAACTTCTTGTAAAGTCTGTTTTCGTAAATCATCAACATATTTAGATATATTTCCATTCTCTATAGATACGGAAGATGTTCTCATTTTTCCTAATTCAGACATCCAATTTTGAATATTTTTCAAAGCTTTATTTCTATTTTTTGTAATACTTTTCATAGTTTGTTTATTTCCAAAACTATCAAAATCATCTCCATGATGATATCCAAAATCCCATGAACTTTTCTTCGATCTTGGGAATAAATCTTTACCTTTTATTTTTATCGGCCTTCCATTTTTCATAACAATTTCAGATACTTCAGGTTTGCTTGATGTTGTTGGAGGTAGTTTTGGACTTTTATCTTCTTCCTCTTCTATTATTTGAACTCTAGCTTTTGGGTATTTTGAAACCATTTCTGTTGTTGTATTTTTTGGTATTGACTCTTCTGATGGTTTATTTTTTGTCTCTGAATCTGCCGAAGGAGGAGGAGGGATAAAGGAACTTATTTGATATTTTTGTTGAATTTCTTCTTTTTTCTCTTTCAGGAATTTGATTCGATATTTTGTATCTACTATTTCTTCTTTTTCATCTTTGATTTCGTCTTCTGTCAGACTCTTATCTTTTTTTATTTCTTCTTTTATTTCGCTTATTTTTTCTTTTTCTTCGTCTTCCATTTTCTGAATTTCAGCAACAACTTCTTCTGCTTTTTTTTCAGTTTTCTCTTCTTCTAATTCTTTTATTTTATCTCCGATTTCGGTATTTAAAACTTCTTCTTTAGCTTTCTCTTCTTTCTCTTCTTTATCTTCTTCCATTTCATCATTTATTTCAAAATCTTCATCGGAAGCAAAATTTTCTAATTTCTTTTTGAATTTCTTCATTTTTTGTTTGACTTTTGCGATTTCAGGGTCATCTTCTTCTTCTTCAACAATTATTTCTTTTGTATTTGATGCATAATCTGCTCCTTTATCCCATAATTTATCTAAAATATCAAATTCTTTTTGATAATTCGATAAGTCTTCTTCAATAAATTGTCTTGTCTTTTCCATTCCGACTTGAGAATCAACATCTTGAGGGATAGAGTATCGATTCAAAAAACGACCTTCTGCATAATATTTTTCAAAATTTTGTAGTTCATCTTCTCGTTCAGAAATTAAGTTATCTAAATCATCTAACCTATCTCGTAATTTTCTTCTGTCATTATCATATTCTTTTTCGAATTTTTCAATTTCTTCTTTTTTGTCTTCTTTTTTGTCTTCCACAACTGACGCTTCTTTTTTGTCTTCTTCTTCTTCAGAATCACTTTCTGATGATGATGAGGATGATTCATCTGTTTCGTTTGGATATCTTTTAACAGGGAAGTCTTTAGGTTTCATTTGTATTGGAAATTCACAATCTGTATTCTCATAAGTAGCTAAATCAAAATAAATTCGAGCCTTTTTTCCAATAAAATTTTCATTCCCTTCGACAAAAGGATCTAGACATCTCCAACCATAAATTAAGCCATAAACCATATTATCAGTCTCTTTACAAAAATTTTGAATTTTATCAACATCTTCATCAAAAAGAGATCTTCGACACCATTGATATGGTATTTTGAATTCAAAAGTAGGACAAGAAACAAATTCCATTTTCGAATCAGAATGAAATTTTAAGACATTTAATTTGATATCACATTTCTTCGTATTTTTTACGAGGCCTATCATCGAATTCAAAGGCAATAACCATTCATCTTCAATCATTTAGAGTTTTAAAAAAATAATTCTATTCCTTATTTCATCGATATTCTTAATTCTTGAAATAAATCTAGGAAATCTTGTATTTTATCCATCTCTCCAATAACAAATTCCTTATTTTTTTCTTCTTTAATCTTAAAACCATTATATGTTAAATAATATGTTCCAAAATCTTGTTTTTTAACAGTAATCCCAAAAACTTCTCCTTTGACTCTTTTTTCAATTTCAATAATCAGAGGAGGGATTCTCTTAAAATCAGCAATCCAATCTTCGTAATCAACATATCGAAAAGGATATTTTGGAGCCAAAATTATTCGATGAGAGTTTTTATCGATATGAAAGTCATCACCTATAATTTGATTATCTACTAAGATATCTGTAAATAATAAATTTAATTTTAATAATTTTTGTATTTCGACCATATCTAGAGGAGAATTAAATCTTATTTCATAAAATATTGGCAAAATTTGTTTTTCTGGATAGACTTGTTCCATTGAAACTTTGTTTTCAAAAAAAGAAATAATTTTTTTATTTTCTCTTTATTCAGAACTCATTTAAAAATTTTTTTCCACCACATAAAAAATGATCAAGAAACGAAACGCAAACGCCGGAGTTAATGCAAATGTCTCCCTTGAACCATCTGCAGCATCTCAATCTACTAATAATTTAACAAATAATATCTTTATTAATAAAAGAGAAGATGGTAAAGAAGATATTGTCATCACAAGAGATATTGAATTACAAAAATCTCTTCCAGATGACCCTAATGAATATGATGTTAAATATAAGATTTTAGAGACATATGCAAAAATTTTATTAAATCAAGATAAAGCATTAATATCGAATTTAATATTTAAAAATAGTATTATTGTCCCAATTGACGCTTTACAAAATATTATCAAAACAATTTTAGGAAAGAAATGTTCGGTCGAAATTTATATTGATGAAGATATCAAATGTTGTGCTTCAAAAGTATCTCCTATCCGAAAAATTGAAGCTATCAAAATCGTTAATGAAGATGGAGAAATGATAACTGACTTTAAACAAGTTTATAACAAAGAATTTAATGATTTAGTTAATGTTTATCATTTATGTCTAAAATTTGTCGTTGTATAAAAAAAAATTTTGTATCGTAAATATGTTTTTTTTTGTAATTTACAATATTGCTCTTACTTGTTTGATATATAAATGATTTTCTGGAGTTTCATTTACCCACAAATTTATTGAAAAAGAATATCATATGTTCGTCTTCGTCAAATTTCACACTCTGTATTGCTTTTCCTCCATAAATTTCATCAAGTAAAGCAATTTGTGCTTGGTGAAGAATTCGAATAAAATGACGTTTTCCAGAGTGATCATAAAAGAGTATAACAACTTCATAACATTCAGGATATTCGAATAGGACTTCAACTTTTTGTTGATCTACGAGATACGAAAATGTTATTGAACCACTAGCATGAGAATCATAACATTCTACAAATCCAGGATAAAAAATCTTCCATTCTGTATCGTCTTTAATTTTATTATTGAATGAGAGGAAGAAATTAAAGAAATATCCAAGGATCTCACCAACAGGACAATCATTATTTGATCTAACAACTTTGAAGTACTTAACGTCAGAAAAATCACCAAGATCTTCCAAATAATCATCAGAAACGAGATCAAACCCTGGAGGTCTCTCAAAAGTACAACACACTTTTGACACTTCTCTTCGATATTTATCAGTATCCAATTCTGTCTTGAGGACTAAATTTTTGACGATTCGATATTGAAAATCACCAAGCTTCGAAAAGACGATGAGCGTACCAGATTTTGTTGCGATATTCAAAAACAATACAAAGTCCCATTTGAATGACATTTGGTATTGTAAAATAAGATATTTATCTTCACTCTTGGTTAGATCGAATTTAAAGCCAAGTTCAAAATCATTATCAGGCCAGTAGAAATATCCAAGATATTGACTCGGACTGTCCAAGGCATCTTTGTTTCGATCTGTTCGAATAAACTCGGTCATCGCTGTCTCAAAAAATTTCTCTAATTCAAAATTATTATCTGTCTTTAAAACAAATTCATCTTTTTTGAGTATTTTTTCTGCAAGTGTTAATTTGGTATCTAAATTTCTTGATTCGCTTTCTATAAAAAACCGCCAATCATCAGGCGCATTGTCAACATAATTGACGTAATAATTTTTTCCGTCAATATCGACATCGATATATATTTCGCTATTCTCAGGGACACCTTCATCATAATCAAATATAAAATCAAAATTATGGATAACACCATCTTCTTCGCAGATTGTCCCAACAAGATGAGTTTTCCGAGTCATTTTTATTTTGACTTCCCACCTTCCTCCACTATCGAAGATATTTTCAAAAGGCACATTGACAGCATCTTTATATATTAAATCTTTTTTTTCTCGATATTTATTGTCAGATTCTGTTTTTGTATAATAATCTGCCTTCAAAGCAAATTCATCTTGTATGAGCAATTTTTCTGCTTTTTGTAATTCGGTATGGAAAGTTTCCTTGTCATTGAATATAAAAAACCGCCAATCATCTGCTAAGACTTTCGTATAAGCAGCATAATAATTTTGTCCGTCTATTTCGACACCCCATTCAATGTCCTCTTCTGTTTCGTAATTTGGGGTAAAAGGCCAAATTATATTAAAATTCTTAACAAAACCATCATTTCCTCTCATCGTCCCAACAAGCCTCGTGAAACGACCCATTTTGATTTTTACCTCGATATTATCATTGGCACTTCTCCTATGTTCAAAAGGAACAGCTTCTGTCTCTTCATATCTTAAATCATTTTTATCTCGATATTTTTTGTCAGATTCTGTTTTTGTATAATGATCTGCCTTCATAGCAAATTCATCTTTTTTGACTATTTTTTCTGCTTTTCGCAAATAGGTATTGAAATTTATTTCGTCTTTGTATATATAAAAACGCCAATCATCTTCTGCGACTTTCGTATAATTTGCTCGATAGTCTATATTGTTTATCTCGACATCCCACTCAAAATCAGTATCAGTTTGATGATTGACGTAAAAATCAAACAAAGTCTCAAATTTTTTGACAACTCCATCTTGCCCGGAGATTTCTCCAACAAGCCTTGTCGGACAAACCATTTTGATTTTTACATCGTATGAATTATCGCTATATCTCCTATGTTCAAAAGGAATAGCTTCTGTCTCTTCATATATCAAATCATTTTTTTCTCGATATTTATTGTCAATCTCTTCTTTACTATAAGCGAATTCTCCTATTTCTTCGGGATGAGCAAAATTATTCTCAACATAATCAATAATTTTTTCTTCTGTTTTTGCATATTTTGTATCTGCCTCTTCTTTTGTATATAAATCTGCCTTTAAAGGTATATCATCTTTTTTGAGTATTTTTTCTGCTTTGTGTAAAACGGTATCAAAATTTTCTAAGTCATTGGATATAAAAAACCGCCAATCATCATCTGCGACTTTCATATAATCAGCATAATAATTTTGTCCGTCAATTTCGACACCCCATTCAATATCAGAACCAGTTTGATGATTGACGTCAAAATCAAACAAAATCTCAAAATTGTGGACAATTCCATCTTGCCCACAGATCGTCCCAACAAGCCTCGTTAAACGAGTCATTAAGATTTTGACTTCGAAGATATCATTTTCATCTCTCCTATGAGCAAAAGGAACATCTTCTGTTTCTTCATATATTAAATCATTTTTTTCTCGATATTTTTTGTCAGATTCTGTTTTTGTATAATGGTCTACTGTCTTGGCAAATTCTGCTAAATCAGTATTTGTGATATAATCGTCAGGAAATTCAGTTTGTAAAAAGAATCTGGAGTCCGCTTCACTTTTTGAATATGAATAAGTTTTTAAAGCATAAGGATAAAGATCTTCTAATGTCGCATAATCATCTGGGATATCACTTTTTAATGCATATTTTCCTTCAGCTATTGTTTTTGTTTCGTATTGAGTCATATCAGGAAAAGATGTTTTTAAAGCATATTTTGTGTCTGCTTCGCTTTTTGAATATGAATAAGTTTTCAAAGCATAAGGATAAAGATCTTCTAATGTCGCATAATCATCTGGGATTTCTGGAATCTCACTTTTTAAAGCATATTTTGCATCTGCTTCTTCTTTAGTATATAAATCTTCAATATCTGCTTTTTTGTCTAAATTTTGCTGAATTTCTTCTAAAGCAGTATTGACTTCATCTGTTGTTGGATATCCTTCTAATGATGGAGTATTTCCTGAAGGATTTATTTCTTTTATTTTTTGAGTAATTATCGTAGATGCATCTTCTGTTGTTATAAAATCACTTCCTTTTTTGATTTGTCCATTAACTTGAAATTCTATATCTCCTAAGAATGTTGTTGTCCGAGACGTCATTTTTTTTTGTAAGCCCAAAAAAATATATTTTCAACAACAATTTTTTTTTATTTTATATTTTGACATTTCTTTTCTAAAATCGTAATTCTTTCATTATAACTTTTCAATAAATTTTCTATTGTTAATTCTCCTGTTGTTATATTAGGAGATTCTCCTTCAATATTTTCACATTTCTTTTCTAAAACTTTTAATCTATCTTCGAGTTGTTGAATTCCTCCAAATTTTGATGATTTTAATTCTGAAATATCATCATCTATAGCATTTATCGTATCCCAACAAACTGTCAAACCTCCATTTAAATATTCAATTTGATGTTTATTTACGTCTTCCCAATTTTTCAAAACTTGATTAAATGTCAAATTTTCTGTGATTGTTTCTTCATGAGGACTTATCTCAAAAGTTTGTGGAGAATTCTCAGATTGAAATCCTTTATCTGTTTCTGCTAAAATATCTTGTCTAGTATTTTGAAAAGCTTTTTGTATTTTCGCTAACTGACTTTCCATAGTCAAAATTTTCGTATTTAATTCTGGGTCAACAGAGACATTACCTCCTCCTCCTCCGCCTCCAGAACCTAATGAAGCAATATATTGTTTATAAATAGGATTTTGAGGAGCTCTATAAAAGACATAAGATTGAGGTTCTAAATTATCACTCATAATAATATCTGCTTCAAAAGTCAAATTTAATGTCTTGATTTTTCCAAAAGTTGAGATATTATAATTGATATTTTCTCCTCCGATATTCGATCTGAGTTCGACAATTTCGTCTGAATGAATTATTATTTCGAAAATGAACAAAATATTTTCTTTCAAAAATTTGATTTTGTCATCTTCTGTATGGAAAATGTATATTAAAAAATGATTATGATCATCGTCGATACCGTCAAGTCGAATACTCATCTCTTCTTTGTTTTTGTCATTCAAATAGCCTTTCAAAACAAAACCAGATCGAAAAACACTATATCCTAATCCTGCTAAAGTTTCTTTTGAAAACTGAGTTTTTGTTAATTCATTTTTCATAGCATCTGCCAAGATAGAATTTGTCTGAATTTGAGCTAGATGTTCTAAATCACAATAATTATCGACAATATCATTTATCATTTCTAACAAAACTTGATCGGCAAAATAGAAAAAGTCAAATTGATCTTCCAAAGTTTTTGCAAAATCTATTTCTTCCTCTTGATTTTCGTCTGTTGTCTCGTCAGCAGGGGTCTCAACATCTCCTTCTGCTAATAACATTGGGCTAGACATCAGCGAGAATGGTGTTGATTGCGGTGATGGTTTTGGTTTTGGTTTTACCGGACTTCCGCTACTTGCTTGATTTGTTTTTAGGGTAACGCCGTTTTTGGCCTTTTCGATACCCGTTTTGAGTTTTGATAACTCTACCTTCGTCTTCTCATAGTCAGCCTTCAGCAATGCGATATCGCTCTTTGTCAGGGCAAGATCGGATTTCTGATCTGTACATTTACCGTCCAAATCCAGAACTGTCTGGTTCATATTATCCATATCTCCATCCATAGCGTTGTATTTTTCTGTCAGATCCATTAGCTGTCGATACATCTCCGATGACGTTATTGCCTGGTATTTCTCCTCCTCAGGGAGTTGATCTGAGTCGAGTTTTCGGACATGAAACTGCAAGGGTCGGTCAAACGATATATACTCTCGAAAATTATGATCTGTTCCTTTTCCATAATCAACATTCACAAAATCACAAACAGAGCAAAATTTGGTTAATTTCTCTGAGAGAGTTTGATATGACGAACAAGCCTCCACGATTTGGGATGCTCTCAGAAACTTTGAAGTAGCATAAATCATTGTGTTTGACCCAATCCCAGCATCCTCTCTCAGATTTTCTGTTTTCTTAAGCAAGATATCAATATTTTGTCCGAGTTGATCAAATGACATTTCTCCTATCTGAGAAGCATCTATCTTTTTTTTATATCTGAGTTTTCCATCCTTGAGAATTCCTGTCTCAGGGTCTAACCATTTACTGAGGTCATCTAGAGTGTTCTTCAATCTGATAGCCGAAAAACAGGTATTATCCTTTGGATTTTTGAAAAATGCATCTGCTACAAAAACTGAATTTGGAAATTTTAAATACTCTTGAACTGGACCGTCTTTGACCCAGCGGATCATCTCCTGTGTAATTTTTTTCATTTTATCAACTTGCCGGCCAACCTCATCTGCATACATCACGCGATTCTCCCGAGCAGGACGAAGAGATTCGTCAAGAGGCTTATATATAAATGAAAAATTTTGAAGTTCGGAAGCATCATCTCGTTGAACAGCACTTTCTGATGACCAGTCATTGAGACGATCTACTCGACTAATAAGAGCAGGAATTTGGTCATTTTGGATTTGATCTAATCTCTCTGTCAATGTACTTTCGACTTCTTTTGTCTGATTCGCTATTTGTTTTATTTTATGATCGACGTCATTGAGCACGAAATAGTCGTTTGATATTAGATCCTTAACAATAAGTCTTTTGCCAAAAATGAAATCCTCAGAGAAGATAACAGTTTTTGATCCATCATCATCAGATGCCCAATCTAGACTTTTTAACTTATATGCGATATTTGCTATGGCCTCCATTTTCATAATCTGATTTTGAGAAAAGAAATGATTTCCATCTGCTCGAAGATACTGAACTGAATCGATGCATATTGGCTCCTGAAATCTGACAGGACCATGAAATTCAGCGACAAAATTATCTGAATTCTCGAAATTTTCGGAATAAAAATCATGTTTTCCAAAATGATATTTTACGAAAGGATTTTGCTTTGATTCTTCATTTTCTGCCATATTCAAAAAAGCCCTAAGGTTATTGATCTGTTCATACATATCGCTTAGGTTTTTTAGCATCTCTGGAGTCAGCTCAGTTCCGTCACCAATTCCGGGATTACCTCCAGGACTTCCGCTGTTAGCTATCTCAGAAAAAATCACGTCCAGAGAACGTCCACGATACAATACATCATCACAAAAATCAACAGCTCCTCGAAACTGTGCGACAATATCTTGTGTGATCTCAGCTGGAGGGACAACACCTTCCTCGGTCGGGGGCATGAATGCTTGAAAAATTGTTTTTCCTTGGGCTGTCAAATTCCATGTAAAATCAGAATTTTTTTTCACAAAAAGGGAAGTATTAATATTGACATTTCCTCCTGGATTGTTATTTGGTCCTCCTGGATTTTCTCCATTTTCTTCTTCTTCATTATTTCCTCCAGGCCCAGTCCCATTTCCTCGAGCTGCTCGAGTTAAAAGTTCAATATCTCTTGCTGAATAAGTTCCTGTCATTTTTTTTTAATATGTTTTTTAATCAAAAAAATTTATTAATTTTTAATTCGCCCATACAGGATGAATTTTTTTTTAATATAGTAATTTCAAAAAGATTACAAATTCATCTGGAGTAATGACTTGTTTACCATCTCCTTTTCCGTCAGTAAACCAGACCTCAAAAGTATAACTTCTATTACCATTTACTTTATATTTTCGATTATCATCTGGCACTTGCAAATTTGCATAATAAACTAGAGAATCACAATAATTATCTCTCGGAACAAAATCGGAATGAACTTCGACTTCTCCAGATATTGAACCATTCACAGTACATCGGCAATATTGAAAGACGATATATTTATCTGTTTCGACATTTCCTGGAGCGACAAATTCATTCGGATATTGAAATGTGAAATGTTGAGTGACAGAATTATAGTAAAAACCTTGTGTTTTCAAAGAATTTTCATTTTGGGCTGCGCATTCTTTGTCTGTTAATTTCCATCCTCGAATTGGGAAATAAGTCTTATCTGCTCCAGTTTGAACATTGACATCAGGATTAATATTATAAGAAATGATTCTTGACATTTTTTTTTTTTTTTTAAAAAAAAATATTCATTTTATTTTTGAGGAGAGAAGAAAGGCTTTTCAACTAACTCAGGAGAAGTATAATGAAGACTACACTTTTGATTTTGTTGATGAATTTTTGGATTAAGATATTGTTGAATTTGTAGGAAGGAATAAGTTGGATGCTCCGTTAATGCTTTCCAAAAAAGGGCGGAAAAAAGACCTTGATATTGTTCTTCTACGATTCCTTGACCAGATCCATGATACCCATCAGAGGATGAGATAGATACGAAATTTTCTGGGAATTCCTCTTTTTTCTTTGGATTATCAGGAATGAGACAAGGATTTTCCATAAAACAAGCATCTGTTAAAAACAACGTTTTTGGAATTTTTTTTCCTTTGTATGATTTCAAAATCTCAGATAATTCATAATCATATAAATTTTCGTTTATGAAGGTTTCATCATCTATTTTTTTCGTAAAAATTAAATATCGATGATATCCTGTCTCCTGGTCGAAGTCAAGATCGCCATGTCCAGTGTAAAAAATAACTAACTGATCAGATGTCTTTTCCAAAAATAATTTGAGTTCATCAATAAATTGTTGTTTTGTAGGATTGAGATGAAAGAATGCCCAAAAACCATCATTTTTCTCTTTTAGATACGAACCAAGCGTTATTGCATCATTGATCACTCCACGACCAAGATGAAACATGCCATGTGTATCAGAATTGATCATCATCAAACAAGATTGTTTCATATCACCAATACTGGATATTTTTTGATATCTGAGATTTGTCGCATAAGCATATAATCTTTTCGTTGCATCAGATTCAGATCTTTGTTTCTTGGTGATTTCTTGGATTTTTTCTGGAGTCATGTCGACAGGCTTCTCTATTTTTATTGCTTTTTTCCCTTCTGCTACCCAAGGATTTAAAATTTGAGCTTTTTTTGCCCAGTTTGTCATTTAAAAATAAAAAAATTCCTGAGATATTTTTATTCGTATCCGACAGGCAAACCTTCTTTATGATATTCGACTCCATTTTCTGCTGACCAAGTCCAGAATGTATCTGAGCAAATCCACATTTCTGGAGGAGGTATTTGAGGTTGGTATTCTGCGTCGGCAACATCTCCATTATCATAAGTAGCAGGATATAAATATGTATCATTCTCTTCTAATTTGACATTTTCGTCAATATCGATTCTATCACCACGAAATTCTATTTTGACACCTCGACATCCTGTGTCTATTCCATCAAAAACATATCCTGCATTCCCTCTTTCAAGCTGAAAATTCAGACCAAAACTTGTATTGTCAAAAGTTGTTGAATAAAATCTTTTGAGAGAATGATCATAAATATTATTTATTGGTCTTGAGATAGATTCCATAAATTCTTTTGTTGCTTCTACCCCATCAAGTTCATTAGCATAAAGCTGATATTGAACAAATCGCCCATCCCATGTATTTTCAAATTCTTGTTGAGGATAAACTTTTTTATCAATGAGGAGCTGAACATTTTTATACATCGGATTTTGAAAACAGGTCGTGTCATGATAATTTCTTGGAAACATCATTGTTATATTTGTAGCATTCCTCAACGGTACAATTTTCGAGCATACAATTCCTTTTTCGGTATGTTTTTGTTCAAAAATATGTCTTGTCAATTCTTGTGCTGGAATATATATTTCTTCATTAAATATTTCCAATAAGCCGTCAACAACAGCTGGTTTGACTCCAAAGCCGAAACAATTTGTCCTTCCTTTCGTTATCATAGGCTTTTTCTTTCGATTAACTATCAAAGTATTATTTTTTATTGGCCAGCGCAGTGCTTCGTTGCCGGTTATCGTTTTTATGATTTTTCCTTCTTGACCTATTTGAATAAATCGTTTTGGAATATTGGCCTCGAACATTCCGGGAACAGCAAGATCTGTATTATTTTCCCAAAATTGCCTGATTTGAGCAACATTTTTTGGCTGAATCTGACACCAGACAAGACCTTCTAAAGATGTTCGAATTTCTTCGACAATTTCGCCGATTATGGCATTTGGATAAAGTCTCCAAGCTTGAAGTACGAGCTGATCTGTGAAAGGAATGATGAGTTCCATTTTTATTGGGACGAAGGTTTGTTTGTGATTCTCTGACCATTTGAATTTTTCGAGAGGTATAAAAACACCACAAACATTTGGAGACATCATCTCGACATTTTCCCAGAGGGAATGAGAGTGAGGAGCTGTTATTTTTGAATCTCTTGTTTTGATCGAGTTATATGCAAAGGATTCTCTGATCATTTCATTTTGATGATATTCCTTTATCAATTTTCCATCACAAAAGAAGCGACATTCCGATATTATTTCAACAGCATCTTTAAAGCCGACAAATATTTGATTAAGCTGATATTTGTCTTTGGGTGTCCAGTCAACTTTTTTGATCCTCTTGACTTTTTTGAACAACCCGCCCTCTTCGGCATTCCCATCCTCCTCTTCGCCTTTCTGGTTCTCATCACCTTTTGGGGGCTCTTCGCCTTCCTCCTCTTCGCCTTTCTGGTTCTCTTCACCTTCTGGGGGGTCTTCACCTTCTGGGGGGTCTTTGCCTTCTGGGGGCACTTCCCCTTCTGGCGGCTTCACCTCCTCTTCTTCGTCTTCTTCCTCCTCCTCCGTAATAATAGTCACGTGTTCGTCCATCCAGTTTTTCCATTTGACTTCTTCTTCGAAACCGACCTCAAATTCAATCTCCATAGAGATAAAACTTTTTTCGATTTGAGATATTGTATGATTTGGGTGAGTTAACATAAGATGAGTTTTTTCTCCTATCGCCAATGCAATATCTTTTTCATGAAATTCCTCTGAAAATGTTGAAAAAGTATTATCGCCTCCGTTTTTTTGAATCAAATTTCTGACAGTATCATTAAAAAAGTTTAAAACATCTCCTTCATTATTTCCTGAATTTTTGAATCTAGCATTTTGATAAGTCATTTGTTTTTTTTGAATAACAAAAAAATATTTTTTTAGCTCTTTACTCATATCCAGCAGGAATTCCTCTTGCATAATATCTGACTCCATCTTGAACAGACCAAGTCCAGTATGTATCTGAGCATACCCACATTTCTGGTGGTGGAGGAGTCTTTTCTCATATGTTACTCAAATCTGCAGAGACATCTGGGAACCAAACTGGATCGGCTTCTTCGTTTGGATGAAGAGCATATCCTCGAAACTCTACCGTGACAGTATGACTTCCAGTATCTATTCCGTCGAAAACATAGCCTGCATTACCTCTTTCTAACTGAAAGTTAATACCAAAGCTTGTATTATCGAAAGGACACATCAATAATCTTGCTCCTTCTTTGGGTTCGTTCTTTGCACGATACATGTCTTCAAGAGTATCTTTCCTTTGATATTCAATAGATAAAGGTTTTGATATTGACTCGACAAATTCTCGGGTTGGCTCAATCATGCCATCAAGCTCATTCGCCATAAGCTGATATTGAACAAATCGCCCATCCCATGTATTATCCCAGTCTGTTTCTGGATATGTCCTTTTATTTACGATTAACTTGACGTTTCGGTAGTTGATATTTTGGAAAATTGTACAGTCTTCATTATGGAATGGAAACATCATTGTAATGTTCGTAGCATTCCTCAATGGAACTGTCTTTGATAAAACAATACTATCATAAGCCGCATGACCTTCAAATTGATGTCTTGTTAATTCTTGAGCAGGAATGATGATTGGCTCATTTAACGATTCCATCAAAGCTTGAATAACATCAGGCTTAACTCCAAATCCTGCACAATTTGTCTTGAGCAAAGTGATTTGACAAGCATTTTCTCTCACCCTCAATGTTGCTGTGGTTAGTTTCCAAATACTCATCGCTCTAGAACTGAGAATTTGCTCTTTTTCTACCTGCTTCGTTGATTTTTTCGACGAGTTCGTTGACTAAAATTTTTATTTTTCCATGATTCCATTTACTTGTGGATGTGGCCTTAAAATTCGGTCCAGAACCAATATCATTATCAAAAGGCAGCAAACCTGGAGCCGTATCCTTTCCGACATTGACATAATGAACATCACTGACGATCAACGCCTCTTGACCAATTTGAGTAAAACGATGAGGGAGCGGCAAAGGGTTTGGAACTCCTAATTCTAAACCATCAGCGCCCCAAAATCTTTTGACTTCAGCAACGCACTCAGGAGGAACTTGGCACCAAACTAAGCCATTCAAAGCAAATTTGACTTCTTCTTCGATTTCTCCCAAAATTCTATTTGGATAAAGCCTCCATGCTTGAAGAACAAGCTGGTCTGTGAATGGAATACATAACTTCATTTCGATTTTGACATTCTCGACAGGATTGAAATCATCATTTTTCACAAATTTTTTCCAAGTTCCTCTCTTTTCCTCCGATCGCATCATTATCTGGAATTCGAACATAATTATCTTTATCTTTATCTTTCGGATCAGGAATTGATTTTGGTTTGAAGAATTTTTCGAGAGGGATATATACACCACAAACATTTGGAGACATCATACAGACATCTTCCCAGAGAGCATGAGAATGTGGATTTGCTTTTTTGGCGTCTTTTGGCCTAATACAGTTATAAGCAAAGGATTCTCTGACCATTTCATTTTGATGATAATTATCGACTAACCTTCCATCGACCCAGAAAAATGCTTCAGAAATTATTTCGACAGCATCCTTAAATCCAATAAAAAGATAATTTAGATGACTAAAATCATCATCAATTGTTATTTTGCCTGATGCTACATTCTCTAAACCAACAGTCAAAAATAGCCTTAATTCAATAAATCCTTTTTCGATTTGAGATATTGTATGAGCAGAATGACTCAAACGTAATTTTGTTTTTGTGTTTAAAGGAACTGGTTCATCTTTGTCATGACAATTTTCTTGGACGATAGAGAAAGTGTTATCTCCGCTGTTTCTTTGGACTAAATTCCTGAGTTTATCATTAAAAAAGTTCAAAATATCTCCTTCGTCATTTCCACGATTTTGATATTGAGCGTTTGCGTAAGTCATATTTTCTGAGTTAATAAAAAAAATAAAACCAGAAATTTTTTTTACATCAATGAATTTTTTTTACGTCTTGTAAAAATGGCATTTGGATCGTTCTTTAAGAAAATCAAAGATGGAGTTACAAATTTTGTTCAGAAAGCAAAACCTTGGGTTGATAAAATTGGCTCAGCTGCTTCGACAGCAGGTCATTGGCTTCAAGAAAATACTTCCGGAATTGGAAAACAAATTGGTGATGGCTTAGTTTGGGCAGGAGATAGAGCACAAGATATCGCAAAACGATTACCTGATGCAAAAGGCTCTGATAATACAATTCGATATGCCGGAGGAGGAGGAGGGTCGGATAGATTTCTAAAGCCGCAGTTTGAATAAAAAAAAGACTCCCTGATTTGGAGTTAAGCATACATTTTCCTCCAAATATCTTCGTCTAAAGGAGGTTCTTTTTCTGGTATGATTTTCATTATCCGAACACAGAAATTCAAAAACTCAATGATAACAAGGCAACCTAACAAACAATTTGTTATAATCGTCATTTTTAAAAAGGAATAAGAACTTTTTATTTTTTTCAAATGTCTGTGAATATTATTGAGCCAATCAAGAATTTTTTAAAAGAATTTAACACGACAGATGAGTTCAATGCCTTCTACTCTCTTCATAAAGAGGAATTGGATAAACTAACTACTCATAAGCTAAACAAAATGTATTATGTCAAAGGTTATCGCATTACCAAAATCAAAGGAGTTTTGATGCTAAAAAGATGGGATAATAATAAGAACGAACAAGAAGAGAAAATCAAAGAGGAAATCAACAATGTATCGACTCGACAAAAGGAAGTCGATGAGTATGTTAGAAATGATTTAAGCAAAAAAGTCGAAACTCTCTCTGCTTCTCAGCAGCAAATCGACAACATATATGATGAAATAAAAAAATTACAGCTCGAAAATACATCTTGCAAAATCCAGATCGAAAAAAATAAATCGATAATGGAAAAAGAAATAGATGATTTAAAAGATGATTTCAAAAAAATAAAAGGAACAATCAACGATATAATAGATTTCTGTAATTCAAAATTAAAATGAAGTATTTATTTATTATTTTTTTTTTGTTAGAGTTCTTCATTATCAGCATGCATCACTCTTGGACGAAATGCTGGAGGAACTTTATTGTAATATTCAGAATAGATAGATGAAGATCTTTTCTTTGGAGGAATTGGGGTATTTTCTTCTTTTTCTTTTTCTCGTTCGCTTGGAGATGGGATAATCATATCTTGGGAATCATCAACATTTGAGAAAGTCAACCATGCTATTTCTTTTGGTTCAGACTGCCTTGTCAAATAATCTTTTGTTAGATCAGACCAAAGATCGATCTCAGTTTGATTTGGATCAACATCTGATTTTCGAAGAGTTTCTTCAAAAGTTGTCAGACCATTTTTTGGTATGATATCTACCATCTTTCTTACGATCTCTTTCCTGTAGCCGAAATATTCATTTTCTCCAGCATATTGAATGAATAAGACTTTCTCATTATCATTCAACCATTTTTTGAAGGACGTTGTTGTCTTCATCATTTTTGAAAAATGAACTGACTTATCTGACCACATCACTCATGAGTTTTTCTGAGGCAGAAATTCTTACTTTTTCTATTGACTCAAACCCTCCCTTTGACTCAAAAAAATCTTGACAAGCCACAAAATTTTAAAAAAAAAGTTTATTGTTTATTAAGTAAATTATCTATTGAGTATTTCTCATGAGGATCCAAATTTTGTTCTTCCTCTTCTTCTTCCTCTTCTTCTTCTTGTGGTGGTGGTTGTTGTTGCTCAATTTTTTTTGCCTCAATTTCTTGTTGAAGCTTCTCTCTTTCTTCCCTCATATTTCTTCGTTTGTTTTTGGCAAATTTGAAAACAAGTTTTCCTTTCTGATCTAAAGGATAATAAAAGGGACGAGGCAAAGTATCGTACTGAACAAGAATCATGCCCCATTTCTGTTTGGCGACAGGGAATGCTTTCATCATTTTTGAAAAATGAACTGACTTATCTGACCACATCACTCATGAGTTTTTTCTTTTGACTCAAAAAACTCCCTTTGACTCAAAAAACTCCCTTTGACTCTTTGACTCAAAAAAATTCAAAAATTTAAAAAAAAAGAATTGTTTATTTATTTATGTTTTTCTTATCACTTTTTATCAACTTCCTTTCCTCAGGAGGAATTGGAGGATTTCTTTCATCTTCATCATCGTATTCTTTTAATTTTTTCCTCATATATTCAATTTCGTCTTTTGAGAAAGTTGTTGTATGAAAGATTTCTTCCGGAGTTGGAATTTCTTCTTCTTCGTCATCATCAGATTCTTGAAGCCATCTTAGATATTCTGCTTGATTGGAAATACTAACTGTTTGATATCTCCAGTCATGGCTTTTTTGCTTGTTGTTCTTTGACATAATGAACTGATTTATCAAAAAAATTTGACAAATGAACTTGACACGGCACAAAATTTTACTTTTTAATATATGTTATTCCTCCGTCAGTACATTGAACTATCAAAATAGGATGGTCATCAGGATTTTGATTTTTAATTTTATTGACTTCATTATATTTTTCAAAAAATTCATCCCAATCTAAGTTCGAAGCAGATTGTCCATAAATATATCGAATTTGTTGTTTGTTGAATCCAGGGAAGAGATATAAAGTTGTAATCTCATTTTTGATATGAGGTTTGATACCTTTCCAACCTTGAATCAATAAGAAAAACGATACATTGTTGTGTCGACATCTTCGTAATAACTGACTGAAAAATGATTCTTCGGACGAAAATAATTTTGAATTACTGATATCGTCAAACAAGAAAATGGTATGTAAAAATTTCTTTTCGAAATTCTCGACATGCAAAACATCAAACAAATCTTCTTTTTGTTCTTCAGATACTTCATTTTTTGTTCTCTCTCTTCGAATACGATAATATAAACTTTTAGCTGTTAAAATTTCATCGATACAATCTTCAGCATCATCTTCAGCTACTAAAACAATTGGCATTTCTATCATATTTTTTAAAGTTTGCCAGCTCTTATCATTTTCTTCTCCATCCTTAGTTATATAAACTAATAAATGGTGAGTGCCCATATAACCTATTTTTATAATCTCTTCGAGGGCTGTGACGGTTTTTCCAAGGCTTTGTTTTCCGACAATAACATTGACAGAATTATATTTTGTAATAATATCTTGATGTATTGGAGCTATCATAATATCTTTATTATCGACTTGTTTAGCTTTTAATTTTGCTTGTATTTTTTTCTTAATATCATGATTAAAATCTTTATCTTCGTCATCTACTCGACGTAATTTCTCTTCAAGAGTTAATTGTTTTGGTTCAGAATCAGAATCAGAGTAATAATCATCATCACTAGACATTTTTTCTTTGATTACAAAAAAATATTTTTATTTTATTTATTCTTCTGTTTTGTCATCTTCTTTTTTGTCTTTTGATTCATCATCATCATCATCATTTTTAAAGCCTTTTGCTGCTTCTCTTATTGCATAACATAAAATTTTTGTAATATCTTCTCTAAAATGTTCTTGATCATCTAATTCTCCTTCCTTACTTTCATCGATGATATTGTCAACGATAATTTGATATTCTAATTGAATATTCTTTTTGTTTCGTAATTTAGTTTGTTCTTCTTCAGTATTACAACCATATTTCTTATATAATTGTTTCAAAACCATTTCTTCCCAGACAATAGGATAGGCTTTATTTAGAAGTCTCATTTTATCGACAGGGATTAAGTCAGAGAAATCTGTTTCTGCTAAGGCTTGTTCTGTAGATTTTGACAAGACATATTTCTTAAATTTGTTCAAGGCAGATAATTTTCTTCCACTTTTTTCTTTTGATAATTCTTGAACCATTTTTCTTAATTCAGCAACTTCTCCATTATCTTGATGTTTAACAATATCTTGAGCTTCTGCTACTACCTGGACAGGGGATGCTGAGACCGTTCTTTTGACTGAGCGACGAGGTCTTGGCGGTAAATTAGCTTGTTGTGTTGTTGATTCTTCTGTTGTCGTTTTACGTCTTAAGCTTCTTGTTGTCATATTTGACATAAAAGAAAAAAGTTCAAAATAATTTTTCTTTTTCGAGTTTTGAGCATAATTTCTATTATGCATTATATTTTTGGGTTTTAGCGTCTACGACGACTAGTAGTTGATCTACGGCGACTTGAGCTTTTTCTTCTGGCTGGCATGTTTTTATTTCCTTGGAGATAAAAAAATAAAAATCGATTTTAAATTTTCATCAACGCCCTTAATTCAGGATTTTCTAAAATACTAACAGGAATATTATTTGTTTGAATAGGAGGTTGATAAGATTGTTGAGAGATAGATATTGGATTATTCTTTTTTTGTAATCTCATTGGAGCATTCTTTAATTTATTTTGTTTTCTGATTTCTAATAATTTCCTATCAACTTCTTGTTTTGATACATTTCGATTTGGAATAAAAGTTTCTCTCTTTTCAGGTATTCGAGGAGGTAAAGTAGGAGTTGGCATCTCAAATGAATCACTTAAAGATGGTCCAATATCTACTTCAATAGGCTTTATAACAGGATTTATTTTCTTTAATTCAATAGGAGTCTCTTTAATTTTTTCTTCTCGTAATGGAGCATTATTTCGAGCTCTTTTAGGTAATTTTTTATTTCCTTTCTTTGTCTTGATAGTAACCTTTTTATCTCTAGGAATAGGTAATAAATCACTCTTTTTTCTGGATGTTTTAGGCATTTTAAAAATCGATAAATTGATTTCTGTATCTTTTTTGTTTGATAATGACTCTATTTTCTCGATTGGATTATTATCTTTTGTGATAATTGTCGGAGAAGTTAATGGTTTGATTTCTGGGAATTTGAAATCTGGAGTTGTTGATATTTTTTTTGGATTCATGATTTGATCTTTTAATGATGGTTCAGGCTTTTTTTCATCCCATTTTTCTGTCTTTAATCTATTTACTCTATCTTTATCCATCATCCATTTTCGTATCGAAACAGGAGGTTCAAAATCATTATGAGGTCTTAAAGGTTTTGTAAAATCAAAATTTAATTTATTATCTGATTTGTTTGAATCAAATAATGATGAAGTAGGTTTTGAAGAAAATAAGGAATCAGTTTCTGATTTTAAAGTAGTAGTATTTCCAGTAGAAAATCCTGTTAATCTTAAAGGAGCATTCCCTCTTGTTAAATCTCCAACTCCACTTTTTGTTGTTTCTGAACCAGGTCTTGTTGATGAAGTTGATGTTGATGAAGTTGTTGATGATGAAGTTAAAGGATTTGTTTGTTTTGAAGCCATAAATCCATATCTTAAGGGAGTTCCTTGAGTTCCGCCTATTGTCGTTCCTGAATTCCATCCACTTCCTATAGCATTAGTATTTCGAAGACCTGCATTTTGCAATTCTTTTTGTCTACTTCTTTCGTTTAAATCTCTTAATTCTTCCTCTACTGCAGATTTAGCAGTTTCAAAATCCATTCCTCTAAAATGATCAACTCCTAGAGATGACATACCTAATTTGCTTCTCATTCTATTTATATCTGCTATCTTTGGATTCATATATTGTCTTTCTGTTTTGACTTTAGCATCTTGTTCTTGGAATTTCTTCAATAAAGCAGAGAATTGTTGATATTGTTGAGTCAAATTTTGTTCTAAGGATGTTATATCAGAAGATTGAGCAATAACTCTTTTATATTGAAAAGATTCTTCATTTAACTCTAATGATGTAGGTATTTCATATTTCATTGTCTTAATTTGTCTAATAATTTTTCGGATAGCTGATAAATATTTCTCTATTCGAAGGAAGTTTTCAGCATCTGATATTTTTGGATAAATTTTTAAAACCTGATCCATTGTATAACTCTGTTCTGCCAAAGAATTATAAGAAGCCAAAATCTCTTTGAAATATTCATCTCTATCTTTTTCGAAAGCTTCTTGAATCTTTGGAATTGCAGCTTTGATTGTTGTTATATTGATATTTGGGTTTTTCTCTCCATCGACAGGAAAATAATTCTCATAAATAAAATCAAGCTCTTTTTCTTCTTTCCCACTTTTCTTCAAAATATAATTCCAGTCAAATACTAACGGCATAATTTTGACATTAAAATAAGCAGACATCCAGTCATTTTCTTCATTACATAGTTCATCTAAATTATTTGGTGTAATATTTTTACCAAATTTATTGTTAAATTTATCTAAATCCTCTAATATCATATAAATAATTTTGATATCTTCTTCTGAATTTGCATATTTTTTTAATTGTTCATTTGTTATCTTATTAGACATCAAAGAATGTTGTTTTGCAGTTTTATCGACTTTATCATCAAAACCATTTAAAAATTCATTCATATCGTCTATTTCTCTCCGAAGCTGTTCTTCATCTAACTTTGATAATTTGTTATCTTGTTTGATAGGTTTTGCTTTTTTCCCTTTTGCTTTTGCATATTGCATAACAGTAATATTATCTTCTAGAAATTGTTTTGCATCTTCTATTGAAAAATTATGTTGTCTTAATAAAGTATCCATCGTCAAATTTGTTTTCGCTAATTCATTATATTCTTCCCTTGGAATTTCTAAAACCATATAAGCTTTTGCTTCATAAGCATTATCAAAATCTCTTGAAACTTCATCTAAAGACTTCCATTTTTCTAAAGTAGAATCATCTTGAGAATTCTCATTATATTCTTCAAATATTTTATCAAGTTCAGGATAATTTATTTTGACGGCCTCAAGTAAATAATTTTTTAATTTTGAACCTTTCAAACTTCGATAAGTATAAGTATTAACATCATCAACATTCTTAATTTGTTTATTACCGCTTATTTGATTCATTTTTAGGATTAATTCCATTAAAGAAATATGTAATTCTGTATCTTTAACATCGACATATTTTCTTCTTATCTCATCCTTTTCATTTATCTCAACAGCAAGATCTTCTAATCTTTGATTTAAATCTTGATTTGACGAGACTTGTTCTGATCTTTCTTTTGCATTTTGAATGTCCTTTATTAAAGATGATATTAGAGATGGGAAATTTGTATTAAAAGATATTTTTGAAGAATCTAATGGTTTCGTAGGATAAAAGGAATTTCGATAAAATAATAACAATTCTGCATATGCCTTATTTGCTTTTGGATAAGGTTCTTTACTATTAGGCCAAACACCTAATTTTCTCAAAGCTCTGTCAGCATTAAATTGAGTACCATGTTGTTGATTCCAAAAATCTAAAGCTTGTTTAAAAACTGGCTCTTGAGAATTCATATTCATATTTGTAGATTCAATATGCATTGCTGTATTTTCTTGACTTATTTTCGAAAAGAGACTTAAACCATCATCAGAACTCTGAAGAATTTGTTTTCGAATATCTTCTCTATTATATTTTATTTCTTCCCAGAATTGATTAATTTCATCAATGAAAATATAAATCTGCAAGCCATAAAATGCTTTTCTCTCTGAATTATCAAATTCATTCTTGACCCAAGTCATATCTCTTTCTGCACCTTCAGATTTGAAATATTTATTATAATTTTCTAAAGCTTTCTTGAATGTCCCTTCTCCTTTCTCAAATTTATCTCTTTTTGTTTTTTCAAATGTAATATCACTTAATAATAACTTTAAACCTTCTTCTCCTTCTGGATATTTGTTTTCATTAAAGCGATTTCCTAATAATTTTTTAGCCTCAGCGATTCGAGCAGTTCGTAATAAATAATATCTTGCGCCTACCGTATCATCATTCCACTGACTGATTATTTGAGGTAAATTTACTTTTGATGTAGGAAATACATCATTCCATTCTTGAATTGCTTTTTGTAAATCATCATTTTGATCATAATTTGTTTTTCCTTTATTGACTTTCTTTAAATATTTAATTTGACTTTCATCATTTTTAGAACTATTTTCATTTTCAGTCCAAGGACGATCAGGATAATTTTTTTCATATTCATGTATTAAATTATCTAATTCTAATTTTGTTTCTGTCTTTTTTAAATCTATAGGGTCATTTAGATTTTTAGACCAAATATATCTCTCACTCCAAGTTGAAACATTCTCTGCTGGATGATTATTTTGATAAATACCAAATAATTCATTAAATCTATCTGAAGTTAATTTATCTTTGTATTTTTCTATTTCTTTGATTTTCTTTTTGAAATGTTCTCTTTTTTGATTAGCATTCATATTCTGATAAGAATAATCTTTATCTCCAAGTTCTTGAAGATAATCGAGATAAATTTTTTCATCCGATCTATTGTCGAAATAAGCTTTTGCGACTTCTAAATCTTTATCAATATCTGTACTTTTTAATTCTTGATATTTCATTAATTCATCATAAGTTAGATTTGCTGCCTTCATCTGCTTTCCAATCTCTTTCTCAAATAATGCTTTTCGTCTATCATATAAATCAATATCTTGCTGCATATTATATATTCCACGGTCATATTCATCATTGTATTGAGCTAATTTTTCCTTCATGCTTTTCTTTTTTGTTGAATCATCAATATTTCGTTTATTGTACTGAAACCAAGTTAAGAAAAAGATAACTTCCTCAGAATTGTGGTGAAATTTCTGATAAATATCTTTCCAGTCTATATTTTGTTTTGTCTCCTTTTTATAATTAAAGAAGTTGTTTGCTGCCTGGAGATTCCAACGTAATTTTTGAAAGTCATCATCAACTTTTTGTTTCTCCCGAGTCAATGATGTATGAGTTTGTTCATCTGTCTCTTTCTTAAATAATGCTAATTCTTGTTCTGTATATCCATATTCATCTATTAATTGTTGTTTCAAAATCATATTTCGAAAAGCATATAGAGCATCTTTATATTTCGGATATTTATCTCTTATCTCTTTTACTGTGATTGGTACTTTAAAAACTTTTTGATAGTCTTCAATAATTTGCTTCATCTCATTATTATCAAAATTGTTGTTATTTTCTAATTCATATTCATATTTTTTCTTTAACGTTTCTAAATTTTCTTTTGTTATATTTCTTAATCCATCAAATTTTTTCCCTGTTATTGATTCAATATCTCCAATAGTATTTTCAACTTCATACTTCAATAAATAATTTTCATATGACTCTTTTGTTTTCTCTGAGTCAAGAACAATATCTTGAATTGTTTTTCTAGAATTATTTCTAGAATTATATTTTTCTAATTCAAGTTCTAAATTTCCTTGTTTCCATGACGTTAATTTGTTTATTAAAGAATCGATTTCGGCAATTTGATCAGAATCTGTTTTTGAATTAGGATTTGCATATTCATGAGAAAAACTTTTTTGATATTGATCTTTTGCATTTGCCAAATCCATATGTTCTAATATTTTAGTTTCATCATAGTCCATATCTCTTACTAAGTCTTGCATATTAGAATATTTTTTATATTTTGACCATCGATATTTTGACCATGGCGTAGTGAATTTTAAACTTGTTAGGAAAACATTTATTTTTGTATATTTGTCAATTTCTCTTCTTAACCAATCTATTTTTGCATCATCATCACCCTCTTTAATATTATCCGGATAAGGAATTTTTTGTTTTCCAAATTTTTTTCGATATTCATTTTCGATATCTAATCTATCTAAAAATTGTTCTGCTTGTGTTTCATCTGGATATTTCTTCAAGAAGAGTCGAAAATTTTTAAATCCTGTCGAACCTTGAACTTTATCAAATTTTGCTTTTAAATTTGATTTCTGAGATAATATTTGTTCATTTTCATAATATTCTTTTTTTATAGCACTTATTATTATCTCCCAATTTGCTTTTGCAGAATCTGTTTTTCCATCTTTCCAGTCATAAGGACCTTCCCCTGTAAGTTTTGGATAAACTTGTTTTTCCAAAATATTTATCATAAAATTCAAAGCCTCATCAACGCTACTCATCTGAGGTATTTGTTTATCCCATGACACTTCCCAGACTTCAGTCTGATTTCGTCAAATTTTTAAATTTCTTCGCTTCTGCGCTATTCTCCCACCATTCTTTAACATTATAACTATTTCTGAGTTTTTCTACCAGATCCCAAAGTGGTTTGATATCTTCACCATATTTGCTGTTAACAAGAGGTATCATATGTGTTGGATCAATTTTTTCTCCAAGTCTGTTTTGTTTATCACATAGAGCATTATAATACAAAATTAATATTTCCGCTTTCATTTTATTTATGTTTCCTCCCCAGACCTTAAATCTACTTTCCCAATCACAAGGTTTGGTATTATATCGTTCAATTCCATTATCTAAAAAATCATCTTCTGGATGTTGGTCGGCATATTCTTTGTTTAACTCCTTATTGATTTCTATTCTATCATTGTCTAAAGAAGTCATAGTATTTTGAAAATCTCGAATAACACTTTTTGCTTTTTGAATATCGTTTGTTAAACCTGTATAAATTTCTTCTGGATCAACCTTCAATTCTCCATTTGATGCTTGTTTGTTTTTAAAATATTTTGCAAGATCTATTCGGAAATAATACTTAAAATATTCATCCCAAAAATTCTTTTCGATAGCATTGAGCATAGTTTGTAAAGCTTGATAACCTCCAACAGCTCTTGCCATAACATCTTTTGGCTCAAGAACAACAAGATTATCAGCAGCAAATTTCGCCCATTTTTCCCAAACTTTATTAAAATTTTTATCAGCAAAAAGACTTTGATTTCTTGAATTAACTTCATTGACTAAATAACTTATTCCTGCTTCTCCCCTTTTTCCAGAATCCATTAACCATTTTGCGCATTGTTCTATTGTTTCAAAATGAGGCTTATTAATATTTTTATTCCATAATCGTCTTGCTAATTCTAATGTATATTCCCCTTTAAAATCTCCTGATATCATATTATATTTTGCTTTCTGAAATTCGTCAAATCTTGAAATAAAATTCTTGATTTGTAATGCTGCATTATCTGTTTCTGACACAGCGTTTTTAATAAAGCATTGTTTATCTGATGAATATGCAGGAGATGAATCTGGATTATTTTTTTTAACAATGTAGTCTTCAAAACTTTTACAGTTTTTAGCATCAGGATCGATTTTCTTTAGAACGCCAAAATTATTCTCTACTTCAAAATATTTCAACCTCCATTTTTCATCATCTATATCTTTCCAATAACGAAGATCATCAAATTTCTCTTTCGGAAGTCCATAAAAATTTTGATTTTTTTCTGTTGTCTTAACAATTTCTTCTCTCATGTCAGGATTCTCTTTTTTCATCCTTTGATCCCATTTTATCAAATCACCATTTATCTCTTTTGAATAAAATCCAACATCTATTGTCTGTCGAAATTTATAATCGTTGACACCAGCATCCCAGCCTGATTTATTTTTCAAAGCTACTTTCCATTTAATATATATTTTTGCTTCTTTGGCATCTTTTGCATGACCAGCTACTTCTTCGATTGTTATAAAATCAGAATTTGTCGATATATAATTCATAACATCTTGGTCTGTAGCAATAATGTTTTGACGTTTTTGATATTCTACAATTTTATCATCTAAAAGTTTAACAATACTGCTTATAGGTTTTGTTTTATTTCGAAGTTCAGCACCATAATTGTTGTCATATTGACTATTATATTTAATAATGGTTTGTAATTTTGGTATAACTTGAATTGTATAATCATACCATCTTTCAATATCCCAATCATAATGTTCTAAAAGAGCAGGCCAATCTTGAAAAAGAAAATATTTATCATATTCACTTTGATTATCTGTAATATTCTTAATCATTGGCAGTCTCGTTTTTTCATCTTCTTTGAGGTCTGCAATAGCCGCATCTGCATTACCTTTATGTTTCTCTTTTAATTTCTTGATTCTTGGTTCCAATTTTTTATATTGATCTTCTGGTATTGTTTTTTGTTCCGGGTCAGAATATGTTAGTAAAGGAATTTCGATAACTTCACCATTTTGTCCTGCGACATGTTTTCTGATTCCCCACATTACTTCAGCAAAATAATTATAAACATCTAACCATTGATTTTCTGATAATTGTTTTTCATTTTCTATCATCATTTTGGCAGTATCAACATCTTTATCTTTATATTTTTCTGCTTCTTCCTCAATTTCTTTATTTGTAACCTCAGGATTTTTTGCTTTTAACATATCTTTGACAGCATCTCTTTTGATATTCCCATTCTTGATCTCATCTATAATCGCATTCCTTTTTGCTATAGCATCTGAAAGAATTTTTTCAACGTTTATTATTGTTGTTTTTGCTCCATTTGAAGCTTGAGCTTCTTTCTCTTTCAAAGAATTTCGTAATTTGTCGTTTGTTTCATCCAAAGATTTCATGAGAATTGTGATTTGTTCTTCGAACCATTTATTTTCATCGCCGTCTCTATTGTCATCCGCAAATTGGAATTCTCTTTCCATAAAGTCATGTCTTTGTGCTCTGATGCTGTTTTCAAGATCATTGAAATAATGTTGGAGATTCTCAGGAAGTTGATCACTGATATTAAATCTCTCCCAAAATTTATCTTTATCTCTTATCATTGTCTTTAGCATTGCTCTTGCTTGGAGGGTTCCGTGTCGTTTCAATTCAGCAAGTCTAGCACGAATTTCTGCAATTTCTTTTAATTTTTGATAATCAGCTCCTAAAGCAAAATATTGTTTTGCGACATTTTCAGCAGTTATTCTCTCACCAGAAGCTTGGAGAGTTAATATTGCTTTTTCCAAATTTTTGAATGGAAGGTTATGGGATATTATTGTTGTCGTACCTTGGACTGATAAAAAGTCATTTATTCCGATTTCTCCTTGGATCGCATGCATGAGTTTTTCAAAATCAAGATTTTCCTTAATCATTTGAGCGTCATCCCCTTTTCCTTGTGTCCAAAAATCGATAAAGGATGGTTGAAAATCCTCATTTTCAAAAATAGATAGATGTAGACTTCGTAAAATATTTAATCCATTTGAAGTTTCGTTCAGATTTCTCCAGTCAGTATGTAGCTTACCCATATCACCCAAGAAGGTGCTCGCTAATTGAGCATATGATAAGTTAATTTGATATGCATTATCTCCAAAAACATATTTCTCTGTATAAAATTGAGTCTTGTAAGATTCCCAAAAGTCAGGTTTTTGCTTATTTTTCTTCCAAAATTTGAAAAATACATGAGCTTCCTCCTCTGTCAAACCAGCATGTTCCAAAATAACATTGTTTAATGGCAGATTCACGATTTGTTGATATCTCACTGTTTGGACAGCTCCAACGGCGTCTCTTAAACTATTTCCATTCAAGAATGTTTGTTTTACTTGTGCTGCTGCTTGTGCTGGTGTCAGTTCTTTTCCTAAAATATAATTCCCAGTATAATATTCAATAAAAAGTCGAAGGAAATAAAATTTGATATAGTTAGGAAAATTTTGTTTGTCAATGGAGGTTTTGATTTCGTTATACCATTCTGGGATCCATCCACTAACTACATCCCGCAATTTTGTGATTAGTTCTGTCGATACATCAGCAACATTCATGTTTTGATATGTCGCGAGATATTGTGCTTCATCTTGATCGATATCTGGTGCTGTGTCAATATATTGTTGTGGTTGTTGAGGCTGATATTGTTGGGGTTGAGCTTGTTGTTCTTGAGCTTGTTGTTGATAATATGCCTCCTGTTGAGCTTGTTGTTGTTGAATAGAGCTCATAAAATCTGGGTCATCATCCCAAGTAACGAATTCACCACCATCATCATTCATCCAAGACATTTTCGATAATGTTTTTCTTGAAGAATAAAAAAAAAAGAATAGGGTAAAAAAGTAGTAAAAAAAAATTTTTTATTTATGTTGTTTTAGCAGATGATTCTTTGGCAAAATGATTTTGATTCTGAAGTTGTTGTTGGAGTTGTTGAATCAAATGTTGTTGTTGCTGGATAGTTTGTTCCAATTGAGGTATTCCAAGTCGTTGTCTTTCAGCTTCTAGCTGCTGTCTTTGATATTCTTGTTGTCGATACCAATTTGCTCGTTCTTGAGCTTCTCTCTCTTTCTCGGATTGAACAAATTTCTTGTATTCTTCATTTTTTTCCTTTTCGAGAGATTTGATTCTTAGACTGGCCAATGAATTATAGCCACACCAAGTAGGGTCGGCGTATTCATAATCTAATTCAGATTGCCTGGAAAAATGAAACTGTCTTGGGGCGAAGACAAATTGTTGATTCATTCTCTTTTAAAAAATGAACTGAAATCATCAAACATTTAGAAAAAATATACTTGACGAGGAACTCTCTCAAAAAGTTCAAAGGCCATATACCTTCTCAAAAAGTTCATCGACCTAATACCTTCTCAAAAAGTTCGATGGCCAGATACCTTCTCAAAAAGTTCGATGGCCAGATAGGCTCTCAATCTCTTGGCCAGACAAGTATCTATTCAATATCTTGGCCGGACAAATACCTATTCAATTTCTTGGCCGGACAGATACCTTCTCAAAAAGTTCAAAGGCCATATACCTATTCAATCTTTTAAATGGCTAAATTACCTCTCAATCTCTTAAGTGGCTAAAATACCTCTCAATCTCTTGGCCGGACAAATACCTATTGAATTATCTGGCCAGACAAGTAAGCTCTCAAAAAGTTCGGTGACCTTATATCTATTCAAAAAGTCGTTTCCGGCCGATAAATGGAGGGATGTTTTAACGGACCCGAAGGGACGTTAAAAAATCACGCCATTTATATATACTACTTCGACTAATCAATTTTACCAAAAAAATTTCATTGAAACGATGAGAAGCATTATTTTGAAAAGTAATGTATTTGAATGTTTACCAGGAGTTTATAAAAAATGCAAATTTGTAATTATTCCATACATTGAAGATCTTTTTAATAATTCAAAGAAAGAAATGAAAAGAGACAACTATGATACATATTATGATTTAGTTTCTAGATTGAATTATGGATCAAAATCATTGATGGATTATTCTTTATGCCTTAATTGGCTGAATGTATTATGGTATGATTTTAAATACAGATTTGATATTCAACAATTTTTAAGTTATATATCAGAATATGATGATGTTGATGAATTACCTTTTAAGAGCAGCGATTCAATTAATAAAGAGGAATTATTTGAGAAGAAAGAATTATTCTTTAGTGAATTAATTAAATTTATACTTAAATTGAAAAAAGAAGATAATTCATTGATTTTTGGCAGAAATAAAGTATTCATAAATAAAAACAAAAAATTGGTTCCAAAGAGTGAAATTGTTGAATTTAATTGGAACAAAGAAGCTAAAAGTATTATTTTTGAATGGATGGGTATTGTTAAATACGATTATAAAAATAAAATGTTGAGTGATGGTCTCAAACATTTATATTGGATGATGAAATTTGATGAATTTCCTATTGAAAACAGTATCCATGCAATTGAAGACAGAATTACTGAAACAAATTCAATTCGTTTTATGAAATATGTAATACAAGGCAATGAAAAAAGAGAATTAATGTATAAATTCTCTGAAAAACTATTAGATATTCCAACTGACATAGCTGAGTTTTCGATTGATATTTTTCAATCAAAAAAACAAGAGTGCAATATAGAAAATATCATTAATAGTATGTTTCGAAAAGCAGATGAATTGATATTTGACAAATTAATTGAGAAAATGAATTGATATTTGAACAAAGTGAAAATGGAATTTGCTATTCAGAAACGCTAGATGAATTTGTTAAGTTTATTAATGGATATACAAAATTAAAGGCAGCATTTGCTGTTTTTCTTGAAAGAATTAAAGCAGGCTTACCACAAAGTATTATGGAAAATGCAAGTACTTTAAAATTTTTTGCAGATAACCCAAATCTTCTTCAATTTCTGAAAGAATATCATCAAAGTGAAATGGAAAAAGAAAAGCAAAAGACTTCACGAACATCTCCATTCAAAAATTTATTACAATCAAAGCCATCTATTTTTATACCAAATGGCAGCCCATCAAAACCAATTTCTCCACGACATTCTGATTCTCGATTAAAATTTTTGAATCAAGAACCTTTTGATATTAAAAAGAAATATAAAAAGCAGGCAAAAATGTATGAAAAATTAAAAAAGAATAGTAAATATTCAAATGTTTATTGGCCTGCTTTTGTTGATTATAAAACAGATATTTCAATTCTTTATAATGGTAATACTTATTTTATTGATCCAAGTCGTAATAATTCTGGTGATTATGATATATCAGCTTGTTATAAAGGAGAAACCATTTATTTTAAGGTTGAATATTATTATCCTTTCTTCTTAAAAGCAGAACAAAAAGATGGTAGAAATATGGCCCCTGCTTTTGTTAAAGATACAGATGATGAAATTTTTTATTTATACAATTTGGATTGAATAAAATAATTACCTGAGTTACATATTCTTTTTTTCATTAATAAAAGATTTATAATTATATGCACCTCGTTTTACCCAAATCGAAGAGAACTATATCTGAGGCAGAAATGAGACTCATCAGAAAATATGACAGCTTCTTCCCAATTAATTTAACTTTGCAATTGACCTGGATTGAAACTTATTCTTTTATTGTAATATGATTATATTTATAAAAGAATATATCATATTGCAATTTAATATTTTTCAAAGATATAATGAGATTTAAAATACCATGTATCAGCCTTAATTGGCAATTTTTTCTTAAGGTCTATTGAATTATATGATATATATTTGAGAAAAAAAAAAAACTAATTAAAAGTTGAAGAAAATTCAGGAACTTTTATAAAACCATATAATATATGTAGGGTTTAACGAGTAATATAGGTTGATGCTGAAATAATTGGAAATCAATTTACATTAATCATGCTTGACTTTTTTCATGTCGTGTTCTGTTTAATACATGGATTTGATAAAAGATTAATAATTTCTTGATTTTTATTTTTTCTTACATCACCATTAAAAATGCACATCTTTCTGCTTTTTTTTCCCCTAAAAACAAGAATATCGCAAAAATATCAAAAAAAAAAGGAAATAAAATTATATAATTAACCTATTTATTAATAATAATTGATGATGATAGATATACATATAATTACGTAAATTCACTTTCAGGTAATTTAGGAATGATTCCGTGAGTTGAGCAATACTCATGAACTTGTCTTGGAACTTCAGCCAACACTTCATTTTCCAATCTTTCACTGCTACTATTTTTGAACTTATTGAAAGGCACGAATTGCACGATATCTCTCTTCATTATCTCTTTCTTTCTCGACTTCAGGGGCTTCTCATCATTTTCTTTATCAGCAAGAAAACATTCCACTTTTTTAACTTATATTTTGAAGTGTATCAATTTTATTGGATATTATGAGATCAACATAAGATTTAAAGTTTTAACAAAAATAAAACTTTAAAATTATTTTATTTTATTTAAGAAAATTTAATCCGATGCTTCAGCTTCGGCATCTGCTAATACTGCTGCTGGTGTATCAGCTTCTGCTGCATGAGCTTGATTCTCAGTAGTTTTATCTGTATCTTGTTTTGAGTCTGCTTTTTGAGTTTTATTTTTTTAAATGAATAATTTACAAATTATTTTTTCTGAAAAAAAAGACGATAGAAAAAGCTTAATTGAAATATTATGAAGGAAAATTCAAGAAAAGCTAAATACGCTGTAACCAATAAAACAGATGCAGAAAAAGCAGCTTTAGAAGCAACAAATGACGATAAATGGGGACCTGCCAATACTCAAATGCAAGAAATATGTAAAATGTGTAACAATTATAAAGATTGTGAAGATATTAAAAGAATAATCTGGGAACGTCTTGGCGACATTGAAAACGTACGCCATGTTCAAAAATCCCTTCTTCTTCTTGAATATCTTATATCAAATGGTCCTGAATCATTCCGTTCGGATACAAGAGCAATGTCAGGTCAACTACAATCACTTACCTATCTTAGAAATAACGATGTTGGTGAAAAAGCTGCTCTTGAAACTGTAATTAGAAAGAAATCAGAAGATATTTTAAATCTAGTAAATGATAATGATTTATACAGAATGAGACGTGAAAAAGCTCAGAAACTTAAATCATTTTTTCAAGAATGTACAAACGACCGATTCGAAAGTATGTACTCAACATCAGCAACTCCACAGCAAAAGGAACAAATACAGCAAAGACAAGTTTACCAAAGTCCATTCATGCAGTCACAGCAACAACAATCATTACAACAGCAACCAATGCAGCAAAGACAAGTTTACCAAAGTCCATTCATGCAGTCACAGCAACGACAATCATTACAACAGCAACCAATGCAGCAAAGACAAGTTTACCAAAGTCCATTCATGCAGTCACAGCAACAACAATCATTACAACAGCAACAACAATCATTATTTGTTGATGATTTGCTTGATTTAAATAGTATTCCAGTAAAACCCATACATTCTATAGTACCAAATGAAAAAGAAAGCAAAATTCACATTTCAGCAGATTCATACAATGAACTCATGAAAGAAAACGAACGGTTACGAGCAGAACTGGATATTAAAATAAAAGAAATTAATAAATTACAAAAGCAATCAAACGCTCAAGAAGAAAAAATAACCAATCTCCAACAACTTCTTGAAGATAAACAAAAAGAGTATCAATCAATAGACAAGCCAAGCATTTCATTTGAAGCACTTGATATGGAAGACATTCAAAGCCTGAAAAGAATCAAAGTACTTGGCCAAGGTGCAACGGGCAAAACAATAGAAGTAACGAAAAATATTGAGAAGAAATATGTATTAAAAGAATTGATTCGAGTTGATTTTAAAAGTTTTAAAAATTTTATTAAAGAACATGATCTTTTAAGTTATTTAAATCATCCAAACATCGTCAAAACATATGGAATTTTTATAGGAAATGAAGAAAATCCAGCATCAATTCTTCTTGAATATTGCGACACAGATTTGAACACAGCAATGAAAGAAAATAAATTATCAAAAATTAACATTTCTTTTTATATTTATCAAATTGCTGAAGGAATGAAATACGTTCATTTTAAAGATATAATTCATAAAGATTTAAAACCAGGAAATATTCTTATTTGCAAAAATGATTTGGTTAAAATTTGTGATTTTGGTACTGCGAAATTAATTTCAACAGAAGAATTGACTTCAACTTCTGATATGGTTGGAACTTTGTTTTATATGGCACCTGAATTGCTGTTGAATCAAGATTACAACAATAAAGTTGATGTTTTTTCGTTTGGTATTGTTGTTTATTTCCTTTTAAATGAAGGTAAGGTTCCTGGAGCAACGTTTTTAATGGGAAAAAGGCCAACAATCCCAAGTTCCTTCACAGAGTTCGCTAAAAAATTGGTTGAAAAGTGCTGGTGTATTGATCATGAAAGTCGTCCAAGCTTTGAAACAATTTGTAAGGAATTGGAAGAAAATGATTATTGCCTATTCGATATGAGTTTTGATGAAAAATTACTTTTGAAGAATCTTGTTAATAAATATAAATTACAAATACCACATTATTAATAAACAAAATAATTATTTTGAACCTTATTAATAATCTATTTTTTTTAACATTAATAGCTGGAATAATTCACTCTGTATTTGAATTAGAAAATAATAAAAAAATTATTAACAAATGAAAAGAAAATTAATGTTTTATAGAAAAAGAAAATAATAGAATCTTTTAAATAAGGTATCATTCAAATACAAATTCCAAAACCTTCATAGAACAATGATGATATCTTGTGGGGACTACTTTTAGGAATAATATTTGACTTTTTATTTATAAGATCAGAAAAAGGAATTGGTTTGAATAAAGCATTATATATATAATATCTTTCTTTATAAGAGTTGTATTTTGAATCAAATATTTTTTTATCATATAATTTGAGGTCGTATATCTTGTCACAAATTTGATTTAATAATTCATCTTTCTTCTTTGTTAGCATTTCAACTTTTTGTTTGATCATTTCAATATCGCATCCAACTTGTTTTACCAGTATCAAGGATAATAGAACTAAAGAATGATCGAAGTTTTGAGATGATTTGATTAGTAAATCATATGTTTCATTAATATCGCTCTTGATATTTTTATTAAAATTATATGTTAGAGCAAGATTATACATTGCCAAATAATCCTGATTTTGATTAATTGCCTCGTTAAAATAAACAATTGCTTTTCCTGGATTACATTCAACGTTATCGCGTCCAATCATATATATAACACCTAGATTATTTTTTGCATATTCTATATTGAATGATGAAGCTTCTTTATAATAATGAATTGCTTCTTCAATATTCTTCTTTAAATATTTTCCTTCTTGAAGCAAAAACCCATGGATAAAATTAGCCATTCTATTTCCATTTTTAGATGCCAAAACTGTATAAAACACACTTAGCTTGATATCTTGAGGAACGGAATTGCTAGAATAATATATTTCACCAAGCAAGAATTGGGCATCCTTATGATTTTTATTGGCAGCTCTTCTCAAATATCCAATTGCTTTTAAAGCATTACGTTTAATATATTTATTTCCATAATAAATGATTCCGAGCATTAATTGTGCATTTTCATTATTTTGATCTGAAGATAGAGACAAATAATGAATAGCTTTAACAATATCACGATCTATTAATTTGCCTTCATAATAAATTTTTCCAAGAATGAATTGTGCCTTTGAATGATTTTGATCTGAGGCAAGTGATAAATAATGAATTGCTTTACTAATATTTTGTATTTCACCTGGGCCATCTAAATAAATTAAGCCGAGAAAAAATTGTGCCTCTTCATTATTTTGATTAGAAGCTTGTGTATAATAATAAATTGATTTATAAATGTCATAGTGATTATACATATATTCATAATGAATAAATCCCAAAGCATTAAGTGCATTACAATTTTTTTGATTTGCAGAAAGAATGAAATAATGAATTGCTTTTTCGATATCTTGGTTAATATATAAAACGCCTAGATTGTATTGTGCAGTGGAATCATTTTGTATTGCAGCAAGATTGAAATAATAAATTGCTTTATTAATATCTCGTTTAACATATTTTCCTTCATAATAAATGTTTCCAATAAACAATTGTGCATCTGAATTGAATTGATTTGCTGATAGTAATAAATAATTGATTGATTTGTTTATATCTCGTGGGATAAGTTTACCATTATAATAAAAAAAACCAAGATAATACTGGGCTAAAGAATGATTTAAATCTGCCGCAAGAGAAAAATAATGAATAGCTTTATTGACATCTACATTAGAAAAGTTAGGATCAATATAAATTAGGCCAAGAGCAAATTGTGAATCTGAATTGCCTTGATCTGCTGCAAGTAGAAAATATTTTTTGGCTTTGCATATATCTCTTGGTACAAATTCTCCTTGAAAATAAATGAGACCTAAATTATGTTGTGAATATACATGATTATTATTTGCAGCCATTGTCCAATATTGAATTGCTTTTTTGATATTTTGCTTAACATCTTTTCCTTCATAATAAATGCTACTTAATATGTATTGTGCTTCCACGTGATTTTGATTGGAAGCTAAAGTTAAATATATGATTGCTTTATCAATACTTCGGACTACATATTTTCCTTCAAGAAAAATAACACCTAAAAGATATTGTGCCATGGGATTATTTTGATTTACAGCAAGGTTAAAATAATAAAGTGCTTTTTGATAATCTCGCGTTATATGTTTTCCTTCATAATATAATAAGCCTAGATTATATTGTGCTTCTGAGTTATTTAATTGTGAAGCCAAGAAAAAATAATTAATTGCTTTATTTATATTAGGTTTAATATATTTTCCATCTTTATATATTATTCCTAATCTTGTTAATGCGTCAGAATCATTTTGTCTTGCTGCTTGTACTAAATAATAAATAGCTTTTTCGATATTAGGTTTGATATATTCTCCTTCATAATAAATAATACCAAGAACAGTTTGAGCTTTTGCATAATTAAGTTTAGCTGCTCTTTCAAAATAATATATTGATTTATTAATATCGCGTGGCTTATATTCATTTGACTCATAAATTACTCCCAAATTATATAGAGAATCTATATCATCTTGATTTGCTGCAAGTTGAAAATAGTGAATTGATTTGTCAATGTCAGGAGCAATAAATTTGCCTTCACTATAAATGTATCCTAAATTTTTTTGAGCATTAACTTGGTTTAGATCTGAAGCACGTGAGAAATATTTAATTGCAGTATTAATATCAAACATTCCATTTGTTTCATATATATAAATCATACCAAGTAATAAAAATGCTACTGGATGGTTTTGTTCACCAGCAAGTAAATAATATTTAATTGCTTTTTCAATATTGTGAGGTACATATTTTCCCATATCATAAAGTAAACCCAGCCAAAAAAGAGCATTTACGTCATCATTGTTTTTTCTATTTAAAAAATAATTAGGATTTGGTTCTTTATATATACAAATATTACTTCTAAACGTTATTACAATTAGGTCAAGTAATGGATAATTATTTTTTTTAGATGGATGAATCGAAAAAAATTCTTCAAATATATCATTAATATTTGGACGATTTCTGGGGTTTTCTGCAGTACTTTTGCAAATGATTTGTGAAAATTCATTTTTTTCATTAAATATAAATGAAATAATTTTTCCAAGTGAGTAAACATCACTTTCAAATGAAAATATTCTATCACTACTAATTTCTGGTGCCGCAAAATATTCAGAAGAATCTGTAGATTTTGGATGATCATTTGATTCAGAATTATTTGGAATTAGTCTATCAAAATCAATCAAAACCACATTTTTATTAACATCAACAATGATATTATCTACCTTCAAATCTCTATATATTAGCTTACAATAGTGGAAATACATGAATACATGATATAAATTAAAGATGATATTTATTTTCTCATCATGAGTTAAATTTATTTTGTTGATATTTGTCAATGTTGTTCCATTTATAAATTCAATTACAATGTAATTCCCTTCTTCACCTATTCCATAAAATTTGGGCATAAATGGATGTCTATATTTTACGTAATTCATATATTCACGTTCCATTAAATACTTACATTGTGAATCATTCTCATTTGATTTTTTGATTACTAGTAATTTTTCATCATTTATATAATATATCAAAAAGCATGTAAATATATTTGAAGCTCCAACAACTCGTAGTGTCACAAATTCACTTTCTTTAAATAAACGTGGTGCATATTGAATTTCATAATCAACGATAAATTGATTTACTCTATCCGTTGTCAATTCTAAATAGCCTTTTTGGATCAAATAGCCTGATACGCATGAAACTGTCATATTCCACAATTTTAAAAATGGTTTTTGGTCTTTGGAAAGCCTGAACCTTTGATTTAATGATTGGATCTCATCCAGAAAAAATGAATTTGGTTCAATTTCACGATTATTCACTGTAATTTTTTCTTTGACTAAAGATTTTGTGTCTGATATAAAGCAAACAGGCAAATTAGGATTGGAAGATATTATTATATCAAGTATAAAAATCGAAGATTGTTCAATAAATAAAAGTGCCTTTTCTATTCCAATGATAATATAATTTTGATTTTCTTGTTTATTGATTTGTTCGTTTTGATAAATTAAGAGTAATTTCGTTTTTTTTATATTATTCTCAATCTTCTTTAATTCGTCTTCATTTGAAATAAAATAAAATGTATAATCTTTATTAAATCCGTTAAGAGAGGAAATTATTGAAAGTTCTTGGTTTTTTACGAGATTTCTCATTATGAAAACTTTTGATGATATTCTTATTACTATTGAAATTTTTCATGACATTCAAAAATTTGAAGTCTATATAAATATTCTATGAGCTCTCTCAAAAATCAAATTTTATAAAATTTTGAAATAAATTTGAATTTATATGTAACTGATTATATTTATAATTTAAAAGTTATCTATTTACTATTAATGCAACTGATAATAACAAATTTTTGAAAAAAATATAACCTTATTTAGACAATAGATGATGATTTTAATTAAAAAATTTTTTCTTCTATATTAGTAATTAATTATATTTGTAATTACTTTTATCTGCATTTATACAAATATTTCTAAATAAAATAGCATGTGATGTACATATAAAAAAATTCGTTAATGTGAATATACCCACTAATGCGTCAAAGGTAATATAATATGATTTTTAATTAGACAATGAGAATGAATCAGATCTCAGTCGAAATAAAGTTAATGAAAAAGCCAAAGAATTTGTTAAATGATTTGTTTTTGAACCTTTAATTTGGCTTCAAGAGCAATAAAAGGCACAGTCGAATTAGATTATTGGCGAATTCTTATGAAAATGTCTGCATACTGAATTGGTTCTTGATCAATTAAATGAAAAATCAAAAATTTTATTGAATAAAATTGAATATTTAGTTGATCATTAGGAGTTTAAATCCAAAATTATATCAATTAATGGCCTTTTATAATGATTTTTAATAATTAAAAATGTAATTTATATCAAATGTCATCAAAACTTTGATCTCTTCTAATTCCTGGCAAAATAAAGGAAATTTTTTCAATGCAATTTTTTATTATTCATAAATACTGCTATATTTATTTAATAATTTATTTTGAATTGATCTTTAGATTTTTTATTTCTCTCAATTTTATGACAACAGTTGAGCGGTTAACCCTATATATAAACTTTTTAAATTCTAGTAAAATCGAAAAAATTCTACTCATTTTCAAAAAATCACGAATACAGACATAGAAGCCAAATACCAACAGTATTTTCAGCCAGAAATTCAGCCATATATCAATGATAAATGGCTCCCAAAATATGATCCGAAAAATTGGAAATTTTGATATAATAATTTATAATACAGCATTATATTTGGCAGTTGAAAAAGAAAACATTGAAATCATCAAACTTTTATTAACGAATGACAATCTTGACATTAATCTTGGATATATTTTTCATACTTTTTTATAAAATTGAAAACTATATAATTCAATTGCATTCAAAATCAAATCTTTCAATATCATTCAAAATTATATCAATTAATTAAATTATCTTCAAGAGAAAGTCCTTCATAAAATAATTCATTTATATCTTTTCCACTAAATTTATTATTTTCTTCTCGTTTATTGTGATCATTTTCTATATTAATTCGTCCAAATAATATAGAATATGGAGGTACCAAGAGAATTTCTTTCATATTTTGAATAATTTCGTTAATTTCTTTAATAAATAATTCTTTAAATTTGGGAAATTTAAAAATATAATCAAACAATTCATCAGGACTGTTAAATATAATATCATCTGAAATGAATATATCATTTTCAATTTGGATGGTTTCATTTATAACTAATTCTTCAAAATTTAATTTATTTTTTGGGATTTTCAAATTCCTTGATTTAGGATCATTAAAAATTGTCTTAAGAATAATGTTTTGATTATATTTGTTGTTTGGGTTATGGCCAGAAATTTGTTTTTTTATACCAAAATTATTTTTGATTTGTCGTGTAAAATTAAACAATGGATAATTAAAGATAAAAAATCTAAGATATGAAAAATTGCTTTCTGTTTCATTTGTATTGAATATAAAATGAAATTTATGTGTCATGTTTGGACCATTTAAAATGAGATTTGAGAATGATCTGACAAAATATTTTTTGGATTCTTCAAAATTTGATAATTCAAAATAATATTGAAAAAGTTTTAAATTCGTAAAACAAATGATAAAAGTTTTAGATATTTCAAGTCTTTTATCATAATGACAACAATTTTTAAATATCAATTTTTCTTTTTCATGTTCTGATGCTTTGATATAATAATAGATTGATTCTTCTTTTTTTCCTTCTTTTTCTTTCAGATAACCAATATTATATTCAGCCAAAGCAAAATTATTACTTGAAGATTTTTCATAATTATGTTGGGCGTATTCGACATTATTTAAATAAAATTGATGTAATAAACCATAATTATTTTGAGCGAATTGGTATTCTCCAAATGTAGCTTCTTTAATATATGCTTCTGCTTTTTCTATATCTTCATATTGCGTGATATAAATTAAACCTATGTCATTTTTTGAAACGCAATTGTAATAATTATTATATTTAGTTAAAAAAGTAAATGAATCTTCATTTAAATTATAGAATGCAAATTTATAAAAATGAATTTTTTGGCATTTCAAAAAATATTGAATTGCTTTATCATTTTCAATTTTGAAAACATCACCAGTTGAAAACATGCAACCCAATTTAAAGCATGCTTCAGGATGATTTAAATTAGATGCTAATTTATAATATTGATAAGCCATATAATAATCTCGTTTCACACCTTCTCCATTAAAATACATATCTCCTAAGTATAAAAAGGCTTCAGGATTATTTTGTTGTGATGATAATTCAAAATATTTTTTTGCTCTCAAATAATCTTTTTCAACGCCATGACCTTGATAGTATAAGTATCCAATATTAAATAAACCAAGAGTGTTATTTGATTTAGCTGATCGTTCATAATAATATTTTGCCTTTTGGTAATCTTTTTCAACATCAAATCCATTGTAATATATATTGCCCAGCCCTAAAAATCCATTTGAATTGTTTTGATCTGCAGATGATTCATAATATTTTCTTGCACGTAAATAATCTTTTGGAATATCATATCCATCATAATATAGATTTCCAAGATAGTAAAATGTGTTTGAATTATTACTTTCTAATAACCTTTCATACGTTCGTTTTGCTTTCAAAGTGTTTCTTTCTACACCATCGCCAAAATAATAAAGATTGGCAATAAAATTATAAGCTTCATAGTTATCATTCTTTTCCAAAGATAATTTATAATATTTATATGCTGTTGAATAATTTTGCTCAACACCATTACCAAAGTAAAAAAGATGTCCTAAAAAGGAATAAGCATCTTTATTTGGACATTGTTCTTTAAATTCTTTATTATATATTTGAATATTTTCTCCAAAAACTAAATCATTTAAAAGTGATTTTTGTTCTTTATAAATTTCATTATAATCATTAATTTTATTATGATTGTTTTTTGGTTTTTTATATAAATCATTGCAATATTTGGATGTCATATCTCGTGGAACACTACATTCAAATAAGATACTTGCTAAACCTATTTGATATTCATAACAACATATTGTGGCTGCAATTATAGAGTATTTCAGTGATTGTATGGATTTAACACCGGGATATTCATTACTAAATTTACCATTTAAAAAAAAATACCCTAACTTAAGAAAAGCTTTTGCCTTTTTTACTTTTGTATATAATTCATTATTTTTTATGACTTTAGAAATACTTTGTTTCATCCTTTCACAAATAATTGGTAATTTATCTATTTCTTTTGTATTTCTTAGCAGCGAATTTAATTTATTTATTTCAGCTAATGAAATATTTATGCTCTTTTGATAAAAATAATCAGAATTATTTTGATTATCAAATAGTTCATGAATTTTTTTAGCTTTTTTAAAATCTTCATTTAAACTACCATATTCTGAAAATTCTCTTACATCTGAAGTTTTTTCCAAACTAGAAAGAATTTCAATTGATTTAGGAGAGAGTGGGCTTGTTTTGAATGATTTGATTTCATTTATCAAAATTGATTCCTCATATAATATTTTGGCTCTAAGATAATTTTTTTCAACACCCAGGCCAAAACAATAAATATTCCCTAAACTAGTAAAAGCATCAGGATTATTTTGTTTCGCTGATAACTCATAGAATTTCTTAGCTTTTTGAATATTTTTAACAACACCTTGGCCATTATAATATATATCTCCTAGTTTTAATAAAGCTTCAGGATTATTTAATTTGGCAGATAATTCATAATACTTCTTTGCTTTTTTATAATTTGGTTTAATATCAACTCCATTCGAATAAATATCTCCTAGTCTCAAAGATGCTTCTGAATTATCTAACTTTGAAGAGATCTTGAAAAATTTAATAGCTATTTTAATACACGGTAAAATTCTTTCACAGTTGTGATATAAATCTCCTAATAAACTGATTGGATTAAAAATATCTTTTTTATTCAATTTTAATAATGCATCATATCTTTTCACTTGGTTATAATTGCTAATAATGTTTTCGGGAGATATGTCAATATTTATGAATTGGTCCATACTTATTTCAAAATTTAAATAATAAAATTCATCTCTATAAAGAATATTATCATTATCAGAAAGATTATTGAGTATTCTTAAATAAAAGTTTTTATTTTTTCCTTCTAATTTTCCTTCAAAGTTTTGTGGAAGATGAAATCTTATTTTATAATAAGATTCATATAATTTTTTGGCTTTTGCCCAATCAGTATTTATTATTTGGCCTAAAAAATAAATATTTCCTAATTGTAAAAAAGCAAATGGATTGTTTAAATCCGCAGATAATTGATAATATTTTATTGCAAGTTCATAATATTTAATATTATAATAATAATTTCCTAAATTAAACAATGCTATGGAGTTATTTTTATAAGCTGATTGTTCATAATATTCTTTTGCTCTTCGATAATTTTGTTTAATTCCTTTTCCAAAATAAAAAATATTTCCTAATTGTAAAAGTGCAAAAGAATTATTTTGTTCCCCTGCTTTTTTGTAATAATACCTGGCTTTATAATAATCCTGTTTATAAAAACCAAAATAATAAAAATGTCCAAGATTTAAAAAAAGTGAAGAATAGTTTTTTTCATTGACCAAATGTAACAAATCACTAAAATAAAAAACATTAGAAATGTGGAAAAAACTTTTTTTTGGGAGAAATATGCATCTTTCTACTATAAAATCAATTATAGTAGAATTATCAACAATAACAGTTTCATTTTTTAACAGAATATTCTCAAAATAATAAAATGAATCAAATTCGTCGTTTAAAATTTTATTGATACTTGAAACACTTGGCCTTTTATTTGGATCATCTTTAACGCACGAATAATAAAGATTTCGAATATTATTAGATGCACTCGATAAAGGTAAAAATTGAATATTATTAGTACTAGAATTATTATTAGGATTTTTCTTTTCATATAAAAAATAAATGATTTGCCCAAAAGAAAATATATCTGTTGGATATGATGTACATTCTCCTTGATATTGTTCTGGGGATGTGTACAAAAGAGATCCAATATCATTAGTGAAAAAAGAACTGTTTTCATTTTCACAACAAGGATGACGTATTGTTTCAAAGTCAGAAATATATGGTAGAAAATTATGATCAATAAGTATATTAGATGGTTTGAGATCTCGATGAATAAGTTTTTGCGATTGAAGATATTCAATTCCTCTAAAAATTCGGCATATTGTTAGCAAAGAATATAATTCTGAATATTGGCATTTATTTGATGTAATGTAAGAAGAAAGTGTACCATTACTCATATATTCATATACAACTCCAATAATTTGTTCTTTCTCTTTTATAAATCCATAAAAAGGAACAAAACAATGATGATGATAGTTTTTACAAAAATCAATTTCATGATTGATTTTCGCATCAGGATAAATTATTTTTATCATGAATATATGAAAGCTTTTGCAATGAATACCTAATCTATATTGTGCATTCTGGTTATTATGCAATATTCTCAAAAAAATAAAGTCTTTTTCTTTGAATTCTTGATATCGTTTTTCATCATATTGAAAATTTACGGATTTGCTTAAATCGTCAATAAAACTTGTCAAATTGTCATATTTGGTATTGATTATTTTAGTTATTTGCTTTTTATCTGCTGGATTAATGTACTGATTCATAAAAAATGTCTGATCTCTATAGAAATATGATGGATAAAAAAATCTTCGTATAATATAGCCGGCAATTGATGGTAATGTGTATCTAACAAATTCATTTTTCTTGATTTCATATAGAAAATTTGAACAAAAAATGTTAATTTCTTCTTTTGCTTCATTCTCTTCAGTTGTTTCATTATCGTTTTCTATAATCGTGGTAACATTAAGTATCGAAATTTGCCCTTCTTTTAGCTTTTGGAAGATTTTTCTGATCATTTGACGATTTATTCTTTCAATAATTAAGCATTCTCCTTCAGTACATATTATTACATTTATTAATTCTGAACATAATTCTAGATTTGAATGTAATTTAAAGAAATTTTTTTTATTTGGTAATTGATAATGATATATTAAAAATTTTGGATTTTTTAAGTGGCTAAATAAAAAATCTTCAATATTACTTCTATTTTCATCGTAATCATTGCTTGTTTCGCTTTGATCGTTACACAAAAAGTATAAATAGTTGAATTTGGAATATAAATTCAGAATAGATTCATTCCTTATACTACTTAGCATACACTCATATGTCTGTGGAATTTTGAGAAAAGAAATCTTGCTCATTTTCTTGTAGCTATTGAGATTAAAAATTTTATGCTAAGGGTGCTTTTCCCTCAATTTTTTTTAAAAAAAAAGAATGCAGATATACAAATAAATATAAAGTATTTTAAAATATATTTATATAATATAAAATATATAATGGTATTTAAAAAATATATTGAATAAAATATATATTAATAATCTTTTGTTTCAAGATTTTTTATAATTAAGAGTTTTTTGTAAGCCTTGGTTTTTGTATTTACAATTGTATACAACTTGTCCGTTTAAAAATTACAATTGTAATTACAATTGTAAATACGTTATTTTCTCTATATTAGTTTTTTATTTTTATCTTGATCTACAATTATTTTTTTATATTAAAAATGTTTTTAATAATTTAAAAATAAAAAGATAAAATAGTAAAATGTTTTTCAAATTAAATAATATTATTTTTGATTCTTCATAAAATAAAAAAAAATTTATTCGCATTCAAAAAGTTTCCTTAATACTACAAATCAAAAAATCGTTATTTTACGAAAAAAGACGTTAAAAAGACGTTTATAGTACTTGTGATGTAAAAAAAATAAGGCCTAGTTTTTTGACACATAGAAATACATCCATAATTAAGTATATTGATTTCAGTGAGAATAAATAAAGAATACTCATTGTAGGAATAAAAAGATAATTCAATATAGAATATTTCTGAGCAAATTTATACAAAAAAAAAAAAAAAACGTTTTTAAAAAATCAAAAAAATGTCCAAGGACGGAATCGAACCGCCATAAGATCTGTGTTAGAGATCCATTCTAACCATTAAATTACTCAGACTCTCTTGCAAATATACTATTCAAAATTATTTAATTGAAAATATATAAAAATTACTATTTATTAAATTACTATATTAAAATTAAACAAAATTAATAATTATTTTATAAGGCTTCTGGATCATCTTCTTCTTCCTTTTGTTCAGTTGAGTCTTTTTGTTCATCATCTTTATCATCACCATCATTTTCCTGTGGTTTTGGCTCATGAACACAAAAAGCAGAGAAAATAATGGCACAAAATGAAATGCATAAGAAGAAAATGAGAGCTCCAAACATTCCCATTCCATCTTTCATTGAAGGCCAGACCATGATGACGAGGAATGAAAAGATCCAATTAGCAGCTGTAACAATCATTGTGGCCATTGAACGAACATCATCATTGAAATATTCTGGGATAATGAACCAAGGAATTGGTCCCATTCCAAGTCCGAAACCTAATTGATATAAGAAGATACATATTAAAGGGAGAACGTTTGACCAATCGTATTTGACATTCAATGCGAAAATTAACAAGAAAACGCAAATCATACAGCAAGATATGATCATTGTTATTCTTCTTCCAATTTTATCAATAATCATGGCACCAACAAAAACTGCAATTAATTGGGCACAGCTTGCAATTCCAGCTTGATAATTTCCATCGATATCTAATCCAGAGTCATTCATAATATCAGACAAATTTGTCAAAATTGCGTTAATTCCACAAAATTGTTGGAACAACATCATCAAAATACCAGAACATAATCCAAAAGCGTATTTCTTTTGCCATAAAGTTTCTTTTTTCTTTTCATGATCATTGTTCTTCATTTCTTCTTCGTCTTTGTTGATTTTTTCAACCGCCGGAGACTCTTCAACCAGCCAAATCAGGCAAGCTTGTAACGCACAGATAGCAGCTCCGATGTAATTCAAATCCATGTAGTTTAGAGAAGGAGCGATGAAATCGAAGAAGACCATACCAATTACGATACCGATTTGATTCAAGCTTCCAAAGAATCCGGTTGTTCCCTCTGGTGCAATTTCAACTAAATACATCGGATTGATTGACGAATAGGCGCCCATTACGACTCCCAAAAATAATCTGATAACAATACCTGCCCAAATGTTTACTTTAGTGAGACAATTAAGTAGCCAGAAAACAACACCGAGGCAGGCACATGTAAAAACAACCTTCTTTCTTGAATTGTGGTATGCCTTCAGGAAGCCGACTGTTACAAATGGACCTGCAATTGCAAATAATGATGAAACTGAATTGTAAAAAGACCATTGTGCTGCATTATCTGATAATCCAAAGTGTTCTCTGATTTCTTTTCCTGTCGGTGATGGATAACACATGATAGTGCCAAATGTGATTGGACCCAATAAGAGAATCATTGCATAACCAAGTTCTTTAACACAAATATTCATTTGTTTTTTTGTTTTGTAAATTTAAAAAATGATATGTTTCTTCCCTTTTGCTTTTTTTATTCGTTCTCATTCATTTTTTATTATCATTTTATAAAAAATATTCAAAGTTTTTATGTTTATTTGATTATTTACAATTTTGAGAAAAATCAAAATTTTCTTACTGCTCTTTTATTGAATTATTGAAAGGATTATTTTTTCAAAATTTTCATTAATTCAAAAAATATTTATTACGATCATATCTTTTTCAATTTCAAAAAAAACAAATTACAATAAACGGATAATACTTTTAAAGATTGCTTTATGAGTAGAAGTTTTTTTGATAAAACATCATGAAGAATCATTATATATGATTTTATTTTTCTGATTTTGGAGGTAGGTGATTTTATAATACTATCAAATTTAATATAAAAATAATATTTATTAGTAAATTGAAATCATTTAGATTTCTCATTTCATTTTACCATTTGTTTATGTTTTCTTATCTTCAAAATTATATTTTATAAATTTTATTAAAAAAAAAAAAAATAGTAGATAGAGTATTTTGCAAATTTGAACAAAGATAATGTCATCAATTTGATTAAGTTTAAAAAAAAAAAAAGAAAGATTTTATATATAATTTCCTATATTGAAAAAGCTCAAAGCTTCCACTCAGCTCAGTCATGAATTATTTGAAACGATACAGTAAATGGAATAGAAAAATCGACATTAGAATCAAAATTGTTCAAAATACCGATTGAATAATATGAAGAAAATATGATACAGAATTAGGAAAAGAAAAGAAAAAAATTCTAGATCTTTTCAAAAATGATAATATTGTTTGCAGTAAAGAAAAAATTCAAGGTAATATTCGGCATTCAAAAGATTTTACCTTGAGTTTATTAAAATTTTTCTGTGTACAACGATTGAAAATTATTCGAAATCATATCCAAAATCGATGAAAAAAAAAATTTGTGTTTGTTTTTTTTATAAAAACATGTTTGATTTAATAAAGAAAAAAAAAAATGATAATAGTTCCAACTCTTTCATATGTTTTTTTTTTTTTCATTAAGAATGCAGTCAAAGAGAAATTTAAAAAGTAAATGGCCAGTTCATACTACATAATAATTTTTTACTAGGACACATCGAGACTTGCTTGTTAGCTAAGAATATCTCAAATATCCATTTTTAATAAATAACCAAATATTATATATTATTTACGCACAAATAGGAACATATGTATGCATGAGATCAATGCGATGCTTCTATTTAGATAATTATTTGACATTTTTCTTTATAAAAAAAACAATATTTTTACTCTTTTATAACTTTTTGAAGTTCCTCAAAAAGTATATTATTCTTCACAAATTTTTCAAAAGTTCTTAAATTGTCGAAAATTAGTTTTTAATTACAGATTCTGTTAAAAAGAAATGTAAATAACTTGTATCAAATAATATAATGGAAATGATAAACGGTATAAATTAAGAATAAATATTCGTTATTTACAATTTTTTTGGCAAAAAAAAAATCACATTATTTTAGAAAATTCCTTTTTATTCTTGAAATAAATCAAATTTTAAAGTTTAAAAACTTTTAATATTTTATATAATGAAAATAATTCTCTATAATTATTTATTTAATAAGAAAACATAATTTAAAATAATAAATATAAAAATTGAATTAAATTGAATTGAACCCCAAAATAATGGGGTTCCACATTCAATTTTGGTATTAATATTTTGCGTTTATAATAGTATTTTTGCTAACAAGTCAATAAATTTTTTTAAATTTCTTTATTAAAAATAGATATATATATATATAAAATTATATTATAAAAAAAATTATTAAATATTGATAAAAACAGATAATATTTATCTAAAGTACTTGCAAATTTAATAAAATAATAACTTGAAAAATGTTATAAATATTTTAATAATGTATTAATATAATTATTTAATGATAATAATATCAATATGAATATAGAATAAATACTTATCTTATCTTAACTTTTTGAAATATACGAAAAAAAAGTAACTTTTTGATAATAATATCCGTTTCTCAAAAAGTTATATTTTGATAAGGTTAATTCAAAATTTTGAATAGAACTTTCAATTATTAATTGAAAAGATTATTTATAAAAGTTTATAAATGTCTCAAGATCCAAAAAAGAGAAGATCAACATTTGCACCACAATCTCGTAGATTCACTGTTGTTGAACTAAAACATAAGAGAATTGAAATGTCAAAATACAGATCAATAGAAGATATTACAGGTGAGCATCTTGACGTTAATATTGCAGCTTTACTACCACCTCCGCCAGGTTATTCGATTAATGACTGGATAATTATTAATCTTGTGGATTTCTTAAAAAGAATTGAATTGCTCTATTCATCATGTTCACTTTTTTGCACATCAGACACATGTCCTCATTTTGGCGCTGGTCCTCGATATAATTACTTATGGTTAGATGATGATTCATCCAAATCCCTTCAAATCTCAGCTCCAGATTATTTTGATGCATTGAAAAGATATATCAAAAGAAATTTAAGTAACAAGGCCTTATTCCCAGACAAACTCAAAGGAGAATTTTCTCCTAAAGCTTTAAATGTGATACAAAACTCTTACAGAAGGCTCTTTAGAATGTTGGCCCATTTGTACATTTGTCATTTCAAAGATATAAGTCAGTTGGAAGAGCTTGAAGTTTTTAAAATAATGAATACGGTTTTAACTCATTATACACATATAGCACTTCTTTATCGCGTTTGTGACCTTGATGAATTTAAAGTATTTGAACCAATTTTTAATAATATTAATGCAAATGCAAAGCCAAACTTCCACTGTCCAAAACTGAATTCTAAAAGTATTAAAAAAAAGGATTCTGATAGCAATGCCAATACAAGTTCTAATAGTCAGCCATAACAAGAGAATGATAAGGATTGATCTGATTTGAATTGCTTATTGTTTTAATTTAGAATAATACAAATTATAGAATTAAGAAATTAATTAGTAAAAAAATCATTAATTAAATATTAATATTTTTATTCATCACTAAAATATGGATAGTAATAAATAGTTGCTATGTATTTGAGTGCACGCCCTCTCGATCCAGTGCCTCAAAATAGGGCCTTAAGCAAGTTTTGTATAGTGTTTTACATAATTTTTATTAAACTTTTTCAATATTTTACGCAGTTTTAATAAATAACGATTTTTTGAACTTTATGTAATATGAAAATTAAAAATTTTGAATTTTATAATCAACATCGTTGAGATATATTTAAATGATATGCCTTAACCATTACATTAATAATAAATCAGATCTTAACATATCGAGTTTTTTATTATTATTATTTCCTATCAAAGCTCTTTTTTGTCGATACAGGAAAACACTTCGCAAAAAAAGCATTGATTTATGCCTAATATATGTTTTTTTGTTAAACAATTTTTCTGGATCGATAAAATTCTTTAATATAAAATTCTAGATAAAGAATTAGTCTTCAAATAGGGCCAACGACGATTGACATTTTTTGGTCTTATAGAATTCCAAATTTATAAGTTTGTATATAGATTCAGTAACTGTTAATAAATATGCGTCATGTAATTTTACTTACAGAAAAAATTAACTGAGCTGTTTTTTTTTTTATACTCTCCTAGAAAATTAAAATTTTGATTATTTGCATTATTTAAATTATTCAAACGCAACAGTTTCGGTTTTAAAAGTATATATAAAGTAAACAAGCTATTTGATATATTTGGCTAACTTTAAAAAACTTTTATTGTTTAATTTTCATTTTTTTTCTTATTGATGCAAACTCTTACCATATATTGCAAAGCTTTTACTGTTTTTTGGAATGCAATCTAGATGGTATCTTTTTTTTTTTTTTTTTTACTTATCAAAAGAACATTTACTATTTAAATATGATCAAATTTGCTTTAGAACTGATATTATATATTAACGTTTTCCATCTTAAATAGCGAACTCAGTTAACTTAAAAATTGAACAATTCATTAACCAGTTTGTATGTTCTATACTATACAAAATATCAATTCTAAGTTCAATCTGGGTATGATATAACTCAAACAAAATTCTTTGTTTATTTATTCTGTTATATTTATAACAACAATTGGTTAAAAAAAAAAATATCAAAATATATATCAACAATTAAAAAATCAATATAAAATTTAAAAAAAAAAAAAAAGACTCTTTTTTAGTCTAATGTTTGCAATTTCTTGCTACTCAATGAGAAAGAATTCCTTCTTTGACATTTTGATGAATTCTTGATGATCTTTGATATTTGCGATTTATTTATGTTGAACTTATTTTGCATGGCTCTAGTTGTAATTTCTCTAGGATTTCTACTTTTTTCAGCTTCTTTTTCAATTCTCAGTTCAAACTGCTCGAAAGTTCTAGTATTGACGAAAATATCCATGAATTGCATATATTGTTGCTGAATGTGGAATAAGAACCTGCTTCTGTCGAAAGTAGCAACAGGGTTATTAATGTTAGTAGTGTCAATGATCATGAAGTTTCTAGTGAAAACTCTCAGACTAGACACGAATGGTTCAGTGAACAATTGAGAGAATTCTCTAATGAAATCCTGGGCCAAGATGAAGTTTGTTTTTGCGAAGTATTTGAAGCATTGAGGATAGATAGTTTTATGAGCCTGATTAATGAAATCAGGATAATTTTTCACGTCATTCTTCTGAGGAATAATGAACTGAATCATCCTTTCTTTGAACAAATTAGTTGCCCTTTTAATCAAAGTCTGAGTAAGAGGGAAGTTCTTAATTACAGCAAATAATCTAGGATTACGATAGGTAACCTTGCTTTCATCCAAATCAACAATAACGTCTGCATCTTTACTTGCTTTGTTATATCCAATTAGTGTCGGCAAAGGAGAATCAATGTAAGGGTCCAAAACCAAAGGCAAACAAGGGAACACGAATGAATGAATATCAACATCTTTCATCAGATTTGTTAATGCAATTATGCAAAATGAAGTTTTACTAACGTCTCTTGATATGAAGAATATCTTGAATTCACACAACATGCAGAAGAAGATATTAACAATGTCCTTTGGTGAAAGGAATGTCAAAAGTGACTGCAATGTTGGATAGAGCAAACAATCAGACTGTTCTAATGTCAATGGACTTTTATCAGTGTAATATTTAATAAGCTTTGGAAGAAGGAATGTCATAGAATGTGCTGATTGAGATAATGCAACATATTTGCAACTTGGCTTAATATACAGAGATTTAATGCATCTTCCTTGCTGATTTCTGAGTTCACTAGGAATGTTAATGTTTACATTCGGCAAGATTACTTTACCAGCAATTGGATCGATAAGTTCAGACAAGAATTGAAAATGCGATGAAATGTCAGGATTATTTGAAAGAAGACACAAACTAAATGGATATGAACGATCATATTGATTACCAACACAACTATTTGCTATAAAAGGAATGTAAAATTGAAGAACTACACCAACAAAGCTTCTTTCAGCAAAAAAGAAAACAAATCCATTCAAAATGTTGGATTCAATTGGAAGTTTAGAAGGAATATGTTTTGGTCCTTGTGGATAACAAAAGTCAGGAATTTGACAAAGTGATTCATCTTCAAATGAACTTGACTTAACTGGAAACATTGAGATAAAAGATGGCTTAGTGGTATAACGATCAATTCCAAGAACAAAAAATGAATCAAATTTTCGATCATTTTTCATTGTCAAATAAACAGGATCAACATTATTGAATTTATTTCGATCTAAATTTAATGCCAAATCAAAGTTTTCAAGAGCATTTGACTTCTTAGGTTGAATTTTTATTTCAATATTTTTATATCCTGGACATTTGGCAAAACTACTTGGATCAATTTTTGAATGAGGACAATTAATTTTCACGTTCATTAATTTTGTAAGATTATGAAAACAATTCTTACCAATGAAAAGTTCATTTGAACAATCAATCTTTAATTCACTTAATTTGTTACATGAATTAAAGGCTTCATCACCAATGAATATGTTCTCAATCATTTCAATACTGGATTGTAATGAAACAGCAACACCTTTAATTGGAAGTGTTGAAGCTGCTTGAATAAAATGAACTGTATTCAATGATGAACATTTATTAAAGGCTTCTGAGCCAATTGTTACTTCTTTACTATGCAATTCAACTATTTCAAGTTGTTCTGCTCTAGAGAAACAATTTTGACCGACAATTAAATATGCAGCTGATATCAATTGAATTTCTTTGAGAGATTTACAATCACAAAAGTCATTTGAATCTAAATTCATGTAAAGCGCATTGTTGAATTGAATTGATTCACAATGTTTGTTGCCATTGAAACAATTGCTTTGAATTTCAACGTCAAAACAACCAAATAACAAATTTTTTAAGTTTGCGTTGTTATTGAAGCAATTTTCATTAACTTTTAATGAAATTGAACTTATTTCAACATCATCAAGTTTTTTGTAATTATTAAACATGTTTGAACCAATTTCAACATTATTGGCAGTTTTAATTGATAACTTTTTAATTGATGGACAATTTAGCATATCATTTGAAAGAGTCACATTTCCTCCAATGAATTCAAGTGATTCTAAATTATTTGCTCCTTCAAAACAATCGCTAGCTAGTACCAAGCTTTCTTTATCTATTACTGGATTGTATTTGGACATAGAAATACTGATCGAATTGAGATTTGAGCATTTGGTGAATTGCTTGCTGCCAATTGAAGTTGTTCTCGAGTCAATGATTTTGAGTGACTTCAATGAACTACAATTATTGAAGCAATGATCAGAAATACTCACATTGAAAGCATTAAGAGTAACATTTTGAAGGTTTCCAGCTCCATTGAAGCATTTGTAACCAAAATTGATCTTTTTAGATTTGATTTCAACTTCTTCAAGGTTGGCTGCATCAAAGAAGCATTTCTCTGCCAATTCAATTTTATCTGTACATTCTTTCATTATGAAGGATTTAATTGAATCGCATTTGCTAAATGCACTATCGCCAATGACCATGTTTTTACAATTAAAATGAAGTATATGAAGCTTCTTCAAACCATTAAAGCAACTTTTGCCAATGCTGACGTTTGTTGCAGCAATTTCAACTTCTTCAAGATTGGCTGAATTAGAGAAGCAGTTTTCTGACAGATCAACTTTTTCAGATTTATTAAAGTCACTTGACGTGCTACATTTAAAAGATTTCAAAGCTTTACATCCTTCAAAATCATCAGATGAAAGACTGATTGGATTTTCACACATAATTGTGATGGATGAAAGTTTTGATAAATTTTGGAAGCATCCTTTTTCCAACACCAAATTCTTAGACCTAATAATAATAGTTTCCAAGTTAGCTAAGTTAGCTAAAGAAGATTTTGTTATCGTTAGTGTTGAAAAAGAAGTTAATGTAGCTTTTTTCAATGAAGTAAACTGATTCAGAATGTCAGAATTAAGGTCATCTTTTACCTTCAAGTAAAAGTCTTTAATTGAAGTGCATCTTTCAAATGAGTTGTCACAAATTGAGAAATGATCAGCGTTAAAGAAGAGTCCTTTCAATTTTCTTAAAGACAAAAAGCTCTGCTCTTTTATTTCAATAGAAGTGGTATTATGAATTGCAATGTCACTAAGTTCGTCACATCCGACCATTGCCATTGGGCCAATGAATATTTTTTTGACTGGAAAAGAAAGGGAAAAAAGAGATGGGCACAACTGGAAGCAATTGTTCTTTATTATCAACTCATCACATGATATACTCACATTTTTGAGAGATGTGCATGAAATAAAGCAATTTTCACCAATGGTCAATTTTGTTGTTCCAGAAATATTGATATTTATAAGCTTTTCGCATTGGAAAAATGCTAAGGTATCAATACAGTCAATCACTGGTGATTCAATCAAAAGGGAAGTAATTTTGTTACACTTACAAAAAGATGATGCTCCAATCTTTTTAACGTCTTTTGGTATACTTGGCTGGCCTTCTAAGTCACGTTGTGCAAAAATGATTTCATTGCTATCTTTCCGTATTAAAAGACCATCTTCATATTTAAAGAATGGATGTTCGTCATCAATTTTAATATCTGTCAGTTTGTCTATGCCATTGCACCAATCTTCATCAAATTCTTCTAGACTGACTGGAATTGAGAGACTTTTGATCGTCGAGTTCTGAAAAGCAATTTTTCCAATTCTTCTGATATGCGAACCTGGTTCAAATGAAACTGACTCAATATTCGTATTTTGAAAAGCTTTGTCATCAATATCTGTAACGACGTAACTTTTTGAATCATGGTTAACTAAATTTTTTATTATGATTTGTCCTGCGCAATTTGGAGATTTTGTAATTTTTGCTGTTCGTGTTTCGGGGAATAAAATGTAATTGATTTGGTCTTCGCTGAATAGTATCTTTTCTTCTGGTTGCACATTTGGTGTTACATTGGCAATTATTTTTATTTGGCCGGAAAGATATTGGTAAAAGTTTGGTAATATTGTTAACGAATTTATTTGTTGCTCTTGAGTAAGAAAATTATCGCCTCTTTTTTCAAAGTACTTATCAAAATTTAGAATATTCATCGTATTAATGATATTTTGCGAAAACTCGTTTGTATTGAAATCGTTAGTAGTATGAACAACAAGTAATCGGCATTGAGAGTCTGATATAAGATTTTTGAGATCCGATACCCACTCTTCATTAGTAAAATTGAAAGAATCAGCATTTGAGAAGCTTAAAGAAAGAACTATGATATTAGAATTTTTAATGAATTCTTCAAAATCATCGATTTGTTCTAAATCACAAACTTTTATTTGCAATTTTGAGGTAGATCCAAGGATTTCAAATTCATTTTTTTTGATTGGCTTAAAATCATCTTTTGATTGATTAAGATAGGCTATTACTTCTTTGGTAAGTGGAGATATTTCATCGAATTTCCCTAAGAAAGCAATTTTATAAGCCATATCTAATAAATTAGTTGTCAAATAAAAAATTTATTTTCTGAGTTATAATTGAAACAAAAACCGAAAATAATCATAGAAAAAGTTTATAAATTTATTGTTATTGACTCAATATATGATTGAAACGTTTTCTACTTTTGTTTGAAAAAGTTGATACCTATTTTCATAAATATCTTTAAATTGACATCGTATTTTCATCAAAAAGGAAACAAAACATAATTTTATCATCAAAGATATAAATTATTTGTAAATAATTTTGCTCTAACAACAAATTAATAATATTTTTTTTTTTTTCCTCCAAGAACTTTACAAAAAATATGATTTTAAATTAATTGTATAATAATTAGTATGATAATTTCAAATCATTTCCTTCATTATATTTTCAGATGTACCAGTACCATTGAATCTTTTTTTATTTTTTATGGATATTCAATTTAAAAAGTGAAAAATTGAATGAAAATTGCTACAGCAAAATTGGCCCTATATTCTATAAGAAGATGTATATTATGTGAATATCAAGTTTATTTTAAGAGCTTGGCTTAGCTTCTTTCGAAATGGAAAATGAATTCAAATTTTCTATAAGTAATCACAAAAATAAATTTTCAGAGATATTATTTTTTTTTTATATTAGTAACTTTTTGAATATATGGAGATTATATTTTCAATGTAATAAAATAATCAATACAAATATTAAATCGATTATTTTCTCAATTATTAAAATATGATTATATATTTATTAAAAAGCAATTATTATAAATGTATCCATTTATTTTTAAATAAATATTATATAATAAATAAATAAAAAATATAATTCATGAAACTCTTTTGAAACCCGAAATAACTTAGTCCTGGTACATCTATATTTTCACAAAAAGTCGGATACAATAAAATTTTATTATTCAAAAAATGATTCGATAAAAAAATAATCATAGAAAATTGAATATTTTTTAATTTTATTATCATTTTTTAATGGGAAGCTCTCATTCATCGAATAATCAACACAAAGAAACTGATAATAATGTCATAGATGATAATAGCGCAAATAATAAATATAAAGACCCTGATGGCAGCGAATTGCCTGTAGAATATTTTTATGAGTATCGTGATCGAAATCGGAGCAACTTAGATCGAACAATATTATTAGATATTTTTAGTGAAGAATTTGGTAGTATACGTCATCAAGTCAAAGCAAACACAACTATTAAAGAAGTTAAGGAAATAATTAATCAATATATTCCTCTAGGTCCACAAAATTATTTTTTAGAAATTAACAAAAGTAGAAATTATGATGACAAAAAGATTGTTAATGACTGCCTTTTTGATGAATGCGATGTTGTTATGATTACTATTCATGATTTATCTCCGAAATTTACGATGCTATTTGATATAACTGACATTAAAGATGATTTCAAAAAACTTCAAATAAATACATTAGAATTTAGACCGTACGATAGACTTATTCAAGCCTACAAAAAAGTATCAAAAAAATTAAATATATCATCTTTCAGATATAATTTAATATTTAACGGAGAATTAATACCTTTTGCAAATAATGACCAATTACAACAGCATTTCATTGACCTAAATCTGACAAACGGCTCCTCTGCCCTTAAAATCGAAAATTTAAATCTACCACCGCCTCCAGAAAGTGGATTTGAAATCACAATACATTTTTATGGAAAAAAAGAAAATTTCAAAGCTTCAAGAAAGAATATCGTTGATGATTTGACCTTTACAGATATTTTGAGTTCGTCTAACAAAAAAGATTTGTATTTTGTCCTCATGCCAAAAGGAAAAGTTCTCGATAAAAATGAAACTTTTGAAGAACAAGGTGTTTTACATAATTCTGTAATTAATGCAATTATAAAACTTCGAAAGGGAAAATAATTTTGATTATGTTAAAATACATAAAATATAGATTGTACAAGTAGACTTGTTATTCTCCGATTCTCAAGATTGATAATTGATTAACTTTTTGATATCGATACATAAATATACACATATTCTCGAGATCGATTTCAAAGATCGAGAATTTTTTTTCTCAGCTTTTGATATCAGAATTTTCAATATATGTTCGTAATTGAATCTCAAATATTTCATAAAAAATAACATACAGTCTTTTCGGGATTATAACGGAAATATCCACTTTAATAACGGAAAAGTTCATTATGATTACGGAAAAATTCGATTTCATAACGGAAAGTGTAACCATTTTTTGTGAAAATCTTTTTTATAAAGCATTCATTTAAAAATCATGACTTTATTTAATAAATTATAAATAAAAAGATTTAAAATCATCATAAATATGAAATAGATACCGAAAATGTGGAAATTAACATAAAGAAACTTTTTTTTCAAAAAATATCATCAAAAATTTTTTCTCATAAAAATTGAATTTAATGGAATTGAAGAAATAACAATTCCTCACAGTGTTTCATTAATTGATGAAAATGCATTCAAATGTTGCAAAAAGTTGAAAAAAGTAAATATTGGAATAGACATTAAATTAACTGAAATCAAAAAGGGAGCATTTGATAATACTGCCATTGAAACTATACTATTTCCATCAACATTAACAATCATTGAAGATTTTGCTTTCTACGAATGACTAAAATTAAAAACTGTTGATAATCATTCAAATAGAATTGTTTTTGGATATAAATCATTTTATTATTCAGCAATAAAAGATATTAAGTTTCCGTCAGATTCGATTTGAGACAGATAGATACACAAACTTGTAATTAATATCATATAAATAATGGTAAATATTATTATATAATTTAATTTATATAAACTCTGTTTTATGTTGAAAAAAATTAAATTTTGTATTTTTAAATTTTTTTTCTAAAAAAAAAAGCGTTACCACTTTAAATACCGTTACCATATTAAAAACACTACTGTAAACAAAATTGGAAGTTTTGCTTTTTATGGATGCAGTAACTTGAAAGAATTATCAATACCAAATAATATTAAATCAATTCCATTCAAATGTTTTGAATTTTCTGGTTTACTTGAATTTATTTTTCCAAATTCAACTCAAAAAGTTGATAAAAATGCATTTTTCAATTGTATGAATTTAACAAAAATTAAATTCAATGAGGGATTGATTGAGCTTGATGATTCTTCTTTTGCTAATAATAATTCTTTACAAAGTATTGATTTACCAAATTCTTTAGAAAAAATTAATACTCGTGTTTTTGCCAATTACATCAATTTCAATAATTTCGAAAGTGATCAATCCAATACTTTTGAAACCAATATTCTATAAATAAAATACTTATATGATTGATAATATATTTATATTAATAAAATCTAAAAAAAACTTTAATTCATATAGAAAAATCATTATTTAGTAAAAAAGACTCTAAAGTTACTGAGCTTCAAACCTTTTTAAGAATGCTTCTAACTTCAAGTAATTTGAAATCTATGGTATTTTTCCCCTTATTGATAGAAGTTCAACTATTTCTTGATAATTTTTCTTTTTTGCATAATCAATGGCAGCTGTGTAAGTTTTTCTATGAAATTTCAAAAATGAATAAAACCGAATTCCATAGAAAGATATGATTTAGAATTGCATTGAAAGATATGATTTTGAATACAATTGAAAGATATGTTTTTGAATTCCATTGAAAGATATGGCTGTGAATTCTATTGAAAAATATGAGTTTGAATTTTATTGAAAGATATGAGTTTGAATATAATTGAAAGATATGAGTTTGAATTTTATTGAAAAATATGAGTTTGAATATAATTGAAAGATATGATTTTGAATTTCATTGAAAGATATGATTTTGAATTTTATTGAAAGATATGATTTTGAATTTCATTGAAAAATAGGATTTTGAATTTCATTGAAAGATATGATTTTGAATTTCATTGAAAGACATGCTTTAGAATTTTATTGAAATATATGATTTTGAATTTTATTGAAAGATATGAGTTCGAATTTTATTGAAAGATATGATTTTAAATCCAATTGAAAGAAATGATTTTGAATGTAATTGAAAGATATGAGTTTTAATTTCATTGAAAGATATCATTTTGAATATTATTGAAAGATATGATTTTGAATTCTATTGAATGATATAGTTTTGAATTCTATTGAAAAATATGATTTTGAATTTTATAAAAATAATATTTAAAATATACCCAAGATTGATATCAAGTTTATTATGAGTTAATAAAAGTTTGACGATTTCAATGTTTTCTTTTTCAACTGCTAAATATAATGCTGTTTTATTAAAATATATTATATTGAATTTCATTGAAAGATATAATTTTAAATTTCATTGAATGATATGATTTTGAATTATATTGAAAGATATGAGTTTGAATCCAATTGAAAGATATGATTTTGAATTTTATTGAAAGATATGATTTTGAATTTCATTGAAAGATATGAGTTTGAATCCAATTGAAAGATATGGTTGTGAATTGTATTGAAAGATATGTTTGTGAATCCAATTGAAAGATATGGTTGTGAATTCTATTGAAAGATATGATTTTGAATTTTATTGAAAGATATGAGTTTGAATTTTATTGAAAGATATGAGTTTGAATATAATTGAAAAATATGATTTTGAATCCAATTGAAAGAAATGGTTGTGAATTATATTGAAAAATATGAGTTTGAATTTCATTGAAAGATATGAGTTTGAATTCCATTGAAAGACATGAGTTTGAATTTCATTGAAAGATATGAGTTTGAATCCAATTGAAAGATATGATTTTGAATTTTATTGAAAGATATGATTTTGAATTTCATTGAAAGATATGAGTTTGAATTTCATCGAAAGATATCATTTTGAATTTTGTTGAAAGATATGATTTTGAATTCTATTGAATGATATAGTTTTGAATTCTATTGAAAAATATGATTTTGAATTTTATAAAAATAATATTTAAAATATATCCAAGATTGATATCAAGTTTATTATGAGTTAATAAAAGTTTGACGATTTCAATGTTTTCTTTTTCAACTGCTAAATATAATGCTGTTTTATTAAAATATATTATATTGAATTTCATTGAAAGATAAAATTTTAAATTTCATTGAATGATATGATTTTGAATTATATTGAAAGATATGATTTTGAATTTCATTGAAAGATATGTTTTTGAATTTTATTGAAAGATATGATTTTGAATTATATTGAAAGATATGATTTTGAATTTCATTGAAAGATATGTTTTTGAATTTTATTGAAAGATATGATTTTGAATTTCATTGAAAGATATGTTTTTGAATTTTATTGAAAGATATGATTTTGAATTTCATTGAAAGATATGATTTTGAATTGTATTAAAAGATGTAATTTTGAATTGTATTGAAAGATATGATTTTGAATTTCATTGAAAGATATGATTGTGAATCTTATTGAAAGATATGATTTTGAATTTCATTGAAAGATATGATTGTGAATCTTATTGAAAGATATGATTGTGAATTGTGTCGAACTATAAGAATTAGAATTATTTTGTTATTGATATTGATACCTTTATTTTTAAGAAGATCATCAATAAATAAATAATAATCGTGTGCGCATAAACAGCAAAAAGATGACTCATTTACATGCTCTTTTTGTAAAAGTCCAAAATTATAATATTTTAAGCTTTGAATGAAGGTTTCACTAGATATTTGATCACCGTTTTGTATATAATTGTTGAAAAAATAATCTGCAATTCCGTTGTGATTGCACTTGATTGACTCCCAAAAGCAGCCATTGTACGACTTTTCTTCTGCTGGCTCGACGTGGCAATTCTCGAGGAAGTGGATGAGCTCTGCATTTTGGCTGTGAATTGCGTAGAGCCACAGCGACGGCACTATCTCCACTCCTTTCTTTTGCAAGTATTTGATAATTTGCATCGACCCGAAGAACGCAGCGTACTCCATCAGCGTGACTCCGCTTTCGCTGTCTGATTCGTTCAGCTTTTTGAGTAGAAACGAGTTTGTTTCGTAGATCGACAGCTCGATTCGCGATCTAAGCGGGAAGTTTTTCTGGTTCGTCCACGCAACGAAGTCTTTGGAGTTGTCGTCGCGAATCAGCCCGCAGATGTAGCTCTCGTTTTCGCCGATTTTTCGGAATTCGTGAAACCTATCGGGCATGCTTTTGCTGATATCTTCGACCCACCCGTTTTCATTGTCGTCATTATCGTGTTTTGGGAACCAGTTTTTGTCCTTGAAGGCCGATATTTCTGGCGCAAAGTACTGCGGATACTTATTTTTAACGTACTTTTCGTTGGTTATTTTTTTGGCTACGTATTCGTCGAAAATAAGCATCTTTTCTTCAATGAGAAACAGAAGAATTCGCTTGTCACGCTTGAAAATACTGAATATTTCCGAATTTAGGTAGTACTTGCTGATTTCGGATTTGAAGATCTGAATCACTCGCATGATTTTGTCGAAAAAGTCCTTCCCGCGGTGGTGGTTTGCGCAGACGCTTGCTACATGGTGTAAAAAAAGCCTCAGGGCGTGCTTGTTACCTCGTATTTTTTTTTCTTCTAATAGCAAAAATAGATTTTGAAAATTTGTTTCAACGTTTTCGTTATTTTCGATGAATTCAAGGAATTTGGACTGAATACTTTTAATCTCATCCAAGTATTTCTCAATGTTCATTTGGAAAAGAAGTAAATAAAAAAGTGTTTTAATTTTTTATTCAATTTATTTATTCAATAAATAAATGGTCAGAAAAACAAACTTTTCTGATTTTTACAAAACCCCTAACATTACCGTTTACAATTTTTCATCGATACCTGTAAAATATTTTTATCTCAACAAAATAATATATTTACTTAATTTAAAATATATATCATGCTTATTCACATCATATTAATATTTATAGGATAATTTCAATCAGATATTTTGAAATTAAAATCTTAATATTTGCAATATTATATGTCAGAAATAGAATTACAATGTCTTCTGGTTAAACATTAGTAAATCCATTGTATAACTATAGGCTAGATGCATTTTCGTTTAAATTTTCGTTAAACTGAAATTTTATGATCATCATTTTTAAATACTTTTGAAATAATTAAAACTTGTTAAAAATATTTGCTTGATTAATTTATATATTTAACACTTAATCCAATTCCAAAAGTTAAAATCAAAAATAATCGAAAGAATTAAATGTTATATTCCAAATATAAATGAAATAATCATTAATTTGTAATATATAATGTAAATAAATATATTTTTAATATTAGATATTTATTAAATCTTTTAAATGATTTTTAATAAAATTCTTAGCAAGATATAATGAATTATTCGAAAACTAGTATATTTTCAGTGGTTCATTTCACTGTTTATATGTTTAATAGATTTTACCGATGCTTAGAAATTTATTTGTAATTATTTACTTAAAATCTTATTAACTATGGTGAACATAACATAATCTATAAAAATAGTTGTATTAAACTCAGTTTTTGTGTCATGATAAATGAACACATCTAGAGTTCTGATTTATTATTCCAAAATAAATGGAATAAATATGAATTCAATAAATAAAAGAATTTTAATTATTTTGGCAACTTAAATGATTTTAGTTCTTCAAATATTATCTTAATTTTTGATCTTTTCTAAAATCATAAAATAAATTTGGTTTTATTTAATGTAATATCTTTTTTTAATGTTTAATAAAAAAGTAAATAAATATAAAATCATTAATATGTCAAGATAATAGAGATTCAATTAAATTTTATGTTGAAAATTGGTTATGTTAAAATAGATAACTAAAAATATTTTTATTTATTTTCAAAATAATATTCAGAAATTTAATTGAATATTTGAGCATTTCGGGTTAGAAAAACGAGTTATTTAGATGTACCTTCACTCAAAAAAAACGAACTTTTTTTCTGAATTTTAAAAGCTTGATAAGTCCATGGATAATAAAGTTTTGTAGGTAAAATTATGATATGAAATTATTCCAAGCATGAACTTTATGTTGGATTGTTACTGACGCAAAATTAAATTTGGTGTGCAAAATATATCAACATTTTCAATATCTCCAAAAGTAGAATTTTTCAAGTGATTTTTATGATTTAAAATCAAATTTCATTGTTATCTAGCAAGATATGCAAATTTTGGGAGCTGTTGAAACGGCCATTTTTTCCAAAAACAGCTTTCAAGTTCTCTCTTTTTCAGAACTTAACGTATTAGTATAAACGATCATTTCTCAGAAATTTCTAAAATTTGAATAGCGATTCTCTTATTAAACTTTTTCTTTATAACTAATCATAAATTAAAACCTTTTTATTTAATAACCTAATACAAGAAAAGAAAAAACAGAATTTCTAATTATGAATAGGAAAGAAGCAAATATTATTATTTTTATTATCAGAAACTTTTTGAATATATTTTATTTTGTGAGGTATACAAATTAAAAAAATATAAATATCTCTAAATTCACCGATGGAAGTTGAAAAATAATTTGATAAATATACTTTAATACTGATTTATAAAAATATAAAATAAAATAAATTGTTTGAAAAATTCAGCAAAAAAAATTGGAAGAGTGATGGTACATCTAGTTATTTTGAATTGCTCTTCAGAATATTTGAGCTACCGGGTTAGAAAAACGAGTTGTTTTGTATAAAGTGATTATTTAGATTTGAAATATTTTTATATTAATAAATATATCATAGTTAGTAAATATATATAGCTTTTTATAATATATAATTTTATATAAATATAATAAATTTTTAATTAATATATATATCTAATTTTTAGTTATTTTAATTTTTAAATTCCTAATATATTAAAAATAAATAAACAAGTATTCTTTATAGCAGTGCTAATATCTTATATAAGTATGATAATATAGGAAATATAAAGAAACAAAATACTTTTTAAATAATCATTTAAATATCTCTTTAATAATGCATTTATTGGCAATATGGTTAAATTAACTTTTGTTTAGTATTATATATAGAAAACAAATGCATAAATAAATATTCATTTTATCACAAAAACCAAAATGTGAGGGTTTTTTGATTTCAATAAAGATATATGTATGGTTCTTTTAAATTTCAATCAGTTTCTTAAATTTATAGAATGCAAACGATCATGCTGTTTTTATCGAATTTAAATAGACACAAGATTGATATCTGATGTTTTTTTTTTGAAAAAGAAGTAAATAAAAAAGTGTTTCAATTATAAATTCAATAAATAAATGGTCAGAAAATTGATATAATTAATTCAATTTTATCTTTCAAATACAATTATATTTATATTATAGTTTCCTGTTAATAACAAGCTTTTGCCATTTGCATTGACTGTTTATTTTTATTTTTATTTTTTTGGAAACAACATTACTTTTGTTGATTTTAGTTATCATAAAAACTTATGAAATGAATAGCATGCTTTTTCATATTTTATGAATTATATTATTCATGAAATATCATTTTTGAAAATTAAAAAAAAACTTCAATCAAAAAATATCTATGAATTAGGAGGCCGTCGACAAAAAATTTTTAATCCTGATATCATGGTTACTATATGAATATATAATAGTATTCATAGATGCTTAATTCATCAAAATATTAGAAATTTTTCGACTCATTCAGAGATATTATTATTTTAATATTTTAACGTACTCTCAGAAATGATATCAAAAAGTTTTATTTTTTCTGAATTTTTTTTTCGTAAATAATTAAAATACATCATTATATTTTCAATATATTATAAAATAAATATATTAAATAAAATATATTATATAATGGATGTTGAATTATGCAAACAAAAGAACTTTTATGATATAAAACTTATCTTCATATAAATGTTATTAAGAAAAAATTAAAAAATTTGCATTTGATTTCAATCAAATATGAAATCATTTCATATTTTAAAATGAATAAAAAAGGATATTTTTATTGTTTTTTGGAATAATGATGCTTTTTATAAAAAACAATTTATTCTTATTAAGTATAGGCTTGTTATTCTGATATCAATTATCAGGTTTGGCACTTTTTTTAACTCAGATAATCGATAATAAAATTCTATCGATTGGAACTTTTAATTGATGAATTTGATTATCAAGTATGAAATGTGATACAAAAAAAATATGCTTTTGATATCGAATCTTGATTAATCGAAATTAATACCTGAAAAAACCATTGAAAATAGTATTTTAATGGCATAAAATAAATATATTCTAACTTATTATGTAAAAGAATCAGCTTTTATTAAATTTTATAACGGATTTGTGAAGTAATCAGTTAAAAAAGTTTACAAAATTTTGATACGTTAAAACAATTTCAATATTGATAATCGATCTTTTATTTTTATTCATTATTGATATCAGAGAATAAATTTTTGATTTGATATTGATATCAGAAAAATGGATCAATTATCGATATCGAAAATCGAGACTTAACAAGCCTAATTAAGTACTTAACTAAAAGACATAAAAGAATAATAATTTGGCTGAGAAATGCGTTTATTTATAGTAAAAGGTTTAAAAACTAAGCATGATAAAAATATTCGAGCCAACACTTTTATGTCCAAGCAATGGAAACAAGAGATATGATAGTTTTACTACCGTTGACTTCTTATTTAATGATTGCTTACCTGACATTAAGAATAAATATTGAATAAAAATACGTTAAAAAAATCTGCCAACTTCCTCCTTATGAATTCTTGAAAAAACTTCAATCTAAAATCTTGAAAAAATCAAAAAGAAAGTGGTTATCCATTTTTACTGCAATTACGAATTACGATTCCTGTTAAATTTTTTTGAATTTATCTTCAATAAATTCTGATGCACGATCAATTCCATTATCAGATAAACTTTTAAGAATTTTATATGAATCATCAAGATTCCTTTTGCATCCTCTCCCATAATATTTCATTATACCAACGAAATATTTTGCAATAGGATGATTTATTTCACTAATAAGTGTAAAATATTTAAAAGCCTGTTCATATTGTTTTGATTTATAAAGACAAACAGCGTATTCTAATGGAATTGCACAATTTCCTGTTTTGATCAAAATATTAAAATACTTAAAAATATTTTCCGTGTCATTTTGAAGCGAATATTTCTTGGCAAGTAATTCCAATTTCTCAATATTTTTTTCATTAATTTCATATGAATTACAAAAATTGTTATTTAAACTATCATCTTTTTCTTCAATTTTAATAGATTTTATTTGCTTTTCAACGATTTTTATATATTGGAAATAATCATCTTTATTGATATTACTTGTAATAAATTGAGGATCTGTTTTTAAATTGGTAACAATTTGATCAAATGTTGGCCTGTCATTAGCATTTTGAGACCAACATTTTTCAATGAGATAACGATAACTATTGGGAATTGTTTTTTTGATTTCTGGTCTTTTGTGATTTATAACGACTTCATTAAATATTTGATTATTATTAGTAATATTTTGAAATGGAATTTCATTTGTTAAAATTTCAAAAACAATAAAAGAAAATGCATACACATCGCTTGATTTTGAGTATTCGTTTGATTGCAATACTTCTGGTGCCGAATATATCGGAATTGCTTTAACACATGAAATAGTTTGAACAGTTATATCTTCAGAGCTTGGGAAACGTGTTGATAAACCAAAATCACCAATTTTTGGTGTTAAAATTTCATCAAGATAAATGGTTGATGTTTTTAAAGAACGATGAATTATATTTTTTGAATGTAAATATGACATAGCAGAAGCAATTCCGAAAATATTGATCAATTTTTTGGTTTCGTTCCAGCCATCAATTGATTTACCAATTCTTTCATGATGAAGAATATCTTCTAAAGAACCATTACAGACATACTCAGTAACAATTACTGGTTTCCTTGATTTTTTAAAATCTAAAGGACTGTATCCAATAAATTTCAATAAAGATGGATGATTCAATTCTATAATTATCTTTAATTCAGGAGAAAAATTATTCAAATCATCTTTTGGAATTTTTTTGGTTTTCAAAATCGATATTTGTCCTGAAAATAGTAAACCTGTATCAATTTCTTGTAACTTGTATAATTTTGAGAATTCACCTTTAGATATAATATCTTTTCTTTTATATTTTGCTAAATCTATGAAAATATTTTCCTCTGTTTCAATGATATCATTTTCTTCGACTTTATTCGAACTTTTGTTATTAAATGAAACTTTATTAGCAAAGTTACAAATACTTTGATTCTCTGTGTTTTCTTGTACACATTCATTTACATTTCCTTTAATACTATATATGTAATTATGAAATTCTTCTTCGTCAACATTTTGTGTTAAAAATTGCTTATCAGTCTCAAGTTTTTTAACAACATCATCAATTTTAGGTCTAAAATCAGGATTTTGGCACCAACAATTTTCGATTAGTTTTCGATAACAATAAGGAATTGGGTATTTTATATTAGGACGATAACCTTTACTTAATTTAAGCATAAGCTGAAAAATATTGATACTTTGAAAAGGAATTTCATTTGTCATTATTTCATACATAATCATTCCAAACGAATAAACATCACCTGATTTTGTGTATATATTTGAATCGATTACTTCTGGTGCGCAATAAGAATAAGTTCCTTTAAATCCTGATGTCTTTGGCGTTTTTCTCCATTTGTCGTATTTATCTTGTTCAGTTAGTTTTTTAGATAATCCAAAATCTGCTATTTTAGGATATAAATAATCATCCAATAAAATATTTGCTGGCTTTAAATCTCGGTGAATTATATCTTGACGATGTAAATATGATAAACCTGAAGCAATACCATAAATATTAATAAGTTTTTTGGTATCATCCCACTCATGAATTCCAAAACCTTTTCTTTCTTTTTCAAGAATTTTGTCCAAAGATCCATTTGATGCATATTCAGTAACTATGACAGGTTTTTGTTTATTTTTAAAATTAATAGGACTGAATCCGATGTAACTTAAAATTGTTGGATGATTTAATTGGGAAATAATGTTAATTTCTCTTGATAAATCAATGATTGTATCATTTCTGCTTTGATCGATTTCAAGTTTTGATATTTTTGCTGCATATAATGTACCTTCATCTTTTTCACGCAATTGATAAACAACACCAAAGCCACCTTCACCAATTTTCTGTTGTCGTTCATACTTTTGCAAATCTAATGATCCCATATTTATTAAAAAGTTTTGTTTGAATGGATCTTGAATATTTTTAAAATCTATATGAACTTTACGAAATGTTTTATTTGTTGTTTTAATAAAGTCATCAACTTGCAAATCATTTTTAGTTGATTGTGCTTTTTCAATGAAATTAATATAATTTAAATATTCTTCTTTATCTATATTTTCATTAATAAATTCTGAATTTGTTTTTAAATGATATGTAATTTCATCGAAAGTCGGTCTTTCTTTTGGTTCATGCGCCCAGCATTTTTCAATAAGTTTTCTATAACAACAAGGAACTGATTCATTAAATGTTGGACGAAGTTTTCCACTTAATACTTGCCGTTTTATTTCTTTACTTTTTTCTGGAAATGGGTTTTGATTTGATATTAATACATATGTAATAATTGCAAAAGAATACACATCACCTGCTGAACTATCCTTATAATAATTACTATGTTCAAGAGAAGTATAAAATCCGTTATTAAAATTATTCGTGAAAGAAATTAATTGATTAATGTCAGGAATTGGATTTGTTGACAAATTTGTACAATAATTATATCCATATATTTTTGTAAATAAAAAATCATCAAGAAATATGTTTGATGGTTTTAATTTGGTATGAATAATGTCGTGTGAATGTAAATATGCCATTCCTGATGCAATACCATAAATTATAATTAATCTTTTTGTATCATTCAACAATAATTTCTGGTTATTTCTAATTTCATTTGATAGTATGTTTTTAAGAGTATTATTTGCTGCATATTCTGATATAATAACAGGATATGGTTTATTTTTATGGTCTACAGGACTATATCCTATAATATTAATGATTGCTGGATGATTTAATGCTAAATATTAACTTCTTTAGAAAAATATTCTTTGAGATCGTTTTCTACATACTTTTCTTTGAACTTTTTAGCGAAATACATTTTTTTAGTTTTTTTATTAATAATATTATATATTTTGTAATCAGGAGTTGCATTAATTAGTTTTTGTTTTTCGAAATCATTTAAGTTTATATAATCATAATCAAATAATACATTGTTTAATTCAGTTTCATAAACATTTCTATAATTGATTTTTGTTTCGAGTTCATTGAAATCAGATATTGGAAGTTTTTTTACATAATCAAACTGTTTTATTAAATTATTTGAATTATAGGTAATTTGTGATTTATCAATAAATTCTATATATTTTATTAAATTCTCCTTCGTCAATTTCTTCGGTAATATATCCTGGATTAGTTTTAAGTTCGGTAACAATTTCTTCAAATGTTGGACGAGATTTTGGTTCATGTGATAAACATCGTTTAATTTATTTGACGATATGTTTTATTCATCGGAATATCAATATTTGGTTGATAATTTTTATCAACAATTATTCGTCGAATTTCTTTCGGACTATTGAATGTTTCAAATGCTTTTTTCATAGTCAGAAGTTCATATATAATTAATCCGAATGAATAAACATCGCTAAATTTACTATATTCTTTCCTCATATAAACTTCTGGTGCCAAATATGCTGGTGTTCCTTTGATCTTTTCACTTTTTACAAATGAATCACTTTTAATAATTTTCGCAATATTAAAACCTGATAATTTTGGATAAAACAAATCATCTAAAAATATGTTTGCCGGCTTCAAATCGCGATGTAAAACTTTATTTTCATGTAAATATGAAAGTGCACAAGCAATTCCATAAATAATGATTAATTTTCGCTGAGCCTGGCTTTGTGCGCACTCCTCGACTCCTTCTTCCCGGAGAAGATAAACTACTTCACGCTCGACCCAAAAGACACAGAAACGGTCGCCAAAGTTGCATCGCAAGCGATGAAAGAACTCAAAATTCCGCTTCTGTTTGATTTGAGCGAACTTCAAAGCTCGAAAATCGACGAAAAAGCGCTGCTGACACAATTGTCAGTGATCAAAATTGCGATTGAACGACGCCAGCCAACGCAGCGAACAATATCGAAGTCGAGGACATTGATTCTCGACGACGAATTTGTGTCGCACCGAGAAGAAGGGAGCAACAAGAAATACGCAGCAAAGAGGTTTGGCCTGATCATGAAATTGAAGGAAACTGATTACAAAAACGGCCAGAGAATCAATCCACTCAGAGAGCAGGCCTGCTTTGGCGAGGATGTCGAACTCGCGCTCACAGTGAAGAACATCGAGAAGCCGTTCTTGAATCCGTCGGGAAGGAAGCTCGACATGGAAAGGCCAGACATCGACAACGACTCGAGCCAGCAATTTGTGTTTGGCGAAGACAAGTGGAGCACGGTCATCGACTCGATTGTCCAGCGAGGAATGGTCTGGGACGTCGCCGATGAATTCAACCAAGATCCGCCAGCGGGAACGCCGTTCTACATCTTCCCATTCCACGGAAGACACAACCAGCACTTTGTCTACAAGAATGGCATGATTTATGCACAGCAAAACGGCCACGTTGTCACATATGTTGGCGGTGAAGAATCATTATTTTTTATGCCAAAGAGTATAAATATTTTCATTTAAACACTTTTAAAATTTATTGCAATTGAGCCTATTTTTATATTTTGTTCATTGCTTGTTGATAATTTTGTGAGTTTAGAGTTAAGTATAAATATTGCATTATTATCTTTATCATCAATTTTATTAATTTTTATATTTTAACTTTGAGATAAACATATTTTTAAAGAATTATTATTTTCGGAAAATAATTCATTAAAAAATTGAATATTTTTATTATAAAAAGTCAAAATAAAAATATAAAAAATATAAATGATTGAATATGCTATCAATATTTTTGAAATAAATAAAAATATTTCAGAGAGTAATTTTTTACTTCATTTTTATTTAAAACCAAACAATTCTTCATTAATCTCATTTACCAAAGACAACAAAACCCGTATTATATCAATATATCAATATACAAACATCTAGAAGAATTCATCGTGATTCAGATTCAGTCCAAGGAAGTATCAAAATTATTCATTGATAAAAAGAGAATAGGCATTAAATATTAAACATTAAATATTAGGAATGAATAGATATTACGATGTTTTATTCAATTTATTGATCTTCATCAGATTTAAGATCTTCATCAAAATGGAATCATTTCTTCAGCAACTATTCATTTAAATATTTTGTCATGCTTCCAATAGAAAAAATACATATTAATCAGTTGATTATATCAGATTTTAAACTTCTTATATTAATTATTCTCTTTTAAATTAAAAACACGAATAAGACAAAAATTACACGCGCATTAAAATTCATACAAACAAATTATCCACAAAAAAATGCATTAAAAGACAAAAAAAAATTATAATTATAATAATTATAATTATTCACAGACAATACAATTAACTACACCTTTGCTATATAATCAAGAAGGATACAATAACTACAATAATGATAAATTGAACGAAACTTATGAAAAATTTACAAACAAACCCAAAATATTATCATTCATAATACCTTTGCTATAAAATCATGAAGGTTACCATAACAACAGTTAAATGATAATACATATAAAAGAAAGCAGTTCATGAATTCATTGATTCATTGATTTCATTAATCCACTTTTTAGAATTGATTATTTGATTTATTTTTTATATAAATCTCTCAGAAATATTGACAATACATACAAATAATGAATAGTTTACGAAATTATAAACATACAATTATAAAAATAAAATACATAAAAAATAATATTGAATTAATTATGTGAATAAATAAAAAAAATAAATATTGAAAAATTGAAGTAATAGTATAAAAACGAATTCACATAAGATCACATCATTTTTATATAAAATGCTCAGCTTAAACATCCAAATGCAATCCTTTGAACTCCAGAAAGGAATTGTTCAAGATAATGACACGATCCGTGTTAGTGTTACAACACTTCCAAGTGGTGAAAAACAAGCGTTCTCCTTTGAAGCTAAAAAGATGCAAACAACTCGTCCATTCTTTTCATTAAAGATCAATGAAAAAACAGAAAAGATCTTAATTGTTTTGAGGAAGAAAAGTTTTTCACAGAAGGATCCAATAATTGCATCGACTGTTATTTCAAACAAACAAATCCCGACCAAATTCAACGACATTACCAACACAGAAATGAAAACAATAAATTTATTAGAGCCAGTTCAACAATCAGGCAAGAAAGGTTCAGAACGTAAAACCATTGGGAAGTTTGAAATCCAATTCACGTTGACACAGGAATTTCCTTCCACGAACAAAAATACAATCAAGCAATTAAATAAAAAGAGGAATGGCAAAGGATATGCCAAAATGAATTCATTTTTGGATGACGAGAATGATAATAATAATTTCCTTTTCAATGATCTTATTACTAACTAATTGATTTGTTTCACATTAATAGATATAGATATTATATTATATTATAATAAAGAATAGATAGCCATATAAATTAATAATAATTTACTATTTTTTTTTTTTTTTTTTTTTTTTTCATTTTATATTAGTGGGTGTAAAATTGTATTAATTCAAAGAAACTTAAATATAAAATGAATTTTACTTCGATCAGTAGTATATCAACAGATTATTCCGAAAAAATTGCTTATTTACTTCATAAATTGTTCAATTCTATTTTGGAAGAAGTTGTTATTAGGGAAGAAGAACGGCAAGATTTTTCCATTTATTATTTTGACTTAATGATCAAGATAATGAAACCAAGAAGGAATATTTTCCAAATATAAGCAGCGTTAGTGATGCAATATCATTGTTCTCTACTGAATTTCATGAAAATTTAATTTTTTATTTATCCTCTAAATTTAAAGAATTTATAACAAAAAATAGCTTTGAAAGCGTCGATTATGAGATAGTTAATGAAGTTATCGATCTTTATTTTGGAGACTCCTCACAAAATCATACTGAAAATGAATTTGCATATTTCGAGTTCTCTCCCAAGCTCATCACATTTAATGAGATCCATAACGTACAAAGAATCGAGCCTCAAATGCTCCTCACACACATTCTTCGAGGTCACTCGTGCCTCCTTCGACGATCCTGTACACGGATGCAACTGGCAGCTCCACGAACCTTGGCTACGCCAAGCACTCGTTGACGCGCTTTGAGAGGCTTCGCTCAAGGATGCTCGTGAAGTTGCTCGTGAAGTCGGTTGACAATTTATTCATGTCGAGGACTCTCTCGATCGCGAAAGCCAAGTTCGATTCAGTCTCAGTCTCGCCCATAACAGCGAGAGATTTGCTGAGGCGTGGTACGTCGAGGAACTCGCTCAGCTTGAGAACGTCGTTGTAGCGGTCGTACGGAACGCGCCCGCACTCGCGCTCAACAAGCTCGAGAAAGAGGGACAAGCTTTCGCTGGCCACGCCGAGACGCTGGGCGATCGAGAGAAGCTCGATTTGGATGATTGAAATTGCTTCCGTGTATCTGTACAAGTTGCGATGTAGCGCGATTGCGTGAAAAGCTTGGTGAAGTTTACTTCAACGACTTTTACAAAAGATCTTTCTTCGGATGAATATGATTATGATGAAAGAAAAATTGAAGATATTGAAAAATACTTTTCGCCAGAGTTGGGAAATTTCAAATATTCAGATTTTTCAGGATCGATTGACAAATTTAAAGAATATCGAGAGAAAGGTCAAAATGAGAGTTATATTTGCGAAGTTATTCGGCAAGACGCAGTTGTAGAATTCATCAGACATGTCAACATGAACAACATCTCGCTGTCATCAGAGATAAACGATTCTATTTTTGAAACTAATTTTTTTTTTAAATAAACGTCCACAAATAATTGAGTACGCCACTTTTTTGGCTCCATTCAAATTTTTCAATCAAAATGAACAAACCAGATATTTTGAATGGAGATTTGTGGATTTATGCGATTCACTCGAAAAAAGCAGAAATGATTCGTGCTCTTGAAGACAATGGAATTGTTCCAAAAGATCGGACATACGAATCATGCCTGATTGAGTCTATTAAATGCAACCACAATGAAATATCCAACTACATCAGAGACTTTTTATTTGACAAAAGCAAATCGAATGAAAACAGAAACAATGATAAATTTGAATTAAATAAATCACCAGTTCTTTATCATAATTTCGAATTCATTCCAGATGATTTTGAAAGCATTTTTAAACTCATCTTCCATTTGAAACAAAACGAATATTCTTCACTTGTGAAACTTGTGAATGATCAAACTCAATTCTTCTTCGACACCAATGATTATATTGCTATAAAACCTGCCAAAAGTATTTGCATGAAATACTTGGTCCAACAAAAAAGTACAAAAAAGAAATTCATGATTACATCATATGATTTTAAAGATTGTATAAATGAAATTTCAAGGATGATGATGTGCAGATATCCATCAATTTTGAATATCAAAGGATTCAGTCCAGTTGATCCTGATAATGAGAATAATGAATCAATTTTAACGGATTATTACGAAATGACATTATTTGATTACATTAATAAAAAGAGATGCAGAAGAGATAATCACACGAAAACGAATGACTACATTATATTTCTTGGTATTGCAATTGGATTGAGATCTTTACATAAAAATGGAATCATTCATGAACTTTTGTGTCCAGGCAGTATTTTACTTGATGAAAATCTCTATCCAATCATTCAAAAAGTCGAAATTACGAAAAGATTGATTTTCATTCTTGACATCCAATTTAAACCTGAATTTATAGATTCAACTTATTACATGCCACCAGAACAAACTGAGGATGATGAATGTCAGAAATCTAATGTTTTTTCTTACTCGTTTATTTTATTTAATTTAATAACATTTGTGAATCCTTTCGAAGATTTCAAAAGAAGGATTTCATCGTTTCAAGCACTTAATAAAGTTAACCAAGGTTATCGCCCAAGTTATCGCCATATTGAATATGAATATATCAACAAATTTCTTGAAAAATGCTGGTGCCAAGATCCAGATGAAAGATTGTCATTTGACGAAATTTTGAATATTATCACTGAGGAGGAATTTCATTCATACTTTGAGCCACTTGATCATCAAAAAGTGATGAAATACCTTGATGAATATGGGAATGAATTTGATGAAATCAAAAAGAAATTTGAATAAATAAATAAACAAGTCTATAAAAATTCATTTTATTAGTATTTTTATCATATTTATTATCTTTTTGTTAAAAAGGATGTCAACTTTAAAATTTTTTTCGATTTTTATGCAGGAATCATTCTTCAATGCTGGCAAACTTTCAAATACTATCAAATATCAAATGGCCCGACAAATATTTACCTTTATAACAAATGACTGTAAAATAATTTTTTATACCAAAGAGTATAAAAATTTTCATTTAAACACTTTTAAAATATATTGCAATTGTGCATTTTGAATTGTGTTTATTGCTTGTTGATAATTTTGTGAGTTTAGAGTTAAGTATAAATATTGCATTATTATCTTTATCATCAATTTTGTTAATTTTAATTTATTAACTTTGAGATAAACATATTTTTAAAGATTTCTTATTTTCGGAAAATAATTCATTAAAAAATTGAATATTTTTATTATAAAAAGTCAAAATAAAAATTATAAAAATATAAATGATTGAATATGCTATCAATATTTTTGAAATAAATAAAAATATTTCAGAGAGTTATTTTTTACTTCATTTTTATTTATAACCGAACAATACTTCATTAATTTCATTTACCAAAGACAACAAAACAAGAAAAGTTATATCAATATATCAATATATTAATATACAAACATCTAAAAGAATTCATTGTGATTCAGATTCAGTCCAAGGAAGTATCAAAATTATTCATTGATAAAAAGAGAATAGGCATTAAATATTAAACATTAAATATTAGAAATGAATAGATATTACGATGTTTTATTCAATTTATTGATCTTCATCAGATTTAAGATCTTCATCAAAATGGAATCATTTCTTCAGCAACTATTCATTTAAATATTTTGTCATGCTTCCAATAGAAAAAATACATATTAATCAGTTGATTATATCAGATTTTAGACTTCTTATATTAATTATTCTCTTTTAAATTAAAAACACGAATAAGACAAAAATTACACGCGCATTAAAATTTATACAAACAAATTATCCACAAAAAAATGCATTAAAAGACAAAAAAAAAGAATTATTATAATTATAATTATTCACAGACAATACAATTAATTACACCTTTGCTATATAATCAAGAAGGATACAATAACTAAAATAATGATAAATTGAACGAAACTTATGAAAAAAATGAAAAATTTACAAACAAACCCAAAATATCATCATTCATAATACCTTTGCTATATAATCATGAAGGTTGCCATAACAACAGTTAAATGATAATACATATAAAAGAAAGCAATTCATGAATTCATTGATTCATTGATTCATTGATTCATTGATTTCATTAATCCACTTTTTAGAATTGATTATTTGATTTATTTTTTATATAAATCTCTCAGAAATATTGACAATACATACAAATAATGAATAGTTTACGAAATTATAAACATACAATTATAAAAATAAAATACATAAAAAATAATATTGAATTAATTATGTGAATAAATAAAAAAAATAAATATTGAAAAATTGAAGTAATAGTATAAAAACGAATTCACATAAGATCACATCATTTTTATATAAAATGCTCAGCTTAAACATCCAAATGCAATCCTTTGAACTCCAGAAAGGAATTGTTCAAGATAATGACACGATCCGTGTTAGTGTTACAACACTTCCAAGTGGTGAAAAACAAGCGTTCTCCTTTGAAGCTAAAAAGATGCAAACAACTCGTCCATTCTTTTCATTAAAGATCAATGAAAAAACAGAAAAGATCTTAATTGTTTTGAGGAAGAAAAGCTTTTCAGAGAAAGATCCAATAATTGCTTCAACCGTCATCGGAAAAGTGGATATCCCAAATAAATTCAATGACATCACCAACACTGAAATGAAAACGATCAACCTTCTAGAACCAGTTCAACATTCAGGGAAGAAAAATGGGGATCGCCAAATAATTGGCAAATTTTCTCTCCAATTTTCATTAACACAAGAATTACCATCGACAAGCAAAAATACGATTAAACCAGCAAGGAAAAGAAGCTTTAAAGGATATTCCAAAATGAATTCCTTCATTGATGATGAAAATGAAAATAATAACTTCCTTTTCAATGATCTCATCACCAACTAATTAGCCCAATTTATGATATAGATATAAATATTTTTGTTAATATTAAGATAATATATTGTTCTAATAAAATATAGATAGTCGTTATAAATCCACTCATTTTTTATTTTTTCTCAAAATCCAAAGATCATTCATAAATTTTTTTTTTTCGTTAATGGAGTTTAGCAAAAAATCAATGGTTTTTTAATTCAAATGAGAAGAATAAAAATGATTTTTTAGTGAAATAAATGTATATAATAGAAATAAACATTTTGTCATATTATTCAAATCAAATAAACCATATATTTACAATAATCATGGAAGAACAACGTCAATCATTGATGCATTTTAAATGAATTGGAATATCCAAGGTTAAATTGCCAAAATAGTAAACTTTTCATTCTTAATCATGAATATATAAATATATTCATATATCAGGCAAAATTATTTTATTGATTATCAAAAATGCAGTATTGTTGATAACTGATGAGTATTAAAATAAAATTTCCAAAAATGGAAATGTAATATTATATATTTATTGAACATAAATTATAATTATAATATATTTAATTGATGCTGTGTTTGAATTGCATAATCCTATATATTTCACAAACTTGAATTAATCAATTTTCAAAAAAAGCAAATTTAATCAAAAACATGGTTTTTCATTTTAAAATCTTCAAAAGATAGTTTATATAATCTCAATTGAAAAATGGCCAATAGAGTCTATTGTGATAATACTAAATTTTAGAAATTTTGAAGCAATTATCACATGTGATTATCTCATTAAATTTTATTTTTATTATGCAAAATTTAATAAAAATATACTATAAAAATTCAACATAATATATTTTATCAAAGAAACCTCCCAAATAGTTTATTTTGTGATAATTAATGCCATACTTATTAAGACCTTTTGAATATTTAGCTAGCAAACATAATCAGAAAATATCATTGACTCAGTTTCAATAGTTTCAATTTCTTAATTTTAAAATTTCTCGCTGTGATTTTAAAATCATTATAATTCTTTAACCTCAAATTTTCAAGAGTTAATTCTGTATTTTCTTTTTTCAATTCTTTTGTGCAAATTTTTAATTTTTTGATTTCATCTTTCAACAGCTGTTTCTTTTATTCTTTTTCATTTTTATTTGTATACTTATCATAGCAATTATTTTTTATTTCATCAATTTATTAAGATAGAAAAAATGCATTCAATAGTGTACAGTATTCAAAAAAAAAAATTCATTCTATGGTTTACATTTGGAACTTTTTGAGAATAAAAATCCATATTAAAACTTTTGATTTATTACATGAAAAAATGAAAAATACAAGCTGGATTTTTTCTCCATCCAGGATAACGGTTATCCTACGATAAAATCCAAAATGATATAATACAAATTACAATTTTACGTTTGAATTTTAATCTAAAAAAAAAAAAAATAAAATAAAATAAAATAATGATTATAAAATAATTATTTAACGAGGAAACTGAAAATGAACACCTGGTATTTTGATTCCATTTTTAGTTGGATGAAAATGAGGAAAGTTATCACTAGTATTGGTTGGATGATACAATACGCCATTTGCACCTGGATAATGACGGGCAGCTTCTTCTGCTTCTTTTCTGCTACTTTTCATAATAAAATGCAATTTTGGCAACCCTGATGGTCCACATCCACAGCAGCATTGGCGAGCTTCCACTTCTTTGATTTTATCACGAACTTTAGCATCAACATAAACTGTTTCACCTACTCTTTTGACAACACCATAACTGGCAAGAAATGTTACAGAAAGACCTAATACTTCAAGCACATCTGCTGCAATTGCATATAAAGATGGTAATGCGAATGCCATTTGATTTTTATAAAAATGATTAATGAATTGGTAAAAAATTCTATTTTTTTTAAATGACTTTTGATAAACATTAATATCTGAAAATCACATTAGTAAAAGATCTTATTAATTATGAAATTAATATTAAAATGAAACATTAATTATTTTTTTATTTTTTATATATTAATATATCAAAAATATTCAAAGATATTAAAACTAAAAAAATTTTTTAAAAATTTTAGATTTAAATCAATGATTTGAAATTTAATCCTTTTCAGAATTTTTACGTCTTTCTGATATTGAAAAGGATCTATGAGTAGGATTTAATAGAGAATATGTTATTTTTAGAAATTAATGATCATATGATAAAAAGAGAAATTAAATGAACATGTTGCTGTTTATGTTCATATAGCAGAAAATGTCCATATTGAGGAAAATCTCGGTAAGATAAATGCGTTTAATAAAATTTATATTAAAATTTAATTTAAATAAAAATATTACTTTTTATAAATTTAATATGTGTAGGCTCACTAGCATTTTTGACTAATTTTTATATGATTAGATAGATCATTTATTGCTATAAATTAATATTCTAAAAATAGTTCAAAAGTATGAATAATAAAGTTTAGATTTGCATTTTAATATTTTTTATTTTATTCAAAAAAATTGAAAGAAAGAATTAAAAATTGAATAGCAATTGAATGAAAAAAAATCCTTGTGAAGCACAAGGATTTGGTGAAAATCGTAACTGTCAAATCAGTCCTTCAATTCCCAAACAAAATCTTCTCAAAATTACAAATATTCCAATCAAAGATAATAAAATTATTACATGGTCATCGATTTCAGCTGTTTGTGGTCAAGGATATAGTCTTTATTTACTCTCAAATCCAAATTATGAGTTAAATCGACTTGCATTTTCTATATACGATTGTCCAAAAGAAGATTATCCTCTTTTTATTGACGTAAAAGATATGTATCCAATTTCACTTTTTGGCGGTCGTTACCATTCAGCTGCCATTGATTCATATGGTGAAATAATTATTATACGTCCTTGTGTGGAAGGTTGGGAGCCTAGTGTTGATTATGAAATTGGATTTTTGCCAGACAGCAGAGCTGTTAGCATTGCTTTCAACGAGTTCTTTTGTATCGCACTCGGTGAAAATGGCCAAGTTTATAAATCATATTTAACAGATGAATTAAAGTTCAAAAAAGTTCCTGAACTTGTTGGAAAAGACATTGTTCATATATCTGGCACGTCTGATCATTGTTTTGCGGTAACTCAAGATGGAAAAGTTTTCGGTTTTGGTTCAAATTCTTGTGGTCAGCTTGGTGTTGCAGGTATCAAAAGTTATGATATGTTTACTGAAATTAAAACTTTGAGTATATATAAAATAATTGCTGCTTATGCTGGTGTGAATCATTCACTTTTTCAAACTATTGATGGAAATATTCTTGCATGTGGGAATAATTCTAAAAATCAACTTTTGCAAAATATTAAAAATGATGAATGCATTTTTATGCCAACTCAAACAATTGTAAGATGCAATGCTTCATTTTGTATTGCAGGTTACAATGTTTCTGTAGTATTTATGAATCATGTCCCAGAAAACTGTCCAAATAATTTGGTCCCAATTAAAAAGTTTCAAAGAAAAGAAAAGATTAATGAAATCAAAATTCTTAGCTCAGAAGAAATTCATAGTTTGCATATAATCCGTGAAATTAGTATTGGTGGAAATGGTAAAGTTCTTGAAGTTGAAGGAGATGAAAAATATGCACTAAAAATAATGCTCATTCAAGATTGTAGTATTGAAAAACAGCAGAAATTTTTGGGTGAATACGAAAAACTAAATATGCTCTCTCATCCAAATATTATTAAAACATATGGTATCTATCTTAGTGATGAAACTACACCATTCTCAATTTTACTCGAATATTGTCCAAGCAACATTCAAAATGAAATAAAAAAAGATTCTCTTTCCAAAGTAGACATTATTAAATACATCTACCAAATTGTTGAAGCAATGAAATATGTTCACTTTAACAAAATAATACATCGCGATTTAAAGCCTCTTAACATTTTAATTGGAAAAGATAATTTAATTCGTGTATGTGATTTTGGAATATCCAAATTGATGAAAAAGTTGATGTATATTCGTTTGGTGTTTTATTATACTTTATGCTAAGCAAAGGTGAAATGCCCAAAATCACCATAATTCAAGTTGGTACAGGTAAAAAAGCGGAAATACCTGAAACATTTACCGAATTTTTACGAGAATTGATCAACAGTTGTTGGGATTTCGATCCAAAACAGCGTCCAAGTTTTTCAGATATTCTTCAAATGCTTCATTATAAGGATTTTAAACTTTTTGATTTAAATGATCACGAAATAAATGAAATTCACAATTTTGTAGAAATGTACTCAAAAACAATTCCAAGATGCTTTAAAGAAAATAAACCAGATACTAAAATCAAACCACAAGAAGAAGAAAAAAAGTTTGAGAATATTAAAATTTTAGTTATTAGAGATATGGATGCTGGTGACACTTCGTTTATACGAAGATATTATAGGGATATTTTTAGTGAGTCTTACAAATGCACTATTGGTGTTGAATTTGCTGAACATATAATTGATTGGAATTATAATACTAAATGTAATATTCAAATGTGGGATATTATTGGGCAAGAATTGTATGGAAATCGTTTGCCTGTATTTTTAAAAGAAAGCTATGCTGCTTTTATTGTTTTTGATGTTACTCGTCCAAAAAGTCTTGATGTAGCTGTTCAATGGAAAGAAGAAATCGATAAATTTGTTTGTACTAATAAGAAAAAACCAATTCCAGTCGTTTTAATTGCTAACAAAATCGATTTAATTGAAAATAATTTATTTTTTGTCACAAAAGAACAAATCGAGAATTTTGTTTCAGAAAATAATTTTGTTGCATATTTTAGAACATCTTGCAGGTTTAGGGCAAATGTCAGAGAAGCAGTAAATTTTCAAATAAAATATATCTTGACAAATGATATCAAGCCTCTTGAAACTGATGCATCACAAAATAATGAAAAAGATGGCCTTTAACCAAACAAAAAATGCTTTATTTGTTAGCCAACAAAAATAATAATAATAATAAAAATATTCTCTAGATATTTTTAATATGAAATTGTTGAAAAATTATATGATTTTTTTTGTCATATGTAAAGTTTGTCTATTAATTGGAAAGTGATTTTTTTTTCCAACCCCACCACCACCAAATAATAGGTCAAAATCTTAAAAAGTGTCTGACAAAAACAAATTAAAAATGTTGATAATCAATTCAGCATTTGTAATATGATTAGAAAATACAAGAGTCAAATTTTATTCATTTCATGTTACTTTCCAATTATATATCGGACAAACTTTATCATATATATGATTTTGCCAAAATATTTTCTTATGATATAACAATAGTATTCACGAGTATTTTGAATTTTCAATTTGTGATAAAGATAAATGATCTCCAAAAAAGTCTTTGAAAAAATTGAATTGGTATTCAAAAAAATTGTGATAAGATATAGAAATCAAATTTCAAAACTAATTTTCAAAATAATATTATTATTTGATTGTAAAAATTACTTACACACAATATTCATTTTTAGGTTTTTTAAATAACGATATTGTTGGATTCATTGGTGACATTAATACTCAACTTAATGAAAATATTCCAATTTCTCATCATCGAAATATTCGTACATTAATGGAATATTTTTCGCTTAACTAAAAAAGTTGCTTTCAATATTTTAAGTATTGGTTGGTATTTTTTGAATAATCTCATATAATAAGTTTGTTTTTTCAATGAATTCAAAAAGTAGCCTTCGATATTTGATATATATAGATAAGCAAAAAAAAAAAAAAAACTTTCATAACTTCCTTATTAAACTGTATTATAGTAAAATATGTAGGGGAAATTTGAGTAATCTTGTTTGCCTGCAAGCAAATCTCAGTAATTTTTTTTTTTTTTTTTTTTTTTTATCTTTCGTAAGGAAAAAAAAAGTAAAAAATCTCTTCTCGTGTGGATCGAACACACGACTTCCCGATTAACAGTCTGACACTTTAGCAAACTGAGTTAGGGAAGAAGTCTATTATCATTTTTATATATCGGTTTTTCTTTTTCTTATTATTTTTTTAACTTTTTTTCATCTTATTTTTTATTTGTAATTAATTATGCATATATAGTTACTTTTTTTTACATTATTAATATTATATCAACGTTAAAGAAAAATTTCATTCATTCCTCCTATTTAGATTTAAAAGGTATGGAATGAATTTTAATAAAATTGTAAAGTATTCAAATCATCATCAGAATTAAAATGGAAATTCTAGAATATGTCAATCAAAAAAAGATTCTACAAGAACATTTACTTACTTTTATTGAGAATGAAAGTGATGATAATGAAGATTATGAAAAGTTGACGAAAATTTTTGAAAAACAAAATATTTCTAATAATCGAGATGAATTTTTATCGTTTCTTTACTTATTAATAAAAATTATTGATAATCATAAGCGTACCAAAGATTTCTTTAAGAAAATCGAGCAAATTCTTCTTTATTTTCAAGAAGATATTAAGGAAAAATTTACCAATGCTGAAAAAATCGAAATTTTCAAGAGTAACAACCGAATATTTCTATTTCTTATTAACACTGAACTAATTGCATCCGATGAAACCTTTTTTGACTTCTTTGACAAATATGATTATTTAATTGAGCCTGGCAAGTTTCATTATTTTTATCCAGAAATCAAAAAATTATTTGATTCAGAAACCAGAAAAATGATTGAAAAAGATATTTTAAAGCAAGATCCAGACATTTTTGAAAATTTTGATAAAAAACGTCAAAAAGCAGAAAATGACACCTACATTGCCGAACTGATACGCGAAGATTTGATTGATGAGTTTATTATGTATGTTAATCAGACCAATTATCCATTAAATAATCGAATCAAACATTCAATATTTGAAACAAACGCGTTTTTAATTGAAGACAAAGAGCCGACATTAATTGAATATTCTGCTTTTTTTGGCTCAATTCAAATTTTTCAATATTTGAGATTGAACAAAGTCAATATAAGGCAATCATTGATGCTATATGCAATTCATGGAAATAATGCTGATATGATTCATCTTCTTGAAGAAAATGGTGTAAAATTTGATGAAAGATGCCTTCGAGAATCAATCAAATGTCATCACAAAGAAATCACAAATTACATCCAAAACAACTTAAATAGCAAGGAATTAAAAATAGAAAAAGATTTCGATGACAATGTTATTTTATATTGTTTTCAGAATTGTAATTATGAATTCTTCCCTGATGATCTTTTTAGTTATTATGTCTTGTTTTATTCGTGCAGCTTTAATTACATAAATCTTTTGAAACTTCTTTTAAAAGAAAACAAGTTAGATATCAATCATACAATAATTTCAATTGTTCAATTTAGTTAAATACAATTCAACAATGAGTTTATAAAATAATGTTTGTTAATAATAATTTTTTATAATAATGAAATCCCAATTTTTTTTTAAGTTTTTTTTTTTTATATTTCTGCATTGAGACTTGCTGCTGACAATAATAATAATGAAATCGTTAATATTTTATTATCACAGCCTGGTATTGAAATCAAAGATTCATGCTTTAAAAAATGCAATGTGTTGAAGGAGATAACAATTCCTTCTTCGGTTATGAAAATTGGAAAGGAATCTTTTTACGAGTGTTCGTCATTAATGAAAGTTATCATTCTTTCAAATGTACCGAAAATTGAAACCAAAGCTTTTTTCAATTGTTCATCGCTTACAGAAGTAACTATTCCTTCTTCTGTTATAGAAATAAGCGACTATTGTTTTTCAGGTTGTAAATTTCTTGTAAAAGTCATTCTTCCAACATCACTAAAAGTCATTGGCTCACATTCATTTGATGGATGTTTATCACTTGTTGAATTGACAATTCCATCGTCAGTTACTAATGTAGGAAACTCGGCATTTGAAAAGTGCCAATCATTGAAGAAGGTTGAAATTTCATCTTCTCTCGAAATGATTGATTATTCAACTTTTGAAGGATGCAAGTCGCTTGAAGATCTCGTTATTCCTTCATCAATTAACGCAATCAAACATTGTGCCTTCAAAGAATGCAAATCACTGAAAAAAGTAGAAATTCCTAATTCTGTTGTTGCTCTAAAACAATCTATTTTTTCAGGATGTTCGTCGTTGGTTGAAGTAGCAATTCCTGAGTCAATTACTGAACTCGATGCATTTACTTTTAATGAATGCTCATCGTTGGCAAAAGTATCACTTCCAAAGTCTCTTGAGTCAATTGGAAACTGCTGCTTTAATAAATGTAATAAATTGGAAGAAATTGTAATTCCTGTAAATGTCAAATTTATTGGAAGTCATGCTTTTTGCCATTGTGAATCGTTAAAAGTTGTGAATATTCCTCCAAATGTTACTAATATTGATTCTTTCACATTTGCAGAATGCAAATCACTGGAGTCTGTTTCCCTCTCCGATAAAACAATTAAAATAGAAGAATTTGCTTTTAATAATTGCACATCGTTGAATAAAATTGTAATTGGCGATGTTCTTCGTTTTATCGGTTATTGTGCTTTCAAAGGTTGCACGATGCTAAAAGAAATACGTATTCCAGTAAAAACTGTATTAAAAGGTGAAATATTCCCAGAAACTACAAAGATCTCAAAATTATAAAAACTTTTATATTAAAATCTTTGAAAATAATCAACTCAATTTTGAAATAAATAATTATTAGTTTTAAATGATAAATTGAAAATTGAGTTGTATGCAAAAATGACTACCAGTTTATCTTTTTTAATAACAATTTATTATAAAATTCAACTATTAGAAATTGATCTGCCCTTAAATAAAGTTTAAAATATTATGGATAAAAAATTTTTTATTTATTTATAATATTTCAATACATTTAAAAATTTTTTTGTAGTTTTGTTACTGATGTTGCTGTTGCATTTGTTGATTTTGAGAACGGATTTGCTGAAGCATCTGTTGGTTCTGTTCTAGCTGTGCTTTTCTCTTAGCCATTCTCTCTTCCCTCCTTTTTCTGTACTCAGAGAAAGCCCTGAGTACGTTTCCATTTCCGTCCACCGCTTTCCTCAGTCTCATTATCATCTGGAACCTAGAGTTGTTTTGTATGCTGAATGTCTCTGTGTCGCAAGGAGAAGCCTTCTTCAGTGCCAAGAGTAGCTTACTGAACGCCTCATTGTACATCGATGGGTTGCCTTGAAGCTCGAACAAATGATCTGCGAACTTTCTGAAGACGCCTTCGGCTGGCTCTTCAACCAATTGGACCAGAGAGTTGACGATTATTTCCTTGAATGAGTTCACCATATTTTGGACTGTTTCTTCGTTTAATGCCTTGTTATTCAGCATGCCAAAAGCGTCAGCCAAAATGCTCACAATTCCCATCAGTAACGCCTTGTGTGTCAGATTTATGATGGACTGAATAACTTCGGGAATCAGCTTTGGCGCGACGTTACTCAAAAACCAGACGGACTGTTCATCGTTGAACTTCCGCATGAAAGTGTCGTACGATATAACAGCACTCTCGGCAACCTGAAAACTAAGATTGTTCAATGCATGGAAAACGGTTGTTGTAAACCACTCAATTTCAATAACATTTGGGCTAAACTGTCCAATCATCTTGAACATTTCAGTCGATGCTTGCTCAAAGCCTCCGTTCGAAATAACAGGCGTGATTAAACGAGCATATAACTCTGAGTAAAATGGGTCAAGCTCTGGGAACTTTTGACGAAGCTCGTAGAAGTAGTTGAAGAAGCAATCTTCAACTTTTCCCCTAGAGAGCATCAAGCTGAAAATTCCAGTGATTTGCTGGCTGACAGTGTCAAATGGAAGAGTGACTTGGGCTGAGTTGATGGCAACCAAGATGGTGTCGATGATGCTCTCGTCAACTTCAACGTTGGGAATGAAAAGAGAGGCAAGGTTCAGTAACGGTGGAAGAACGGTTGTGCCCATGTTTGGCCCAAATGAAGGGATGTGCTTGCAGCATCGTGTGATGACATATATGGATGTTTCAATCAACTTGGGATCAACTTCAGAATGTTTTTCAAGGACGATCAAAAGTGGCCCAAAAAGTTTCTTACACAAATTTAGGTCTTCTTCACTGTAAATAAGATCGCTCTTTTCTCTGGCCAAGTCTTCCCTGAAGAAAAAGTTGTGGTCATAGCTGTTGCTCTTGCAGATAAGCATGAGGATCGATAGATATATACGCTTAACGTACTTCTTGTTAAGGTTTTGTATGTAATTTTGGTTCTGACCAATTAAGAATTCAATTATTTCATTCGGGAATAAACTGAGATTTCGTCTGACAAGGTTTAAAAGTGCTCGGGTGGCAGCATTGACAACTGAGTCATCACTTGACGAAATCATATTAAATACAAATTGAATGAATTGTGAGAGTACTTGGTCGCCTGCCTTGAAAAAGTTTCTGCAATTTGATACACAGGAAAGAAGGGCACACAGAAAGTTCGGTGATTGGTCTACTGAAGCATATTGAAGAAGATTGCCAAGAATGTTGATAACGACATCTGATTTGGTAGTATTACTTTGAAATATGAAATCATGGATTGAATAACATAGGTTTATCGAGGGTTGCTGACGGCTCAAAAAGTCGATATAGCCATCTGGATCCATATTATATATTAAGCTGAGGTTATGCCTGATAATAATCTTATCAAGTTTATCTTCATTAAATAATACAAGCATATTATAACAAGATTGCCTAATTTCGTTAAGAATAGGAATAAAGAATGTAATACTGGCTTTTGTTTCTTCCTTATCTTTAAAAGTTGAGAGAGTATTAGGGAGAACTCTTCCCCATATGCTTACAAATGAGGATCGAAGATCATCATCAATATTTTCTGGAGGTACAGAGCAAATAAATTGATAGAGACGTAAGAGATCTTCATTGAGCATTTGGAGGGAAAAATTATTTTCTTGAAATGAACTTAAAAGTTGTTCAATTTGATTAACTTGGTATTCAGAAAAGTTTTCTTTGCTTTCCTGAGCGTATAATAAGGAAAGTAAGAATAATCCTGTGTACCTTTCGAGAAATGCAACAATCAATCTTACTGCAAAACTTGATCCAATAAATTCGTTATTTGAAAAAAGTCCCTTTGACAGAAATTCGATCAAGAAATGTGAATATCTATATACATAGGTTCTTTTATCATGTCGAAGAAATATTGAATAGAGACAAAGGTATGCTTTTTCGCTTGTGGTTTCGTTTGTTAATAACTGACATATTGTTTTAATCAAATCTAAATTTACTATATTATCTGTAGAGCCCCATCGAAAAGTGCAATTTGCAATAGTAAGAGCATAATTTGATAACTCTTCCACCATAATGCAATTTGTTATGATAGATGTCATTTGCTGTAGGAAGTTTGCTAGTAGATATTGACGAAGATTAGTTCGATGCTTTTCTGAAATAATTTGGCTCGAATCAATTTTTTCAAAAAATGAGCTTATAACCATAATTACTATTTTAATGAAGTTTTGATCATTACAAAGTGCAAATACTCTTGAAAAACTTTGGAAATTGTCTGGCCAGTCAAAAAGAGCAATGGTAGAGAGAGCATCAATTAAATTATACAAAATATTGCCGTTGTAATTGTTTGAAAAAATCATTTCTAGTAATGAATCTTGATATTGAGTTTTTGAACCCGGGTTTATTTGCTTCCAGTAGTTTTCTATGTTATTTTTAATCAAAGATGATGAAATAAAATGCACTTGGGGGTGTGGTGAGTTTTTAGTTAAGAGAAGAGCAGTAATTATCGAATCAGGTTGCTGAGTCCATTGGTTTAATAAGTTTGTAGCCTCGGGAGGGGGAGGTACAAGACTTAATGAGCAGGCAGCTTTCTCTATGTTTTCGTATGAGAAAGGGTTGTCTTCCATACTATAATAAAAAATGAATTTAAGGCTAAAATTTTTAAAATTTTGAAAGTTTTTTTTTTTTTTTTGAGTCAAAAAATTTTATAAAATAATTTTTTTTTTTGCCTAAAAATTTATCAAAATAGATTATTGTTTATTGAATCTAATTCTTTAATAATTTCTTTAAATTATATAGTTTTGTTATTTTAATATATTTTTTAATTTTTAATTGAAAAACATTTTATTATAATAAGATAAACCAATTCCTATTTCAATTTATATAGTATTGAAATTTCAATCATAAGGAAAAATTTTTTCGGAAAAAATTCTTTTTTTTTTTTTCAAAATTTGTGATATTCACAAATTTATAAATATCTCAAAAAAATTTAGACAATTTCCTAAATAAAAATTAAAAATGATTAACTAAAAGCAGAAGAAAAAAATAAAAATAAATTTCCAAAACTTTAAATAATCAGGCTTTGGTGAAGGCCAAAATATTGTGAAATTTGAAAAAAAGTATTTGTATAAATTAGGTTCAGTACATGAGCAAGCCTAAAGTAGCATTTATTTGTGTTCATAATTCTTGCCGTAGCCAGATAGCAGAAGCTCTTGGAAAATACTTGGCATCAGGAACTTTCGATAGTTATTCTGCTGGGACAGAAACAAAGCCGCAAATCAATCAAGATGCTGTACGTCTAATGAAACAAGTCTATGGAATCGATATGGTGAAAACCCAATATAGCAAGTTATTATCAGATATTCCGAAGGTTGATGTAGTGATTACAATGGGATGCAATGTTCAATGTCCCGATCTTCCTTGCAAATATCGAGAAGACTGGGGTTTGGATGATCCAACAGGGAAGAGCGACGAAATATTTCTTCAAGTCATTAAAGTAATTGACGAAAAGGTAAGAGATTTAGAAAAAAGAATAAAAAATTTAATAAAATGATTTTTTATCTGATTTGTTCTTACTACAGTTTTTATCCAAAATTTATCATATTTTATTCATTACAAACATTCTGAATTCTTTATGTAATTTTCTCTATTCTGCATATTTGTGATCATTTCTAAAAGAAAATTTTAAACTAAATCCTTCTATTTTTAATTGATTTTGTCTAAAAACATTCTTTCATCTCAGCATAAAGAGCATTACGTTTGTAATGAGGTTGCTCCTTTAAACTACGCAATAATTGCATGTTTTCTCATAAAATTTCACAATTTTCTTCTGTTGTTCATTTAACGTCCAATTTTTAAACAGCCAATCGCCACTTCTGTTGCCAATTATAAGGCGATATTTGCTGAATTTAATTAGCTTACCTTTAAAATCAATGCTAATGTGAGAATTTTCATGATTCTGAGAAACCCTGTGATTATTATCAAAGCTGGGATCAACAATTTTTGGCAATAATTTCTCTTCGCTGTCATTGCTTGAATTTCTAATGATTTGAATGACGCCTTTACCAACCGGACTTCCTTTCAATTCATCAAATAGGCTTGCAAAAATACCATTCGGGTAGTTTTTAATTCTTATTGGTTTGGCTTTTGACTTCTCCTCTTCATCATGATAAACATAGAAGCATTGGCTCTGCCTAGTCCAAAGAAATTCCGTCATGGCATAGGTTAAAAGAAGGTGAAAATATTGGGAGACAATTAAAACAAAAGCAACAAGCCATAGTTAGCAAAAAAAAAAAAAAAAAAAGTTAAAATTTAAATCAAAATCTTTTTTTATTATGATGCGGGCATAAATGATTAATTTCATGTTTGAAAAAAAATTACTTAGCAGCTCCATCATCTTCTTCTGGCACTTTGCTAAAATCTAAGTCTTTGGTTACTAAATCGATATAATCGTCAAACACTTCTTCATCAATTAAACCCATATCAAAGTAAACATCTTTGAAATCCATAAGACCTTTAACGATCGTAATAAAACTGGGGCGGTTAGCTGGTGCGCCATCCCAGCATCGCGAGATGAGTTCAACGTAATCATCTGGAATTTCACGATTATGAATGGTTGGTCTTTCTCCATCTTTAACAAACTTGAAAAGATTGTAAGTAGTGAGGTTCTTTTTGTCATCGTATGGTTTGTGTAAGGTTGTAAGTTCGTACAAAATAATTGCATAAGCAAAAACGTCGACTGTGTTATCGTAATGTTGATCGTCTAAAAGTTCTGGTGCCATATAAACTGGTGTTCCTACATTCAGAGTTTGACTAATTTGTTTTTCCATTCCTTGTTCAAATACCTTTGAAAAGCCAAAATCAGCAATCTTGGGGTAAAAATTAGAATCAAGCATGACGTTTTCAGTCTTCAAATCTCTGTGAATGATATCATGTTGGTGAATATATGCCATTCCTGCTGCAATACCAAAAATGTTGATTGCCTTAATAGTTTCCCAATTTTTTGGAGCTTGGCCTTTGTTAACACTTTCAATAAGCTTCTGAAGAGAATTATTTGGCATAAATTCTGTAATAACTGCATAATCGCCTTTTCCCATAAAAGGAAGAGTAAAACCAATTAAAGGCAAAACGGCTGGGTGGTTTAAAGATGCTTGACACATAACTTCCTTGTGAAAGTGCTTTTGATCATCACTATTTTTCATTTTATCTGAAAGTAAAATTTTCACAGCACATTGCATCTCCTCTTTGTGTTTTTTGTCAACCTTGCGGATTGCCTTATAGACTTGTCCATATTGGCCATTGCCAGCTGGGTCTTTAATATCGAAATTGTTAATATCAACAAGAAGCTTTGATAAAAACATTTTTGTGATTGTAATATTCAACCATATACTTTTTAATGAAAAAGTTCATGAAAATTGAATATTTATTTTTATTCAGTATAGAAAAATGATGTGAATTTCGTTACGGTTTAGGTTGAAAAAAATTATTTGGAAAAGTGTCCGAAATTTGAAACTATATTAAAATACCGACTTATATATAGACCTTTGGATATTAATATTTTTTGGTCTAATAGACCAGCTAAATATGCATTGAAATATATTTTTGAAATAAACAAAATTTTTGATAGATTTTTTTTTTCCCTTTTTTCCGAGATTTTCTCTCAAACGCTTTGAAAAAGTTTTTACACACAATTTTTTCCCTTTTTTCCGAGATTTTATTTCAGAAATTTTAATGGAGTAAAATGACATAAATATAAATAATGTAAAAAAGAAATATTTATTATAATAAAGTATAGTTTTTTCAAAGCCTTTTTAGCTTTTTATGGGAATGATGCTAAATCAAACAGCTGGGCAATAAAAATTCTGTGACTTATTACTAATGTTGAAATATATGTGTTACAATAGCTTCAATTCTTTTTAATTTTCATTATAAAGGAGCAGAATCGTTGCATAAAGCATGCTTTGATGGTTAATTTGAATTTAAAAAACGTTCACTATATAAATATTAAATGGCAAAGAATATCAAATGTGGGATAGCTGCCAATCTTTCAGTCCCCTATATCAGCTTGTTTCTAACCAATTGATGCTGTTTTCCGAAAAGAATAGTGAAATAACATACAGTGGGCTTACATAGAATCAATAAAAATTATTATAAACAGCCATTATGAAAACGATTAAAAAATATTCAAAAAATTGAGAGGAAAATCTCGGAAAAAAAGGCATTTTACGATCTACCAAATTTTTAACTAAATTAACAGTAGTCAAAAGCAACAGTTTTAGGCCAATATAAAATGTTGATAAAAAATAATCATTAGCAGTTACCTGATGAGAATTTTTATGGAAGATTTTATTCATTTTCTTATTAATCTTGAAATTAAATTAAGAAAACAAATTTCAAAACGTTATTTGAATGTTGAAGAATGGTTTCAAATGCCATGCATTTACCAAGTGACCGAGTACATCAAAATTGCAGGCCAAGAAGCAAAACCAAATGCATTACAAATATACAATTCCAAATTTGTAAGCTTAGAAATTGACTCTGGAACTGTCAAAAAGTTAAAAAATATACATTATGTAATTACAGTGCCAGGAGAAACATCAACAAAGACATTTTTATACACTCTCATTGAAAAGGTAAATTTTGATTATTTATGTTATTCAAGTGCAACAGTTTCTGTTGTAAAAGAACTTTTTGACAAGAACGTTTACGTTACAGCAATTATTGTAGATAATTTGAAAAACCAATCCAAAGGTTTAGAATTTATGAAAGAAACTGCGGAAAATCCTTTGATAAAGAATATTTACATTGTTCATTGTTTCTACCATTTAACTTCGTTAGTTTTTGTTAATGCATTGGAACATAATACTCATTTAAACAAATTGGTCAATTCAATTAAGCAATTAGTTAATATATTAAGAAAAAGTTCATCTAAAACGTTTATTGGTAAGTTATGTCCAACGATCGTAGAAACTCGCTGGCTTTATTTATATGAAATTTTGACTTTTTTTCTCAGTTTGAAAATGACATCAGAACCTTTTTTCTAAGTATTAGTGAAGATACAATTCTATCTCAGTTAGCAGAAATTTTAGAATTAATCAAGATTATTAAACCATTACGATATTTTTGCGACTCGATGGAATCCAATTATTCCATAAGCTCAGTTGGTTAATATATACAAGAATTAATAGCAACTTTTCGTGCAGAAAAATTTTTACTCATTGAAGATATATTTATAGAAATTTTTACTAATTTTATTGCCCGAATCAAAAAAAAAAAAAAAAAAAAAAAAAAAAAAAACAATTTTGATCTTGTTCTTTGTTCTTATTTCTTATCTCCTGGAGGAAGAAATTATTTAGAAACAGATTTAAGAGTTCAGTTGAGTTTTTTTATCCAAGAGAAAAGTATTTCAAATATCCTTCGTTATTTGAAAAAGATTCTTATGAGAAAAGCACTCAAGAAATAGATGAAATAAGTTATCAATTATTTTTGGAAAATACTATAAATTACTCCGAGTCTCAAGAAATTGGTTTAATAAATTCAGAACCAGTCACTTTACAAGATGAAGACGAAAGTTCGCAATTATTTAAATCTTATCGAGAATATTACAACTCATTAAAAACCAAAAATTTTAAAGATATAATAAATATTGATTTATTTGGTGATATGAGAATAATAACGGAAAGAGTTTGAACAAATTTGTCCAAACAGTTAGATAATCAAGATATTTATGTACATGACCTTTTATACAAATAGGCTTATGAAGAAACCGATAAATTACCGTTTAATCTTGACATTCCTAATGACGATACAGTTTGCCTTTGGCGGGGTATATGCTTATATGAAGCTTGGGGAAAATTTGGTAATTTAGTACTCCGGATTGTCTCATTTGGAACAAGCGATTCCAACTGTGAAAGGTTTATTTCGAGGCAAAGATATATTAACGGAGATCATGGAACTCATTACGGAGTTGAAACAATGGAAGCAAGATTAAGGGTAATTAGCAACTCAGACTTAATTGATATATAATAAATTAATAAAAAATAATTAATTTTGTTAATTTTTGATATTTATTTTCCAAGATATATGCATTTCATTAAAAATAAAAATTGAAATACAATTCAACAATATTCACAAATTTGAATAGCAATTCAAAATTGGTGATAAAGTTACGGTGAAGATTAATTGAAAGTCACTGATTCTATTGTGATATGAAATTTAATATATATTTAAAAAAACAATCAAAAAATTGAACTAAATAAACATAAATTGAATACCAATTAAAAATATATTAAAGAGCGTTTTCCTAAATAAATTCATCGATCATTAACTTTGCGACTTTTGCTGCATAATATTTATTTATATTTAAATTTTTCACTCTATAAACAATACTAAAGCCTCCTTCACCAATTTTATTTACTATTCTATAGCAGCTAATATCTAGATATATATTATCTCCTGAGATTAAGGGTCGAGTGTCATAATTTTCTGCCAATTCATTAATTGTGAGAGTTTCATTCAAATTTCCTCTCAAATTTTGCACACCCCATAAGTACCTTCCCATTTTTAAATTGTGTCTTCTCCTTAAAAATATATAATTTTCACATCCATACTCACAACGTAACGTTGCGCTTTTTTTGATTTTTGTTCGGCTCGCGTAGAAAAGTTTGATCCAATTTTTTGAATTTCAAAGTTTTTGAAATAAAACAAAACCTGTTAGATTTATAATAAAAATTAATTTTAAATTTGATATAAAAAATAAAAATTTATTAAATGATTTAATTTTTATTATTAAAATATGTTTATATAATGAAATCAAATTGAATACTTTTAATGCTTAGAGTCTCATTTTGTTTTATTCAAATTTTCAAAGAAAAGCACAAAAAGTTTAACTTTTGGCGCCTTTTATTATTATTATTTTATGTCTTGGCAGCGAACATACAAAGCAACACAAGCCCGGCTTCAAAATGCTGATACAAAGTAGTGTACAATTGTGGTGATTTTAGGACTAAAGTCCTAACATCCCCCCCAATTACGTTTCTCCGCTCTGACGAGCTACGAAACGACCCCCATGAACATCGCTCATTTAGAACCATCATCATAATTTCCGATGGTGCAATTTTTTGGAATTCATTTATTTTTATACTTTTATGACTTGTTATATGAAATAATAACAGGTATAAATAATTTTATATTTTATAAATTTTTATTCTTTTAAAAAAATGAAACTTATAGAAGCCACTTTTGAACAATTATGTGAATTAATGGAATTAATGATTAATGATAAATTCCCTGGAGACCCACATGAAGCGTGGGAAAATAACGAAGAATTAATATATGATATTAAAGCACAATTATATTTTGATAAAGGTTATGATGGTGATATGGATAATTATGATGCTATCTATTGGTATTTTAAAGGTAAAAACAATAAAGAAAAACATAAAGAAGAACCCAAAAAAGAACATAAAAATGAACCACTTGCAAAGCAGCCTAAACCAATAAAAACAGAAAATAAAACACAATCTGAGATTGTAAATAGAATTATGGATAAATTAGAAAATTCTCCCACATATTGGTATATTGATTTTGAAAGATTGGATAATGATGGTAGAAAATTAATGTTGCCAAAATTAAAGGATTTCTTTAAAAAATATATTGACACTTTACCGATTGTTGCTAAATACAAGATAGCTTTTAAAGTTGATGGTCAGTGGCATTCAAAACAATTGACTCCAGAAGTATATAAACAATTAATGAATAATCTTACCGAAAATCACTTTATATTTGATATTGAGAATGTTGTGCCAGAATATTTTTATGAAGAAGGTGCAGAAAAGATACCAGAATGGAGTTTATTTAGTGCTGTCAGATTTAATGAATTTAAAGACTTTAAAGCTAATAAGGACGCACACAGTGAGGTCTCTGTAAACAAAGTTTACAACGATGTTGGAGGTAGTTTCTTTCAATATTTAGTAAATAAGAATTGTCCCTTAAATGTTATAAAATATCTTAAAAAATTACAAATATTCACATCTCTAGTAAACAAAAAAGGTAAACAAAGAAAAGAATTAGATGATTGCTGTTTTATTTATGCTTTACAACAAACTGGATGTTATGATGATGCTACACTAAATAAAATGCGATTAAGAATTAACACACGATATCTCTCACAAAAATCACTAAATGAATTATGTATGGAGTTCAAACTGCATATTAAATTATCATTCATAGATGAAGATGCAAATGGCAAAAATAAGAAACGTTCTGTTAGGTCTCAAAAAAATAGCAAAGATAAATATTATTTAGGTATTGAAAATGCTGAGCCAAAAAGAACACATACAATGAATGTATTCAATAAACATTATTTCATTGAAGAGAAAACACCATTTAGTACATATTATATTAACCATTTAAGTGAGTGTGAAGAAGACAAATATAATAAAGAATATAAGCAAGACCACTGGATTAAAGCTCGATATTTTATTAACTCTTCTGACTTAGTACGTATTTTAATGAAGAACAATTATTTTTCACCCATAACATTTGGACAATATAAGATTTTAAACACAATATTCTATAAAGATGTAGACAGTAATATTGACCTTATTGACCTTGATTATAATGATGAACAATGCACAAAATTAATAGAACAACCTAAGAAAAAGATTAATAAAAAAGATGGAGAAAAAAGTTATTGGTATGCTGATTTTGAAGCAGATGTTAGTACAAGTATTCAAGGACAAAGTCCCGGGATGCCTTGCATCCACAAGCCTTATATGTGTGTCGTACATAGTGCAAACGGAAATCACAAAAAATGTTTTAAAGGTGAAGATTGTAATAAACAATTATTAGATTATCTAGATGATGAATCAGTTGTGTATTTCCATAATTTAGCATATGATATTAGAATGCTTGCAAACTTTGGCTTATGTAAATCTATCATAAAAGGTTCAAAAACTATGATGGCAGATATAAAATATAATAATAAAACGATTCATCTTAGAGATTCATTACCAATATTATCATGCAAATTATCACAATTACCATCTATGTTTAATATTCCTAATATCCAAAAAGAGATATTTCCATATAAATATTATACACTAGAAAGACTAAAAACAAATATAGGAATCATTAGTGAAGCAGGCTTAAATGAAGATAAACAGTGGACAGATGAAGATTACACTTTATTTAACTCTAATATTGATAAGATAGACGGATGCCGCTTAAGTGATAACACTTTTGATATGTACAAATATGCTGAATTTTATTGCCAACAAGATGTTAATATTTTGAGAATTGGATTTGAAAAATTGCGTGAAGGATTTAAAGAAAATTTTAATATTAACCTTTATAAATTTATTAGTATATCATCTCTTGCAAATGAAGTGTTTAACCAAAAAGTATATTATCCTAATGGAAATCTTTATAAATTAGGTGGACATGTTAGGCATTTCTGTTCAAAAGCAATATATGGTGGTAGATGCATGACTGCTTACAATAAAAAATGGCATACAAAAAAGAATCTCTGTGATTTTGATGCAGTTAGTTTATATCCATCTGCAATGAAAAGATTGTACACTGTTGAAGGAAAACCTAAAGTGATTCAACCAGAACAATTAAACATAGAATTTCTATCTAAACAATCTGCATATATTGTAGAAATTGAGATAATAAAAATAAATAAACATTATGCTTTTCCATTGATTGTACAAAAGATAAACGGCTTAAACTGCAACAATGACTATCTACCCAAAGGTAAATCAATAAAAATGATTGTTGATAATATCACATTAGAGGATTACATAGAGTTTCAAAAGATAGAGTTTAACATTTTACGTGGATACTATTGGGATGGTAAAAAAGATTATAGAATAAGAGAATGTATCAGTGATATCTTCAATAAAAGACTTGAATATAAAAAGCAAAATAATCCATTACAAAATCTCTATAAACTTATTATGAATTCATGTTATGGTAAAACAATTGAAAAACCAGTTGAGAAAGATTATAAATATTTACGTGAAGGAGATGAATTAGATAAATTTTGGCAGAAAAATTATAATAAAATAGTTGAAGATATTCAATTGAACAACTCTAACATCCACGCAGTTAAGACTCTAAAACAGATAGATAAACATTTTAATTTTTCATTGTTAGGTATTCAAGTTTTGTCTATGTCTAAGAGAATTATGAATGAAGTAATGTGTTTAGCTTTTGATATAGGATGCCACATTTATTACCAAGATACAGATAGCATGCATATAGAATCCGCTGATTTACCAAAATTAGAGAAAGCATTTAGAGATAAATATAATAGAGAACTCATAGGTAAAAATCTTGGCCAATTCCACTCAGATTTCCCAGAGATAAATGGCCACAAAGAAATGCCTCAAGCAATTGAATCATTCTTTTTGATGAAAAAGATGTATATTGATAAACTACAAGATTCCACAGGTGATATAGCATATATGATTCGTGGCAAAGGACTTACACAAAATTCTATTAAATACAAATATAATGAAGATTTTAATGGAGATGTTATGAAATTATATGAAACATTATATAATGGAAACTCTATAACATTTGATTTAGCAAAAGGTCAACCATGTTTCGATATGAACAAAAATATGACTGTATCCACTAGAAAAAAATTCGAAAGATGTATAAAAACTGAATATGAAAGTGGCTGTATAGATGAATATTTTAAGCAGCTAATTTAAAACGTGGTATTGATTGAATATTATTTTTTTCATCAACAACTCTATATAATCCATTAGCAAACCCAATAACTTTATATTTACCTGGTTGCACATTTGTCCTTCTTTTCATCATTCCATCCTTTTCATTATACAGTTTAACACTCATACCTTTATTTAAATAAAATCCATCACTCATCATAATATTATAGTTCTCTTTACATATATTCATAACAATATATGATTCAAGTTCTTTATCTTCTTGGACCATCTTTGGACTAACGCTTTTGCCAGCATATTTAGATAATGTTTTATGTGGTGCATTATTATATTGTCTCACTAATTCATTCATAATAGATGGTGTAATAATTCCTACTCTCATGTTATAAGCCATATCTCTTAATGTTCTAATAACTCTATCAATCAACCCTAATGAACTATGCATAGGGTCAGTTTTTGTTTGTTTCTGCTCACGTTTCATAAAATCTGGATAATTACCCATTTTCATTCTTGGTGCAGTTCTCCAATGAATACCATGAGAATTATAATAATTTTGTGCCTTTCTCGAGTTAAACGAACCTTCTCCATCAAATGTTAAATGCTTAATAATGACACCTGATTTTATTATTTTATCGAGTGTCTTTAAATAGTTATCAGCTGATTTTTCATATTTAGCAAAGCGTTGTCTTTTCTCACTATTTTCTGAGTCATTGTCAAACAAAATTTGGTTCACTAATTCAACATATAAATATCTTGTGTTAACGTTTATCATAACAAGATAACACAGTTTATCTACAAACATCAAATCAATAATATATGAATATCTCGATGATACTTTATGCAATTGATACTTTTTATTTGATTTTAATGGGAAATATGATGTATGTTCATATATATTAACCTTCTTACCAGGAAATATTCTTTGTAATGCTCTTATTTTGTTCTCTGATTTAAATCCAATATAATTTTGCTCTTCTGGAATAGTATAGGTAGTATGCGTTGTTGGCTGATAATAAAATTTGTTAACATATCTATCATACCATTCATCTAATGATAATGATGTTTGTCCCCAATTTTGACTAACTCTAGCGAATTCATCTTTATTTAATAATCTTTCATGATTAAATACGACAAAATCATTTAGTTTGTCAGTGAATGTGTCTCTTAATATGTGTCTTTGAGGTGTCTCAGATTCTTGTCTTTTATTCCATTCTCCAACAAATATATCATATAATCTTCTAAAATCATCTTCGGTTATTGGAAGTTTATTATTTTCTGATAACAATGAACGTGCTTGACTTATAGTATATTTTTGTTTGTTATTCAGTTTTTCGAATAATCTATTTTTACACTTTTGATATGTATTCATATAGTTTTTATGCCTCTGATATGCTATACTCTCAAGTAATTTTTCATGAATTTCTTTGTAGTTAATTGATATAAAATTCCTTATTTGTATATTATCATTCTCTGTAAATATTTTGTCATAATAATATGTAATATTTCTATAATCCCAAGTATCATGTTTATAATGAAAATCTTCAGTTAATGCGTCATGTATTTCTTTACATATCCATTTTCTAACTGTATTGTAAATAAAGATAAAATCATTATTTCCTTCAATATCTGCTATATCATCTTTGTATCTCTGTTCATTTATTATAGCATTTATTATTTTATCCGTGTTATTATAAAGTAAATTACTAGTATTCATTTTTTATTTAGTATTAAATGAACCAGCAAGATTGCCTCACACTACCACCTCTTAAACAATGGCACGAAAGAAAAACATTTGCATCATCAACACTTAAACAAATCAAATCACGTCTTCAATATTATCGAAAAATATTAAAGGAACCTATGCCAACTGACCCAAAAAAAATAGCAAAACGTAATAAGATTCAACGCAAATATGAATATAATATGAAGGTCAGAAATTTGTTAAATAGAGCTATTAACAATTTGTATACATTATGAATAAACCTTTATTTTTTTATAAAATGTCTAATACTTTACGTCAAGCAAGAATATTATCAAGTGAGAATGATGCAAGTGTTAAACAAGAACAAAACACTAATATCGAAATTAAAGTGACGCCTAATAAGAGTGCACCGCAAAATGTCGCATATCCTCAGATTCCTAATAATGTAAATTTTACTATGCCCCCTCCAACTATGCCCCCTCCAACTATGCCTCCCCCAACTATGCCTCCCCCAACTATGCCTACACAGACTATGCCTACACAGACGACGACACAATATGCTTCTCAATACACTCCTCCAATAAACAGTCATATCCCCATGACAAAAGATTGCGGTTTAGCAGACTTAGGAAATGAATTAGATTCTTTAGAACAAAAAAATAGATTTTTAGAAATGTTAGTTGAAATGTATGCTGATAACCCTTTAAGGATTAACTCTTATGTTGTGTGCAAATCAACTCTATTAATGAATATGATAAAGTTGTTAACTGGATGTGATAAAGTTGATTTTGTTTTAGAAGATGATGAACCTGGATGTTGTGCAGTTAGTGTTTCAAAATTTATCAAAATCGATAAAATATTAATAACAAAAGATGGTAAATCAGAGGAATTAAAATATGCTTATAATAATGTTTATACAGAGTTTATAAAGTATGGCATATCGCTCAAACTTGCAGTTTGAGAGCCTCGTAAACGAGTCGCTAAAATTAGCGACATGACTGCAACAAAGTTGCCGGGATTTCTCTCAAGATAGCTATTTAAGCTTTGAATAACGCTAATATATGTTCATTTATTTTTGCACTCACTTTTCCTACAATACTTTGTTGAATCTTTAATGTTAATGCATAATCTTCATCCAATATTCTTCCATCATATAGAATCACATCACCTATGGCATATAAATTAGCATCATCAACATAAAATAAATAGTCTCCATGTGTAGCGAATGTAATGTTATTTTTTTCTTTATCAATACTAGTGATTACACCAATATACTCTTTCCATGAACCATTTATTTTAACACTACTAATGCAATCAACTGAATCTGTTGCAGTAGAACTCACAAATGAACCATTAACATTTTTATACACATGACCAGACATAAATACAGGTTTCCCAAGTGCGTAATCTTCAATATTTTCACCAGCTTCAATTGGCGCATAATGAGTAATCGTATTTGAACCATTTGATGTTATTTTGCCAGAAACATATAAATTTGAATCAATTGTTGTATTTCTTGCAGTACCAAACATGCTAAATGATTGAAATCTATGACCATCAACATATATAAATACTTCACCAGTATCAGCAGTTTTTGAAGACCTATACATAAAGACAGTATTATAAGTATCATTATATCCAAATCTAAATAAAGTAAGTGTATTTGAATCAATAGAACTAAAGAAACTTGCAATATTACTTTCGGTAGTATTAATTGTTAATGAACCATCATTATTTTTTGCTATATATTTAGTATCACATTCTGATTCAGTTAAATATTTATCATTATTTTTATATAAATCAGTACTAATTTCAACTTTATCTTTATTAACTGTTATTATTTTTGAACTATTTAAGTATAAAGATAATTTTGGAATATTATTAACTAATTCATATAATATTTCACTTTTATTTGCTAAATCTAATCCAAAATTAATAAGTGCTTGTTTTGCTGAACTTGTTGAATAAATATCAAATATACTTAAATCTGAACCTTTTATCATAACTCGACCATCAACCACTAATTGGTCTTTTATTGTAGTTTTATATTTTTGAGATTTATATGTGCAATTTATCATATCAACATCTTTATATTTTATCATAAATTCCTCTGTATAAGGTGAATATCTTAATGAAACATAACTATTTTCATTACATAATCTAATATCTGGATAATATGGATTATTCACTATTAATGATGGAGAATTATTTGTAAACGTAGTAGCTATTGTTAATGAACCATCATCATTTTTTGCTACATATTTAGTCAAATCAACAGGTTCAGGTATATCAGATTTTAATGCATAATTATCTTTTACGAAGTTCATATTTGGAATACAATATTTGTCATAAACTTCAGGTTCGTATCAAATAACTTACTGATTCTAAATAACAACATTATTACATTATATCTGAATGTTCCACCGTAATAGAAAAAGTATATAAAAAAGTATTTTCGGCTTTTTTGTAATAATAATATTCCTGTCTTCACTATCATACAAATATTCTCCTGAAATATCTTCATTATTACAAGAGCCTTTGAAAAAGTGATGATTTCTTTAATATGTTGCATAAATCTCTATCCAAATTTGTGATATAAGTTCTTTTATCCTCATCATTTGTTGTTCCGTTTTCGAATTTTGTAGCATTATTGATAATTCTTGTGTTATTTTTTCGGTTGATAATATGTTCTGTTTCTTCAAATAAGACTGTAAGTCCTGTTTTTAGCATACTCATCAAGATTCTCAAGTGTTGCATAATTTGATAAATCAACAGTAGGGATTTCACTTAACATATTTTGCTTATGATTCTCAATTAATTTTTTTGTCGCAGCTGCTGATAATAATTGATTATTGGTTAATGTTTCCCCTAATGCTAACATATTTGACTTCGATTTAGGGATATATTTATATGAAACATTTGATGGCTTATTTTTAGAAAATACCATTAAATAGGGATATTCATATATTAAATTACAAGCAATTACAGAATTTACCGCAACAATATTTCCATCAGAATCTACATCATAATTGTTAATACTAATCACTTCTCCATCTGAATCAACTATAAATGATACATCTATTTTAGATTCACTTTTTAACTCAAATAGATAGTATTTATAGCAATTATTATCTGAGCCAATTATTGTTGTCTCTGATGCAAAATCTAGTTGTTTCTCAATAACGCCAGGTGATAAAACGTCGACGTCATGTATTATTTCATCAACATATTCTATTTCTTTCACAGTTGATTTAGCAAAAGAGAGTCTACTTAATGATTCAATTCCTGCAGCACCTATTCGCATTAATCCTGGACCGAATCCTATTAACATAGTACCAATATCAACAATACCTTGTAAAATATCAAACCAGTTAACTTTATTTGACATACTTTCTATTTGTGATTCTAATTGTTTACAATAATTTTGTAATTGAGATATATCATTTAGGGCAACATCAACTGTGTTTCCTAAAGAATTTAACACAAACATATGACTCTCAATGTTTTCCCCAATTACCACACCAGATGTTTGAATATTATAGTTTGTAAAAAGAGTCGTGCATGATTCAGGTTTAGGAACAACATTATAATAACCACATCCATTGAGATATTCAAATGTATTTTCACCATAATATTCTACGTCAGCGATTTTAAATATAAGATTTGGATTAGTGGACATAAATAATTTAATCCCTTTATTGTTAATCAATTTTTTAGCTTGCTCTTCAGCAAGATTAGATGCTAAAAGCATCTCTGTATGATGATATCCAATATATTCAAAATAATTATTACTATTTACTTTATAATGAGGAGAATCAATTGTTGCATCTACATTAACTTTTATTTCATATATTTTCCCGTTTAGCGTTAATGTTGCAATATAATCACCTCCAACCCATTGGCCTCCACTATCGAACTCACAAACGATATCTATCCACCATTCTTTATCATTTTCACCTGCATAATCTAGTTTTCCTTTGTTTATTTTCAATAATCCTTCATTAATGAGAAATGTTAATGCGTTCTGGTCTGAATGGAATTTAACAAGATGTGATAAAGTAAATTTATTAGCATCATTTTTGGCTATTGTTATTCTAGCTTCATTATCGCTATCTTGTATTAACTTTAATGATTCCGGAATATGCACACAATAATTGTTTCCAATCCATGTATCTCCTTTCTTTGTAAGCTTAAATGTTGTGCCAAATACTTCATCATTGAATTCAAATGTTTGTCCATCAATAAGTGTGTTAAATTCTTCTGTTCCTTCATCATAGCCCCAATAAGCAATATAATAATTGTCATCTTGTGATATTGACTTTATTTCATAGAAATCTGGTAATGGAGACCTAAATAATTTAAAACAATTATCTGCATCTATAGTATTACATTTAAAGTTTATTATTTTGTTGTCTTTTTTATTAATAGTCTGTTTAATTGGAGCAATAAATGTTATTCTTATGAATCCTTTTGTGAACAAGTCAAATGGATCGCTTAAAATATCTTTACTCATATATAATCTCGCATAATCATCATTTTCAATATAAGATACAACATATTTTCCATCAGAATAGTCTATGCGAGGATTAGTAAATTTATTATTTGCAAATGATATGGACAAAGTTGGCTTCGCCAATTATTCCTGAACCCAAAGATGTAGTTAAAGCGAATACATTTCCTGAATATGTTTTTGGTAAATCATAAGCGATTTCCAATATATTACATTCATTTGTTTCTTTTTTAGATAATGTTTTAACATCTATTATGAATTCATCAAAACCGTCTACATATTCTAAATTACTCTGTGAATCAGGTTTATTTTCTAGTGTTGTTATTCAAGAGTTTGCTCTTGTTCATCAGAGTGCGCATGATTGTCCAATATTTGTGATGTTTGTGATAATACATCAATGATATTATTATTTTTAACTATTAGATTGTCGTCAATTATAGCATCTTGTTTAACATGAATATTATCAAATTCCCCGTTTCCACCTGCATTGTATCCACTAATAAATGCTTTATCAAATGCATTTTGTTTTGTTATGATTGCAGTCATTTTATGATTAATAAATGGTTAAAACATATTACATCACGAAGAAATACAATAATTTATTACCATCTGAGTTTAGTAATTCACTGAATAAACGCTATATATCTTTTCAATATTGTCGTTGTACTTGTAATGGATACTTGGATGGTGAAACTGAAATACATTGTAGCTTTATTCAAAGAGATGAATATGAAGATAGTCTTGTATGGTACGCAAATGTAGTGCCACCTGATGATAATCGCAAATATGAATATGTCGGAACAAAAAGAGATTTCAAAATATGGTTCACTGATGCTAATGGAAACGAGATAAAACCAGATAATTTTACATTGTTTTTGAAGCTAGAATACTGAATGTAAAAAAATAAATAATTTATAAAAGGTCATATTGTTTCTTGAATTTGTTATAATAAACACCAATATTTTCTCCGTTTGAATCAGTCATATGAACACATTTTGAACCATTTTTGTATTCAATAATATGGAGTTTTCTATATTGAATCCCATTATAAAAATAAAACACATTATCATGATAATAATAATTTTCAAATTTATGAACACCATACGAATCAACAACAATAGCATCATCTGGTATTTTGTCAACATATTCATAATTCACTCCTTTATATGATTCTTTATTTTTTTGATTTTCTGATTGAGATACCCAACGTAAATTATCAAGATGATAATCTGCTTTATTCCTATTTTTATGGTCTACTTGTGATTTAAGTTCTGGGTCATCATTTGGAATGAATTGTTTTGCGATAATAACATGTTTGAAGTAATGTTTTTGATTCAATTTTATTTTTATATATCCTTTATAATCTTTCCATTCTGAGATAACATAATGATTCCTTTTCTTTCTAATTGTAAAAGGATATTGTGATAATATTTCATAATCATTTTCGAAATCTTTAAGTGGTACAAATTCAATTGTTGTCATTTGTATAAAGGATAAAAAAATATTTAGAATAATGAATTTAACATTTTACTCTTTCCCTGCTGGCACGCCAGTTTGATAGTATTCAACACCATTTACACTCCATGTGAAATATGTGTCTGAACATATCCATGCTTCTGGTGATGGTGGATGCATATTTGGGTATTCTGGATCGGGAATAAAATATGTGTCATCTTCTCCACGATACATTGGCTGACCTCTAAATGTAACAGTTATTGAAGTGCTACCTGTGTCTAATCCATCGAATACATATCCTGCATTACTTCTTTCGAGTTGAAAATTGATACCAAATGATGTTCCGTCAGAACGACAATTTAAATAACGTTTACCAGTTGTTGGGTCGTTAAGCGGTTGGGTAAAACTATCTTCAAATTCTTGTGTTGCCTCTAACGCTCCATCTAACTCGTTTGCAATCAATTGATGTTGATAGAATCTGGCTGCACAAGTATTAGCAAATTCGGTATCTGGATATGTTCTTTTATTAACAACTAATTGCACATTTTGATACATAATATTATCAAAACATGTTATATCTGCAGGGCTCTTAGGGAACATCATTGTGATATTTGTTGCATTACGTAATGGAATACTTTTACTGATTTCTAATCCATTTACCTTTGCTGTTCCTTCAAATATTTCTCTTGTGAGTTCTTGTGATGGAATCAATAATGGTGTTTGCAATTCACGAACCAATCCATTGTAAACATCTTGTTTTAATCCAAATCCTGCTAAATTTGAGCGACCTAATTGAATAGTACCACCGAGAACATCTAGTGTAATCTTTTCTGTTTTCAGGTTGATTGAATCAGATTTTGTTGTGGCAAGTAAGGCTCCTTTCAATTCACTTTTAATGATTTTAACAGTGTCTCCAGGATCTAATGGTTTATCAGGATTAGCTGCTGCGATTAATTCAGCAAATTCCTTTTTATTAACATCATCACGTGATACTTTATATTTAGTGAATTCTTCATCTGTGTATCCAAAATCAATTGTTGGATGCTCTAGTACATCATCATCATATACATTTACGCCTTTATATCTTTGATACTCTATATGAAGCTTTTGTGAAGGAGTTGGATTTGATGAATAATGAGAGACAATCACTGATGGTCTACCAATTTGTGTGAATTTACGTGATATAGGTATAACAGCAGGCATTTCTTCATCTATTTCTTTATCTTCTAAAAATTGAAGTGTTTCTTTAACTACATTTGGATTCACTTGTGCCCATACAAGTGCGCGTAAACTTGTTTTTACTTCTTCTTCTATTTCTCCACAGATTGCATTAGGATATAATTGCCATGCTTGAAGTGCTAATTGGTCTACAAATGGTATAGTCAATTCGATGGTAAATTTATGTGGTTGTCCATCTGCAATATCCTTTAAGTCTACATAACAGCCACAAATTGATGGAGAGAATTGTGAAACATTTTCCCATGTAGAATGTGAATATTTTGATGTTGCTTTTGCATCTCTTGGCTTAATAGAATTATATGCAAATGATTCACGTTGTAATTCATCTTGACGATATGCACCTAAGAGTTTATCATTAATCCAAAATCTACAATCTTCATAGAATTCTACAGCATTTTTGAATCCAACGAATATTTTCATGAGTCCATGTGTGTCAGCAGATACGTCAATTGGTTTTGATAATTTTATGATAAAATCTAAAAGAATAGTCGTGAATGACTTCTCAATTTGTGTAATTGTGTGCCCAGAATGTGTTAATTTTATACGTGTTTTTGTACCTACAGGTAATGGTGCATCTTTATCTTTGAATTCCTCCATGACAAACGAAAATGTGTTATCTCCACCATTTCTTTGTATAAGATTACGTAATTTTGATTGAAAGAATGATAAAACATCACCCTCATCATTTCCTAAATTCTTTGTTTGTGCGTTGTAATAAGTCATTTGTTTAAATATAAAAATAATGTTTATCATAATTTACATTTTATTTACGACAGTAAAGTAAACTAAACTTTGTTTATGTTTACTGGAATTGAAATGGCATTTGGAAGTTGGTTTAAAAATTTGATTAGCGGTGCAAAAAATATTATTGGAAAAGCATTACCAGTACTTAAAAAAGGAGCAGAAATTGTATCAAAAGTAGCTCCAGTTATTGGAGGTGCAATTGGTGGAACAGCAGGAAATGTTATCAATAAAATAGGCAACTACGCAGGGAAATTTGCGGGCAATAAGTCTGTAGGTGTTAATGGGGCGGGTATCAGACAAACTAGTAATGGACCTGTAAATGCCCAGTATTTTAATCCAGGAAGATTTGATATACCATTATTGAAGTAATTTAAATTTATTTCAAATGTAAATGAACGATGTGAAAATAATTGAACCTATCTCAAAGTATACTAAAGAGTTTGATACAGTTGATGAATTTAATTTGTATTATAACAAGCATAAAAATGATATGGATTCACTTACAACGCATAAATTAAACAAAATGTATTACATAAAAGGATATCACATAACGAAAATAAAAAATGTTTTAATGTTAAAGAAGATTAAAGAAGAGAATATTAATGAAGAGCAAAAAAATAATTTTATTAGTGAGATATCTGAATTGAAACAAGAGATAAAACAGATAAAAGAAACAATAAATAATATTATTCATTTTATTAATCCTCATACACAAGACAACATGGTGTTGCCCCCTTCTGATACCTGAACGATTAAGCATGAATGTGAATCAGGATAAATATTTTTTTCTTCTGCTAATTGTCTATATAAATTATAAAATTCTTCAAAATCTAAATTACTAGCTGATTGTGAATATATATAATGCAACTGTTGACGATTAAAACATGGAAATACAAACAAAGTTGTTATCTCATTTTTGATATGTGGCTTAATTCCTTTCCATCCTTGGATTAATAAGAAGTATGTGATATTTGTGTGCCTACATCTACGAAGTTGTTGGCTAAAATATGATTCTTCTGATGAAAATAGTTTGCTATTAGAGATATCATCAAAAAGTACTAATGTGTGAAGATACTCTTTAGCAAAGTCTTGTATATGTAAAACATTAAACATATCATTTTTTTGTCCATCATCTAATCTTTCTTCTAAGTGTTCTCTTTTGACAAGATAATAGAGATTTTTTGCAGCTATCAATTCTGTCATAAAATCAACTGCATTTTTCTCAGAGATTGTAATATATGGCATTTTAATTAGATGTTTCAATGTTTGCCAGCTCCTATCATTTTCATCTCCATTCTTCGTGATATAGACTAATAAATGGTGTGTTTTTATTAATCCTATTTTGATTATCTCTTGTAGAGCAATAACTGTTTTACCAGAATTTTGTTTGCCTACGATAACATTTACTGAATTATATTTAACGTGAATATCTTCGTGAATAGGTTCTATTAATGCACCTGATAAATTGTCTTTATTTTGTTTTAGTGTATCAGATACTAAATAATTGACGTCTTTTAGGCTATTCATTTACATGTTAATAGATTATATTATGTGTAAAAAAAGACTCATATTATGTTTAGTTTAAAAATGCCTCATCATCTTCTAAGTTCCATTCGCCATTCTGTTCTCGATTATATTCTTGTGTGATACCATCGTGCCATTCACCTCCTTCTTCATCATTTTGATGGTCGTACTGCATGCCCTGTTGTTCTCGTCCAGTATATTGGTCGTGTATCAAATTTTCCCTTTCACGTTCATTGACTTCTTGAGCTGATTCTACCATAGCGTGTCCGAAATCATTATAAATCTTATTTCTGAGTTGTGCTCTTTGTTCAGCAGTCCAATTATTTCCATTAGTATGAAGAACATGTAATAATAGGCTTGATACTTCTGCATCAACTATTCGTTTTCCTTCACTCTTCTTACACCATTTCTTAAACTCTTCATGTTCTACTGAGGTGAAACCACGTTTTCGAGCAACTGTACTAAGTATATAGTGTTTCCATAATTTTGACGTAGCCATCATAATTAGTCTTGCCTTGAATTTAGGAGTGATATCGAGTATGTTTTGAGTCCTAAGAGCGTTAATAACATCTTCAACAACATGACTAACAACATAATCGCGGAATCTAGCAAAGGCATTCTTTCGCTTCTCCTTAACAAAACTGTACCCATCTAACTTGTAATCTCTCCATGCTTCAGGCATTGTATAGCCTGTCATCTCACCTAAATGATGTGGATTTCCATTGAGGTCATTATTATAACTATAATTCAATTTCTCCTTGAGATATATTGGAACAGTGATTGATTTTCCGCCATGTTCATTCCTATATTGTTTTCTAGCAGCTGCATCATAATCTGTATAGAAATGAAATCGTGCAGGCCAATCTGACTTTGCTGTTGTGTATCCATTAATGTATATTGGATGGTTGCTACCATTTTTAATAATAATATCTGGAATATTATCCCCGTTAACATCTTCATCTGATACAGACCATGGTTGACTATTAGGATTTGCTGCATTTCGTTTATTAACAATATCTTGAGCTCCAGCAAGGGTCATTGCTTTTCTTCTTCTTTTGATGTCTTTTTTATTGTCTAGAACGATATCCCATAATGAATTCATTCCTTGTTTTGGTCCACCAACCCTACCTGGTCTATGTCGAAAATGGTTTATTGATTCAATCGCTATTCTTTGAATTTCTTGGACATTGTTCGCTATTGTATTGATATCTACCGGATGTTGAGCAAAAGAATTGTAGGCATTAACTAAATCCTGTAAATTTACTTCTTGTGCCATTTGATTTTGAAATAAAAATGTATTATTGTTATTATTAATATTAGTGTTATCTATAATTGGAGTTGTTTCATTGGCAAAGCCAAGGCCAGCGGCGCTGTCATTAGGGGGTCTTCTTCTTAATGCATTCAATGGATTCAATTCTGGAAAAGTCTCTGCTGCTCCAAATCTAAAGAAAGGTCCAGAATGCTCTTGAGGTTCCCTATGTGAAGTTTCTGGAGGTAAAGGGGGAATAATATTATTGTCGCTAGAAGCACCTTCACTTTGTGGATATACTCTATTTGTGAAATGGTCCAGACTTTCTTGATATATACGCCTTACATATTTATGGTGAATATTATCATTTGATGCAAAATTATGTTCATTGAGTATTCTAATGATAGTATGTATAATATTTTTTGGATACGTCTTTTTATATTGTTCAAGTGTTTGGGAATTAATTCTTGTTGTGAGTTCATTATAAACACCATTATTTGTTCTAGCCCATTTACTAAACTGATAATCATTAAAATCTTTTAAATCAGAATAACCTATTGGTCTATCATATGGATTTTCATTTTGAACCCTTTCAATGAATCTATTCATGGTAGTATCATTAACACTATTCCCTTCACGTAAACCAAATTGAAATTCGTTAAGAGGTTCTACTAAACGAGTAGCATATGATTCGTCCCTAAGTACATATCCTCCTGAAGTAGTAGTAATATTAAACCCTAATTCATTGTTCAATCTATTACAGTATCCTAATAATTTTTGAGTATTATTGCCTTGCATTACATGACCTGCTTTAAGTATCGCATTTGTTTTACTCATTTGAATGCTATTAAATGCAAAAAAATAATGGCCCATATAAGTATACCTATTATAAGCCACAAGTAGAGCTTGAGTCTTGTGTTTTCACAAGCCACATTCTTTGATGAATTGCTGATAGTTAGTCTTTAAGCGGGATTCTATTTCTTTAACCAAACTGTATGTGTCATAATTTCGAATATCATGGTATACTATTTCTTTTCCATCTCTATTAGTAAACTTTTTTGGTTCACGTTCAATGACCAAATTTTGTAGATTCTCTTTAGTGTTTATGTTGTAATGTGCACCTTTAGTTTTGGCTTTAATATATAATTTTTCACATTCAAACAGCTTGCATAAATCATTATATTTCAATTGTTGCCTCTTCCAAAGTGATATCAATATTGGTTTAAATACTACATAATTACTATCAAATCTATCTTCATATACTGTATCTTTACTAAATAAAACATAATATTTATATGCATTTGTTTTTAAATCAATTGTATGCTCTTTAATAAATTCCTCTAATTTATCACATAATTTATTAATAGAAACGTATGCAACTTGTTTAGTCATTTATCGGGTGTTATTTGTATTGCGGATAAAAAATTAAAATTAAAAGAATAAAAGTATAAAAATAAATGAATTCCAAAAAATTGCACCATCGGAAATTATGATGATGGTTCTAAATGAGCGATGTTCATGGGGGTCGTTTCGTAGCTCGTCAGAGCGGAGAAACGTAATTGGGGGGATGTTAGGACTTTAGTCCTAAAATCACCACAATTGTACACTACTTACAAAAAATGACGAAATTGTATCAGCAGATTCAATGGTGGCTGCTTCATATTATACAGGTGCTGGCTTTCAAACTGTAAAAAATATTATTAATATGACTGGCCGACGAACACAGTCAAGGTCAACATTTTTTCGTTGTCAAGAAAAATCTGAGCCAAGATTAATATCTAAAGCAAATGAACTTGAACAAGAAGCATGTGTTTCTTTTTCAGGTCATATGGCTTTAGTTTGCAGATGGTCATCAAAGGTGCGAGGTATTCATGGAACCATCACAGCAGTTGATACAGTTACAAAAAAAGTTTTAGCTGATGCTACTCTCACTAAATTTGGTGGTTCACGTCCTAATGGCAATTTTGATGGTAGTTCAAATTCAATGGAGACAGAAGGAACAAAACTTGTGTTTAAAACTCTTCAACAACGAGGAATTAATGGTCAAATAAAAACTATTTCAAAAGATAGAGATAACAAAAACAAAAAATTATACAAAGAGTATGAGTTAAATGATAAAATTGCATTTGATCCCGGCCATTTCAGAAATTCCTTTAAAAAAGCGCTTACAAAAATGATCAACGATAATAAAATATTTCGTTATATAAGCACCGAAAATGAAGAAGTTGTAGTCAACAAACCTTTTGATGGTTTAGAAGGGCGATTACTAAAATGGTTCAACACTTGTCTTAGAGAAAAAAATGATGATAAACGCCTTTCAATGTGGCTATCAACAGTTCCACATTACTTAGGAGATCATTCATGTTGCATTCATGATAAAAATGAAATTCATCAAGTATGGATGCAAGGTATTGAGCATGAGCCTTTAATTGATGTATTAAATGATTTGATAGATGACTTTGCTGATGACATTTGTCACATGTCAGTTTATCATTCCACTCAATGCGTTGAATCCGTTAATTCAACGTATAATCAAGTTGCGCCAAAAATGAAATATTGGAATAGAATCGAAGGAAGAATTGCTGCTGGCATTATCAAGCAAAATGATCCCATTGAAGCTCCTTTCATTATTAGAGAATGTTGCAATGCTCCATCGTTAAGTCAAGATGTTGAAAATGAGATAAGAAAAGATTCTCAAGAATTACAAAGAAGGAGAATTGATTCTGATTCAATTGAATTTAGATCTAAAAAAAATAAAGCTAGATTGATAAGAAAAAAAAATATCAAGAAGATCCTAATGGTGATTTATAAACGTACTGATGAATAAATCGAAATTCTTATTTTACTTTTTAATTTTTCTTTTTGATTATGAAAATTGCTGAAATTTCATATTTCATATAAATATATAAAAAAATTTTGAATGTATTTAAATGATGAATGAAAGTCAGAAGTTTTGAATAAAAGTCATGATTTTTGCATATTTCATTTAATAAAATTCATTACATAAATCCAATAATATTATTTAAATCAAAGTTAGAAATTTTGAGAAAAGGTTTTAATTTTTGCAAATCACTGTATATACTAACATACATTAATTGCGCATTTTAACCAAAACGATGTGTCTGAAAATTATAATTTGGTCAAAAGATTTAAAACAAGAATGTTAAATATATGAAACCAAACTATTAAATGACAATAGCTAATGACAATAGCTAAAAATATTAAATGAAAAGACGAAAATAATCATTGTCGAAATTGAAAAGTCGCAATAATGTCATGATTCAAAAAAAAAAAAAAAAAAAAATTAAATAAAGTGGGCATGAATTGTAAATGAATCGAACTTGATTTAATTTTAATCAGCAACAATTTAAAACAATTCATTTATAAGTTGTTTTGTCGAAATAGAAAAGTTGCAATAATGTCATGATTCAAAAAAAAAAAAAAAAAAATAAATAAAGTCGGCATAAATTGAATTTTAACTGCTTGCTTTCATCAAGTAGGCTTTATTAGAATTGTTTAAATTATTGATAAAGAACATTTCTTGTATATATCAATTTTTGATATTGAAAAAATTCTGTTAAAAAAGTTAATATGCCAATTAAAACTTTTTGTGAAAAAAATAAAATGATACACGACCCTTAATAATTGTTAGTAAAATTCACCTATTTAAGCCTATTATGGTGAATTTGAGTTGTACAGAATTCAGAATAATAAGCATTGCCAAAGGCATTACTCTCCTTATCAACAAAGCAAACCAAATATAGCTATAGTATTAAAGTAATTACATCAAATCTGGTAATAATCACTAAAACTAACAGAATATTACAATTTTTTTTTTAATTTTTTCAATTTAAGTTAAGCTCAAAACTAATTTTTGTAGCATTTTTCCATCAATATACTGTATTCCGATAATCATTATCCAATTTTAACAAGCAATTAGCACCATGTGTCATAAAAGAGTCAAAAAACTGAACCTCTGAAAAATAAAATAAACTTATCAAAATAAAAAATAATATTTTGAATTTCTCTCAAATAATTTGAAAGGTCCAATTTTGGAAGGGAGTTTATATTCGTTAATGTTAATACAAATGTATTTGTTAATGTATTTCATTGTTTCCGATATTGTCGAAAAAATTTATACTCAGAAATATATTTCATATCAAGATGTTTAAAGTTTAATTAATTTTTATTTTTATTTAAAAAAAGAAAATCAGGCTCAAAGTCTTTATGCCCTTCACGATTTTGTGAGGATTCTCTCAATTTTTTGTGTAATTTTTTTCAAAAATGTAAAAATATAAAAATTAGCTCAGAAACAAATTGAATGATCATAGAATTGCAAAATAAACATTCAAAATAAAAAATTAAAATATCTCCACCAAAAAATCATTAAATAAAGCATTTCACTAAATTAAATGATAAAATATTATATTTTAGTAAATGAATATATGCACCAAAAGATGAAAAAGATGACTTTTCCTTATTCATTGAAAATAATTGAGAGATCATTGAAATAATAATAAATGCATTCAATTAAAAAAACTAAAATATCTTGCCGGAAATAATAAAAACTATATTTCCAATCTAAATTAAACTTAATTATATAAGTAATATAATATATAAACAAATATAAAATGCGTATATTTTTGATATTTGGTTTTTAATTCAAAATAATTGAGAGATCATTGAAATAGGAATTAATGCATTCAATTAAAAAAACTAAAATATCTTGCCGGAAATAATAAAAACTATATTTCCAATCTAAATTAAACTTAATTATATAAGTAATATAATATATAAACAAATATAAAATGCGCATATTTTCGATATTTGGTTTTTAATTCAAAATAATTGAGAGATCATTGAAACAAGAATTAATCTATTCAATTTAAAAATAAACAATATCCTAGTAAATTTAACGATATGTATATTATTTCTCTGGTTAAAATAGAATTAAATTGATGATAAGTAATCAAAATAATATTAGTTAATGAGAATTATTATTTTATTATTTTGAATGCAAAAAATTGAATACTCTAATATAATCATAAATTTTTCAAAAATTTTACAAAATTTTTGAGAAATAAAAGGTATCAATCTACTCAAACAGAAAGACATTATGTTAATTTATGTATTCCATTGTGATAATATGTGTAAAACCACCATATTAGAATTGATTATATCTTATATTTATTAAATAGATAGACTTCAAAAAGGACGAAACCGCATACCTTTTACATCGGCTTTTTATGTATTCAAAAGAATTGAACAAATAATAACAGAAATTAAATGCAATAGGAATTGGGCCAAATATAAATACAAAAAAGAAAAAAGCAATAAAAAGCAATATAAACAACCAAATATCTTTTAAAAAATTGAATTAGAATTCAAAACAAACATACTCATTTATTACAAAAGGATTTTATCAACGAAACATTTATGGCTTGCAAGTACTAGTCAAATTCGACATATCGCCTGGTTGTTCGCTAATTTGAGATTTTAAAACATCATCGATATTCTTCAACGAATAGATTGATTATGAACTATCAAAAACGAAGCCTATCAGAAACCTTACAATTCAAAATTATAAATATATCGAAATGAAACTGACTTTTCAAAAGGATAGAAATGAAAAAATCGAGTCTTCATTCATTTTTCCATATTAATTTACATATCTTCCATTAGATTTAGGATCTGATGCAATTGCTAATACAAAACCTTTTACTTTTTTTAAACAGCACCGATTTTTATCAATATTTTTACTTTTATGCAAGATATATTAAAAATTCCCTAAAAATTGTTTTACCTCATTTTTATTTGAGTTTTCTGAAATTTTTTATTCAAAAACAAAATTTCAATTCAGTTTTAGTCTTGAGCAACTTAAAAAAAGTCAAGGATGTTGAAGATAATTATTTTACTAATATTAGAAGTCCTGGTTTATATCAATTAGATAAAAATAATATTGTTTTTTGTTTAAAATAAATAATTTTTTTAATTAATCTTTCTATCATTTTATCTTTCTTTTCTTTTTTTTGAAAGTTTTAAAAAAAATTTGAATGTTGTAAAAGGTATGCGGTTTCGTCCTTTTTTAAGTCTATCATTAAATAAAATAATATTTTATATATATATATCATATTATTTATGTTATTTTAGTGAAACCTTGATAAAAACCTATAATAATTAAAATTATAAATAACTAATATACACCATATTCATTTTAAATTATTCAATTAATAAAATATTTTTTTTTATATAAAAGGCTTAATAATTATTTACATTATTAACTATATCTAATGTACATTATATTATATGAGTCTGATTTAATTTATTTTTACATTTTTAAAGACTCTTCTTTTTTAAAAAAAATAGCATATGTACTTTTTGAACCTAATTCCTATTTGTGCTTTCCCATTAAGTTAAATAAATTGAATTCACTATGTTTTTAATTTAATATATCAATATTTTATGACCAAAGATTAAAATTAAAATGCAGAAATCGAGATTATTTTGAGCTTTATGGTCATCATATATGCTCAAATATTATGAATATGCATCATACATATATGAATATGAATTAAATGTTTATGAATATCTATTAAATATGCACAAATATGTATGAATATGTACCAAACATGCATGAATTCTATTAAATATGTATAAATGTGCATCAAACATATATGAATATGCATCTAATATCTATAAATATGCATCAAATATGTATGAATATACACCAAAATTAATGAATATGAATCAAACATATATGAATATATATTAAATATGCATGAATATGCATCAAATATGTATGAATATGCATCAAATATTTATGAATATGCATCAAATATGTATGAATATGCAATAAAATATCTATTAATATGCACAATAATGGTTGAATATGCATCAAATATGTATGAATATGCATCAAACATATATGAATATCTATTAAATATGTATGAATATGCATCAAACATATATGAATATATATTAAATATGCATGAATATGCATCAAATATGTATGAATATGCATCAAATATTTATGAATATGCATCAAATATGTATGAATATGCAATAAAATATCTATTAATATGCACAATAATGGTTGAATATGCATCAAACATATATGAATATCTATTAAATATGTATGAATATATATTAAATATGCATGAATATGCATCAAACATATATGAATATCTATTAAATATGTATGAATATATATTAAATATGCATGAATATGCATCAAATATGTATGAATATGTATGAATATGCATCAAATATTTATGAATATACATCAAATATGTATGAATATGCAATAAAATATCTATTAATATGCACAATAATGGTTGAATATGCATCAAACATATATGAATATCTATTAAATATGTATGAATATATATTAAATATGCATGAATATGCATCAAACATATATGAATATCTATTAAATATGTATGAATATCTATTAAATATGTATGAATATCTATTAAATATGTATGAATATGAATCAAATATATATGAATATGAATCAAATATATATGAATATGCACAAAAATGTATGGATATGCATTAAATATGTATGAGCATGTTAATCTTGTTTATCCCCTGTGAAGGTGTGATTTATAATCTAATTATTATTTTTTTTTTTTGCATTTAATATTCTTTTGAAATATTATTTGTCTCATATTTCTCATATTTCTAACTATAACTTTCATTTGTAAAAGATGTAAAAAATTGGAATTATCAATGTGTAATTTATTAATGTCAATATAAAATCTTGACAAATTCCACATTCTTATCATGAATTTCACTTATTATAATCACTTACAATTTTCATGCTAAAATTTTTGGTATCTTCTATATTCACTTTTTAAAATGAATTTGCAAAATAAAGTTAAATCAAAAATTTTAATTATATAATGAGTATATATTCCTTTTTTATGGTATTTCATATAGATGATTCTATTGGTTGTTATCATAAAAACTTTATATGCTTTTATTATGATCATTATTTTTGTTATGTTTTTTCGCTAAATTTTTAAAAAATAAATAAAATTTTTTAGATGTAACATAAAAGTAATATGTCCATTATCACAATGGAATACATAAATTAACATAATGTCTTTCTGTTTGAGTAGATTGATACCTTTTATTTCTCAAAAATTTTGTAAAATTTTTGAAAAATTTATGATTATATTAGAGTATTCAATTTTTTGCATTCAAAATAATAAAATAATAATTCTCATTAACTAATATTATTTTGATTACTTATCATCAATTTAATTCTATTTTAACCAGAGAAATAATATACATATCGTTAAATTTACTAGGATATTGTTTATTTTTAAATTGAATAGATTAATTCTTGTTTCAATGATCTCTCAATTATTTTGAATTAAAAACCAAATATCGAAAATATGCGCATTTTATATTTGTTTATATATTATATTACTTATATAATTAAGTTTAATTTAGATTGGAAATATAGTTTTTATTATTTCCGGCAAGATATTTTAGTTTTTTTAATTGAATGCATTAATTCCTATTTCAATGATCTCTCAATTATTTTGAATTAAAAACCAAATATCAAAAATATACGCATTTTATATTTGTTTATATATTATATTACTTATATAATTAAGTTTAATTTAGATTGGAAATATAGTTTTTATTATTTCCGGCAAGATATTTTAGTTTTTTTAATTGAATGCATTTATTATTATTTCAATGATCTCTCAATTATTTTCAATGAATAAGGAAAAGTCATCTTTTTCATCTTTTGGTGCATATATTCATTTACTAAAATATAATATTTTATCATTTAATTTAGTGAAATGCTTTATTTAATGATTTTTTGGTGGAGATATTTTAATTTTTTATTTTGAATGTTTATTTTGCAATTCTATGATCATTCAATTTGTTTCTGAGAGTATGTTTTTTTTCTTCAGAAAAATTGAGAGTGAAGGGCATAAAGACTTTGAGCCGAAAATCATTTAAATTTAAATAGAGTCGTCGAAATCAAGATCGGAAAAAAAGTTTTCTACAAAGGTATACTTCCTCTTTTTGTCCTCATCTTTTTTCCGAACATTTGGAACATATTTAATTTTTGAATTTGGGTGATCTGATATAATCTGAATAATTTCTTTATTATCATTTTCAATTGCAAGTTGAAGCGATGTTTTATCAATAAAATAAAATGTGAATTAAATACAAAATTGATTTAAAAATTCCATACAAATATTTCATTATAAATTTTATTGCAATAAAAACAAATCAATCATAAATGCTATTTATAATCAATATTTAAAATGCAGGGAATATTGATGCTTATATCTTTATTTGTCAATAAAAGTTTAATAATTTCAATATTATTTTCTTCAACTGCTAAGAATAAAGCAGTTTGATTAAATACAATCTCAAACACCATTAAAAAATATAATTTGAAATTTCATAAAAAAATGGTTTTAAATTTCATAGAAATAAATCATTTTGAATATCATTGAATTCAATGAAATAAAATTTTATAAGAATATATGTCTTTGAATATAATTCAAATATTTAATTTTAAAAAAGGTAATTACACAAACGTGATAAAACGCAAAAGTTTCAAAAAAACGTATTTTAAATAATTCAGCTATTTTTATACAAATATGCTATTTATATGAATTACAAATTTGTTATTATATAAATGTGATATTTTTAATATTATATTTAAGATAAAAATCTAATTTTTAAAATTTTTTTGTAAGATAATGGTATTTTTAAAATGATCGTTATGCTCTCAATTTTATTTTCTTTATTCGCCTTCGATACTTAATCATTTTATGGTGCTTTAATTTATTCATAGGAGATAAAACAAATATGTGAAAATCTGACCAATTGACACATAAGATCTTGGATGATTATTTTCTATGAATTTCATAACTTTTTGAATGCTTTCATTGAATTGCATTAATTTTTTTAAACATTTTGAAATTAACATTTATTGATTATAAATTAAATAAAATAATTATTCATATATTACTTATTAGTTAAAACTCTTTATTTTTGTTTTTCATTAATTTTTATTTGAGAAAAATGTAGATAATGTCGAAAATTGCAATGTTTAGCAATTATCTTTGGAACATATGCTAAAAATTTTAATTTTTTTACTGTATTAATTTTTATATATGATGTGTAATAACATATATAACTCGCTAACATTTTTGAAGAAAATAGTTTGGTTTTATTACGTTTAATTACACTCTTTTTAATTCAATTTTTTTTCTGAGAAAAGTTGATGAATATGGAATATTTTTACTTCAAAAATAATAAAATTATTATTTGCCTAGAGACATATTTGATTACAAAATTTTGGAGCATAATACCTATGAATAATTGATTTACCAATTTTCAAAAAAATATGAGAAAATATGAGGAGTTATTATTTTTTTGTTTTGATACTTTAAAATTTTATTAATAAAATAAATTCACTTGTAATAAATAAAGCAAATTAAATAATTAACTTTTATGAAGCTATATATTTATATTTTATTTGTATTTGAATAAAAAAAACTATTTTTCTTAAAAAATATATTGTAGACTATTTTATAATTGGATATATTTATATTTATTTATAAATTGCATATAAATAAAAAGATTATTTTAATTTTTATCTAGGAATTTTCGAGATATAAAGAACACAAAATTTATGGTGAATACAAAAGCTGTTATAGGTCAATAAAAGAATTTATATCAAAATTGAATGTTTTTTTTTCCTTTCAAAATTTCAAAGCATGAATATTTAATGATTCAAAATTGAATTCCCAAGTGCAATGTCTCAAAATTGAATTCCCAAGTGCAAAGTCTCAAAATTGAATATTTTACATTTTTTTATCTATTTATATATAGATAAAAAGAAAAATGAAATTTTAATTTATTATCTGTTATTATTTTATTTTATTTTATCAACTTATTTATCATTATTTATAGTCATATATTATTTTCAATTTAATCTAATTGTAAACCTCTCAAAAATTATAAATTAAAATATCTTGAAAATTCCTAGATAGAATTTTAAAATTTATTTGATAAAATTTGCTAAATATAAAGTAATTAATTATAATTAAATATGCATGGAAATTATCATATACATCAAAGTGTAATTACCTTTATTTTAAATTCCTTTAAAACAAATGATAGTGAATTTTACTAAGAATATGAACATCAATGTTTTCATTCGATAATAAAAGTTTAATAATTTCAATGTTTTCGTTCTCAACTGCTAAATATAACGCCGTTTTATAAATTATTGAAATAAAATTTTATCCAATTATATTGTTTTGAATATCATAAAAAATTTATGTATGAAACAAAATTTTGTTATATGTTTAGAAATTTCATTCAAATATAATTTCGAATGCAATTATAAAATGATTATAAATCCAATCAAATTATTTGATTAAAATGTAATCTAAATATATGAATTAAAATGCCATCAGAACATATGCTTGTAAATGTCATTAAAACAATATTTTGAACATCATCTTAATATAAGATTTTGAATCCAATTGGAATAAATGATTTAGAATTTTATAAAAAAAAATTCAATCGAAAATGAAATAAATATTAACATCTATTTGTGGATTACTTAATAAAAGTTTGACCATTTCAACATTTTCATTTTCAACGGCTTTATATAATGGTGTTTTATTAAATACAATCAAAAATTTCATTAAAATATAATTTTGAACTATGTAAAAAGTTATTTGAAGAAAATTACATTGAAAGGTACCATTTTAATGCCATTGAAATTCATAATTGTGAATGTCATTTTAAATTTTTATTTTGAATAAAATTGTAATAAATAATTACTAATGTCACTATAAAAAAATCTTCTTCAAACGTTTATAATATTAACATCAATATCTTGATTCATTAATAAAAGCCTGGCAATTTCAACATTATTTTTTTCAACAGCTAAATATAATGCATTTCTATAATATATAATAAATAAAATCTCATTAAATTTCAAGATTTAAAATTAGATTAAAATGCATTATATTAAATTTCATTCAAATAATTTACATTTAAACTTCATTGAAATATTTGATTTTAAATTCCATTGAACTTTAAGATTGAAAATTAAATTGAAAAATATGAAATAAAATATTATAGAATTATATGGTTATTAATGGAATTAAAATAGATAATTTTGAACTGTATGAAATAATTTAGTTTATAATATTTGAAGCGTTAACATCTATTTTACTATTGCTTAATAAAAGCTTTACAATTTCAATATTTTCTAATTCAATTGCCATGAATAGCGCTGTTTTATTAAAAAAATCAAAAAAAAAAAAAAATTCTATTAAAATATATATATTTTTAAATTTCATTGAAGCATATAATTTCAAATAGTATTAATATATAATTCTAAATGCCATTTTTATGGTTGAATTAGAATGTTATTGAACTATTTTATTCAAAATTCTATCAAAAAATGAACTTAAAATTGAATAAATTAGAGATCGAATGATATTAAAATGTATAATTTTCTATTCTACTAAAATAAATGATATTGAATTCCATTAAAAAATGTTTTAATTCTATTATAATATAAATTTCTGAATTCTATTAAAGTATTTAATTATAAAATACCATAAAAAATCATTTTTCATAATACCATTTTAATCAAAAATATTAAATGTAATTCAAAAATTAGAATAAAAACTGTATTTAATAATATCTTTTCAAATTCTATTTAACTAAACAATGTTTTAACGCAATTTAAATATTAAATATTAAGAATTTCATTTAAGCATATATATTTTTGGAATGCAATTTGAAATATAAATAATTCAATTTCATAAAACCATAATAATGTTTATAATATTTGTGATGTTAACATTAATTTTATCATTTGCCAATAAAAGTTTGACAATTTCAACATTTTCTTTTTCCACTGCTGCAAATAATGCAGTTTTTTTACTTGTTGTTTTTTTAACACCATTAAAAAATAAATTAAAATTCTATTAAAATATTTGATTTTTGATTCTATTGAAAAATTTGATTTTTGAATTTTCTTTTGAATTTCATTGAAATATATTACTTTTGAATTTTATTACAAAAGTAAATTGCAATTCTTCTTAATATTATTCCCATATTTATATCATTTATATCATTAATCATAACCTTTGCAAATGAATAATAATCATTTTTACACATGTAATAAAACGCTTTTTCACCTTTGAAGTCAGTGTTCATAAAATCGAAATTGTAATATTGAATACAATAAACTTGCAATGATTCATCCACATCTTTTTCATTATTTAATAAATAATTATTTAGAAAATAATTGGCCAAATCATAATGATGACATTTAATTGATTCTTTTAAGCATTCATTGTAGCCTTTCTCTTCTGGTTCAATATGATTTTCTTCAAGAATGTGAATGATGTCTGCCTGATTGCTATGTATTGCACAGATCCACAATGATGGAGCTAATTTGACTTCATTTAACCTTAAATATTTAAATATTTGAATTGATCCAAAAAATGCAGCATATTCAATTAATGTCATTTCTTTGTCATTTAAAAATGGATTGGTTTCATATATGGTTGGTTCGATTGTAGAGTTGAGTGGACAAATATTCTTATTTACATACGTAATAAAATCATCAATTGAATCTTGTTGAATAAATCTGCTAATATTATCATCATTTGCTCCAATTTTTCTCTTTTCATAAAAATCCTCTGGCAATTCTTTTCTTATTGAATTTTTGTCCTTTTTAAATGATTGAATTTCAGGTGAAAAATAGCTATGATATTTTTTTCTTTTATACTTGTCATTTGTAATCGTATTAACTATATATTCATCAATGGTAATAATATTTTGTTCAAGAAGATATAAAATAATTCGTTTATTGCTCTTGAAAATTCTGAAAATATCTGAATTTGAAAAATTTTGTTTAATATCTTCTTTGATATGATTCAAAATTTGCTCAATTCTGTTGGTAAAATGGACACATCGATAGTGATGATTTGACAATTTGAGGAGCAAATGTAAAAATAACTTAAATTCTTTTTTCTTATCACATAAAATCATATCTTTTAGTGTTTCTTCCAGTTTTTGGAAATAAATTTCTGAATCGGAATCCGAATTAAGAAATTCTAAAAGAATGTCTTGAACTCTTTTCATTTCTTCTACAGTTTCTTGGATATTCATTTCTTTAAAATTAAATTTTCTAATTTGGCAAAATTTTCATTTTGAAAAAGGGGAATTAATCTCTCAATTTTTTGCAAAAATTTTTAATCAAAAAATAATTATATATACAAATAATAAATATATTTTTGAAAATATATATAATATATATATTATAAAGAAAACTAATAATATAATATTTAAATATAAAACTATTTAATAATAAAATAATGCAAATTATAGCAAAATTAAGAATAATGAGAGAAATAAAATTATTCTTCTATTGTTATAACTACTAATTTTTAAATATATAAGCTATATTTTATAAATATATTGTATAAATAAATTTCATAGTAGAAAAAAAAAAAGATATAGATAAAACATTCATTTTTTTAAAGCTATTCAAAATGAAAAAATTGAAGCTTTTCCGAATAACTTTTTGAACCATTTCCAAAAAAAATTGAAAGATTGCATTTCTTTTATCAAACTTTTTCTAAACATTATTTTTATTATTTTTTTTTGAACCATTTCCGAATAACTTTTTGCATTTTTTTGGATAATTAACAAGAAACGTTTCCAATCTTCGACCTCGTATGGAAAATTTACTAATTCGGGATCAAGAATTTCCATTAAAATTTGTTCTATGAATTTTCAGGAGATTATGCATAATCAAAAACATATTAATTTTTTTTATTCATTCAATTTTATCAAATACCATCAATTTAATTGATCATTTCTCAAATATTATATGGATTTGGTTCAGAACGAATGATTTTCTTAGAATGAATATTTTTTATGACTGTAATCCTGTGCATCAAATCCTTGATCAGAGTAAAAAAAACTTTTTGAATTCTCCCTATTTTTTATACAATATATTGGATTTTATTAATATATATGTTTTACACATCTATATCTGTAGAAATTATAATATTAATATAAATATTCTAATCTATTCTAATATTTATTTAACCTATATATTATTCTAAATAAAAAATGAATTTGAAAGAATGAATCATACTATTAATTTATAAATATTTATATTTTCTATTTCATTATCTTGAAAACTTTTTAAGTGATAATATTGAAAAAAATAATTATTTAATTTTAAAATAAAAACTTTTTTTTGAATAGTTTATAAAATAAACATTCAAAATAAAAAATAAAGTTATTTTAAAATTGAAATAGCAATAAAATGATATCATTCCATAAAATGTTGACTTTAAACATTGATATGTTCCAACTTGAATTAAAAAAGAAAACCGTTCAAAATGATGACACAATTCGCATTAGTGTTACTACTCTTCCAGATATGAATAAGCAAAAAATATCATTTGAAGCACAAAATTTAAGGAAAGCTCATCCATCATTTGCAATCAATGTCAGCGAAAAAACAGAAAAAATTTTAATTGTATTCAGGAAAAAGAGTTTCTCTGATGCTGATCCAATTATTGGATCTACTATTATTTCGAAAGGAGAATTTCCAATCAATTTTGAAGATTCAGCAAATACAGAATTAAAATTAATCGATCTTTATGAACCACTTCAACATTTATCTATTAAAGGAAGTAATAGACAAATTATTGGGAGATTTTATCTTCATTTTTCTTTAACATATGAAATTAGCAATATAAATAGTGGATTTAATCAAGTATTAGCAAATAACAGCAAAGAAGAAAATAGCAAAATAGACTTATATTTCAATGGAGGAAATAATAATAACATTACCTTTATATATAACTCTTATACTGTTAATTAATAAAGCAATTTTGTGATATTTTGATATTATTTATTTTTAAGTATGGAATGTAATAAGTAATAATATTAAATTCAATATATATTTGTTGAATTTCCAAAATATTCCACTAGCATTGTAATTTAATTACAATGGTTACAGTATTTCGAGTATCAAAATACAAAAACTTTTATAGATAAAAATCTAAATTTTCAAAAAAAAAAAAAAAAAACATTTTAATATATATTATAATTGTTTTAATCCATGATATATATATATATAATTTACAATAACAATTTCGATTTTAACATTTTTTTGACTATGAATAAAATTAGTCAAAAGTTTTATTGGGATCTTCTGGGACATACTCACCATCGCAGTATTCTGGATGTAATGCGTAAAATTGACGATAGCCACCGTTAAGAACAAATGCATGTAGAGGAGATTGGAAATTATGAGAAAATTCGTGCTCCATATGGAATTGATCCCAGGCCATTGGTCCTCTAAATTGTGAATATTCACAATGAAATATATATATTGATCTAGGTTTCCAAATTTGATTGTATAAATTTTCAACATTTTTATTTTTTTCGTAAGGATGACATCTTATAGCTCCTTTAATATGTCCTCCATTATATTCTCTCTCACTACGGCAATCGATAATAACAAAATCATCAAATTCTGAATGGTCATCAAAGAGTTTGCAAAAAACTTCATCAGAAATTCTTGGTTCATTGCTTCTTGGAATATCAAGTACTTCTGGATCACGTGGTTCTTGAGACATTAAAAAATTAAAAATGATCTTACATTCATCAAGCCATGATTTTCATTTTTTTGGTTTTTTGAGTATCAGTTTATTTTGTTCTCAAAATTGAAAGATTATCTAAATTATTTTTTGATTTGTGAAAATAAAAAACTTTTTTTGTCAAATTATTAAATCGACATTCAATAATTTGAATAAGAACGATTGTGCTAAATACTTTTTTTCTTTCATAAATATATTGTTATATAAATAAAAAAACAATTATTAAAATAATAATTTAATCATTATTATATATCAATTATTTGTAAAAATTTATTTAAAAATTGCTACATAATTTTCTAAATCTTATCATTTATATTAAATTAGAAAGAAACAAAAATCATCCTTTATTTATTTATACAAGCGCAATTAAAATGTTTATAAACAAACAAACATAAAAAAAAAAAAAAAATTATTAATCAATAATATTTTTCTATAGATTCTTAATTCTATCTTTTGCCTCACTGTGACCAAGGTTGTCAGCTTTTTTATAATAGTCGAGGGCCTTTGACTTATTTTCGCTAGTACCGATACCTTCTTCGTAGCAAATTCCAGTGTTAATGCAACCCTGGGCGCTATCAAGGTCCGCGGCCTTCTTAAAGTTCTGGAAGGCCTTGCTGTAGTCAGTCGAGACTCCTTTTCCGTTTATGTAGAGCATTCCGATGTTCACCAGTGCGCTTGCAAAGTTCATATCAGCTGCTTTTTGGTAATATTTCAAGGCTCTCGAGTAATCCTGCGTTACATCTTCTCCTTCAGCGTAGATGAGGCCCGCTAAGAAGTAGCTTTCAGCATCTCCGCGTTGTCCAGCTTTTTCAAAGAGCTCTATTGCCTTTGGAATATTTTTACGGGTGCCATTTCCATCTCTGTAATTGATCGCCAAGTATCTCATTGCCGTCCGATTGTTCATATCGATTGCTTTTTGATAGTACTCGTTAGCCTTTGAGGAGTCTTTTGGCACTCCGTTTCCGTTCTCGTAAAGAAGGCCGATTTTTAGGAGTGCGCTTGTGCTACCCATATCGGCCGCCTTTTTGTAATTTTCTAAAGCTTTTGTGTAGTTTTTGCTGATTCCATTTCCGTTGTTGTACATGTCTCCGAGCTGGCTCAATGCATAGGTGCTTCCGAGCTCCCCTCCCTTCGTGTAGTACTCGATTGCCTTTGACGGGTTGACAGGCACTCCGAGTCCTCTTTCGTAGCAATTTCCGAGGTCTCCATAGGCGTCGGACTCGCCGAGGTCGGCTGCTTTATGGTAGTATTCGAGTGCCTTGCTGTAGTCCTTTCTGACGCCCTTGCCTTGCTGGTACATGTCGCCGAGGTAGGTCAATGCAATTGTGCTCCCGTAGACTGCCGCCTTCTGGTAGCACTCGATTGCCTTTGAGTAGTTCTGCTGAACACCGCGGCCATCGATGTACATGCTAGCAAGCTGGTTCAATGAATAACCGCTCCCTATTTGGCCACCTTTTTGATACAAATCGGCTGCTTTCTTATAGTCCAACGAAACGCCAATGCCTTCTTCGTAGCAAATGCCGAGATCGCCAAACGCATCGGGCTCTCCGCAATCGCACGCTTGCCTGTAACATTCGATAGCTTTGGTGTAGTCTTTCTTAACACCTTCGCCATTTTTGTAGCAATTTCCAAGATTTCGGACAGCCAAAGAACATCCTTGATCAGCTGCCTTCTTCAATAGTTCGACGGCCTTCGAAAGATTCTTTTCAGCACCTTCGCCTTCTTTGTAACACATCGCCAAGTTGTTGATCGACATGAAGTTTCCTTGGTCGATTCCTTTCTGATAAAGTTTGCCAGCTTTGGCTGTGTCTTTCGCCGTCCCTTTGCCGTAGAAGTAGCAGAAGGCGACACTGTTGATTGCAGCTGGATTTCCTTGATTCATCGCCTTTTGGAAGTATTTGAGAGCCTTTGATTGGTCCTTTTCTATGTCATAACCGTTGAAATAAAAATTGCCGAGTTTGTGAAGGCCATATGAGTTACCTTGGGCTTCGGTTTGCTTGTAATATTGCTTGGCTTTCTCTGCACTCTTGGTGCAGCCAGTGCCGCTTTCATGAAGGAGACCGAGAATATATGTGGCAAGACTATTACCTTCATCGGAGGCAACTTTTAAGTAATGGGCTGCTTGGGCATAATTTCGCTCATTTTCATGACCAAGAAGACGGTTTAAAGCCATGTAGAAGTTGGGGCTGGAGATGTCATAATCATGATTTTCACTTTTATGAATTTCTGATCTTTCCACTTTTTGCATTGTTTTTGATCGTTTGGCTTCATCTTCGGTGTCGTCAATGTACTGATTGATTTCGTCTTCATCAACATCTTCATCAAGATAGCCAAAATCTGTGGTGAGTAGCCTATAGATTTCATCAAAAGTGGGACGCTCTGTGGGGTTCTCATCCCAGCACCTGGAAAGGAGGGTTTTCATTTTTTTGGTAATATTTTTTTCAAACTTTGGACGATAGCCTTTCATTACTTTGTTGGCCAACTTGAATGAAGTAACTTTGCCAAGTTCGTGATATGGGTCTTTGCCAGTAACAATTTCGTATGCTAGAATCGCAAAAGCATATACATCAACACTTGAATCATAATGTGAATCCCCACTGATAAGTTCAGGGGCCATGTAAAGAGGGGTTCCAATCTCTTTTGTCATAGATAAGTTGGTAGATTTTGCGAGAGAATCTGGAAGACAGCGTGATAGACCAAAATCACAAACGCGTGGATAGTAATCGGAATCAATAAGGATGTTTTGCGGTTTTAAATCACGATGGATAATGTTGTTTTCATGAAGATAGCGCATTGCACTGGCTATTCCAATTAAAGCAATATATTTTTTGGTAGGCGTCCAGTTATCATCTGCTAATGAATTCTTTTCTTTGTCCAATATTTCTTTGAGGGATCCGTTCGGTAAATATTCGGTAATAATAGATGGCTCCAATTTTTCAGGATTATCAAATGCTTGGAAGTTTATGCCATAAAATCGAACAATTCCTGGGTGGTGAAGCTTGTGTAATATCATTGATTCACGCATAAGCTGCATTTGCTCAGTACCGTTGAATCCGCCCTCCGTATTAATAATTTTTACTGCATAATTTCGGTTGTCTTTGGTACTCTGGATAACATATACTTTCCCAAAGCCACCTTCACCTAATTTTTTCTTCGTAAGTTGGAAATCTGTTGTGTTGAAAAACGCGCCATCGAATTCCATTTGATTAATTTAAAAAGTTAATCGATTTTATTTTAATTTTTTATACTTATATTTATCTTCTTAAATTATTTTATATTTATTAATTATAAAAAAATATTAAAATATATATTTAATTTATATTTTAATTATACTTATTAATAACAATATTAATAAATTTTTTATAAGATATTTATATTAATACTTTCTATTGATAAAATTTTTCATAATTTATATATCTATTATATCTTTGTATTTTCAAAAATATTTTCATATTTGTTTGTAAATTATTTTTATATATTATAAAATAAAAATTAAAATAAAAAATAAAAATATTTTAATTTTACAATAAAAAAATAAACCTTAAAGATTTTATGTAAAAAAAATACAGTGTTTCAATTACTATTTCTTACTTACACAGAAAATATCTTTAATTTGAATCAAATTAAACGTTTAAAAAACGAACTTTTTCACAATTAAATCATACTTTTAAAATGCTACCATCTTAATAAATATCAATAATATTGATGATTGATATTGGCATGTAAATTCGCAAGCAAAAAGCATTTTCACAAACTTTTTATCTTTTCATTTTCGCAAATTTCAATTTGAAATTTTCTTTTTTACGATTTTATTTAGTGTTGTCATTGGGACAGACAAAATAAGTTTTACATTTAGATTTTCCATAGCAATAACTTATTGAAAAAATATCTGATATTAATTTTTTTTTTTAAATATATATATGATTGTTTTGCATCTTCCTTCAATGAGTTTTATAGAATGTGCCATTAAATAGACACGCTATGATATATTTTTGACATATTTTTTAAATTTAAAATGAATATTATAACTTTACTAAGATAAAAAGCTTGATTTGCGTTTTTTGGTTAATATTTTAGCATTCATCGCTCTATTTGTAATGAAATCTTTGCTTTGATTGTTAAAAAGATGCATTTTGAATTCTAAAAATGAACAAATATGCATTGAAATATTTCAACTATTTCAATAAAGAATAACTTTTTAATTACTTTATTTTTCTAGAAATTTCTTTTTGGAAAAATTCGCAAATTAATGAATAAATAAAATATTCAAAAAGTTATATTGGCGAACATTTAAGTATTCACGATTTTTTTTGACATTTGAGACTTTTGTAAACTATTCAAATTTTCATTCAAAAATAGTTGCGATAACGTACAATATTTTCCGATATAACGAATTATTTCTAATTGTTGTATTTCTAATATACTACTCAATCTGAAGATCATTTACATTAAAACAAAATAGGCTTGTTATTTTGAGAATCGATATCAAAAACGTCACTTTTTTACATCAGATACTCGATTATCAGTTTACAAATTTGATATCGAGATTATCGATTATCAAGATATCAGATATGAAATGTGATATAAAAATAATTGTAAACTTGATATTAATTACGGAGATCTCGAGATCTCAGACAGATTTATCTTTTTTTATAATTTGTATTTGTGATTTTATTATATTTAAAAATAAATAATAGAATGTATTGATGTTTATTTTAAGATTAAAATCCAAAAAATAAATTCTTTTTTATGAAATATTTGAGAATGAATTACGATCATATTTTTATCAAAAAGTTTAATTGAAAAATCTGATATCAAAAACTGAGAAAAAAATTCTCGATCTCTGAAATCGATCTCGAGAATCTGTGCATATTTTGTATCGATATCAAAAAGTCAATCAATTATCGATCTCGAGAATCGGAGAATATTTAAAGACTTTAAATATTTTGATTTTTGAATTAAATTCAAGATTATTGTAAGAATTGATATACTATTTAAAACTCTCATAAATAAAAATTTATAGTTATTCAATTATATAATAAAAAGAAAAAGAATCAAGTGAACTGCTAATTTTATTAAATGATATAAATAGAATTATTTATTCTGAATGATCCATTTCAGAAAAAATTAACTTTTCTTTTCCTTGAAATCCCAAATAAGTTTAGCAATTTCGTAATTTTCTTTTTCAATTGCAATTTTAAATTCAGCTTCATTAAATTATATTTTTTACAATCATATTAAAATGTTGATTTTTTTAGAATTGGCTTAGCAGAGTCAGTATTATAATGGCTTAATAGAAGTTTTACAATTTCAATATTTCCATTTTCAACAGCAAGTTGTAATGGTGTTTGAGTGTCTTTATTAAAAAAAAATTTCAGTCGAAATGAAATTAAAATATTTTCAAAGTAAAATTTTATAAAAAACATATGCTGCAAAATGTAATTGAAATAATTGATGATAAATTCTATGAAAGTTTAGAACTTTAAAATATTTGGAATACTTACATCAACATTTTCATGTGATAATAAAAGTTTGATAATGTTGATGTCCATCATTTCAACAGCCAAAAAAAGAGTTGTTTTATTAGCAATAAAATATTATATAAAATATCATTCAAATAATGTATAATTAAACTGTATTAAAATGCATTGTTTTTTTAAAATACCATTTAAATATTTTTTCATTGAAAATTTGATTTAAATATTTATTTGATAAATGTAATTGAAATATTTGCGTATTAATTTTAATAGAAATTGGAATTTTAAAATATAATGTGCATTTATATCAAGATCTTTATATGATATTAAAAGATTAATAATATCCATGTCTCTCCTTTCAACAGCCAAATAAAATGGTGTTTTATTAACAAAATAATTTTATTGTAAATTTCATTCAAATATTTTTGTTAGAATTTCATTTAAAAATCTTAATTAAAATGTGATTTAAAAATATAAAAATAAAATTTCATTAAAAAGGTTGAATTGAGACTACATTAAAATATGAATTAAGAAAATAATATTGAAAGATAAATTTCAAATTAAATTAAAATATTTTTTTAAGAAATGTTATTGAAATATTTATAGAATTTTATTAGAAATTGAATTTTTAAATATAAGGTGCATTGATATCAAGATTTTTATATGACATTAAAATATTAATAATATCCATATTTCTCCTTTCAACAGCCAAATAAAATGGTGTTTTATTAACAAAATAATTTTATTGAAAATTTCATTCAAATATTTTTGTCAAAATTTCATTTCAATATTTGAAAAAAAAATGGTATCCAAATTTTATAAATGAAATTGTATTCAAATAAAGAATATTTGAAATGATATTAAAAAATCAGTTTGAAATGCAATTGAAAAAAAAAATCTTTGAAATTTGATTGAAAGTATTAATTAAAATGTCATTACAATTTATTTTTTAAAAATGTCATCGAAATATTTGTATTAAAACTTTATAAAAATATTTATTTTTTAATTTTATTAAAAATATGAATTTTAAAATATATGGTATGTTAACATCAAGATCTTTTCTTTGTATTAAAAGATTAATTATCTCAATATTCATCTTTTCAACAGCTAAATAAAATGTTGATTTATCATTCAAATATTGTATTTTTAAATATAATTAATAATATTATATTTCAGAATTCTATTTAAACATTTATTTTGTTATTTCATTAAAAATTTTATTTAAGAATTAAATCCAAATTTTTTGGTATAAAATTAAATTAAAAATATAGTTTCAAATTGCATTAAAGCAATTTTTCCTAGAAATTTCATCAAAAATTTTATTTAAAAATACCATTCAAATTTTTTATTTTTGAATTCCATTTAATTTTTATTTATAAATTTCATTTAAATATTTTTTTTAAAATATCATTTAAAAATAGATTGAAAATAGTATTAAATTATATATTGAAAAATTACATTTGAATATTATATTAAAATGTAATTAAAATAATTAATTAAAAATTTCATTAAATATTTGATAATTCAAATCATATTAAATATTTGCTACAATTGCATTAAATATTAATACTAAAATAGTATCAAAATATTTATTTATAATTAGATTAACAAAACAAATGATCAAATATTCAAATTTTTTTTGGAAATCTTATTAATATATTTGTTCATTAATTGTATGAAAAAAAATAAATTTATGCAAATATACACAAAATTGACGTCAATATTTTTATTTGATAATAAAAGTTTAATAATCTCAATATTTCCGTTTTCAACTGCCAAATATAACGGCGTTTTATTAATACAAAAATTTTAAAACTCCATTCAAATTTGGATTTAAAATTATGTTAATTTATTAATTTTGGAATTTTATTAAATAAAATATATTTTATAAATATCATTTAAAATATTTGTTATAAAATATTATTTAAATTTTCTACTATGAATGTTATTAAAACTTTTATTTTAAAACCATATAAAAATATTTTTATTGTTCAATTCCATAAAAATATTTGTTCGAAAATGATATTAAAATATTATTTTGAAAATCGTATTAAAACTTTTGATTGAAAATATTATAAAAATATTTATCTGAAAATGCAATAAAAATATTATTTTTTTTAAAAATATAATTTAATTTTTGGATGAAAATGTCATTAAAACCATTTAATTGGAATTTGATGAAAAAGAAAATGCTCGAAAATGATATTAAAATATTTATGAAAATTATATGAAAAATATTTTTGGAAAAAATATAATAAAAATATATGATATTAAACGCTATTAAAAATATCTACTTGAAAATGGAATTAAAATATTTTAAATTAAAAATTGCATTTAAAAAAAAATTGTTTATAAATGTAATAAAAAAAATAATGGCTTTAAAATTGCATTAAATAAAATTTCATGCAAATTTTATTAAAATATTTATTTTAAAAATGGCATTTAAATATTGTTTAAAAAAATATCACTAATATCAATGTCTTAAAAATTTCATTAAAATGTTAATCATTGAATATTATAAAAATATTTAACTATCAAAACATAAGGGATATTTGGATTAATATTTTTATTTTCTAGTAAGCATTTAACAATATCCAAATTTGAATTTTCAACTGCCAAATATAAAGGTGTTTTATTAAAAACTAAAAATATTTAAAATATAATTTAATTAAATTAAAATGCATCCATGACTGACATCAATTGATTGATTTGTTAGCAAAAGTTTAACAATATCCAAATTATCTTTTTCAACAGCCAAATATAAAGGCGTTTTATAAAAGAAAAGTTTAAAAACACAATCAAAATATTTATTTATCAATATAAAATATATGTCGATTAACTCCATTAAAATATAATGTATTAAAATATTTGACAAATTTACTTTGATATCATTATTTGATAATAAAAGTTTAACAATGTCAGTATTTCCTTTTTCAACTGCTAAATAAAGTGGAGTCTTATTAAAAAGAAAAATCTGAAATGCCATTAAAACATAATTTTATTCTAAATTTGATTAAACAAATAATTATTGAATAGCATAAAATAATAATTTTCATTAAAATATTTAAAATATTAACATCTATACTTTGATTTGCTAATAAAAGTTTAATTATTTCTATATTTTCTTTTTCAACAGCAAAATATAATGGCGTTTTATAGAATTAAGTGATTTTAAATACAATTATAATATTATTGTTCAAATTTCATAAAAAAAAAATAACATGGAATTATATTTAAATATAAAGTATGAAAACTATATTATAAGAATTATTAAAAAAAATGGTATTAAACCAATTTAAATATAAATTCCGTTAAAATATTAGTTTAAAAATCTTCTTGTAATTTAAATATTTGTATGTAAATCATATAAAAAAGTTTAGTTTTTAAAATATATAGCTTATTAACGTCAAGATCTCTATTTGATAATAAAAGATTAATAATATCCATATTCATCATTTCAATAGCCATAAATAATGGTGTTTTATTTAACAAAAATAATTTCATAAATTTCATTTAAATATTTTATTTAAAAATAATATAAAAAAATGTTTTATTTTGAATTGTATTTAAATGTATCAATTTAAATCTCACGTTCCAGTTGATCCTGAACGATATTTTAAAACTTGTATTAAAATTATATTCAAAAAATTTTATTAAGAATTGCATTCAAAAAGTTGTTTTTTGAATTCCATTCAATAATTGAATGTAAATATAATTGAAATAAATGTCAATGAATTTTATAAAAAAAAAATTAGCTTTTTGAAATATATGGGATATTGACATCAATTAGTTGATTATTTAATAAAAGTTTAATAGATTCGATATCTTCCTTTTGAACTGCCAATGTTAAAGCGGTTTTATTAAAAAAAATTTCATTAAAAATATATATATATAAATATCATTCAATTTTTCCAGAAGAAATGTCATTCAAATTATTTTTTTTAAAAACGTCACTATTCAAATAATTGAATTATAAAACTGCATAAAAAAAGATTTTTTTTTAAAATTATTATCTGATTGATATTGGCATTACTTTGATTAACTAAAAATTCAGCAGATGTCAAAATATCATTTTCATACAAGAAGCAGAATAATGCACTAATATTAGCATCATCATTGACTAAATTAAAATTGCAATATTTCATTAATTGACCAACATATAAATTTTGATTATCTAGGAAATTGTTCATAAAATAATCGGCAATATTATTATGATGACATTTGGCCGCTTCTTTGTAAAATATTTTATAGTCATTATTTGTTACGTCTTTTATATTTTCTTCAAGAAGATGAATCAATTGAGCATCATTTGAATGAATAGCATATAACCACAATGATTTGTCCAATTCAACGTTATTTAACAGTAAATATCTAAAAATTTTAATTGAGCCATAAAATGCGGCGTATTGAATTAAAGTTAACTCCTTTCCAATCAAAAATTGATTTGTTTCATAAATTGACGGTTTAATTGAACTTTTCAATGAGGTGTTACTTTTGTTAATGTACTCATCAAATTCATCAAGTAAATCTTGTCGAATTAATTGACAAATATATGACTCATTTTCGCCAATTCGACGATTTTCTTCATAATTGCCTTCTTCTTTTCCTTTCCATTTTGTCGAAAATTGTATAAATTCGTTTTGAAAATATTTCGCGAAACTTTGGTCAAGTTGATTTTGTTTAAGCATCCTGAAATAAATATTTAAATCTAAATCGAGTATTTTTTGGTCAATAAGAAAGAGAAGGATTAGACGGTTGCCTTTAAAAAGGTCAAAAATTTCGATATTCGTAAATGATTTTTTGATATCGTTTTGAAATGTTTGAAGAAGCTCTTTTATTTTGGAGATAAAGTTTGGGCATCGGTGATGATTACTGGAAACTTCTTCAATCAGATTCAAAATGATTCTAAATTCATGTTTGTTGCTTTTAATATTATTATCATCTAATAATTTGAGAAAATTTTGAAATTTTCTTTTATTTCCACTTTCATCTTGATCTTCAAGATAGTCTAAAAGCTCTATTTGAATGCTTTTGTATTTCCCAAAGGATTTTGGAATTGACATTGAAAAAATATTTATTTTGACAGCTCAAAATTGAAAGAAATCTAGCCCATTTTAAGGAAATTATTCTTTATTTTGATATATTTAATAATATTATTCGAATCAAAAAATATTATAACATTTGAGCTATTAATTTTTTCATAGATTAAAATATAAATGTATATTAAAAATTATAGGATATTTGAATACTTTATTTTATTTAAGCAATCATAATATAAAAACTAATTCCTCAATATTACATTATTATGTTTTTAATCCTCATGATTATTAATTTAAACAAATATATATTGATTATCCATTTATTATGAAAGCAAATATACTATTTTTTAAATATTTTAACAAAGAATAATTCATATAAAATTATATTAAATTAAAAAATAAAAACTATTGAAATTTACATTTTATATTATTTTCATAACTTTACATATTATATTATTCAGAAAATATTATGATAGTGGAAATCCAAGATTATTTCAATAAAAAGAGAAAAATATATGATTTTCTTTTATCTTTCTTACAAAGTGAAGATTCATATTATGATTACTTTGAAAAATTGCTAAATATTTTACAAGAACAAGAAATTCAAAATGATCGTGAAGAATTTGAACATTTTCTACGCCTAATTTTAAATATAAGTAACTACCACCATCAAACTGCTGGATTTTATGATAAAATCGAACAAATTCTTCTTTATTTCAAAGACAAAATCAAACAAACCTTTTCAAATTTGGATATTTTCAATATTTTCGAAAGCAATAAAAAAATTCTACTATTTCTTCTAAAAGAAGATATTATAAAAGCCGATAAATCAATTACAAACCGTTTATTAGAGACAAAAATTTTTTTCTTTTTCTGGCCAGAAATCAAAGATTTTTTGCCAGTTGAAGAAAAGCGCAAAATTGAGAGCTATATTTTGAATACTGATCCAGAATTTTTTGAAAATTATGAAAATAAACGAAAAGTTGGCGAAAACGATTCATATCTTTGTTCATTGATTCGTAATGATTCGATTAAAGAATTCGTTTTTTATGTCAATTCGAATAACGTTTCATTTAAAAGTAAGATCAAACGATCATATTTTGAGACACATGCATATTTGAATGAAAAACAGCCAACATTAATTGAATATGCATTATTCTTTGGATCAATCAAGATATATAATTATTTAAGACATAAAATTGGCACAGATCTCCCTGAAAAAACTCTTCTTTATTCAATTCACAGCAACAATAAAAATTTGATTCATCTTATTGAAGATGCAGAAAATATTGATTATAAAATGTTTTTAAATGAATCAATTAAATGCCATCATAATGACTTTGCTAAGTATTTTGAAAACCAACTCCTTGAAAAAGGCTGTGATACTGATGCTGTTTTCCGTCATTATAATTATTTGTATTTTCCAGACTGTTCATCTTATGACGAAAGTTCTTTATTTTTTTATTTTTACAAGAACAAAAATACAAAGTTTGTTGATCTTTATTTGAAAGCAAAGAATAATGATATTGAAGAACGAATAATTCATCATCATTTGAATGGAATTTTATATTCCTTTTATATTCAATTTTAAATGCGTTTAATAACATTTCAAATCAAATCTTTAAAAAATGGAATTTCGAAAATTAAATTGTTTTTAATGATATTATTTTTTTTTAATTATATTTTAATGATGATGCCATTCGAAAAGCAGCTGAAGAAAACAAAGCAGATATTATTTATTTACTATTATTAAGAAAGCAAAAGATTGAAAATGATCTCTTTAAAGGATGCAATTCGTTAACATATTTATGCATTCCATCTACCATCACTTCTATTTGTAATGATGCGTTTAGTAAATGCCAATCATTGAGGCAAATAATCATCCCTTCCTCTGTTAAAGAAATTGGTCAAAGAGCTTTTTATGGTTGCAATTTATTAACTGATGTTAAAATTCCTTCTTCAGTTACTTCAATTGGTAAGTTTGCTTTTGGTTATTGTTCATCTCTAACCGAAATAGAAATTCCTTCATCCATAACAGTTATTAAAGAAAGCACTTTTAATCAATGCACCAAGCTTAATAAAATAACTCTTCCTTCTTCTATTGAATCAGTTGAGTATGATGCATTTTCAGGAACCATTTCATTAACAATTGTTGGTTCAATTAAAAGAATTCCTCCCAGATGCTTCCACTTTAATTATACACTGAAAAATGTCAATCTTCCTTTTTTTTTAACTTCAATTGGTGAAATGTCATTTAATTATTGTGCATCACTTAAAAATATTACAATTCATCCTTTTGTAACAACAATTGATGATAGCGCTTTCAATTTATGCAAATCTCTTGAAGAAATCACACTTCCTTCTTCATTAACGTCTATTGGTTACCATGCTTTTGGCAGTTGTCAAAAATTAAGGAAAATTCTGATTCCTTCTTCAGTGACTTCAATTGGCAGCCTTGCTTTTGAAAAATGCATTTCTCTTGATGAGTTATATATTCCTTCATCTTTGACCTCAATTAGCAAAAGCGCATTCAATGGAATAAAATCAATTATTTTATCTGATGATTTTAAAATGATCCCAAATAATTGTTTTGCAGGCTGTCCGACTTTGGAAAGAGTTTCAATTCCTTCTTCTGTAACTTCATTTGGCGATTACTGCTTTTCAGGATGCAAATCAATAAGAGAAATTTTTATTCCTTCTTGCTTGACATCGATCGGAAAGTATGCTTTTATGAAATGCTCATCATTGGAAGAAATATCTCTTCCTGAAAGTATAAAGAACATTGATGAAGGTGCATTTTTTGGATGTGAAGCAATAATTCAAGTAAAAATACCTTCTTCTATTACTTCAATTAGTAACTATTGCTTCAGTTGTTGTTGTAATTTGAAAACAATAACAATTCCTTCTTCCATCACTTCAATTGGTAATAATGCTTTTAGCTGTTGTTCTGTATTAAATTATGTTTGTATTCCTTCTGTGACTTCAATTGGAACTTGTGCTTTCTTTAAATGTTTATTATTAGATAAGATAGCTTTATCTTCTTCTCCAATACAAATTGCAAGTGATGCTTTCCTTGGCTGTATATCATTAAAAAATAGCGAACAAATGCTAGATATCAATGATTTTCGAGTTCAAGATGAACTCAATGAAAACGGTTATTTATTTTATTTGGCAATTAAAAATGATAACCTCTATAAAATCAAGACATACAATTCATTTTTATTTGGAAAGTCAATTGATTTTATTCAAGAAGTAAATATATCTCGTATTGATATTCCTGAAATCATCAAAGTCCAAAAGTTCTTCTTTCCATTAATTCCAGAAGGACAAGCTGTTTTAAAATCTTTGGATCCATTCCAATCAAATTGTTATATAACAGCTAGTGAATATTTACAATATGGAAATATTTTTGTTATCAAAGAGAAATATTTGAAATCAAAAGGAACCATAAATACATTAATGAATCCATTAATACGAAATAAAATCATTTTTGGTGTAGCTGCAACCATGAAAAAACTTCATAAGAAAAACATCATTCATCGAGGATTAAAGTTAACAAGCATTTATTTAGATGATAATTTGGAACCTAAAATAGACACTTTCCCATTTGCAAAAGATGCGACAAATTCTTATGAATTGCATAATTATGCTGATGAATCTGTTTTTACAGCACCTGAATTGTTGATGGATATGGAGCACAGTTTCCCTGTTGATGTTTTTTCTTATGCTTTTGTTTTATATTTCCTTTTCACAAACGATATTGGTATGAGAAAACATTTTGCAATGTCCATATTTGGGTTAATTTGTAAAGGATCGAGACCTAATAGGCCAGATGACATACCAGATCATTACTGGGAACTAATACAGAATTGCTGGAAGCAGAATCCTGATGAAAGACCAACTTTTGAAGATATAACAAACATTTTAAGGGATGATAAATATGCACTTGAAGAATTTGGAATGAAGACTGATTTGAATCTGCTACATCAATACCAGCAACGTATTGACCCATATTGATAATAATCTTGAGCTTTCTTTTTTTTTTCTTAAAAAAAATACTGATTTTTATTCAAAATATGATAATATATTTAAATATTATACTTTTTTTAGCTAAAAAAATTCATCAAATTTGATAAATAATTAAAATTGGCCTTTTTTGGCCTGAACGATATATTTTTTAACATCTATGGAGTTTAAAAAAGGAGACAAAATTGCACTTGTTAGTTGCTCTAATGGACAGTCAAAAGAAAGAAAAGAAAAATATGATCAATTAACTTCAACTATTGAACAAATAGGATTAGTTCCTGTTTGGAGTGAGTACATTTACCAAAAAGAAACAGTATTCAGTGGCACAGCACAAGAAAGAGCCGAAAGGTTGATGAATTTTTATAAAGATGATGAAATAAAGGCTATATTTGATATTGCAGGAGGCGATATGGCAAATGAACTTTTACCTTATATAAATTTTGATGAAATAGCCTCAAAAAATAAATTATTTTGGGGATATAGTGATCTTACAGTCATTATAAATGCAATATATACAAAGACAAATAAGCCATCTCCATTATATCAAATATGTAATTTAGTCTCACAAGATAGAGAAAATCAAATCAAAAATTTCAGTAACGCCGTATTTGATCATGGTCAAGACCTCTTTCAGTTTAAATATACCTTTATACAGAAGAATGAAATGAGAGGAATAGTTGTTGGTGGCAATATAAGATGTTTTCTCAAGCTTGCAGGAACGGAATATTGGCCAGATATGACCGGAAAAATTTTATTATTAGAATCTTGGAGTGGATCAGTTCCTCAAATGGTTTCTTTCTTAAATCAATATCAACAATTAAAAGTATTTGAAAAAGTGTCTGGAATTCTTTTAGGCACTTTTATTCAAATGGAAAATGACAACTGCCTCCCTAAAATAACCGATCTCGTCAAAAGATATGCTGGTGAAAATGTTCCTATCGCTGTTACACCAGAAATTGGCCATAAAGCCACATCTAAAGCAATTTTAATTGGAAAAGAATTACATCTTCATTAAATATAGAATTATTTACTATTAAACAAATTCTAATTATTTTAAAATAATTAAACAAATTTTATTAATAAAAGTTATTATATGCTTTTTCTCAGAGTAAATATTTGATAATTATTTTTGGCTAAGAAATCCCTCAACTCTCAAATTTTCTTAATATTCTATTCCATAAAAGCATTTGAAATAATTCAAGTCGTTAAAAACGGATACTACTTTTAAACTTAGCTATATGTGTACATAAATGATAGAGAGATTGCGTATTGAAATTTATATATATTATTTCAACAAGGATTTTTTTTTTTCAATGATTTGAAATAAAGGTAGTTTAACTGAATTTTTACTGTAAAACTCAATGATTGATTTGTTTAAACTAATTATATTTTATTATAATAATAATAATCACTTTTATAAATATTTACATCATAAAAAATTTAAATTAAAATAAAAACTAAAAGGATATAAGTATATATTAAATTTTCTTCAGAAAATAAATTTGAGTATTTTATCTCAATTTATTTTAATTATTTTTGATAAGAATTTTATAACACTTTTTTTGAAAATTTAGAATAGCGATAACTTTTTATATAATTTATTCTAATCATTAATTCCTTTGATATCTTTTTATATACTTTTAAAACATTAAGTGCTATATAAAAATAGTTATTATTATTGAAAAAAAATTATTTTTTAGCTAAAAATGCAGAAAAATTGAATTTGTTGAATTATTAAATGATGATTTTAAAAAAATTGGACGTTACAGGAGCCAATGAAGAATATAGTTTTATTTATATGCATTTACTCTCTAATATATTTGTATTTCATTCCAAATCAAATGTCAGTTTTTTCTAAAAATGCAGATTTAGTAGATTGGTTTCATTAATATAAAAAGTCTAATATTTCAGTTACTGAAGGATTTCGTCAAAAAGCAAAATATTATTTGTATAACACATAGTATACCCATTCAAATGACATCTATATTTTTTAAATGATACAAATATATAAGAAATCGATATATATTGAATTTTAATTAAAGTCTTTATTTCAATCATTGCATTTTATAATATTGGATATAAAATATACAAATTATATATTATAATTATTTAATAAATTATTTATTAAGATAAATATAAATTTATTTAATTTTATTTTTTATTCAATTTAGTTGTACGACCTTTTATTTTTTCAATTAAATAAAAAGTGATCGGACTTTTTTGAAATAAAAGTTATCTGCGGCTATTTATGCTATCAATGTTGATTGGCATAAAAATATCATGTTTCGAAATAGTATATTACCCTCTATATCAAATTGGCGATCTTCTTTTTCTAATCAATTAACTCAAAAAGGATCGATTATACTTTTAAAAACGAATCCAACTAACACAATTTTATTTAATCAATTTAATCAGCGTCAAGAATATCAACGTTTTTTCACAAAAGAGTGTACACATAAAGATCCTACACACAATTCACCACCATCGTCCTCTTCACTTTTTGATACGAAAACGATTCAAGATTATGAAAACCGTTGTGAGCAAGGTGATCTTCAATCCATCAAAGAATTCTCTCCATATTTACTCAATGGTGGCAAAGGAGTCCAAGTAGACACACAAAAAGCCGCCAAGTACTACAAAATCGGTTCAGATACACATGATGACATTACATGCACTTTATTCTATGCGAAAATGGCAGAAAATGCAATCGGCTTCACCAAAGAAGAACCAGAAATCGCATCAAAATACTACAAGAAGGCAGCAGACCTCTCAAAAAGTATCGAGTCATACAAGTGCTACTTAAAGTTCCTCAAAAAACACGACGGAAACGACGCCGAAATTTGCAAGTATTTAAAACTCGCAGCAGACTCAGGTGACGGCGACAGCATGTTCAGGTATTCATTGTATCTTCTGAACAAGAAGGAGCAAGAAGAAGGAGAAAATTATCTAAAAAAGGCAGTTGAAAAAGAGAACCTCAAAGCGATGAATTTTTACGGTACCCTTATTTCGACCAAAAAGCCGGAAGAATCGTCACAACTTTTTCTGAAGGCCATTGAAAAAGGAAGTGTCAAGGCCATGTTCAACTACGCCAATCTCCTCAAGAACGGAAGTTATCAGTCTCTGAATCTGGATAAGTCGAAATCATTCGAATACATGAAAATGGCTGCCGATCACGACTTTGAAGAAGCGATTGAGACGATAGCTAATTGGCTCTTGATTGGCACTTTTTGTAAGAGGAACATCAACGAGTCTTTGAAGTATTACAAGAAGGCGGCAGATTTGTTCAACAATGCAAATTCACAGTATTTTTACGGTTATGTTTTGATGCACGGATTTGGCTTTTTCAATGTCGATAAAAAAGTCGGTTTTTCATACATTCAAAAAGCTGCCAATCAAGATTTGCCACTTGCTATAAATGAGCTTGGTTGTCTTTATCTGGAAGGAAACGGAATTCAACGAAACGACATCGAGGCTGCAAAGTGCTTCAAAAAGGCAGCTGACTTAGGACTTGAAAGTGGCGATGTAAACTATTCAATTTGTTTGTTTGAGGGGAAAGGTGTGCAGAAAAATATTGACGAGGCCGTGAAGTACTTGAAAATGGGTGTCAAATTAAATGACCCTCAGTGCATGTATAATTTGGGCCTCCTTTATATGGCTGGAACTGGCGTTGAAAAAAATCGAGAAGAAGGCGAAAAATTGCTGAAAATTGCGTCTGAGAATGGCTACGAACACGCATTGGAAATTGGCGATTATGTTCACTCGCATCATAATGAAAAAGATCTGAAGAATAACTTTGTGTATAGTAATTTCGATTATAATATTAGATATAATGACGTTTATTCAATTGATGATGACTTATTTGAGATTATTATTTAATTTATTAATAAAGATTTTCCCTGTACTTGGCTATGCTATATATAACGCTTTTTTTAAAAAATACTTGATTTACCAAAATCAGATCCAAATGTTTACACCATGATGAAGTGTTTGTACTTTTTCAACAATAATAATAAAAAAAAAAAAAAGTTAGGAAGTGTTTGTATAATTAATTAGATAGCTGAAACATTTTCACTCATTCTGGCTTTGAAACTCACAGGTTTCAATCTTCAGCACCTGATCCTTGATATTCTTCTTTTTCATGATTCGCTTCTTGTTTATTAGATCCTTGCCCAAAGCTGCCTCTGAACAGGTCGCAGTTAAACTTTTTTTTTTTTTTTTTTTTTTTTTTTTTTATAAGTTTGTATTAAAAATTTTACAGAAAATTGGTTCGCGTGAATACAAATATTTATTAGATATAACATTACAAAACGTTAAAGAAGGGACTTTTGTAAAAAATTACAAAAATCACGACTTTTGATGACCGTTAAAGAAGGAACTTTAATTGGGTCATTCAATCGGAGGAATTGGCATGCCATTTGGCAGCGTCGTTCCTTTTCTGAAGAGCTCGCCAAAGCATCTATGATAAAGGCACTGATTTGCAGAAGGCCTTTTCTGCGGGTTGTACTGGAAAATGTCGTTGAGGAGTTCAATGACATCGGGCGGCACGTGAGGAGGCATGACACTATCCAGCTTTATTGTTTTTCGAGCGTTTTTTTTAATTTCAATCAGTTCCTCGTCAGAAATCTCGTGTTGAAATGACTCTAGATCGCTCGTCGTCGGGTGTCCGATTATTTTGAATATTTCACCTAATTGACCACGTGATGTGTTGCTCTGAAAAAGTGGAACTCCACCCGTTAAAATTTCAGCAAAAATGCATCCTGCAGCCCAAATGTCGATTTTGTTGGTGTAATTGGTGCATTTCATAATTAGTTCTGGCGCACGGTAATATCTTGATGCTATGTAGGAAGCATTTGGCTCTTTTGGAGATAATATCTTGGCAGATCCGAAATCACAAATTTTGAGTTCACCTGTATCTGGATCAACTAAAACATTTCGGGGTTTTAAATCACGGTGTGTAATATTAATTCGGGGGCTATGTAAGTAACTTAAACCTAAAAAAATTTGATATGCAAATAATTTCGCCATAATTATCGGTGGATAATAATTTTGGACTTTATGGCATTGAATATAGTCGTGTAAATTATGCGGCATATAATTCATGACAATATTTAAATAATTCCTTTTAATAATATTATTGCAATCGTCATAATTTTCATCACTGGATTTAAATGAATTGATCATTTTGACGCAGTATTTGTTATTGATCATTTTAAGGATTTCATGTTCGTGATTTTTATATTTGGGATTTTGAGATACTTTTTTAATTGCAACTTGTTTTCCATTTGCCATTATTGCCGAATAAACAACTCCAAAAGCTCCTTTTCCAATAATATTTACTTGACTATATTCTTGATTACCGCCTATTATTTTGTTTTGGTTTGTTGAACTATTTGATAGATTTGGTTGATTGTAAAAAATCGGCTCTGGAGCTACTGTCATAACATTTCTTGTTACCATGGTAGACATTTGATTATTTGGTTGACGAATCGGCGGAAATTTACAATTACAATTCTGTATCACTTGAGATTGAACTTTATTTTGATTGCGACGTGATGGAGATTTGCGATTTGATGATCGAAATCGTCTTAATTTTTTGTACTTTCTTGGTCCGGGCTCATTTGGTGTATATAAATACAATCTACTAGACATCAAGAAATGTACGTTAATAGGTTTCAATTCATGTCATCAAAATATTTTACAAAATAGAAATTTTTCTTTGAAATAAACGTTTCTTTTTTTTTGTTTGTTTGTTCATTCTTAAAGAAAATATGAACCACCATTTATGTAGTTTATCTATTCATTTTAGATTGTTACTAATCTATAATTCAGTCAATTATTAACACTTTTCCAGCTTATTAAGCATTTAAAAATCATAAATATCAACTAAATTGATATTACTCCAATTCATTCAAAGAACGGATTATAAATAATCAAATCTCAGATATATTCTTCATTATCCCTTTTTTACTAAAGAAAATATGCATATTTTCAAAATAAAAACTTTTTTTTTTTCAAAAGAAGTTTTTCCAATTACTCCAGAAAAAGTAATTTTACAAAAGAAAAATTCATATTTTCTTTAATAAACGCTTTATTCTTCAAAGCAACTTCTATATTTAATTTTTTGGGAAAAATCCATTTACAATATTCTTTTCAGAGGTGCGAGAACTACCTTTGGTTAACCAATTTATTTCAAATTTAGATATTTATTTATACAGGTAAAATAATGTATAATTAATGTATAATTTTTTAATTTGGTTCGCTACGAGTAATATTATATTGATTTTAAAATTGAATATGAGAAAAAAAAAATCAAATTTTTATTTCTAAAAAAAAAAAAAAAAGAGCACCAAATACTTTGTTTTTTAAGGTAATTTTTATATTTGTTTACATAAAAAAAATTTAAATATTCACATTTTTAACTTTTGTAATCGTTGAACAATTAAAGGATTTCATTATTAGAAAATTATACAAACAAAGAATATAGCATAAAATGATCAATTATTACTAATATCAATGATATTATTTGATAATTCATAAATTAAACTATTTACTTGGTTAAGAATTACGATTATGATAAAAAGATTTTCAAAAATATGTTTTATTGTTGTCATTTGACAAATAACTGATATTTAATTGGTTTAATAATTATTTCTCTAATGAATAATGCATGGTTTATAAAGATATAATCTGAAATTCTTGATAATTAATTATTTTAGTCTTGTTTATTATAATGGTCTGTTATTATTAGATTATTATTTAATTTAATGAAAGTATTAAGCGTATAAAGTGTGAAAATAGATTTATAAAATTATTGAAGATAAGATCTGTCCCCTGTTTGCTATTTCAAGATAAAATAAATATTTTTTAAAATAAATTTCGTCCAAAAATTATATATTACATTTTATTTATTTTTAATTTACTGATATTTAAGAAATATTAATAAAATATTATATAACGGAATTTGTACAGAATTTTGAGGGGATTTAAGCCTAACGAACATTGCATTGAATTTTGAGGGGATTTAAGCCTAACGAACATTTCTACTCAATTCTTTTTTAACTTTTTGTGAATAAAAAAATAAAACTACGCCCATCGAGCGGATTTATAAATAATCATAATATAATATCATACAATATAATTTAATTCTAATATAAAATAGTTATCCCGATAAAATTAATATTATAGCTAGATATTTATGTTTTCTATAATTTTTTTGCTAAAATAAATTTATCTTATTTATATTATAATATTATATATATATTAATTAGAAATTATATCAATAATTCTATTTAGAATATGATAAAATGAATAAATAATCAATATTATTTCAACTTCAATCATATTCTTCAAAATATGTAAAATTTGAATTTCAACGTATGAACTTTCAAATAGTGCGATACTGATATATAATATACAAAATCAATTATATACTTTATTTTATTAAAAAAATCATAAGGCTAACGAATTATTTTTTGAAAAATCAATCTTTTTTTAAAACAAAAAATACGTTATTTTAGTTCTCGCACTTCTTTCTTTTCAAATTTTAATTATAATTTTTTTTTTTTTAACATAATCAATACCAAAAAGAAGGAAAAAGTTAAAATGTTTATTTTAATTATAATTTTTTTTTTATAACATAATCAATACCAAAAAGAAGGAAAAAGTTAAAATGTTTATTTTAATTATAATTTTTTTTTATAACATAATCAATACCAAAAAGAAGGAAAAAGTTAAAATGTTTATTTTAATTATAATTTTTCAAAACAAATGATAATGTAATTATCGTATTTTTTTTTAAAAAAATCGTTAAAAAAAATGATAGTTGGGAATGTTGTCCCAATTCATCAGTAAGAGCATTTCATCCTTCAAGTTTTTTTCACTTTTATAAAATGAGTTTTCTTATCATCTTGATTAAGTCTAAAAAAAACCTTTCTTTTATGAGTTTTGCTAATTATCTGCCAAAAACTATTCTCCAGTTTTTCACAAAAGTTTTTCACAATTCGTAACAGTCACTCATAATTGATTACCTTCTTCAGATTTCCATGAATCTTTGTTTGATAATATGGATTTTAAGTTGTGCTTGTTTTGAGAATCTATACTACATAAGAAATAACACAAGCAATGAGAGCAATATTTTTTGTGAAATTGAAATTTGTTGATTGATCATTTTGTAGACTTGATGATGTTATTGACGAATTATCATGTTGAATTTTGAATTCTAAACATTTTCATTTTTATGAATAATAATGTGTGTCCTCTATTTGGAAAGTGAAGTGATTTTTTTAATTGTTTAAAAACAAAGGTGTATTGATTGTAAATTAGTTTTATAAATATAATTATATATTTAATAAATGATTGTTTTTATAAAAAGAATATTCAGCTGAAATAGAATTAATTGTTAAAAAGATATTTTCAAAACAACAATTCACTTCACTTTCCTAATAGAGGACATACTTTATCTCCTTCAAAATAAATTTTAGCTAGTTTTAACATGTGCATTTGTAATCCTTTGTGATTTGCAGCTTACTCAAATAAATATTTTTCTTCTCAAAATTTTCATCATCATCATTATCATCATCAAAAAGCTCGCCAAGTTTCATGAACATTTCTTTGTTTTTTATAAGAATTGAGATTTTTCGCAGCTGAGAACATTGTTCTCTGTCAATATCTATCGAGTCTCCTTTACTGATTGATTCAAAAAGAAAAAATACTTCTTCGCTAATTTTAGATAAAGAGTTTGTTGTGGACTGATTTGTAGAATTTGTGCGATAAAAGATAATGGAAGTAATTGTTGGATCTGATCGATGTATTTGTGAAAAATAGGGAGAAATAAATTCGGCAAAGAGATTTTTCATTTAGATCTCGTGCCTTCCAAAAATAAATTTAAACTCATCGCCATAACTTTGATTTTGGACTAGATTTTTTAATCCTGCTGATGATAATATGAACGATTTCTTACTCATAATAGTAAAAATAAGAAGAAAATGAAGAATAATATTTTCTGAGACTATTCATGTTAAAAAAAAATGCATCTTTTTATGTTACAAAATTTTTACCGATCCTTCCTTTTGATGTAAGTCTCGATTAAAATTATGTAAAAATATAAAAAGATGCATCAATTTTTTTATTTTCATGAATAATCTCAAAATATTATTCACCATTTTTCTCCTATTTCTATTTTCCTATTTTTCTCTCAAAAAGTTGAGACACAATCTCTCTGCTACAGTCATAGAAAAAATACATCTGATAGAAATCTTTTACATTTGATGGAAGAAATAATCTTATTCAATCATTTTTTTTTTTTTTTCAAAAAGTTATCAAATGAATATGACCATATAAACATTTAAAATAATTGTAGTTTTCTATCGTTTAAAAAAATTCAAATTTCAAAGCAAAAAATATAATAAAAATTAAAATTAAATAGCAAAAATATAATTTATATACATTTTAAATCATAATATATGAAAATTTTTGCATTTAACTTTTTATTTATCAAAAATTCAATATCAAAGAATAAGAATGATATTTTTTCAAGAGAACACAATTGAATCAATATTTATAAATGAAAAATTTCGTGATTGAATAGATTTATAACATGGAGTTTAAAGTGGCTAGAGATTCAGATGATTTCGTTTAATCAGTATTCAATATTTTTTTTATCTATTCAAAAATTGGTAAGTTATTTTTTTATATATTCAAAATTCAAAAAGAACGAAAAAAAATAAAACGTAAAACAATATACATATTTCCAACTAAAAAATAGAAATAATGAATTTCTAATTAGAAAAATAAATTTATTTTTATATTGACCGAAAATAACAATTCAATTTTTTATCACAATTTTTTTTGAATATTTGAGATCAAATGTTCTTAATTCTCCTTGCTCTAGGGATATCTATTCCGCATAAAAATACTTTAACAACTCGATTTTCAAAGAGAGATGGCAAATATAATAGTATGAAGAAACTTTCGATTCAAAATAATACCCAAAGTTCAATTGGTTGTGATATGTGCACTCAGATTGTAAATTACATTAAGCAATTATTGGATGATCAAGTAATTGAATCAGAAATAGCTACAATTGTTGAACAACTTTGTACCACATTTCCATCTCCATATGATACACTTTGCAAGACAATGGTTGAAACATATCTACCTTTAGTCCTTCAATTACTTGAAAAAGGACTTAATGCATCTGAAATTTGCACACAGATCGGACTTTGCTCAGCAAGTAATAATAATATTAAGTATCATATTAGAAAGTTTCATCGACCAGAGCATATAGATAATGGATTAGCTTGTGAAATGTGCACAAAAATTGTTTCTTACATTAAAAAACAAATCAGTGATTCAACAATTGATATCGAAATCGAAAAACTTGTCGAACAAACTTGTTTCACTTTTCCCTCTCCATATGACGCTCTTTGCAAGACCACTGTTGAACATTACCTGCCGAAAGTCATTGAGTTGATTAAACAAGGACTCGAAACATCAGATATCTGCACCAAAATTGCTCTCTGCTCATCAAAGAGGGAAAGAAAGACGATTTACAAAAACAAAAATGCTTTTGGATGCGATTCATGCACAAAAGTTGTTGATTACATCAGCAGTCTTCTGAAGGACCAAGCATTGGAGGAAGAAATTGCAGCTCTTGTTGATCAACTTTGTTCTACTTTTGCATCACCTTATGATTCACTTTGCAAGTCTGCTACTTCACAGTTACTCCCTTCAATTCTCGAATGGATCCAGCAAGGAATCGAGTCATTGGACATCTGCACAAGAATCGGACTTTGCCCGACTCAATCTTGCAATACTTGCAAATCTTGGTTCAAATGGGCAGAAGAAAACTTGCATGACGTGACTGTTGAAGGACTTTGGAAATTGGTCAATGAGGAATGCCCAAAGGTCCAGTACCTCAAATATTTCTGCGAAATTCTCAATGAACAAAACATTGAGACTTTTGTTTCACTTATTCTTTCTGGCCTTCCTCCAGAAAAGTGTTGTGAATGGATAAAAGTTTGCTAGATTTATTAAAGAATAAAAACATATTTTTATGAATCTTTTAAATTGCTAACTTTTTAAAAGGATCCAATTGATAATTTTAAATAGGTGATATTTTATTTTGTATTACTATTTTCTCAAATTTGTTACATACAAATAACTGGAGTTTTATGATATTTAATCTCATCCTTCTGAATTTCTTTTAATTTAGTCAGCTGACTAATTGATTCAATTCTTTGATTTTTGAAATTTAACTTATTTCAAAGAGCTCATTGAAAATTGAATACTCAGACTTATTGTTTTTCAAATTCAGTTGACAACTTAAATGATTAAAAATATCAAAAAAATAAAGGATATAAGCCATCTCAAGAAGACGAATTAAATACATTTCACTTTTTCTGGCACAAGTAGCAGCATCTGAGGATGCGGACAGCGCATGCTTGGAGATCTTCTAATGCGACTTCTCCCTTTTCAACTCCTTCAATGATATCATCTTCATTTTCTTTGCATCCTTGCATTTGAAATTCGTTTCCAGCGCGGATGCATTCTTTGGAGCTGGAGATTGGATACTTTGGATTTGGCTTTGAAAATGTGTAAGCCATCTCCATTGAAGTGCACCAGTCGGTCATGATAACGCCTTCGTATTCCCATTCGACATGGACGACATCGTGCAAGACAGGCCGGTGATTTGCAGAATAGATTCCGTTGACAAGGTTGTAAGAAGTTATGATTGAATAAGGCTCTCCAAGTTCAATTGGAATCTGGAAGTTCCTCAAGTAAATTTCACGTAATGGTCTCTCATTGATGTGTTCGTTGATGAACATTCTGTTGTCCTCGTTGTTGTTGCAGAAGAAGTGCTTCAAAGTGACACCTAATCTAGGGAATGACTGAACTCCCTTCATTTCACTATAGGCACAAATTCCAGAAAGAACTGGATCTTCAGAGAAGTATTCAAAGTTTCTTCCGCATAATGGATTACGATGAATGTTCATTCCTGGTGCGAGCCAAAGATGAACGTGGAACTTCAGCATTTCACTTCCAATGATTTTTCCCTTTAAATAAAGCAAAACCAAATCTGTGGATTTTTTTATTTTTTTGAAATTATTAAATTTTCATTCTTTCTAGAAGTTCTTTTGATGAAAATAAAATTCAGATTATTTTACGAACAATTGCTTATTTGGATAGTTACCATTTTTCTTTTGTGACATATAAAATGCTTTTTTTTGGATCATTTTGAATGGTCTTTCAATCAATTTGAATATCTCTCTCAAAATATTCTATACAAATACAATTTTTTTTCTATAACTCTCTCAATCAAAAGTATATCCAACTACACCCTTAAGCTCTTTAAAAAAGAAAAACAAATAATAATAGTAAAGAGCAGAGTATTCAGAAAGATTATAATGCAGCTATTAATTATTTTACTAGAAAAAATATATCTATAATTCCATATAAAGCTCTTTAAAAAGGAAAACAAAAAAATTGTTAAAATTTTTTCTATTTTTTGAATTTTCTCATAAAATGATCAATAATCTTTTTATTTTATTTTTTATTCCAGTTATCTTATTAACTAGCAAGTTATTTCAATTTTGCTTATTATAATTTTTGAAATTGAAAGGAAAAAAAATAAAATATAAATTGAATGGTTTCTTAAAAATTGAGAATTCGGTTAACTTTATTCAAAATTTTTTTTTTTTAAAAAAAAAAAATTTTGTTTGAAAATGCTTGCACTCTTAGCTTCATTTGCATCATGCGCATATTATCTTCAACATGAAGAAAAATCATTCCTTTCATGGATGCGTTCAACCAACCAATATTTTACAGGTGATGAATATCAAACTCGTTTTGGTATCTTCATGGCTAACTCACGTCTTGTCAAAGAACATAACTCAGCTAAAAAGACATTCACTGTCTCACTTAATAAATTTGCAGCCTACACACCAAGCGAATATCAAGCCCTTCTTGGCTTCAAAATGAACATCAAGAAACGTGAAGCCGCTAAAACACAGAGAAGATCAAATGCCGACGCTGTTGACTGGCGTGATAAAGGAGTAGTTAATGGAATCAAGGATCAAGCATCATGCGGATCATGCTGGGCATTCTCAGCCATCCAAGCAGCTGAATCAGCCAACGCTATTTCAACAGGAAAACTCGAAAGCTATTCTGAACAAAACCTCGTTGATTGTGTTACAGATTGCTCCGGATGTGACGGTGGATTTATGACCGATGCCTACGATTACGTAATTAAAAATCAAGATGGACATTTCAACCTCGAGAACGAATACAAATACCAAGCTATTGATGGAACATGCAAGTTTGCACAATATAAAGAAGTTGGATCAATCTCCAAATACGTTAACATCGTTCAAGGAGATGAAGATGATCTTGCAGCCAAAGTTGAAACATACGGACCTGTTGCTGTTGCAATCGATGCTTCAAATTGGTCATTCCAACTTTACTCTGGCGGAATTTATGACGAACCATCTTGCTCACCAGACAACCTTGATCATGGTGTCGGCTGCGTCGGATTCGGAACTGAAGGTGGATCAAAGTACTGGATCGTTCGTAACTCTTGGGGAACATCATGGGGTGAAAAAGGTTACATGAAAATGCTCTGGAAGAATAACCAATGTGGAATTGCTTCAGTGGCTACTATTCCATTCGTCTAAGTAAATAGTTGGTTATTACACATTTATAAACTACCGTCCAAAAACTAGACCTCACAATTTAATTGAGTGGAATTCAATATATTATTTTTAAAATTGATAAGTTTATTTTATTTTTCTCAGGTCTAGTTTTTGGACAATTGAAAATTAAATAGTAAATAGAAAATAATTGAATAATCTTTATTAGAAAAATTCAAATGTATTGAAAATTGAAATTATTTAAAATAAAATAATGTATCATCAATATATAACTATAACCATTGTATATTTTTCTTTCTTCTTCTTAATATTCTTCTTTAAATTCTATATTCTGTAATTTATTAATAAACTACGAATCATAAGAGTGAAATTAAAACTGCGAAATATATTCGATATATAAGAGGGAAATTTATCGAAAACCTGGAAATTGTTTTAAATTTGCTGATTTATTTGGTTTAAGTTATTATTGATGCCAAAGCTTGACTTTTAGAGATTATATAATATTAAAAGTCTTGGCGTGAGTGAAAAAGTTTCGGAATAAGGAAAACAATTAAAATATACTGCTGTGTTTGTTTTATTCTGTTGCTGAGGTCAAATTTGTACTTGATATTGTGAAAAAATAAAGCTTGTGCCAATATGAGAAAAATTTTAACGAAATCCAGAAAAATAGTCAGAACTAGAGGTAACATTTAGATGGATTGATCATAAAATTAAATAAATCTTTGTTTATAATATATGGGAGCAAACATAAAATATCTCTGAAAATAATTCAATGCAATTCAATTTTGAGAATTAGAATAAAAAAAAATTCAATTAATTATCAAAATTGAGAGGTCTAGTTTTTGGAAGGTAGTTTATGTTTTTTTTTAGATATCTTTTTATTCAAGCCAAACTACATTTTTATATCTGAAAGCAATTTTTTCAAGTCCAACTAGTCTCCAAATATTTTAATATCTTTGACTGGAATGAAGATGATCTTGTTGGTAAAGTTGAAAACCTACTGACTTGCTGCTGTTGTAATCAATAGAATGATATTACAAAGCTCATAGCAATATAAATTTTTCCACAAACAAATCAATCATTCAATCATACAATTGTTTATATATGTCTCCAGATGCCTTGCTAGATAGATAATATTTTATTATTTCCAAAACAAAAGCACCTTTTTGATAAAGACAATTCTGGAGACATATATGAGTTGAAATGTTTTTAAATCAATATCTTCTTTCAGGCGATGTTTTTACCAACTCTTCACAAATGAAATGCCTTACAATGATGCAAAACAAAGAATTATAGTCAACTACCTGAGTTCAATCGTCCGATTCCAGACTCTTATTAGACTCATATTTTAATATAAAGGTCACAAAATCCATTAGAAAGACCAGTCAAACCAATCCACGCATTAGGACATGACAAAACATACTCTCTAAATTAAATTCTTTTGACAATTAGAAGGGCAATTATCCACAAAAATCTCATTCAGATCACTTATCATTTAAAAAAATGCAAAGTTTATTGATATATAAAATATTAGTTAATATATTAAGTTGACAAATTACATTTGGCTTTGTCATTATGCAATTTAAAATCTGTATATTTGAATGGTCAATTTAAATTCATTTCAAGGATTTCAAAAATGATTTTTATCAGTCTTAATCAGATAATCTCTCGAATATTTTCAGTATTTTTAGTTATAAAACTTTAAGTTCAAATGAAAAGTATTTAGTACTAACGGTTTTCAATTGAATTGAAATTTGATACCTCATAAAACTTTTTAAATATAAACTTTTTTTAAACAATGAAAATCACTATTGAAGATATCAAGTAGACCACCAATAATTATTCATCCAACAATTATCAAAACTTTCTATATCAGGGTTGTGTATCGATCCTCTCCGGTAGCGGTTATTTTCCCGGTAAAATATCGATATTACCGGCTCTAACCGCCGATAACGGTATTTATCGATAAAAAACCGAAGTATCGATACAAAAGTGGAAAATTTATATCGAATGTCAGGTTTTTTGTCGGTATTTTTTTAACAAAAAATGTATCGGATTCATTTAAAGATGATTAAAGAAATTTTTAAGGTTCTAACGAATATTGTTAATTCTCTTTAATTACATATTTTACAACAAATAATCATTATAATAATTGAATAATCAATGGTTTATCTACAAATAGAAATTTTATCATCTTTATGTCAATTTCTATTTGTAGATAAATATAACATTCCAGAACTATTGAATTAACTATTAATATGAGAAAGTACATAATATATATAAATTTTATTGTTTTTAATGATAATAATGATATCCAAAATTTGGATTGTTTAATGAAAATGAATATGACGAGATTTCTGAAGAAGAAAGACAATAATATACTTTTTATAGGCTAGTAATTATATTTATAATTAAAATATTTATTTAAAATTAAATAATCAAATGTTTTAATATTTTTATTCATTATTTATTAATAAAATTTATATATTAAAATACCGTATCGATACTGATAAAAAGTATTATAAAGTACTTTTTTAATAACCGCTGATACTCTAAAAATACCGAAGCACTTTTGTATCGATACTAAAAAATACCGAGCAAAAAAGTATCGATATTTACCGAATACCAATACTTCTTCGGTAACCGGTATTTAGTCGTATCGATAAACAACGCTGTTCTATATCATTAAAATCATAGTTATCTTTGAAGTTAGAGTTATTGTTGTTATCTTTAAAACTAGTGTTATTATTGAAAATTAATTTATTGAGGCTTTGTATTAAAAATGAATTGAATGGATATTTTCGTCAGATATGAGACAGTCTCTCAATATTAGAGTGGTTTCCAGTCTTTCGGCTTACAAATAAGAAAGGCATTCACTAAAAATCTTCAAATCGAAGCATTTTATCAGATCAGTGTTGAGGCTGTTGATTGACTTCATAATTTTCATCTAACATTTCAATACTTTTAGAGAACTTTTTTTGAATGATGAGATGGTACTAAAAATTCATTAAAACACAAAAAATTATTTTTCATATTGGGTTTAATTTTTATAAAACTAATATGCCTGTCATACCAATGTCTTCAAATAATTTCCAAAAATTATACTTTGCTGAAATGAGTTGTAAAGTTTTGGGCAATTAATAAAAAATATAAAGTATGATCAATTTATATTTATAAATTAAATATATAATTCTAATTATATAAATTTAACCTATTTTTATTTATATATGATGGGGAAAAAAATAAATTTATATTTTTACTTAATCGATTAAATTAGATTCAAATATTGATCGTCATTAATAAAGTAGAAAGTAGCAAACAATATATAAATTTTGTATATTTTCAATCAATGTCGTATCCTAAAATAAAAACATTTTATTATGAATTTATGGATCCACTTTTTTCAGGCTGTGTTCGAATAGATGTCAGCAAGTATCCCACAATATATGATTTCAGAAAAGTTGTTGCATCAATATTTAATATTTTAGATTACAACCTAATCTTAAAAAATCCACCAGACGAAAAACAATTAGATAAATTAAGAGAAAATTATACATTTCAATTGATAATAAAAAATCGTTGTACAGATGTTGAATTTGTTTTTCCAAACAGGCAAACCATTCTAATTGAAGATTGTTATAAGAAGGATTACTTTGAAATCATCAAGATATTCCAAAAAAATCACATTTTTTTTTCAAAAAAGTGCATCAAGAAACACATTCATTTTCTAGTTTTTGGCAAAGAACTACCTCACATTGAGTTTCCATTTTTTGCAATTCCATTGAATTCTTTTATAAATGTTCAAATGAGTTGTGATGTTATTGTTCTAAATTATGGAGAAAATTCATTCATATTTCGCGAATTTGAATCAGCAGATAAAGCATATAAACTCATTCAAAAAGTTTATAAAAACTGTCACTCTGTCTCAATTTTAAATGAACAAAATGAAAAATTAAACTATTGTGATGAATTGACAAACAATGAAAGATACCAAATTCAAGTACTTTTTATGATAAAATTTCAAAATGTTGGAACAAATTCAGAGCTTATTCAAAAAGTGGATTATTTTTCAACTGTTTTTGATGCTCAAAAAATTCTCTCAAAAATTTATAACAGATATGAGCCAGAAAACATTACTATTTATGATGATGACATGAATATAATTCACAACAAAGAATTGTTATTAATAAACATTCATTCTTATGATGAGACCTTTAAATTCAAAATTGATTTCACGGCAAATCGACCGAAAAATGAAAATGATAAAAAAATAGAAATAAAAAGTTATTCAAAAACTCCTGATAGGCAATATAAACCAAGTCCAAACACAATTGATTTAGATATTGTTCTAAAGCAGCCTTTTTTCTCAAGAACGCCAGACATTGTAAGTAAGAATAGATCGTACCAAATAATCGAGCCACAATTCCAAAGAAAACTAAATGACGATTATGAAGATGAATATGATACAGGCAGCAATCTTTTTTATCACACAGATAGCGATGAATATAGTGATGATGATGATGATGATCAATATTCATCATCGCAGCCATTGAATTTAAAAATAAAAATGCCATTAGTATTCAGTAATTTTGACAATAGTTCAAGCGACGAAAGTGATGTAAAGCATCCACCTAAGAAAGCTCTAAATATAAAGTCCATTTATGATATCTATAATGAAGAAACAGACGATGAATTAAAAAAATATAAGAAAACAAAACATGCAGCATCCAATGTAAATAAATCTAAGCCAATAATTAAAAAGAGGCAAAAAACAGCAGACGATAATTCTTATTCTGATAATAAAGATTCTAGTGAAGATGATCATCACAACAAATATGAAATGAAGCGAAAGCAAGAAAAAGAAAAAAATCAAAATAAAGTAAAAAGCAAACATGCAAAATCAACAGATGATAAAGTCAAAAGCGGCAAGGATCACTCATCAAAGATTAAAAATAGACCTAATAAAAAACTTGTAGATTTTGAAGAAGAGGAAGAATTTGATGATCATCATCATCATTCCAATGAAAAACAGAGGCCAACTAAAATTGATCATTTGAACAAATTACAAAAAAGAGACAAAATTGAATTAGTAAGAAAAACTAAGTCTAATGATAACGTTTCATTTGAAGAAGAGGAAGAAGAGTGCCATAGTAATTCGACAGAGATCAAAGTTGATTTGTCAGTGTCTAATTCTAGCCAAGTTGCGAGTAACATTTATGACGAGTATTATCAGAAATTAGATAAAATAGAAAATAAAAGGAAACTTGGACCACAAAATGACAATAAAATTAAATTGTACAGTGACGATGAAGAACTCTTTAAGTCATTTGAAGATCAACAAGAAAAGAAACAATCTTCTCTATCATCAATTTTTGAAGAAGAAGAAGAAGAATTGGATGATAAAGATGAACAAAATAATAATAATAATGAAAATGAAATAAAAGAAAATAAATTGGAAAATATTAATTTGAATGATAATGACAAATCAGATGTATTTGAAGAGGAAGAAGAAGATTAAAAATATAAATGAATTATTATATTTAAATAAATAAAAAAGTGATTTTGTATTCATCAATTTTTTTTTTTGTGTGTGTGTTTACAAAATTCCTGCCCACAATTTATTTTTATTAATGGTTGATCAAGTAGCTGAATATTTAGACAAGCTAAAGCAAATACAATGCATATTACACGATCTATTCGATAATGATTCACCAGATGAAAATGATTATGATGATCTTTTTGAAATTATTAGATCTTCAAAATTTAATGAAGACCCGCATAAAATCAAATTATTTCTTTATTTATTTTCAAAAATTACAAAAAATCATCATCGAAACCATAACTTCAATCAAACAATAGAGAGAATCATTTACTATTTTGCAAAAGATATTAAAAACTTATGTTCAAATTCAGACATATTTGATATATTTAAGAATAACAAATTAATTCTTCTTTTTCTTTTTAAAGAAAAAATAATAATGCCCAATAATGAAATATATCTCAAAATAGCACAAAAAAAATATCTTGAACGTAAATATCCCCAATATTTTTTCACAGAGTTTCAGAGTTTTTTGAATGATATGGAAGAAAAACCAGAATTAAATGAAAAGTACGAAGAGAATCGTTTTATTGGGGAGAATGACTTATATATTTGTCGATTAATTCGGAATGACTTTATTGAAGAGTTTATTTCACATGTCAACAAAACAAATATGGATCTGAGAAGTAGAATAAATCCATCAATTTTTGAAACAAATACATTTTTACTTAAAAATAAATCAATAAGTTTAATTCAATATGCGACTTTTTTTGGCTCAATTCAAATTTTCCAATATTTGAGGATGAATGACGTTGAATTAGAGCCATCTCTTTGGATTTTTGCAATTCATTCAAACAATGCCGAGCTAATTCATCTTCTTGAAGAATATCATGTTGAACCTCCATCATCATCATATGAAAAATGCTTTGCAGAATCAATCAAATGTCACCATAACGAAATATCAAATTACATAAGCAATGTTTCATTAAATGGGAAATACGAATCTTGCTTCAGTGAAGGTCTTTATAAATTAATTTTCAGATATCATAACTACTATCATTTCCCAAATAATTTAAACCAATCTTTTGTTTTTTATTTTCTTTTCCAATATGATTATTACTTCTTTGTTGACCTTCTTTTACAGGCAAATAAAGAATTGTTAAATGTTGATTTTGGTGCTTTTACAATAACAAAGAAAAATGAAGATATGGTTGATCTTTTATTGTCTCAATCTGGAAAAGAAATCAAACCAAGCATGTTCAAATATTCCGATAATATCAAGCAAATAACAATTCCTTCTTTTATTCAATCAATTGGTTTCAAATCTTTTTATAGATGCACTTCATTGACAACGTTGGTTATTCCTTCTTCTGTTACATCAATTGATGATTATGCATTCAGCAGATGCTCTTCACTTCAGCACATCTCAATTCCAACATCAATAAAAGCAATAAGTAATTGCTGCTTTGAATTCTGCTTGTCATTACAAGAGATATCATTACCTCCTTCAATTGAATCAATTGGAAGCATGGCTTTCCAATGTTGCAGTCGATTAAGAAAAGTTTCTCTTCCATCATCTTTGTTATCGATTGGAACTTGCGCCTTTTATAGCTGCTATTTTTTAGAAATTATAAATATTCCTAAATCTGTGAAATACATTGGTTATGACGCTTTTGGTGGTATCAAACTGTACAGAGGTCCTTCACCGAATGAAGAAAAAAACAAAATAAAAGGGAAACATTCTGGAAATATGAAAAAATCGAAATGCAATATTTGCTAAAATCATAAATTATTTTTTTTAAATCAATCAAATATGAAATTAAACTTTATTTTAAAATTTTTCTATATAATAATAATAAAAAGAAGGAAATATATGAATTTTTTTATCAATTCAACCAATTGATAGCGAATTGATTCACTTCATAGTTGTTCAAATAATGAAAAATGATAATATAAGAATCAATTTATAATGAATTAATTCATCTAAAGTTTTTCTTAAATATAGATCCTTTATAAATTACCAAAATTTATTTTAAACCATTTATTAATTCAAAAATAAAATTTTCTAAATAAAATTTTATGAATTGAAAATCTAAATTCCCCCGCTTTTTGATAATCTGTCATTCAAAATTCAATGGCCGTTGTGTTAAAATTTTATTGCATTAGTATATATCATTTCACTTAATTGATGAAAATTTATAATGATTCTGAAAAAAAATCTCTATCAAATGAAGATATCCAAAATGTTCCAGGTAGTAAGTTTGTATTAAAAATGAATATGGATGAAAGTCAAATAGGAATAGAATACAATGAGGAAGAACAAGACGAAATTACTTTTAAGAATATTCAAAATGAAGAAAAATGGAGATATGCCGTTACAGTTGATAACAGACCATACTTAAATGATGCTGGACTCGGACTTGTTTTATCAGATGCAGATATTGAAAATAATGTTTACCAACAATTTATATTTGGACAGGATTCTTGGAGTACGGTAATTGACTCATATGCAAAAAAAGGGATGGTATGGGATATAGCAGATGAAAATAATTTAGACCCACCTCCCGGAACTCCATTTTATCTTTTCCCATTTCATGGACGTCATAATCAACATTTTCTCCTTCAAGACGGAAAAATCATTGCAAAACAAAATGGAATGGCTGTAACTTATATGGGCGGTAAAAATCCTTTTCGTATGATGCCATTAAGCCCAAAATTGAAAGAAAGACAGACTTTCAAAGTTCAATTATTATAATTTTTTTCATTGATATTAAACTAATAATTTTAATTAATCTACTTCTGTTTTTTTCTCCAATACTTCTTTTAAAAAAAAAAATTGAGTCGCTAAATGTTCGAGTAAAATTTTCATTCGTATGAGTAACGAAAACCAAATACATCTTAAGGCATCAAGCATTTCGAACGTTCATTTTCAATCATACACTAATGACTTTACATTTTTTGTTAATGGTGAAGAATTTAAGACAAGTAGAATTGTATCTGATCTTTTATCTCCAATTATTTCTAATGAACACTTAAATGATCCTACATTTAGTAATTTTACAATAAATACGAAAAGTAAGGGCGATTTTCACAACGTTCTCAAGCTTCTTACTTTCGAGTATCATAATATATCAGATAATGAACTTCCTTTTATTTTTGAAGTCTTTAAAATTCTTCATAATGATTTCATTGAATTTGTTTGCAAAGAAGAATTTACTGAAATCAAGACATCCAGCGTTTTCTCGCGTTTTAAGAAGCATTTAAAAAATCCAAAATTTTATCAGAAAATTTTACTATCAGAAATCGACTTCATTTCTTCGCATTTCACCGAACTTAGCGAATCACATTTTGACGATTTTGCAAGTCTTGATTTAGACACTCTTTTATCAATTTTAGACAATCCAAAACTTCAAACGAATGATGAAGACCAGCTTCTCAAATTTGTGAACAAACTCTATTCAAATGATTCCACTTTTTCAATACTTTACGAAACCATTTGTTTTGCTAATGTGTCGTCGGAAGCCATAAGCGAATTCATTGAAAATTATGATTTCAATGAGCTCACAAAAATGACATGGCAAAAGTTATGTGACCGTTTAATAATTGAAATTCCAAATCAAGACCAAAAAGTGACTCAATCTGGAAATCTATTGAAAAGCCGAAAAGTTTTCTCATTCAACGGTCAGAACCCTTTTTCAGGCATCATCAATTATTTGAATACGAAAACGTCTTTTGAAATTGAGAAAGAAATAAGAGTAACGGCTTCATCCTTCACTTATCAGAAAAGAAACCCTTTAAATGTCACTTTTCATAACGATAGGGACAAGTTGTTCTGCTCCAAAAATGAGCCAAATAGCTGGATCTGCTTCGACTTCAAGGAACACAGAGTCGTGCCAACCGCCTATTCAATCAAGTCAACCGAGAACTTCACGGCTGGCCAGCATCCAGAAAACTGGGTGATCGAGGGATCAGTCGATGGAGAAGCTTGGATGACAGTTGATGAAGTGAAGAATAATTCTGATTTGAATGGAAATGGACTGTTTCACACGTTTAGCATTAATAAGAAAAATTTGCCTCCATTCAAATTAATTAAAATCAGACAGACTGGCAAAAACTGGCTCGATGATGATCAATTTATAATCGATTCTTTTGAATTATTTGGTACTTTTCTATAAATATGCAATTGTTGTATGTTTTTTTTTTTTTTTTTTTTTTTTTTTTCAGTAAAAAAAAGATATCTAAGTTTAAACATGTCATTCTTATTTTAAATATTCAAGATAGTTGAAAAAAAATGTTTGTTGAAAATCCGAGATAGTGCTTAATTATATGTTTCATTTGCTGACTTGTAAGTATCAGATATTATCCATATATTTTCAAATACATAGTTTGTGCTTCAGTTGTATATTTGATAATTTATAAAATAAAGCATTATAAAATGCAAATCCATGATTTTGAACATACATTAAAAATCAAAATTTCGATTTTTCTCAAAAATGTTAGCATAAAGAGTTATAATTTTACTTTTGTTTTTTATGCAATAATATATATAGAAGCGATATATATGATTCAATATGGAAACAATAATCCAAATAATCCGATATTTCGATTATATTTTTTCATCTTCAGCAATAGAAAAAACACTAAAATATCAATTTTTGGTTCGAATGCTATATTTGTTTATATCAACTATTAAGTCCTTAACATACTGATATATTTCATTTATTACCAAAGTCTTTGTATCTAAAGAAAAATCCAAAATAAATAAAAATTTTCACAATTTTTTAAAAATTTTCCGATCACATTTAAATTCATTTTCACATTTGAATTCTCTTCTGTAATATCACTTAAATTAGGAATAAAAGTCGGAACTATTTCTGATTATGCTTTTTGTAATTGCACTAAATTGGCAAGTGGACTTGTAATATCAAACATTGTTACCAGAATTTGGCATTCAGTGTTTTATCAAACTGTAGTATTTTCAAACAGTGATTTATTCACTGAAACTCATGCATTTTCTGAAACGAGCAATTTTACATGCAGTGATCCATTTGAGAAAACTCAATCTTTTTCAAACAGTTTTTATTTCAGTGAATCAAATCATTTTTCGCTAAGCAGCATATTTTCAGAAACATCATTTTTCACACTGACTAAAGCTTTTCAGAAACAAGTTCTTTCACTGAAAGCGGAATATTCACAAAAAGTGATTATTTTCCAAGTGAATCTTTCACAGAGAGTAAAGAAATTAGTTCTTCCAATTTTTTTTTTTAATAATTGGCAAAGTTCAAAAAAGATCTGTCCTTTTCCGAATATTATATCAATGAGTTATAACGAAAAAGGAGAGTTTACTGCTTTCTATTTACAGGCACAAGTTCAACAATTTATGCTCCTACATATATGCATACACTTGGATTGCTTGTTATGAATAAAAAGAAAAGAATTTCACAGTCAACTCTGGCTGGAATTGTGTGGGGATTAGCTACAGTGCTTTTTGTAGCAACTGGAGTTACCATCGTTATACTCAAGAAGAAAGGAGTTTTAAAAAATAATTATGAATTATCAGAAGATGAAATCACATTATGATTCAAACAGTATTCAACAACATCAGCAATATTATTAATATCAGGTGAAAATATAGTAAAGAATGATTTTCCATATGTTGGCCTGATATTTTTGTTATTTTTTACAATTAATAATAATCCTTTACATTATTATATTTATTATAAATGCAAAATATGTTTTAAAGAAAGATAATATAAAAGCATGAAATGTGATATAAAAATATTTATGATATTTTTTAAATTTATCTTTATCTAATTGAAAAAAAGATTTATTCCTGGGATGGTTATCGGTACTGCTATTTATCAGGTATCAGTAAAATATTATAGAATAAATATTATTGAATAAAACTACAATTGGTTACATGCACATGAAGATATATTAAGTGTTGATATTCAATCATATATTTGATTGCTTCATCAGTGATCTTTTTATTTTCGTTTCTGTACCCGCAATGATTTGGTAGTAGACATTCATCCTTTAAAATTTCTCTTTGTTGGCGAGCAGTTAATTTCTTAAGCAAATGAATTTTGTTTCTTAGTGTCTTTTCAGAAAGAAAAAATTTATAAGCAGGGTTTTGCTTATACTTTTTGTAAGCCATAACGAGTGTAGAGATATTTTCAGAATTGTTTATTTCTAAATTCTTTTTATCAAATTTTTTAACTTTGTTATCATAATATAGATGAGATCTAAATCCTCGGTAAAAGTCAGGTTCAATTAACTGCTCCGCTTACTTTCCTCTCAGAATAAAATCAGCCAAAGTTTATTTTTTTGGGCTATGCTACTCTTAATTTCATGCAATATTTCATTAACATTGAATAGTTCTTCAAAAATTGCATCGAATTTATTTTCATCTATAAAAACGATATCTTTGGGTCAAATTTCATCAACAAAAGGCATCTGATTAGTGATTGATTGGTCAATGACTGTTTCCCCAATATCGTTTTGTTTTGGATTTGGATTATTTTGTATAGGGTGAAATGTATGAGTTTCTGATAATGATGCTGTTAATGAAGCATTAGTTTGATGTGCTTGCTAGTTATTACTAGGAAATTCATTGCCTCGTTAGTAGTAATGATGTGTGCGACGTGCATCCCTATTAACTACTGGAACATTTTACACCACCCTACCTTACCGCGCACCTAGCTCAGGTATGAAAAAATCAAATGTGATACTCATTATAGTTTTTGACGTCGTTTCCATTACCGAACATACATAATTTAGATAACTTTCTGAAATCCCCAGCAAACTCCCCCAAAACCCTACCACATCTACAAATACAAATTTCTGAATTTTGGGCTATCTACCTTACATAGAAGATTACAACACTCGCAATAGGCAATCTACAATTTCACATTTTAAATTTTACATGATGAAACACGAAAAACTGACCTTCCTAAGATAGGTGCACAAACATGAAAACCCTAGAACGATTTTTGCAAAAAATAATATTCACAAATGATATCACCATCTCTCATCACAAACGAGAATCACAAATTTATATTTCTTTTTTATTTTTCATTTTTTATTTCCATTTCACACAGTACTAAACATGAACACAAAAAATACTATCAGCACTCTTATTTCTTCAAATCAGCAAATACATGGAAATTACACAGATGAGCAAATTTCTGAATATTTTCAAGAACATAATTGTACTATACTACGATTTCCTAAGAACGGATATTCAGAAAGTGCTCTGACATTCTATCGTAATGACGATCCTAGCAGAATAATGTACACTACACTAGGAAGATTTGTAAGAAATCCAAATAAATTATACCAAAAAGACTATGGTTATATGCGCAAAAATAATATAATATTAACAGAGACAAAAGAACAAAGATTAGAAAAACAAAGACAAGATTATGAAAACAAATTACGAGAGTCTATGAAGCAAGAAGATTGTATACTGACTTCTAAATATGAAGGTTCTCTTAAGCATGTACACTATACATATAACGATTTTGATTACAGAGTAACACCAGCAAATTGGAATGCAGGAGCAAGACCGCATCAAGCAAAATGTATAAGATATACTCACGAACATATAGCACAGTTATTTGCACAAGAAGGTTGCAAACTTATTTCTCAGTACCAGAATCAAAAATCAAAACTTACTTATGAATATAAAGGACGAACATTCCAAGTTGTCTATAATGATTGGAAATTCTATCATAGTCGTCCACATTTAGGTCAAGTTCATACTTACTTCACAGAGGAAATAGATAGAGAATTTAATTAAAAAACTTTGCTCATATTTTTGTATTTCTTAATTTTTAATATTTTTATTATTTTTATTTTTATTCTTACACAAACATCCAAACTCACAATGACAAAAATAATTCCAACATCAGCATTTGATTTACCACAAGAAACATTAACGAAGATTATTACAATTCTGAACACAAAATTACATGCGAACATAAATTTAGATTCAGAAGACAGAGAACAAAATATAACAAACTTATGTAAGTATCTTAATGAAAAAGCAGCTTTTGATATTCTCTTTGACTCTGAACTTGAAACCGAAGATATAATGCCAGATGAGACTCTTGGCGAAGTTGATATCAATAATTATGTTGAAGAAATTCTCAAACAAAGAACAAAACAAATAGAAGAAAACATAGAAATTGCAAAGAAAACTATAAATAGTGTTCTGGAGCAAATTAATACTGAACCTGAAAATCAAGAATTATATGAGTATCTAGAGAAAAATGGGAGTAACTTCAAAAGCAAACACAAAGATTTCCTCATCATCAACTTTCCTTATGATTTCGACAGAGCTGTAGCAGCTTTACAAGAATATGATTATCCAGAAATATTTGTAAAAGAGAGATATGATCATGGTGAGCCTATAGTTACATACTACTTCAACGAAATTTCATCTTTGGAAAACATATACGAATCTCTGTACAAAGTTTACAAAGATGAACTAAAACCTTTTAAAATTCACTTTCAGTTATCAGGTATCTTTGAAACAAGTACCTTTGACTTCGAAACTTATGAAGAAAAATATGATTATGAGGCTAGAGAGATAAGATGGCAGAATTATAAATCTGCAATTCCAATAATAGTAAAAGATGAAAGAAACTTGGAAGAATGTAAAATGTATATAGAAACTGTGCTCAACAGCTATGAAACAACTTCATCAAATAACAAACTTACTATAGTACACTCAATTTCATTTACAGTTTCAAGAATGAGAAAGGTTACAGGCCATATCAAAAATCTTCCACAAATTTTCAAGAACAACAACAATTATATTATTGTAGATGATGAAGATGATAATTTATGTTGGTATAGATTTCTAGCTTGCTGTTTGTACCCAGAACTCACAAATCCTGAAGGTCAAAGAAAGAGTAAAAATATGGTCTACACTATTGAACATCGTACCAAGCGTGCCAAGAAGCTCCTTTTAGAAGAACATAACATAACATACACAACAAAAATACCAAATTATGGAAAAACAATTCTAGCTCAGTTTCAAGGTTCAACGACAGAAGATATGATGAAATCAGCAGAGAAACATAAAATCAATGTTAACATTTATGAGTACAATAATGATGAACAATATGATTTACAGGAACAATGGTATTTCAACGAAGAATATCCAACATTTTCTGCACTCTTGTTTGCCAAAGATAGAATTTTACATATAATGTTCATCAAAGATGCTGAGAAACTTACCGCAATTCATGTTTGTCCAAAATGTAAGTCTTATGTTCATTATGGTCACAGCAATCTAAAAAGATTTGAAGATCATATCAAACATTGTGATGGAAAGTTCAAAAAACAATTTGTACCTAACAAAGAAGCTCTACCATACTGCCCACATATCTTAAACAACACTGTCTATGAATACTGTCTCGCGCATGATCTAGAATGGAAGCCAAACATATATTATATGACTTATGATTTTGAAACTATGGAGCAAGTTGTAAATGAAGAAGCTGGCAAATCTACTTTTATAAACTCAAAACTCATACCACTCTCAGTTTCATCATGTGTGAAGTCTGCTTCTGGACTTACAACAAAGAACTTTAGCTTAAGAGATAGCAAAGATTTTATTCCACTTTGGTTGAATTGGCTTTTTGAAGAATCTTTGTTAATTTACGAAGATAAGCTAAAATATTCCTGTGTGCCAGAGAATATAGATCCAAATATTAATACTATTACTGTATTTGGCTTTAATTCTTCTAGGTTTGACAGTAATTTGTTCAAGAAATATTTAAACATGGAACACTGGAGTATAGATTCTACAAGTATTATAGGAACCTTATCATCTTTAAAACAATTTATACTCACTTCTTCTAAATATCATACTTCTTTAAGATTTATAGATGCACAAGCTTTTGTGGCAGGAGGAACATTAAAACAATTTGGAGTGGATTTTGGAGGGCAGGAGAACAGTGTAAAAGGTATATTTCCATACGAGGTTATCAACAATGAGAATTACAATGAAGTTTTGTCGAAAACAGAACCTTTCGCATATGAAGATTTCTATAGTTATCTCAATCAAAATAATCCTCTTTCTAAGAAAGATTATGAAGAATATGTGAAAGACAGCAAGAATTACAAAAATAGATGGGAATATTTGCTAGCTTACAACGACAATGATGTAGAAATGATGATAAGACCTATAGACAATCTTATCAAAATGAATGCCGAGTATAAAGTAGACATGATTTCAAATTTATCTTTGTCAAAATGTTCAGCTTGTATCAAGTATGCTCTAGCTTATAAAAATTTCGATCCGCATGTAGATTACGATATTATCAACAAAGAAAATACTTTTAAACCTACTTCAAAATGGTGGAGATATAAATGTGAAAGTTATTTCAAGCAAGATCAGAAGTATAATCAAACTCATGCTACCAAACCAAGAAATTTAGAAAAGTGTATCTCTGTTGACGACTATGATAAATTTTTAAAGATATACGAGAATTCTTGCTGTCATTTGTGTGGAGAACATTTCACAAACACAAACAAACCTACATTAGATAGAATTAACAATGATATTGGACATGAGCTCGAAAATTGTAAACTTGCGTGTGCCGAGTGTAATAAGCTTCGTAAGAGAGATGATCCAAAAATAACAAGACTCAGAACACAACTTAAGAAATTTTGCAAATTACATCATCTTCCAACTCTCATAAATGATGAACAAGAATATTATAGTTTACGAAACAATATTACAGGTGGTCTTTCGAATGTGCAGCACAGATATAATATTAAAGGTGAAACTCATATAAACAAATTTCGTTATGATGCTGTCAACAATAAAGTTATCTCGTATGACACTCAGAATATTATGACTCATGTTGTTGGAGTTGATTTTAATAGTCTTTATCCTTCCTCATTTTCTTCTACAAAACATGATTTTAACAAATATCATGGCGGCGTTATGTACATGCCAGGTAGCTTTAGATATAGAATAGATGTGAAAGACGCACAAACAAAACAAAAGGCTATAAATATTATTACAAGCAAGACAAGATTCCAGCCAAATCCAAAATATTTATTCAAAGCAGAAGTGAAGTTAGTATGTCCAGCAAACAAGATAAATTATTTTATAAATTTCCCTCCTGTCTTCAGAAATATTAACATCAAAAATAATGAAGATACAATTGGAAGTTATATGTACTCATATCTCCAAAAACACAAACTTGCTTCTTTAGACAAAGAAGAACGTAAATTAACAATGTTGCTCGATACTTATGGTGAGTATATGACTTTCTCAAATTACTATCTTTGGTTTTTACTTGATCATGGTTTAGTATTAGAAGATGTAAAGAGTGTTTCTATTTATGAAGCTCACACAGGATTTCATGAATTTGTAACAACTTTCATGAAGAAACGGCAGGATATAATTGCAGGAAAGGTTACAGGAAATGAAAAATTTTATAAGATCAGCATGAATGGTAGTTATGGTTACGATGGTATGAATTCTGAAAAGTTTTGTAAAGTAAAGATTTGTGATACTAACAAAGCTTATCAGTATATAATTTCACAAACGTACATGAATGGTGCTAAATTATCTGATGATCTTTTTATTATACAGCAGCAACCTAGATTCTATCACTGTACAACTTGCTTGCAAGAGAGTTTCTGGACACTAGATAATAGTAAGTTTTGGTATTTAACTTTCTATTACGATTTCATGAATAGATGTTTGGATATGAACAAACTTCATTTAACTTCACTTGATACAGATTCATATTACTGGGCTGTAGCAGGAGATCCTACAAAAGATGAAGACCAAGAATTTAAGTATATCATCAAAGATCATGAATTTTATAAAAAGCATATTTACAAATTCATGCCAAATCCAGATTTACATAGTATCTACGATGAAAAGAAAATATTAGGATTGTGTGTAGAGAAGTTTGGAGAGAATCAAGTTGCACTTGCACCAAAATGTTACACAATTTGGAATAACAATGGTAAAACAAAATCTCTGAAGTTGAAAGGAGTGAGCTTAAAGAAAAATAAGATTGTACATGAAGACTATGAAAATATACTTGAAAATAATTCTCTCAAGCCTGGAATCAATATTAACTTGCAAATGAAAAATAGTACTATGTCCAAAGTTACTGTAAACAAAAATGCTCTCACAGGACTACATACAAAAATGATAGTACTAGAGAATCAAGCTTGTGCACCTTTCATTACTGGACTCACAGCTAAAGATTATTCTTGTTAAAAACTTTATTCTTATTTTTGAATTTGAAATATTTTAATTATTATTTACACTAAATGTCAGAAGAACAAATTATAGATTTTGTAACCATAAATGAATATCCAGATTATGAGATTCTTACAGTATTTCCATTTACTATTAGAAGAAAAGATAATAAGTATATTGTTAAAGAAAATACTGATAGTGATGGTTATACACGTATTAACTTAAATAGAACTCATATTACTAAACACAAAATTATTGCTAGACAATTTATACCTAATCCAAATAATTTTCATCTTGTAGATCATATTAATAGAGATAGAACTGATAATCATATAGAGAATTTACGTTGGGTCTCACATTCAGAAAACAGTAGAAATATTTCATCAAAACATGGTGTAAAATATGAATTTATAGATGATATACCTGAAGATTCAATTATGATTACATATTATGACTTGAAAAATGAAAGAAGAGAACTTGAGCCAAATGAATATTATTACTATTATAATGAAGATACAAATGAAGACATATTTTATAAAAGAATTACTGATAGTGTATATAGAATTATGCATATCATCACAACAAAAGGAGGTCATAAAAGTATAAATGTTCTTGATAGAAATCATAAAAAAACTACTATAGCTGTTAATAATTTTAAATATCAATATGGACTAACTTAGAAAAGTTGATACAAAAAACTTTATTCTTATTTTTATTTTTATTTCAAACAACAATGTCAGAACAAGAAATTTTAGAATCCTTAGCTGAGATTAAACAACTTTTGAACGAAATCTTGCACAAACAACACAAACCTAAAACAAGAACAGCACCATTCAACAAAAGCAAAAATATGAATGAAGATCAAAGAAAGCAAGTTATAGAGTATATACAAAATGAGGATAACAAAGCTGAAATAGCAAAGTTACCAAAACACAAACAAATCTCATATGTAAGACGAGAACTCAAAGAAAAATATAATATAAATTTGTCTATTTACATGACTGACAAACTTATAAATAAGCTTAACTTTTGAATACTGCAAGTATATTTTCACTTATAATACTAGTAATAATTCCCACTGTCATTCTTCTTATTTTTGCAGTAATAGCAGTAGCACCAGCAAGAATCTTTAGTTTATTGTCATCATCTATGAAAACTTCATCTCCCACGCAATAGCAACTCGAGTCTGTAACACGCACAAGATAATCGCCGTGACTGGCAAACGTAATTGCGCTATTTTTGGCATCTATACTAGTACAAATTCCTACGTACTCTTTCCATGTTCCTTGTGTTTTCACAGAGCAAATACAGTCAGTGGTATCCTCTAATGTAGAAACTTCCCAAATATCATTCTTTCTCTTGTACACGTTTCCAGTAAGATAAACGGGAGCTCCAACTATGAAATCAGAAATAGAGTTTACAGAAGTTTCTATGGGAGCGTAGTGTGTAATAGTTGTACTATTTGCTATTGTTCCTGTTATTGTTCCTGATACACGCAAATTACCACCAACATTTAAATTACTATATAATATAGTATTTGTATCTTGAAAACTTATTCTAGTAACATTTAAAAGTTGTCCAGCATCAACATTTATATTAAACTGGCCACAACTTCCTTCTGTATTATATCTGTATGAGAATTCTGCACTTTTATCTTCATTTTCACCAAAAACTATATATTTACCCTTATTATTTTCATAACAACCATTAATAACCGTATTGTACTGCGGGTGTATATTTATTGTACCTTCTATAGTTGAATTCCCCGTAGTTTTCACATATTTTTCATTTGCTGTGACTTCTGTAAGTAGAGGTTCGAAATTAATATTGTGTGGATTTTGAAGATAAGTTTTCTTATCAATTTTATCATATCTCAAGAAATCTTTATTAGAATCATCAGAAATTATAAAAGTGCTATGTGTAAGACCAAAACTAACTTCATTATAAGAAGAACCATAATTTATAATCTTCAAAGCTGGATCTCCATAATTTGATTCTAAAGACACATGTTTACTATTATCTGTGTTCGCCATCACGATAGAATTCTTTTCTGCATCATACGCAAATAAATTATCTTTTGCTAGTTCTTCTACTAATTTTACAGTAGGTACAGCAACATCATTTGTGGTAGAACTTTCATCATACTGCTGTGAATTTACTACAGTTGGAATATCTGTTTTGAGAGCATATGGTTCTAGATCAGGAATTGCAGGAATATCACTTTTCAGAGCACAGTCGCTATTTTGCACTTCTTCTAGATAATTTTCTGGAATATAACATTCTCTATCTTTATAAGTTGATTTCACTAATTTTACGTTAATACGGTACTCAAAAGCGTAAGAAATAAGATCATACATGCTATCATGTATATACAATATTTTTAGGTTACGACAATTATAAAACATACTTTCACACGACTGAAACATGGCTGTTATGATTAAGTTTGAAATATCTATAACTTCTAAAACTGTACAGGCCATAAATATACTTCCAATATTTACCACATTCTTCGAATAGAACATAGATAAATCAGCTTCCTTTAGTTTATTACATTCTATAAACATCCAACTGAAATTTGTACATAAATTATTACTATATCTCTTATCAAATTTTATAGTCTCTAGGTTTCTACATTTATTTGCAAAATCTGAGCAAATTGTAACATTAGAAATATCAAAGTTTGTGAAATCAATATGAATTACGGTTTTAGAACAATTTCCAAAAGTATACAAAGAAGTTATATCTTTACCATTGAAATCAGTAGCAACAGTGATACTTGCAGGACAATTTTTATTAAGCTGAATAGAATTAAATTTGACAACATTACCATTATAAACTATACTTGGAACAAACTTTGTTAACTTCGCTACTGTTTCTAGAGTAGTGATCCTACCATTACTAACATTATAAGTATAATCACCATAAGTAAAAACATTTTCTGTCACAGTCTTTACAAACAAAATTGTAGTTTCACTGTCTACCTTACATTTTATATACCCGACTTTGTCACTCTCATAAGCAACATAACCTGAAACATACTCAGCTGTATCTTCTATTTTTACATATACTTCTTTGTCATTTGCGCTTATATTATGCGTGATACCGAAAGAGCTGTAGAAGTTCCATCTTCAAATATAGCTTTTACAGATAAAGTACGTTCTTTTCTATTATATCTTTCATCTGCTGTGACTTCTGTAAGAAAAGGTTTCTGATCCTCAAGATTACAGGGATTTGCTAATAAAGTTTGTTTCTCATCTTTATCATAATGAAGAATAATATTATCATTTATATCACTTATTAAAAAACCACAGGGTGTAGCGCCAAAACTAACTTCATTATAAGAAGAATCATAATTCACAATCTTTAAAGCTGGATTTCCATAATGTGATTCTAAAGATACACATTTATTATTATCTGTGTTTGTCATCACAATTTCATTTTTTCCAGTATCATACGTAAATAAATTATGTTTCGTCGTCAAATCTTCCACTAATTTTACAGTAGGAACCACGTTATCATTTGTAGTAGAACTTTCATCATACTGCTGTGAATTTACTACAGTTGGAATATCATCTTTTAGTCTATATTTTTCATCTGCAACAGCTGTAGTTAAGAGAGTTGTATCTTCATAAATAAGATCATTTTTCTTGCGATATTCATTTTCAAGTTCCTTATTTGAAACATAATTCAGGATTTCTTTATTAAATTCTTCGGTCTTAAGAAACTCAAATAAGTCTGTAGAAAGTGCATATGGTTCCAACATTTTTTTGATTTCCTCAACATTTATATTCGGACTTGAACTAACTCCACCTTGACACGAGTATTTTCTTATATATTCTATGATAAGCTCGTCTATAGTATTTACTTTCTTAATACTGCCAGCCTGCTCTATTGTGAACATTTTGGACATAATAAATGATGTTCGACATAGATGAAGAAATTATCAAGAGCCAAGTAAAAAATAAAGACTATAGAAATATGCTAGTGTTTATGTATGTAAACTGGACTAGTGTGACTGACACAAATAAAGAAATTATTCTTCGGAATATCATAGAAATTGCCAACAATTCTAAAAATTATGTAAAAGATGCCCAAGATAAACTACAAGAAATGTTGACTTTTTACAAAACTAGACCTAAAGGGAGTCAACGCCAGAAAGCTGATTTAGCAAAAATATTAGAGTCAAAAGCAAAATATTTTCAAGATATATCTTCATATGTGAAACCTACATCATATGTAAAACTTAATATTCCTAACAAAACCAAACAAAAGAAACCTCCCCTAATTAATATTGTTGATGATGATGATGATACTGCTGAACTTAAAATAGAAGAGGAAGAAGAACCCGAGTCTGATAAACATTATTACAGAAACAGATATAATGAAGATTTATCTACGCTTACTAATATAATTGTACTTGAAAAAAATGTTGCAGATTCACTTTTGTTATACTACAGAATTGCAGATGATCCTGATAAATATCCTTTATTCAACAAAAAGGATACAAAGCAAATTAGGTCTCTTGTAGAAACTTTGACAAAGAATATTGATTCTAATAATAGAAACTCTGACAAGATTGCTGGGCTTGTGGAAGATTTGATGAAATTCGAAAATCAAAGAAGACAAACAAATATAGAAACTGTGAGCAAGCTTGCTGAAATTGACAAACAAAACTTACAAAACATGAGTAATGAAGAAAAAGAAAGGTTAGTAAACTCATATAATAAATCTTCTGCTGTAGATGCTGCACAGCTTCGTAAATTTGGTTTGTTAAATGAAAATTTCACAGAAGAGAATCTCTATAGTTATTACAATCGTGCTTGCTCTCCAAAAGATGATTCTGATACCAGAGTAAGAAATCTTGTTTTACAGTTGCATGCTGCTATTCGTGAGACAAACATTTTTGATTCTACTACAGAACCTAAGAATAAAGAGCAACTCCAAAACTTATTAAAGTATATTTCCGAGAACGGAGATCGAGAAATCTTTTACAATATGAATAGCGATGACAATGAAAATGAATATTTTTTAGAACCTAAAACCATGTCACGAGAGGAAGTTATAGTATATAGTGATGATGATGAAATTGATAATGATGATGAACTTAACAATCTAAATTCATCTATAGCAGCCTATAGAAATCCACGTAAAGGAGGAAAAAAGTTAGAAGACCAAGAAGTAACATTTGCTGATAATGTTACTAAAAGATTTAAACCTTATGGTGAATTTAATCGTGAAAATACTTATATGCCAGATAAGGATTTTACAGAAGATTTGTTGAAGAAACCTAAAAGAACTGTAGGTCAAAGAAAAAATAGAGATGTAAAAGATATACCAGATAAACTCAAAAGTTCTTTCAAAATAGCAAAATTATCAGGAGACGGGGATGTTTCCTTTTACAATCAACAATTATTAGATATCATCATCAATGGTAATTTCCGTATAAAGTATATACCGAACGCAGCTACACGAGATTTAGCACAAGAATATGCTTATAATCATGTAGATGATTCTGGACAACCTCGCTACAGGCTTCTTCCACCAAACACAAAAGATCCTAACGGAGTTAATATTACAGATTTGAATGGAGATTTAGTTGATGATATTGTACTTGTAGATAAACGTGGAGTACCAAGAATTATTAACGGATATAAGATTGTTCGTGCTAGTCCATATAAGAAAGTATGGAAATCACAATTTAGATCACGTGAAGCTAGAAAAGAAACTCCATTTAATGTTTGGCTAGCAGCACAATTTGAAAAGTCTATCGACAACGTTGATTGGGCCAAAGGTGAATATAAACTTAAAGAAACAGAAGAAATGCAAAAATATACAGATCATTATACGAAATTAGGCTTAGGAAAACCAAGAATAAGCAAAAGACTGTCTCCTAGCTCATACTGGGCATCTATTTTCTCTCATATCTGGAAGTTCTTTTGGGATGTAGCTTATCCAGAATACAAATCTGTAATCAGGCTTCTAAATTATCTAGGTTTATCAAATGCTATGTACATTATTGTTGTTGATCTTGGTGTCAAACGTGAAGTAGAAGCAAAAGAATTTAACAGTAAAAAATTAACTTACCCTGCTTGGGTAAATTACAAACGAGATCACAAAGCAGCTTATAATGAAAGAGCAGGACCGAAAACCGTAAAAATAGGATCAGATTATATAAATCCTATCATAGATATCAAGACAGGAGAAATTCAAGTAGAAAATCTTGAAAAGAGTAATAAAACTCATGCTGCTTTCATTAGAATTCTAGAAAGATTATTCCTATTGGTTTTTGCAGAAATACTCATGTTAGGTGAGAAACCTGGACGAGAAGCTATACAGGAACTTATACAAGAACAAGTTTTGTCTGCAGCACCAAAAGAAATTAAAGAAAACAAAGATTTCTATACAAAACGTCTAACAGCTATTGTAGATAAACTTTATGGTAGTGGTAGTGGATACGCAAATTATAAAGACCAGTACAAGAAACAACAAATAGAACGTAAGAGTGAAGTTCATCACTATGATATCAAAACCAAAGATGCTCTTTCAAGTGACGATAATGATAATGATGATGAAGATGAAGCTTAAATATTTAAAATAGAATCGTCGATTTCAGATGGGGATAGAACTTTTTTATTTTTGGTTTGTCTTCTTTTAGGTTCAGCTCGGTCCTCTGTCCCTCGCAGATTCTCATCTTTTACAATTCTCATACTTGCAGTATATGTTTTATTTAAATTTGGTAGGTGGGAAAATTTGTTTTGAGCTCGAGCTTTGTGGCTGTTGTTGTTGTGGTTGTTGTTGTTGTTGTTGTTTTGGTTGTTGTTGGGGTTTCGGTGCTGGTGCTGGTTTATCATCATCCATAACAAGATAGCCATATTGAATTTCCACAGGCTCACTATCACTATCACTATCACTAGGATAAACTTTCTTTTCTTTCAGATTCTCATTATGTGCTCTTCTTATTCTATCTCTAACAAGCTTTGTAGATTTTGGTATAATTTCTTTTTTCTTACCAACTGTCTTTTTTTTTGGTACTGGGGGTTTTGGGGGTTTTGGTACTTGAGTCGAACGTGCGTGATATAGAGGTAATGCTAGCCTCTGTTGATAAGGATGATTGTCAAATATTAAAGATTCATTTGGATCAATATCAAGTTCTGTTTTTTCTGTTGGAAAGTCATGTAAATTTGTATTTACATTAGCATTCTGTCTCTTATATATTATAGCTTTGTACCTACCCTCACCAACAAGATCATAAGGTTTGTTGTATATTATTTTTCCAGTTTGAATATCGAGCTTAGGAGCTTCATTGAATTTTCTTATTTCTTCTTGTCTCTTTTTATGATATTCAGCTTCTTTTTTCTTTTTCTTTTGTTCAGCCTTTTTCATTTGTTTTTCTTGTTCTTCTTTCTCTAATCTTCGTTTTTCTTTAAGTTCTGCTCTCTCTTGTGGAGATAAACAAGGAAATGTTGGAGGTTCTTGTGTACGAGCTCTATTATCCTGGTAACAGCAAAAATTATACCAGTGTTTTTGAGAATAATTTTTTGGTAAGATTTCTGGGTGAATTTGATCAACTTTTTGTGAAAGTTGGCTTACATACTTTTCTTTAATTTCATCATCACAATCAGGATCAAGTTTGAAAGGGTATATGAACTCACTTGACTCTGTTAATTTACTTACAACTTTTATTTCTGCAAACTTTGGTTTGAAAGAATCAAGATTAAAAGCATATAATAATCTTGATTTACTATAATCTATATCTCTATCTTTCATTAGAACAACAACCTCCCTTCCACAAATAAAACGTATAACAAGAATTATTGTTGGAAAATAGTCTTCTTCAAGTTTGATATAGTAGCATGGATATGTGTCTATTACAGCTTGTCCTTTGCTCAAGCACATTTTTGGTAATTCATATTTTATTGGAAAGGCGTATATCACATATCCTTTTGTACTAACAGCGAGTGTAGAATAATTTACATCATCACATACTATTTCTTTTCCTGGTCTGACAGACATTTCTAATAAATAAGAAGACAACTTAGTATGAATGCAGAAGGTACAATATCATTTCCGTAAAGATCTGTGAACCAGATTTTGTAATTTCGTTCATGTCCAAGAAACAAATATTTTCTATATTTGGTTTGTCTTCTGTTGGCCAACATTATAAAATTATCACAGTAACCATATTGCTGAACTATATTACTGTGCACCATCAAATCTCCAACAAGAGTATCTTTCACTATTGCACCTACATACTGAACTACGATATACCTTTTGTTTCTGCTGCTTACAAATTCTAGAGGAAGCTGAAAATCTTTATCTTGTGTATGGAAATATTGTTTTGGCATTTATTACAAACCAAAGTACAATTTATAATCTGTACCAAGTTTATCATAGTTATCAGCAACTTTCTTGGTATATGCAATAGGAACTTGTGCTAGTTTATTATTTTGAAGTTTACAAATGACATTACCATTAGAGTATGCTAAGAAAGTTGCAATTTCATTAAAGACTCTTCTACGTTTATCAAATTTCTTTTCAGTCTTGCCATAATCAACATGAACAAGAATTATATTTCCTTTCTTGTATGTTAGTAGACCTTTGTGCTTCTGTTTCTGCTGTATCTCCTGTAATTTGCTTCTCATCATTCTTATATATCTCCATTCAAGGTCAGTATTATTTTGCATTTGTGCAGGTGTATAGTAAATATATTTTCCTGGTAACTTTACTTCTGTTTCATCTTCGTCAGTATAATTGTAGTTTCTTAGTCTTAAGGATCTATGAGGAGTATTATTATAGTAGAGTACCATTTGCTGCATAAAATTGTTGTTTGCTATTTTTGTGTCGTTTGCACCAAAAGAATTTCGTAAAGTTCGTATTACAGAGTCTACAGTCTTATGGGCGAGAGCAAATGGAGAAGAATTTACTACAAATTTTATTCTGTATACTGACCAAGATTTAATAGAATTTACATCAAATTCGTCATTGTATGTTGGCAATATTTTCTTTAGTATTCCTGTGTTATGATTGTTAATAATTTCCTCTAGTATTTTATCCTTACCTCTCAAGTTACTTTCACGAACAATATTGTGAATTGCAGGAACAAATGAAACAGAATCATCTTCTAACCTAAGAGCAATAATATCATTCTTCACAGCAAGCAAACTTTTCTCTCCATCACACTTGATAGTAACAATATTTACATCATATTTCACAATAATATTTACAATTTCCTCTGATAACGTTCCTGCTTTTCGATTTTCTATTGGCTCTACTATCAAGAATCTTGTATTAACGTTAATCATGACAAGGTAAATAGTGTTCTTCACAAACATTAAATCTACTTCCCAGCAACCAGGTTCGTTACTAAAATTAGGTTTCATATACTGGGCGCAGGATTTAAGTCTATAATCTTGTACATATGGTTCTTTGGGGATGTTGTGAAATTCAAAATACTTGTACTTACTACTAAATGGGTATTTTAACATGAGAGTTTTTAATGAAAACAATATTGTGAGTTAAGGTTGAGGGGGGAAAAACAAAAATAAGGTGAAAGTTTTTTATTCAGACATACTCTTAAAATATGAATCTACAAGCTCGTGTAATCGTGGAAGGCAGGAAACTCGAATCACAACGACAAAACCAGAAACTTTAACATCATTTTCTCCAAAATTCTTCTTTATAATTTCTTTTATATCTTGGTTTGGACTCATAGATATAGGAAGATTATTTTTATAGTACCAACATTCTTCTTCATTGTGAAGATGATTATAGACAACTCTGAAATTATGTTTGTTTCTTCGTACTAGGTGCAATCTTACAAATTCTCTATTGTCAGGAATAATTTCTTTCCAAATTAAATATCTGTAATCATGTTTGTGATCTCGAGGAACAGCGCGAGGTAAAAGTTCATCTATTTTTGTTTGTTGTTGTTGTCGTTCTCTTTCAAACACAGAATCTAGAAGTTTCATGATATAGTAAGAATATCGTGGAGAACACCAAATTGCAACATGATTTACAAGAATTCTATGAACATAATACCCACGTAGACCATTAGGCAAATCTTCACGTTTTTCATATATATTTTTCGACCCGGAGAAATCTCCGACTCGCCTTATTTCTTCCAAAAGTTCTTGTGTTGAAGAATTTCTATACCAATCTGAAGCTTGTTTCTTAGATTGACAAGCTTCTATTATACTTTGCATTTGATAGAAATCATCTTTGATAGAGTGTATAATTCTCAAATGTACATTATACTGCAAATATTCGTAATCTTCATTTATAGCTTCTACAGTAGTGTTGTTGTTTGTGTTCATGTTATGTGTGTAAAGGAGAAAAAAATAAAGTAAGAAAATTATTTTTGAATTTTACTGAACTTGACTTCCTTCTGGACTTTGATCATCAATGTAGACAAGTCCGTCGAGATTCATAAGGAAATAAGTATCTCTTGTCAACCACAATTGTGTGGGGCACGGATGAACGATATTGCCAGAAGGTTCAATAACATTGTAATAAGTATCATTCATTCCAGAAAAAATTGGCTGTCCCTGTATTTGAATTTGGATGTTGCCGTAACCTCCGTCTATACTATCAAAACAATAGCCGGCACTACTTCTTTCAGCTTGAATGTTGAAAACAAAACTACTAGCATCACTGAGAGTATTTTTATAGCGAGTACCATCAGCAGAGTTCTTTGGCATAGTCATACTATCTTCAAATTCTTTTGTACACTGTAGTGTAATAGCGTCTAAGTCTCCTGCTGTAAGTTGATTTTCAAAGAACCTTGCACCTATAGTAGAAACATTTTCATCAGGAAAATTCTTACCACCAATATTCAAATAGCAATTTGAATAAACAGGATTTTCAAAAACTGTAAGATCATTATGATGTTTAGGAAACATGATAGAAAGTGTAGTAACATTTATAAGAGGAATATTGAGAGTAGACTTAATTCCATTTGCTGCTGGCGCTATTGGAAAAGAATGATAATCTACTTTCTGCGATGGAATTATGATTCCCTTTGACAATATTTCTTCTATACCATGCCTAGTAGACTCACAAACACCAAATCCCTGCATGTTAGACTTACATAAGGTAATTGTCATTCTGTTTACAGTGAGGGTAGCAGACTGTGATATATAATGTGAACTTAATAATTTATTAGCTTCAGTTTTAGATACAAAATTAATAGAAACGTTACCAGCTGGGTGTTTCGATGAAGGTATACTACCATGCTGTTTAATATAATGAGCTTTACATATTTCTTTATTATCTTCTGTCTTAGTTATTCCTAACTCTGTAAATTCTTCATCAGTATAGCTGAATAAAAATGTGAAAGTTTCAAGAAGATCATCTACCGGAATATTTGTTGAAGCTGGCGTGTATTTGTCTCTTAATTCATATTTTAATTGATATTTGGTTTTTTCAGGTTCAGGTTCAGGATCAGGTTTCTGGCCAGGACCTGGAATCACAGCTTCATTTCCAATTTGTGTAAATTGATGTTTGAGATGACCATGAACCGTAATTTGTTTAAGTTTATCAAGTTCCTCGGTACTTACACTTTCATTATCTTCAAGAAAAGCTTTTGTTTCGGCAACAGTGTAAGGATCTATAGCAGCCCAAACCAAACCTGCAGGAGTAACTTGGAATCTTATGGAAAGATCTCCTATGATACCATTTGGAAATAAATCAAAAGCCTGAAGTGCAAGAAGATCATCAAAAGGAACATTAAGATCGAAATCAACAGAAGTTTTACCATTTTCTTTGAAATTGTTGAGATTGACATATGTTCCTGCTACTGTTTGTGAGTATGAAGCTACATTTTCCCATAGGCTGTGAACAAATCTTCTTCGCTTCTTTTCTGTTTCTGGCTTAACTGCAGAATAGAGAAAACCTTCTCGCACACACTCATTTTGCTGATATCCGACATTGACATTATTATGTAAAATTTCAAGTCTATCAAAAATCTGATTTGAAGATTTGAGTCCTACAAATAATTTATAAAAGTTGTTTGGATCATCTATCTGCTGTAGTTTGCTGAGATCAGTATTGAGCTGCAAATCAAGTTTGACATGAAAAGTTAAAAAACCTTTGTCAACATCACTTATAAAATGATCTGGGTGAGTAAGAGAAATTTGAGAATATTGTCCTTGGTGAAAGGGTGCAGGTTGATCGTGACAGTCAACAGTCCTAAAGGAAAAAGATCTAGTACCATCATTTTTATTAATCATAGATCTCATTTGTTCAAAAGTCTGAAGTACGTTTCCAGCTTCTATTTTATAATTGTGAGCTCGCTCGTTTCTGTATAACATTTGATAGCGAACAAAACTAGATATTTACTGAAAAAGAAATCAAAATGGCAGCTGGGATTTGGAAGAAACTTAAAAATGCTGTGAAGAATGTTGGAGGAAAAATAAAAGATCTAGCAACAAAGGCTATTAAATCTATACCTAAAGTCATAGACACAGGAAAGAAGATTTTTGATAAAGTTAAGCCCGCTTTAGAGTTCATACCTGGAGTAAATGGAATTGTAGATACTATTGACAAAGGTCTGAATTATGCTGACAAATTTGGAAAGATTGGAAAGTCTATCATAGATGAAGTTAAATAAAAATAGATGTATATGTGTATATATTTTTGTGAGAAAACAAATGTCGGTACAAATATTAAACGAAATTCGTGATGATGTAAAATTATTTCACTCTCTAGAAGAATTTGATTTGTATTATCAGAAGAATAAAGAAAAATTGGAAGGAAAGACAACTTGTATTTTGAATAAACTTTTCAAGATCGAGTTGCCTGATGGAAGTGTATATAGAATCACGAAGAAAAATTGTGGTTCAGGAAAAGGAAAGACTCTCACAGGAGAAATTTGTTTGAAGAAAATTCAACAGAAAGAAGATGAACAGCAGCAACTATGGGAAATTGCAATTGAGTCTGTAAAAGCTGATATTGCAAACATGAAAACAAAGATAGAGGAAATCAAAAATACTGTAAATTCTGTTGTGAAAGTTGTGAATGATATTCTGCAACAAGAACAAAAATACTAGATTTTGAGTTTAGAAATTATTTTTAGTTACCACGCTGTGGTTTAGAGAGAGCATATGAAAGTTTAAAGGTTGTGCTGTTTTTGGTGGAAGTTCATGATTTATACTACCTTTTTCTTCAAACTTCTTTACTGTTGGTGCGGAATTCTTTCTTGTTCTTTCTTTTTGTTGTTTTAGTCTCTGTCTGTCAAAATAATTTTGATGTTTGCTATCGTGCAATGTTCTTCGTCTCTCAAAACAATTTTCACTCATTTATTTGTATTGAAAATGGCAGATCTAAATGAGTATAAGCGTGAAATTCCTACTCTGAAACAAATAAAGCGAAATTTGAAAGAAAGAGTATATGACACAAAACAGCATCTAAACAATATCAAGACAGGTATGCTTGGCAGTAACGGTCTTGCAATAAGAGAAAGTTTGATAGAAGATATAAATTCTCTCAAGGAAAAGGTAGCAAAGCTGGAATCAGAACTTAGAGACTTAACAAAAGGGGAGTAAAAATTGTTTTAACAAGAGTGAAATAATGTCAAATATGCTACATAGGGCACGAATATTAAGTTCTGAAAATGATAGCAGCTGCAAACAAGAGCAAAATACAAATGTGAATATAAAAATTAAACCTCCATCATATCCTAATGTTCCTCCACCACAAAATTATCCTCAAGTAAGAAACATAAATTTTACTCAAACTGGGGAGAATGTTCAATCTCCATCACAACCTCAAACAAATCTTCTTACAAACGAACTTGAGAATTTGGAAATGAAAAATAAATTTCTAGAAACACTGTTGAACATCTATGAACTTAATCCTCTTAGAATTAACAACTATCTTGTCTGTCATAGCAATTCTCTTATGGAACTTATAAAAATCTTAACAAGAGCTGACAAAGTTGAGCTTGTTATAGATGAAGAAGAAGGGTGTACAGGATGCTTATCTAACACAAAGTATATGAACATCCAGAGAATTCTTGTTACAAAAGATGATAAAACTCTGGATTTAAAAATATGTTTTAATGAAATTTATAGTCAACTTGTACGATATGGTATTTCTACTAAAATGTGTATCTAAAAGCTGCATTTAGCTCGGATTTTATCCTCGCATTTTATATTTATATTTTTGTTGTCCAAAATGATATCAGAATTGTTGTTGTTTGTTGTTGTTGTGGAGCTCGGTATAATAATTTATGGTCTAACCGAAGACAAAACTCCAGAACTTACAGAAGAGATGAGAGCAAAACTGTACTCATAACCTTTATCATAATCTAAATGATAAAAAAAGGATGATTCCCACGAGATTCAATTATAAAGAAATATACTTTTCTGACTCTGATGAAGATAAGATTGATATAGATGATGAAAATGAAACTGAAACTGAAACTGAATTTGATATTGATGCTGAAATGACAAGAGCCTATAGGAAAAATGAAAGTAAAATTCTTGCAGAGAGTATTAGACCAATAGCAGAAGGAATTTTTGCATACTACAATTCTCTAAATATTTTGGTAGGAAACCAGGGTCGCGGAAAGACTCATATAATGCTGAGAGACATAATTCAGATTTCGAGACTGCCAAACTCCAATTTTCATCTTATAGTTTATATCAGCAAGAATGGTAGTATCAATGATAGTACTTTTGAAGCACAACAAGATTTAATAAAATTACCTGTGCATGTTGTTTCAGATGCAAATGCTGAAAAATATCTAAAGGAACTTGATCTTTGGAAAGAACTATATGACAAATATAGTTCAACTCCAAAAATAACAATTGACAATAATAAACTTCAGCAGATGTTTGAATTCTTGCATATCAAAAAACTCGGTAAACCAAATTCTCCTTTAAATACTATTATCTTGTGTGAAGATTTTGTGAAAAGTAAACTTATAAAATCATCTTACTTTACAAACTACATTACACAACTTCGTCATAAACATTCTCTAGTTTACATAAATGTACAATTTTTCAAATCAATACCCACAGATTTCAAGACAAATTGTACAACATTCTTTATCTTCTCAGGATTCTCAAGACAAAAAATAAACTATGTTTATCAACAAGTATCATTACCAATAGAGTTTGAAGATTTGTGGTTTCGGTACAAAATGATGAAGAACCATGATTTTGTTTTAGTAAATGTCCGTGAAAATGATATCAGATTTATTACAGTATAAGTTCCTGGTGGTGACCTACAAAGATTTCAGGTTCAGCTAAGTTATATTTTTGTCTAAGTTCTTTGATTTTGGATTTCGTAAACATACTTGTTCTCTCTAAACTATAATGATAAAAGTCATTTCCTTTGTATTCTTGTGGTTCTGTATTACCATTTATGAAAAATTCTTGTGCTTTCATTGTTAGTCTCCTTCGTAAGTTTGTTGTTATTGTTATGTTTTCTAATCCCAGTTCTGTGATCTTATCAGGATAGAACTTCAGAGTTTCATTATTTGTGTTCTTCAGACTTATGTATAAAACTTTTGCACGAAAATTATTCATGTTCATCATCAAGGGGAACTTTTCACAGAGTATAGAGAAATCACAATTACGAAACTTTTCTGGCTCTGGTAACATAGAAATAAGGTTGTTTACATACTCATATACTTTTGGTGCTCGCATGTTTTGTGAAATGGAAATAAAAAATGAAAAATAAAAAAGAAATATAAATTTGTGATTCTCGTTTGTGATGAGAGATGGTGATATCATTTGTGAATATTATTTTTTGCAAAAATCGTTCTAGGGTTTTCATGTTTGTGTACCTATCTTAGGAAGGTCAGTTTTTCGTGTTTCATCATGTAAAATTTAAAATGTGAAATTGTAGATTGCCTATTGCGCATGTTGTAATCTTCTATGCAAGGTAGATAGCCCAAAATTCAGGAATTTGTATTTGTAGATGTGGTAGGGTTTTGGGGGAGTTTGCTGGGAATTTCAGAAAATTATTTAAATTATGTATGTTCGGTAATGGAAACAACGGTAAAAACTATAATGAGTATCACATTTGATTTTTTCATACCTGAGCTAGGTGCGCGGTAAGGTAGGGTGGTGTAAAATGTTCCAGTAGTTAATAGGGATGCACGTCGCACACATCATTACTACTCTCGTTTCCTAGAGCGAATTTGATTATGCGATGAAATTGTATATATTAAATTGTACGTCCTAAGCCCTCTAGACATAGCCGAACCTACGATATCACTGGGGAACTTTGAATAATAATAATAAAAACATAATTTTTTTTTATGCCTACTGTATATTCAAGAGAGTATATGGCGTTCTTGTAAATACTTCATTTCCAAAGAGGATAGTTCATTTTTTAGAAGTTCTTGGATTTAATTGATGTATTGACATTTATGATACGCAAGAAGAAATGACTCCATATTTTTGAAAAAGAAAAAATCTTTTATTAGAAAAAAAAAAAAAAAAAGAAAAGAAAAAAAAAAAAAAAACTCAAATTTTTTTTATTCTATATCACAAGTAGGACAACAATAGACATTAATAATTATTATTCATAAATCAGGTGGGAAGTAAATAACATATGCGGCCGCTGCTGTTGTGGAGAATTTACTGATAGGTGTTATCCATGCTTCTATATATTGATAGAATTACAAGTTGTGTCCATCAAAGTTATTTTACAAAAACTATAAAAAATGCTTTTGACACTTCTATCACCTGATCCTAACATATTGCCTCCTCTTTCTCATTCTCGTTTTGGTAAAACAACTCGTTATTTATTCTGCTTTAAAATAAATAACGAAATTCATCTTAGCTAGTATTATATGGTAAGGGGTGTTTTAGCATTTCTTTTTTTTTTTTTTTTTTTTTTTTTTAAAAAAAAAAAAGAGTAATTTCTTCTTGTATATTATAAACCATATGTGGTAGATTATTATTAATAACAATTTAAAAATAAAAGGATATAAATATTCCTTTATAAATAATAACCGTTTCTCTGTTTAAATTCTAAATATAAAAAAGATTTGCAATAACATTTCGAATTTTTTGCTTAAAGTGCGAGCTGAATGGTACAAAGTAATAAAAAGTAAATAAATAACATATTTAAAATTCAAAATATTCTAAAGGAGTATACTTGGGTCCATAATTCCTTTTATTTTAAAATTTTAATTTTTCCTAGATCGTTTATGTGAGTTTATATTTGTTTCTCATCAAACTTTTGAGAATCATACTGTTTATATTGTTTTTTTATGAATTTTTCTTACAAAAAACATATTATAAAGCAAAAAGACATCTATATTTTAGTTAACAGTTTGAACTTAGAATTAAGATATCCTAACGCTTTCTATCATTATTTTTCTTTTAAAATCTTGAAATTCTTATTCAAATATTTGAACAAACATGGGCCAAATATTTATATTTGTGTTTTTTAATATTTTACTTATAAAAATTATATTTATGACTAATATGTATTATAAATAGGTTAATTTATTTTATTTTAAAAATATTTAGGAAGATATAATAATTTTGTAATTATATTAATTATTTCTGATGATAACGATAAAATTTCTATCAAATTTTATAACATTAAATATAATTTTATCTCATTCAATTTATTAAATTAGAAGAAAAAAATACTTTTAATATATTTATATATTTAAAAATATATTTGTTATATTTATTGATTATGTTTTACATACTTTTTGTCACCTGATTTTGTAAAAAATATAACTTTGGGCTAAATTAACTACCATAATGATATTTTTTTCATCCAATATATTCTACAAAATATGTCAAAATAAAGATTTTTTTTTTGAAAATTCAATTTTTTGAGAAGATTCAGAATATATTGAAGATATATTTTTTAGAATATACTGAAGATCCATTGAATTTTATATAAAAATTTCCATTCTATTTTTCAGTTACAAACATCTAAAAAAAATAAGCAAATATGAGATTATTTATTTGATCAACCAAAAGGATGACACTGCCAGTGCCATTGGTGTCTCCTATGTCTCAAATTATATTCATATTCCTCGGTCCATTAGATATGAATCGAAAGAGTACGTTGTAACAAGTGTTTCAAATTGTGCATTTACAAGCCAACTCCGAATAAAATTCATTAAATTTGGGCAAGATTCAGAAATATGGATGATTGAAAGCAATGCGCTTGCAATTTCAAAAGTTGAACAATTTTATTTACCAGCAAGCGTGATTGAACTCAAGGAAGGATGGTGTAGATATACAGTTGATTTGAAACAAAGTTGAAATTGACCCAAGAAATCCTCGTTATTCTGTCATCGATTGAAAATTCATCATTGGAAAATCTGACATAAAAAACGACGGTTATGACATTTTTGTATTTGCAGTCAGAGATATAATAGAAGCTTTAATCCCATCATACATAAAAATCATTGGACTACATGCATTCAATAATTGTGCGAACCTTCAAAAACCTTGAATTTCAACAAAATTCTGAACTTCAAATCATTTGCAAAGAAACTTTTGCAAGTTCAATCAAGATTCACAATCTCATAATCCCAGCTCATGAGTTCCTTTTCATTATGCACAAGTATTAACTCGAATTGAAATATCACAGAATTCAGAATTTCAATCATTTGGTTTATGTTTTAACGGTTCATCAATCAACAGCATTTTTGTTCCTTCTCAACTTCGGGGAATTTCTTTTTATGAGTGCCAACAACTTCAAATAAATTGAAATCGAGGAAAATCCACATATTCAAACAATTCACACGGATTGTATAGGTGGTTGCGTGTTTATAATGATCCAATTTCAAAAAATTCATGAATTAACATTCATTCATGAAGATTATCCACTAAATGATGAATATTTTTTAAAACATAATAACATGCTTGTTCAATTAACATCAATTTAGTTTTATTATATTTAGACATTAACACCAAATAATAAAAACTAATTAGTATAATAATTAATAAATACTAATTTTCTAGGACAATTTTAAATTTATGTTTTTTTTTTTTTCAACGATTATATTGATATCAATAGAAGCTTTATTTTAAACAAATGCTTCATTTTTCTATGAAAAATAATAATTTTGAGATTCTTATTCAGAACATGATTGAAGAATTTGGTAGAATTTCATTGATTGAATATGCTGTATTTTTTGGCTCAATTCAAATATTTAACCACTTGCGACTTGAAGGTGTTGAATTAACGCCATCATTGTGGTATTTGGCCATTCATGGCCAAAATGCAGAAATGATTCACTTTCTGGAAGACAATCATGTTGAATTAGATGATGATTCATACGGGAAAGTCTTTTATGAATCAATCAAATGCCACCACAACGACATTGCAAATTACTTCATAAACAACTTTTTACAAAATGGTGAAGAAAATTCACAGGATACAATCAATCAATGTCTCCAATATTATAATTTCGCCTTTTTGAAAAATGATTCCATTAGTGAGTCTTTATTTTGCAAATTGTGCAAGTACGATTATTGTGCTGTTGTTGATAATCTTTTGAAAGACAAAGATATAGATGTAAACAAAGAGGAAATTTACAAAATTTTATTAACACAATTTCAATTGATAATTATTTCATTATGTTAAAATTATATCTTTCAATGAAATTTAAAATCATATTTTTCAATTGGATTCAAAATCACATCATTCAATGAAATTGAAAATCATATATTTCAATTGGATTCAAAATCATATCATTCAATAAAATTGAAAATCATATTTTTGAATGAAATTTTAATATAATAATTATTTATAAAACAGCATTATATTTGGCAGTTGACAAAGAAAATATTGAAATTGTGAAACTTTTATTAACGAATGACAAACTTGATATCAATCTTGGATATATTTTTATTTTTTTTTATTTTATAAAATTGAAAATCATATCTTTGAATGAAATTCAAAATCATATCATTCAATGGAATTCAAAATTATATTTTTTTAATGATATTCAAAATCATATCATTCAATACTGTTCAAAATCATATCTTTCAATACTATTCAAAATCATATCATTCAATACTGTTCAAAATCATATCTTTGAATGAAATTTTAATATAATATATATTTATAAAACAGCATTATATATGGCCGTTGAAAAAGAAAACATTGAAATTGTGAAACTTTTATTAACGAATGAGAAACTTGATATCAATCTTGGATACATTTTTTTTTTTTTTTAATTTTTTTATAAAATTGAAAATCATATCTTTCAATTACATTCAAAGTCATATATTTCAATGGAATTTAAAATCATATCTTTCAATAGAATTCAAAATCGTATCATCCAATACTATTCAAAATCATATCTTTCAATGAGATTTTGATATAATAATAATTTATAAGACAGCATTATATTTGGCCGTTGAAAAAGAAAACATTGAAATAGTGAAACTTTTATTGACGAATGACAAACTTGATATCAATCTTCTTAATATTTTTCATAATTTTTTATAAAATTGAAAATCATATCTTTGAATGAAATTCAAAATCAAATGTTTCAATACTATTCAAAATTATACAATTCAATCAGATTCAAAATAATATCATTAAATAGAATTAAAAATCAAATCTTTCAATGGAATTCAAAATCATATCATTAAATTACATTCAAAATCATATCTTTCAATACTGTTCAAAATCATATCTTTGAATGAAATTTTAATATAATATATATTTATAAAACAGCATTATATATGGCCGTTGAAAAAGAAAACATTGAAATTGTGAAACTTTTATTAACGAATGAGAAACTTGATATCAATCTTGGATATATTTTTATTTATTTATTTTATAAAATTGAAAATCATATCTTTGAATGAAATTCAAAATCATATCTTTCAATTACATTTGATATCATATCTTTCAATTTCATTCAAAATCATATCTTTCAATATAATTCAAAATCATATCTTTCAATATCATTCAAAATCATATCTATCAATGAAATTCAAAATCATATCTTTCAATTACATTTGATATCATATCTTTCAATATCATTCAAAATCATATCTATCAATGAAATTCAAAATCATATCTTTCAATATCATTCAAAATCATATCTTTCAATACTATTCAAAATCATATCTTTCAATACTGTTCAAAATCATATCTTTGAATGAAATTTTAATATAATATATATTTATAAAACAGCATTATATATGGCCGTTGAAAAAGAAAACATTGAAATTGTGAAACTTTTATTAACGAATGAGAAACTTGATATCAATCTTGGATATATTTTTATTTATTTATTTTATAAAATTGAAAATCATATCTTTGAATGAAATTCAAAATCATATCTTTCAATTACATTTGATATCATATCTTTCAATTTCATTCAAAATCATATCTTTCAATATAATTCAAAATCATATCTTTCAATATCATTCAAAATCATATCTATCAATGAAATTCAAAATCATATCTTTCAATTACATTTGATATCATATCTTTCAATATCATTCAAAATCATATCTATCAATGAAATTCAAAATCATATCTTTCAATATCATTCAAAATCATATCTTTCAATACTATTCAAAATCATATCTTTCAATACTGTTCAAAATCATATCTTTGAATGAAATTTTAATATAATATATATTTATAAAACAGCATTATATATGGCCGTTGAAAAAGAAAACATTGAAATTGTGAAACTTTTATTAACGAATGAGAAACTTGATATCAATCTTGGATATATTTTTATTTATTTATTTTATAAAATTGAAAATCATATCTTTGAATGAAATTCAAAATCATATCTTTCAATTACATTTGATATCATATCTTTCAATTTCATTCAAAATCATATCTTTCAATATAATTCAAAATCATATCTTTCAATATCATTCAAAATCATATCTATCAATGAAATTCAAAATCATATCTTTCAATTACATTTGATATCATATCTTTCAATATCATTCAAAATCATATCTTTCAATATCATTCAAAATCATATCTATCAATGAAATTCAAAATCATATCTTTCAATTACATTTGATATCATATCTTTCAATATCATTCAAAATCATATCTTTCAATAAAATTCAAAATCATATCATTGAATACTATTCAAAATTATATCTTTGAATGAAATTTTAATGTAATATATATTTATATAACAGCATTATATATGGCGGTTGAAAAAGAAAACATTGAAATTGTGAAACTTTTATTAACGAATGACAAACTTGATATCAATCTTCTTAATATTTTTTTAAATTTTTTCTAAAATTTAAAATTAAATCGTTGAATGAAATATAAAATCATATCATTCAATACTATTCCAAATTATATCATTCAATACTATTCCAAATCATATCATTCAATGAAATTCAAAATCATATCATTCAATACTATTCCAAATCATAACATTCAATACTATTCAAAATCATATCATTCAATGGAATTCAAAATCATATCATTCAATACTATTCAAAATCATAACATTCAATACTATTCCAAATTATATCATTCAATGGAATTCAAAATCATAACATTCAATACTATTCAAAATCATATCATTCAATTGGATTCAAAATCATATCATTCAATTGGATTCAAAATCATATCATTCAATGGAATTCAAAATCATATCTTTCAATAGAATTCAAAATCATATCATTCAATACTATTCAAAATCATATAATTTAATACTATTCAAAATCATATCATTCAATAGAATTCAAAATTATATCTTTCAATGCAATTCAAAATCATATCTTTGAATACTATTCACATTTATATCTTTGAATGAAATTTTAAAATAATATATATTTATAAAACAGCATTATATTTGGCCGTTGAAAAAGAAAATATAGAAATTGTGAAACTTTTATTAACGAATGACAAACTTGACATCAATATTCTTAATATTTTTCATATTTTTTTTATAAAATTGAAAATCATATCTTTGAATGAAATTTAAAATCAAATCTTTCAATTACATCTGATATCATATCTTTGAATAAAATTCCAAACAATATCTTTCAATAAAATTCTAAGCCATAATTTAAAATGAAATTCTAAAATAATATAATTTTACCGTACTGTATTACATGAAGCTGTAGAAAAAGGAAATATTGAAATTATAAAGCTTTTATTGGAACAACCAAATGTAAAAGTGAGCATTAAAGATGAAATTTTTATTATATACAAATAAAATCAAAAATGTACATTTTAATGATTTTAAAAAAATAAAATTTATGGAGAAATCCCATCGATCTAACTAATGATCCACAAATTAAAAAATTGTTCCCAAGAGAAACAATCGTCAATAGGAGGGTTAACAGCAAAGGAAATGTCAAAAAAATTATAATTAATAAAAAATTTGATTAAATAAAATAATTATTCTAATTCTTCATACATAATATATATTTCTTTTATTTTAAGGGTGTAGTTCATTTTCAATATCTCCACGTATTCATTATTTTAGAAAGTTTTACTTATATATTTATGATCATAATCAATCATGCGCTTGTAATAATAAATAAAAATTTTAAACTTTTTTATGCAAATATCTTCAAAATATCTTTTTTTAGAAAACCATAATTTTCGAATTTAATCGAGGAATAATGCAATATAAGTAATGTAATTACTCGATGTAATGATGATTTGAATTCTATAATTAAATTTGAAGAAGAAATAAATGCTTTACTATGAACATATTTTTGGTTGTAATTAAAAATGATGAATATTTGATAATTTATAAAATGCATACGTAGTTTAATACTCTAGAATCTGAATCATAAATATTTTGATTTATAACTACATATCATCGAAATTGAATGATTATATATGTTTTGAAATATTCGTAAAATAAGAGAAAAAATGAAGAATTTCAAAATGTATGTTGTCCTTTAATTTGTAAATTTACTGATTGAAAATTGAGTTATAAATAATATATATACTAGAATAAAAAACTACGTATGCGTTTGAAATTTTATTCTAAATTGATAAAGTTATAGGCTTTTGAAATTTGAATTCAAGAAATATATGTTTGTTTCTAGAATACAAAAGTGAATTTTCTCAAATCAGCATATGTAAAAAGTTTATTTATCCACTTTACTTTAAGAAAATATCTCAATATATGAACAAATTGGTTTATTCATAGATTTTCAAAAATGCGTTTATACTCCACGTAAGTTTAAATTCAATTTTTTTTTTAAAAAAAAAGTATCTGATTTATATCTTTATATATACTAATTAAAACACAAAAATAATTATTTAATATATGTAAATATCATATAAAATATATAATGTATCAGTTATAACTAAAAATTACTATTTGGCAACAAATAATATCATGATATATAGTCTTGTCTCAAAAGTAAATTTAACTTTATAGATTATGAAATATGTTATCCGTAATAATTATAATAAGTTTTGTCAAAAAAATTAAAAAAACGTAGGAATGTATTGTATTTTTTGCATTCACATAATATAATTCATTGCGATTTAAAACCTGAAAATATTTTAAGGGTGATCTAGGTGGTTTATGTGTCAAAAAAAATAAAAATTCGTGAGATTGATATATATTTTTCATATAAGAATATGCTATAAATTTATACAGATTAAAAGAATATTCGTTCGTTAGCGGTCTAGAAATTAAAAATGAATAAAATTGAATACATTTTATCTGAAAAAGTTTAACCAAAATCCTTTAATAAAAAAAAAAAAATTTCTGAACTTATTAAAAAAATTGTGAGAAAATTGATTTCTCGGCCGCTAACGAACGAATCGTTTTCCAATCTAAATAAATTATGTTTAAATAGTTTATATGAGATAAATTTCTAATTTAATATCATTTTATTTAACATGAAAAAATTGAGAAGAGTAAACCACCTATGGGTGATCTTGTATATGATTTGTGAGATCTCATTCAATTTTTTGAATAATCTCTGAATTTATATAAAAAAAACAAATTTGCTTAATATTCAACTGATTTGCTTATTAATCGATGAAAATTTGAATCCAAAAATTGCTGATTTTGGTCTCTCCAAAATCATCCATCAAAAAACAAAGCAGTATTACAGCTTCTTCATCTGCAAATAAAAGATTGACTTTTTTGATTGTGAATATTGCACTTTTAAATATGACGCAACGTTGAACACCGAATCATGAATGACGAAATTTATCAATTCACTGTGTTATTCATCATTGATCAAAATTCTTCTACCGCTTAAAGACTTTAATAATCTCAGAGTTGACAATCATCACAATGATCAGGTAACATTCTAAATGTTGATCAACTCATTGAACTTTCTAATAAACATTGGAATCATATTGTGTATTTTTGCAACAAAAAGTGACAGTATTTGTGACCTCCAAAATTTGAAGAAGACAATTCTAACCAGGAGCATTTGTCTTCACCATCTTTGATTTCTTCAAAGAAAACAAGATCCATATTTTTGACAGCAGGTAACATCTGGATGTCAAAGATACAGCAGAACATCTATCAAAGCATATTATATTCAAATCAGAAATTCCAAAATAAAAATTTACACAATTTAAAGAAATCAAATAAAGCGACGCATGAGATATTCTAATATATGAATTTTTTTCTAAAATTATTTCTCTGTGCTTCTATCTCAATTTTTATTGAAAATGTCCTTGTACTTTCATGCTCTCTTTGCAATCATCTCCATAATAAGTCAGAAGCGATCAAATATTTCAGAATGCTAGCAGGTATAGAACTAAAAAAGCAATTAATCAGTTAAAATCTCTAAATCAATATTAATTGGTTATAATTGGCGGAAGCAGGCAATTATAACCAAATTCCTGATGAATCAGGAACTGGAGGTATAAATGGCTTGTCAGAGGCAGAGTAATGCTGCTTATTCTTTTCATCAATTTTATTTACGTTAGTAAAACGAAAAAAAAAAAAAAAATATCTTTTTTATAATCATTATTTTCTTATTTTATAGGTAATCTAAAGATTCAGTTGTGCAAGGAATGCATTCCTCAAAAATTTATAAAATTTTTCTTTGATTTGTTGGTTTGTTAAATTTTAGTTGATCGTATGAATTGAAAGGTCAAATATGGTGAAATCGAGTTCAAAATTACAAATGATTGAAAAATTGCTTTTAATTTTATCGTTAATTGTATCTTATGTGGTATTAAGCTTTTATACAGATGGAGGGAAAACATTTCCATTTATAGTTGATTTTTATTTCCAAATTTTAAGAACTTTTATCAATAATATTTTTTATATTTTTGTATATATACCTGTACATACTTTCAATCAATTAATTTTATCTATCCCATCGCTATACATTACATTTTTACAAAGATACAAAATAGATTTTTCAGGTCCTTTTTCAAGGTTATTTCCAAATATTTATAAATTTTTGATATCACATTTCCCGCTTTTTAACCTACCTGCAAAATACAAAATTAAGTTTCAACTTGCTTTTTTAATGATGAATTTCAAATATAAATATGTAATAATGAAATATTTTTTAGTAGGAATTTTAGCTTTTTTAGTATTATTTCTTCTTCGAAATACAATAGCAAAATTATTTAACTCAAAACTATTGAGAATTTGGTTTAGTTTATTTTTTGTTCTATTAATATTACACAAATGGGTTTCGGCCAAAGGTCCCTTTCATGATAAAATTAGGGAAAAGATGCAACAAATTGAAAACTATCACTCAAATTTATTTTATAAGTTTATTGGATTGTTCACGAATGAAAATATCGAAGAAAAAACAACAGAAGAAAAAGTGCCAGGCTTTATTGAAAAAGTGAAAAATAAGTTTTCAAATTTGAGTCAAATTCAAATGAAAGAATTTTTTGGTCTTTTGGCAAATAAAAGTAAAAGTTTCATCAAAAGTATATCAAATATAAAACCTAAAGAATTGTATAACAAAACTTCTTCTTTTTATGAAAATTTGAAAAATAACAAAAACAATGGTTTCTATCTAAAAATGAAAACAATTCGTCCACAACCATTTGACAAATTGTTCATTTATTTCATTTATTCTTTCTTCTGGAGTTTGATTGTGAAAATGATACTCTCAATTTTTGACTACATATTGAAAAAGTTTTCACAGAAAAATGATGATGTGACGCAAAGAAAAGTTTACAATTTTGCTGATTTTCAACAGAACCAAGATGATGATGATGAAGTTGTGAAGGAAGAGAAAAGAAAATACGTTGATTCTAATGGAAGCACTCATAAAATAACAAAAAGAATCATTGGCGACAAATGGCATGAAATTGATGAAATTCAGGACAAAAGAGGAAAAATTGAAGTTCATCAATCATGGCATAATGTTTCAGATGATGAAATCGCCGATTTTAATAAAAAGTGGCAAATGAAATCTAAGATGAAAAAAGATTGATATATATAATTAATGTTAATAAAAGTTGCATAAATTATTACTATATTTTTGTATGATTTTTTGAAAAAATTCCTCAGGAAACGTATTATCAGTTGGAAGGCCTCAACATTTGACACATAAATTTAGAACAGAGTATAAAATTAACATCATGCTTGATGATGCTTCAGAAATGTCGGCAAATAAAATTAATGACTTCTTCAGTAAAGAGTTATCATTTAATAATTGGAATATTTCAAGACCCGTATCTAGGATTTACTCTATTCCAGCTTCAAAAATAAAAATGTCAAGTCTGTTCTAGCCACAAGTAAAATGACAAAATGAAATTCAGCTTATCGTGGCTTCCTATTTTTTCTCCTTAAAGTTAATTGTTGTTTTATTATCCATTGTAATAACTAATGAATAATCTTTTATTTGATGATCAACAAATCCTTCATTTTAGCATAAATAAAATAATACGACTTGGATAAGTGCATTTTAGCATAAATAAAAGACACATAACTTCTAATGAATTTTCTCCTCGATCAATATAATCTCCAAGAAAAATATATTTTTCTTTTATTGGAGTTCGGCCATGTTTAAAAATCTACTCTATTTGATGTTTTACTTAACAGCAATTGATGTATTTCATTATTTTGCTTTGAAATAGCCAATTCCAAAGCTGTCTTTAATTGCATTATTTTTCGATGATCCTGTGATATATAATAGGAAGTTGATTCATATTTAACATTAATTTTCGGATGCATTAACAATATTAACACAATTTCAAAATTTTGTTTATCAACAGCCAAATACAATGACGAAATATCTTGTAATACTTGTTGATCATAAGATGAATATTCTTTTATTCCAGAGTTAACATCAATTTTGGGTTGTGATAAGAATAATTGAATCACTTTTATATCTTCTTTTTTTATTGCAAAGTATAAAGAAGATCTTTCTAATATTGTTGAAGAGTAAAAAGAAGTAATACATCCTCCTCCTTCACTTATCCATGAAGTTGATATCGAATTAATATCAATTTTAGGATTCGATAGCAACAACTCAATTATTCCAATATGACCTTTTTTAATAGCAAAATGCAACAATTCTTTTTCACATTTTTTATCATAAAAAAAACTTCCTGTTGTAAGATAATCTTGATAGGTTTTTCTTTCTATATGTTTACAATTAATATCAACTTTTTGATTATTTAATAGATATTGAACAACTTCTATGTACTCACTTTCTATTGCCTCATGTAATACTGTCTTTTCTTCAGTCTTCAAATAGTATAGATTCATGTCTCCATAAGATTTTTTAGGTTTTTTGTAGCTTCTCGTTGATTTGGCATTAACATCAATTTCATTCTTACTTATCAAAAGTTGAATTATGTCAATATTTCCTTTTCTGGCAGCAATATTTAATACTGTTGACGTTTCTATATCATACTCATATTTTGTATAAATTTCAACCTCTTTTTGATGGAACATATAAGATGCAATTTTCTTTAAATTATTTTCTGGCTCTTGACATTTAGGAATATCACCATTATTAATTGCAATATAATCAACAATATCACCACTATACTGGGTACAAGATTTGTAAATTGTGTATTGATGATTTATATCTAAAATATTTTTGTATCTATTAAAAATGATACCCTTTTCAACCATTGTACATTTGAGGAGAAATTCAATTATTAAATAATAATCATATTTAGACAAATAATATGGAATGTTCAATTCTAGATCAAACTTGCATGAATTAATTATAGAATTGATCATATCATTTGTAAAAAAAGCAAAATTGTAATATTTGAGCGCTTTTCTATATAGATAATAATCATATATTTTTTCTTCATCACAGAAATTATTCCGAAAATAATCTGCTATTTCATTATGATGACATTTAATTGATTCAACAATTAGATATTGAAAAGAATTATGAAGACTTTTTACTTTATTTTCTTCAAGAAATCGAATTACTTCTGCATTTCTCCCATGAATTGCAAATGGCCAAATTGTTGTCTCTAATCCAACATTTTGAAGATTCAAATATTGAATGATTTGAATTGAACCATAAAAAGCAGAATATTCAATTAATGTTGGATTCTTATTAATCAACAATAAATTTGTTTCAAATATAGATGAAGGAATTGTTGAAAATAAAGAAATATTCGTCCTTTCTACATATGAAATAAAATCAACAATTAAATCATTTTGAATAAGATTACAAAGATAATTGTCATTTTCACCTTTCTCTCTTTTTTGATTAAAAATATCAATTGTTATTCTTTCTTTCAACTCTGGAATTTGGTCTCCAATTGACTTTTTGGTTTCTTTATCTATAAATGACTCAAATTCTGGGAAAAAATATTCAAGATATCGTCCTTCAATGCACTTTTTATTTGTAATAATAACAGAATAAATTTCTTTGGTTGGTTTTAGAATTTTTAAATTAAAAAGAAATAGAAGGAGTCTTTTGTTTCTTTGGAAAATGTGGAAAATTTCGAAATTAGTGAAAAAATATTGGATTTTGTAATATAAGCTCTTGAGCAATAAATCTATATTGGAGAAAAAAAGTTGCGAACGATGACAATTGTTTGAGATGGCAACAACAAGATGTAAAAATGATTTTAATTCATATTTGTTTTCTAAAAGTTTAGCTTCTTGAAGATCCTCAATAAATAAAATAAGGTTTGTACTTTGATCATCTTGGTTTTGGAGAAACAGGTGAAGCTTTTCTTCAATATCTCTTAATTTCTTGAAATAATCCTCTGGTACATTTTCCATGTAACTACAGTTTTGTTGGAAAATTTAAAAATGTTGGAAAAAAAAAAATTGCATTTTAATATAAAACGATTAAAATAAATTCAAATTAAATAACGTATTACATTCAAAAATTTATTCAAAAATCCAATTATAACCAACTTTAAGGATAAAACGCAAGGAATTAAATTCGGACCAGTTTCAATTGGTCTTAAACAAGCAAAGTTTCAAAATATCACCTCAATTTCCCCATTACTTTGACATTTCGCCAAAAATTATTAAACACATAGTTGTTAAAAATATCTTATAATACTGTTAAATGGAAAGTTTGTCTTGATTTTAAAGATTCTCTTGGATTCATTAAAACAAATGGAACTTCACCACTAACATAAATTACAACAAGTCGTTTTTTGAGCAAATCAATCCATTCTTATATGAAAAGTGCTGATTACGTTGACCTTGAAATGGGAAGACGAATACTGATGTCATTTCTGAAGGATTTGTTAAGTTATACTTATCAGCGAAATCCAAAATTATTTCTTGTTTTTTCACTGAGCTGATGACTGTGCAATTTTCTTTACCAAAAACAAATTGTTGATTTATTTTAATTGTTATTATTTGGAGTCAGATATGACAAGATGAAAAGTTTTGATATTTATTTGTAGATGTTACAATTAATATGCGAAAGGAATATCATTATCGTCACTATCATCATCTTCTTCTATATTTTTTTCATTATAAAGGTTGTCTTCAATTATTTCATCATACATTTCATTTGTTTTCTCCACATCAAATATATCTCCTTGTTTTGTTTCATTCATTTCTCTGTCTTTCTCTCCTGCCCGATGAAGGATTTCTTCTTCGTTCTCCGAATATGAGAAGTCGTAAATATCAAAACTTTCTTCTTGTTTCTTCTTCCTAACAGCACGAATCGTTATTCCAAGTATCAAGAAAAAAACTGATGCTGAGCCACAAGCAATTCCAATCAGTTGTTCTTGGCTGATTTTTTGTTTCTTAGGAATTGGAATTGTTATGTACTTCGCAATAAATGATGGTGACAGGTAATAAATAATGTATGGGAAGTAGCCAACATAATTTGTTTCTGATGCAACAAGTGCGTATGTGCCTTCATTCTCAATGTAACTCATCATGAATGTGTTTGATGCATAGTGAGACAGAGAGAATGAAACTGACTTTTGCTCGATGAATGTTACTGATATCAAAACAGAAACAGACAATGAAACTGATTTCGGCAACACAACAAATGTTTCTGAATTTGTGAATGAATTTGAGCTTGTGAATGCTTTGGAATATGTAAATGAGTTAGTAATAGAGAATTTATTAGAAGCTGAGAATATCGTTGATTGGCTAAAGGATGATGATTCTGGAAGGATTTCTGATATGAAAATTGATTCTGTAAAAGATTTTGAAAAAGAAAAATATTTTGAATCTGAAAATTTTTCTGTGTCGCTGAAAATGTTCGTTGGATAATATACTTTCTCTGTATTATTATTAATTTTATTCAATGCAAAATCAATATCAAGACATGAGAATTTATATACATGTATCTCATTATGGTTTACTTCTTCATTATAAAATGTGTTCTTCTCAATGATCATTTTTGCCTGAATGATGTCGCACATATTTGTTTCAATCACAAATGTGTTTCTTTCTTTCTCTTCTGAATTGTAATTGTTACAAAAGATGTTATCTTCAATATTCACTTCTGTCTCTTCATTTTCTCCTTCAATCGAGATTGCGTGTCCATCTTCTCCGCTATTCAATGTGAATGTGTTGTTGATTATTAAAACTTTACACAATGTATCATTCGTAATTTTGATATGAACTGCTCCACCTTTTCCATTTTTGGCCTGATTTGATGAAAATAGGCAATCTTTGATTGTAATATTTTTGTAGATCTCAATGCAAATTCCTCCGCCACATTTACCAGAATTTCCTATGAATTTGCATCCTTCAAATGTAAATATTGGTGAAATTGTACTATCAGAGTTATCAATCTGAATTCCTCCTCCATTCCCATTAATATTCGAGTTGTTTTCAAATAAGCATTCAGAAAATGTTACGTGACTTTCCGTGCCCTCAAACCAAATTCCAGGACCCCCTCCAAATGATTCGTTGCAGGAATTATCAATAAATCTAAATTTGTCAAATGTGAATGTTTCACATTTTAATTCACAGTCAATAAGTGTAGCTCCAAGTTTGCTATTTTCAATCGTGATGTTGCTGATATCAACTAATTCTGAATTTTGAATCGTTAAGTGGCATCCAATATTCTCTGTCCCTTCTGGATAATTAATTATTGTATCTTGGAAGATAAAGTTCTCTTCCATTTGATCTCCTGTAGATGGTTGGTAAAAGATTGCTCCTCTGTTCGTGCAAATTGGATATGAAATCAAACAATCTCTGATTTCATGTGTTCCATATGACAAAATTTTGATTGATGGGCCTCGAATGCTAGACTCTAAATCTCCTCTAAATATGCATTCTTTGATTTTAGTGTTCAAACCTGAATCATAAATCGTGTATGTGTCAAAATATTTGTCTGCTTTATCATGTCTTTGTCCACATAACTCAAACTTACAATTTTGAATATCAACTGATTTCACTCCTTCTTCAATTTTGATTCCAAGAGCACTAGAACTACCATCATCATTATAACACTTGAAGAATAATGTGTTGGAAACTGAATTTTCAATACTTGCTCCAACAAAATTGATGCTTGAACACTTGTTCAAAACATCATTCGATTCAAAAATTGAATCCAAAATGCTGAAAAATGGTGATGATGAATGTATTGCATAGTTGTGTTTATTGTTTTGATCATAGTTATTGTTGAAACGGCATCCTTGATCGATATTAACTGAACATTTTCCTGATGCATCATCATTCAATATGTAAATAGCTGTGCCATCTCCAAGCTTGTCGCTATTATTCGTAAAATTGCAATCCCCAATTGAAACTGTTTTCATTGAATTTGTCTTTAAGAAAATAGCTCCACCATTTCCATCACCACCGCTCGATGTTCCCAGTGCATGGTTGTCGTTGAAAATACATTTGTTAATAGTTGCTGAATTGTCGGTACAAATAAAAAGTGCTCCACCGCTTCCATTTGCTGAATTTTGTGCAAATTCACAACTTTCAAAAGACATTTCAAAATGGGCATTGCTTGTCATACCCATTTGAAATGCTCCACCACCTGATGTACCTAATTGTTTATTTTGTTTGAAACAACAATTAACAAATGCTATCTTTTTATATATATTATTGAATGGTATAATCCAAAAGCCTAGGCATCCACCTGATCCGGATCCTGACTCGCATTCACAAATAGTTAAATTGTAAATCACTAAATCATGTGCATTTTCTAGAAAACACATAAATCCGTTACCTCCAGTATTACCATTTTTACAGTTGGATATGATGTTATGATCAATGTTAAAGTTATCGTTAACTAAGTTAAAATAAAGTAAGTTAAATCTCAGTGCGTTCGTTATTCCTTCAATCAAATTATAATTGAAATGAATCGTATTTGGCAATTCAGAATTTGAAGGAGGATTGAAATATATTGATGGATTCATATTATTTTGATTAGAATAAGGATTGCAATTGATGAATTTGTTGTTCGATACTTCAATGTCACCATTATTGGTGATGCTTATCGCTTTACCTTGCATAGAAAGTCCTTCAGTGAAAGTAATTGCGTTGTTAACGAAAGAACAATCGTCATTTTCAATGTAGATGACATAATTATTGCCTGAAGGACAATCTGAAAATGTGCAATTTTTTATATAAACTGATTTTGTGCCATCTTCAACCGTTATACCACCAGTCATTCCTTCAATCAAAATATTTTGAATGATTATATCTTGACCTCCTGAAACTTTAATCAATTTGGCGTTATTGTTGCCCTCTTTTTTCAATATGAATTCTTCAAATATGAAATTATTTGCGCCTGTGACAATCAAATGATGCTCTGGATCGTTATTGTCCATCATTTCACAATTTGAATTGATTTCAAATAATTCAACTGTTTCATCAATAAACAAAATTGTCCCTTCTTCTCTCGATTTACAATTAATAAATTTACTGCTAAATATACTTATGAATTCAATATTAGATACATAAATCGCTCCTCCTGATCCATACAAATTTTGACAATCTTCGAAAACACAATTTTTAATAGCATAATTTTGATTTGATAAAAGGGCATTTAATGAGCTATCTTTTTCTCTTAATAATAATGCACCACCATGCATATAAGAGCAATCTCCATAATATCGAAGTCCAAGAAATCTAACTTCCTCTATCGTGATCGAAACTCCTCCTGATTGTTCAATCCCTCGTGAACTTATGCCGTCTGACGATGAAAAATTGCATTGCAAATAATGAACATCTGATGCAACAGAATATATTGTATTGCATGCTCTAAGATTGTTTATGAACACAAGATCAGTTAGAGAATAAGATGATGATGTGCCTGTGATGAACATGGCTGAACCATCAGCTGCATAATTAGATGTGAAATGGCTGTTCGATATTGTAGCATGTAAATCTCTCTGGCCTGTAACTTTGTCGTTAATAAAATCGGGATCAATAAACAATGCTCCACCATCTCCATTGGCCACATTATCTTCAAATGTGCAATTTGTAATTGTAAGGTAACCGGTCGTTTGAATCGACAAAGCTCCTCCTTCTGCTTCCGCTAAATTATTCTTGAATTCACAGCTGTCAAAAATTGCATTCATATATGAGTTCATTTCTGAAAAACCTAATTGGCATGCACCTCCTGCTCCATTGTGCAACATCGGTCGACCATGTGATGAATCTGATAAAATTGTTTGAACTGCCCGATTCCTTTCCCACTGGCAATTTATAAATGTAATATTATTGCTATCCTGGCTTTCTTTCAGTGATATCAATAATCCACTTCCTCCGCCAAAAAGAGAATGTGCGGTGTTAGAAATGAATTTCCAATTTTGGAATGTGCAAGAATCAGCATTTCCAGTAAAATAAAATGAGCATATGGATCCTCCTGATGGACAATTTTGAATTGTGATTGCATCGCATGTCATTCGATTGCAATCAATTGTCATTTTGAAGCAGCGAGAACTAACACCTGAAATACAATCAAATAAAACATTTTGCATATGCAATTGTTCATATGTATTGATGCCTCCTTTTGGTTCGTAATAAATTCCTGCACTCTGATCATTCAGATCTGGATCTTCTGTAACACTAAAATAGTTGCACTTAATTAGAGATGAATCTGTGATTGTCATGTTGCAATAATTGTCAACACAAATGCCGCCAATTGCATTGCTTGCATCTTCAAATTCAATACTGCTCTCAATAAATGAAAATGTTCTGCAGTGGATTGTGAGAACATATTGTTGTATACTTGGATCAACTGATGAATTCTTTCTACAATTCAAAAAATGACAATTATAAAAACTGCTCTCAATTTGTTCATTCTGAACATCGATTGGATTTGAAAAATTAAGATTTTCATAATTTCCTGGCGAATTTCCATTATACTTGATCGGATTACTCCCCAATATTCCTGATTCTAATGAATTGAAATTGATTGATGACAAGTCGAGAGGAACATCTGAAACAATCGTTGATCCTGTTACTCCATTACTTGTAAAAACATTTTCTGAAAATGATATAATATCAACTGTTTTATATCCACCTTCTATATATAATGCATGACCATCTGATGCTTCATTGCTAATGAATTTACATGATTCAATCTCAATCGTTGGATTCACATTCATCGTTGTCTGTTCACATTTGATATAAATCGCTCCTCCAAGTCCTTCGTTCTCTTCTAATAATTTATGTGAATCGACTGAATTGTACAATGCGGTGTTGTCTACAAAAAGACATGCCTTAATAATTATTGAGGATACTCTTTCAATGCATATCGCTCCTCCATGTTTCGGTGTTTTGTTACCGGTGAAGTTGCATGATTCAAATTTAACAATTTCTGAATTAGTTGCATCTGTTTGACTATGTTGAATTCCTCCTCCTTTTCCTGAACAGTAATTGTTAATCCACAAACATTCATTGAAGATGATTTCTTGTGTTGGAGTTATTACACCACCTGATCCTCCTCCATATTCATAATTAGACTGGCACATTTCAAATTTGCATCGATTGAATTCGATGTTCTTGTCAACTTTGATTTGATAGATGCCTGATGTTATCGATGAAACATTTATCATTTCAAGATCGGTGAAAGTTAATTTTTCTCCTTCACTTAATGTAACACTCGTTAAATCAATGTTCATCGTACAAAATTCTTGTCCAATGCATGATTCAAATATGAGTCTTGAAATTTCGATGATTTGAGTTGAACTACTCCCTCCATGAACATAAAGACTTCCTCTCCCTTCAAAATTGTTGTTATTATAGAAATGGCAGTTGGTGATGCTAATTTCACTTGATGAGTCGATTTCAATACCACTGCAAGCGTTATTGCTACTTGAAAATGTGAAATTTGAGTTATTATTGAAATCGACTCATCAATGTGAAATTTGAGTTATCATATTCATCGATGTGTATTTATTCCCAACGCAGTCATCAAAACGGCAATTCGTTATTTGTGAATTAGGACTTCCAATTCCTGTCATTTGGATGATTGAATCACTCTTGCTACTGCAGTTAATGAAGGTGCATTCTTCTATGTTGGCACTGTTTGATATATTTATCAATATTCCTCCACTTGATTGGCTCAAATCTTTTTGTGTAATTATATTGTTTTCAAAGTTGAAGATAGCACTCGTGCATCTAATGAGAGATGCAGTATCTGTATTATCGACGACATTGCCATTATCAAAAAATGTGCAATATTGAATGTTGATCGATATGATTTTAACATTGTCTTCTTCAGCAAGAATGCATGAGCCAGTTTCACCTCTGTTTCCTATGAATATGCTGTTCAAGATCGATATGTTTTCTGATGATGGATCATTTGGAAGATCTAATTGATCATTATTAGACTTTTTATCTGTCCCAAGTATGTAAATTGAACCACCTCCTTGTGATCCATAGTTGTCTTCAAAAATGCATCTATATATCTCAATTTTTTGTGTAACTGATATAGATAATGCACCTCCCTTACCATTCAAACATTTGTTCCCTTTGAATAAACAATTCGTGAATGAAAATGATGTATTTGATAGAAGTGACAAGTATCCACACTGGATTGCTCCTCCTTGGTTAAATGGAAATTCTGTGTGAGAATTTATATTATCAATGAAAGAGCAGTTGGTGAATTTCAATGAAGAGTCTTTATAATCAAATCGTTTAATGTAAAAACTAACGCTTCCACAATACAACAATCCTTCTGTGATGCTCATATTAGAAAATGTACAGTTATATATTTCAATCTCATCTACATTATGTATATAACAAATGTAATATTGGTCTTCGAAAATTTTACAGTTTTGAAAAACATTTCCGTTGATGATTGGTTTTGTCTGCATGTTATCGAAGTAGAGAATACCTGTGTATTCATATGACACAATATTATTTGTAAATTCAAAATTTGATGTTCCACTTAATGTAAAATGTTTAACGATAGATAGGCATCGTGTAAAATTGCTATGATTAATGAATATGTCTTGATTTGAAACCCTCATAACATTGCAAGATTTTGCTTCATCATCAAATGTAACGGTACAATCTTGCATATAAATCGATCCACCTTCATTATTAAAATGACCAATTATATTTTCCCATTTATCATCACCACAATTATAAAATTTGCATGATTGGAATGTAACATCAAGATTATATATACTGCAACTCAAGACGTTTCCATCGGATCTATCATGTAAAAAATTATGTTTCATTTTGATAAAAGTGCATCGAATGATTGATAATTGGCCATTATAAGTGGCCCAGATTGGTGCAGATCTATTGTCTGCAATAATAGAATTAAAGAAGAGATTATCATGAAATTGAATCTCTTTTTGAAGTTTAATAAAATAAATTCTATTTGATTTATCAATATCTATGAATTTGGATCCTGAAATTTCATTAATGTTTGAACCAGTATCTACATTTATTTGACTAATATTATCTTTCAATGCTCCTGTGTATGTCTTATCTATGTAATCTGTATTGGAGCCTGGTATAAATGTTTTAGAAGGATGAGGAGCCATTGTTTGTGCAGGTTGATCATTGAGATAATAAATGCATTGTATTACTATAACCCCTTCTGATTCAATGAAGAGGCCATGATAATTATGGGGAACTAAATCTGATTCATACAATAATGACAATGCTTCTCTTGAGTCTGATTTTTCACTGATTGTCTTTCTGTCTTCATCAAATTGAAGTGTCATATTGTTTTGGTGGGTATCCTTCGTTCCATAAACCCAAATCTTCGAACATTCCATAATTGCTGATTTCTTTGCACCTGGAATTGTCGTGTATTCGAGAAGACCTCCAATTTTATTACTTTCTTTTTGCCAATTTCCTATTGTTGTCATTTCTGTAGAATTCAATCGTTTAGCTTTTAATGATGGCCAAAAAACTATTTTGTATATTTCAAAAACATTTCCTTTCCCTTGAAGTCGGACCTTGTATTCACCGTATTCAAGTCGATCTGAAAGGTACAACTGAGAATAGGCCTGCCTGATATTCTTATATTCATCAATTTCTGTAATCAGGACATCATTTAAGTAAAGATTAAATTTACCATGATTGGGATCGAATGTTCCATAAACTGCAAATTGTTCGCCTTTAAACATATATTCAAAGCTAGTAAAATGATCATGTGAAGACAAGCAACTCTGACCACAGGTGCCAGTGGCGTCGATTTCTTCATTTGGACAGGGAAATTCAGTAAAGCATCCACATTCTCCAGTTATCTTCATTGCATCAATTGGAACAGACAATGGCACTGGTGTCGCTTCTGGATCAGATTTGATTTCTTCATTGGATGACGAAAAATATGCAGATCGAATTGGATTTATATCTGGAAGATTGATTTCATAATTTGGTTCAACAGATACTGCATGTTCTGATGATGGATATGCTTCTTTAATATTTATTTTAATAGGCTTTGAATCAAATAATGTTTTCATCGTAATCTGTTTGTTTTCAAAATTAGTCAGATCAACTTCAATTGAAAATCCTTCCTTTTTAGAATGTAAATAAATTTCTGTTTCCTCATCTTTTTTGATCATATCTTTTAAATATTTATTAATCTGTGAATCACTTTGTTTTGTAATATATTTTTCTGAAGGACAAAACACCGAGCATTCTTCATTGCAAATACAAATTCTGTTTTTGGAACTGATTAAAATAAACAAGAAATGGAAAATCATGAATTTGTATTTGAATTTTAAAAAATACTTCCTTTTTTTCATTCAATTTTTTTCTCAGAATTTTCTATTAATATAAAAATTGAATGATTTTTAAATGAATTAATTTTTCATATTTTTCTCATACAATACAGATTATTTATTATAAATACTGCACTTAATATGCAAAAGAGTGTATAATTGTCAAATAATTTGAAATAATTATGGCAAATAGAGTTTTAGTAAAAATTGTTTTAAATGAAAAGAAATCAAGATGCAACAAAGGCTTATGTATGTTTATTCCAATGTAACTCGTCATAGATGAGTTTGATTGATAATGAGACAGAGAGAATGACACCAATTTTTTTTTCTGAAAAATATTTTGTTGCTTAAATCAAAAATGACACTGTTTCACATTGTGAATGACTGACTTCAGCATAAAAATGAATGTTTCTGAATTTGTGAATGAATTTGAACTTGTGAATGTCTTAGAAAATGTAAATAAGTTAGTAATAAAGAATATTTTGGAAGCTGAGAATGCAATAAAAGTTGAGAATGTGGTTGATTGGCTAAAGGATGATGATTCTGGAAGGTATAAAGCGATGCTGTTGAAATGGTAACAAAATTGTCCTTACCGTTCCAAAAACTGGATTCAAATCCTGGGTTTCGCATTTTTTTTTTTTTTTTTGATTTATTATTTGTAAAATCTTTCATATTTGTCTGAAGTAGCAATTGAACAAAACAAATCAATGATTGTTAAATATACAAATGAAGCATTATTATCCTATTTATCTTTTTGAGCCGTTCTGAAGTGAATTTATAATAGTTGCTATTTGATTCTGAGCATTCAAATCATATGACTCTTATTCTATTGAGTGTTTATTAATTAATTAATAAATTAAATAATATATGAGCTTGAATTGTATTCTTTTTATTAATAACCGTCGGGCCAATTCCCATTTAAGAGAAGGTGAAAATTTTGTTTAGAAAAATTTATTTATTTGTCACTTTTATCTGAAATTATCCCCAAACAGTCCATCACGTCCTTGATGACATCATCTGAAATTTCGAAATTTTCAGAGTAATCATTTGATGCATGTCGGCGGATAATCGAGAGGAGGCCCCGGAGATTTCTTTTTACTACTTGGCTGCCTCGAAAGTAGCACTCGACGACGTCTGCGAGCGTGCAGCCGTAGTCAAGAGAGTCTATGGCGCTGTCAATGCGGAAGTCGATCTCTTCCTTATTTCGTATGTAGACAGGCAGCTCCTTTTTTATGAGAGAAATAATCGCTCGAAAAGATCAGATCCACTTCGTTACTCCTCTGCATGAAGAAGTCCAGATCCATGTCAACAGCGGTTTTGTATATGAATAAGAAGTCATAAAATGATTCTTGGCATATAAAAAAATGATCGAAAAAACTATTTTCCGATATCTCTTGACTTTTGTTTGTGATAAGCTTGTAAAGAATGCCACTGAAGGCAAAAACATCAATTTCCTCATCATACTTGGATTCTGATAATTCAGGAGCTCTGAATTTCTCTCTATATCCTATGTTTTTTACTGATACAGAGGATGAGGATGGTTTAACGGGTAAAAATCTTGAATCTCGAAATCCGAATATCATTGGATTCACCTCTTTGACTTTTCCTTCAGTATTTTTTGAATTGGGAATGAAAATATTTTCTTCTATAAATTTCATGTGTATAACATTGCGGTGAATGAAGATAAAGCATGGCCATTTTGAATGCTAAAATGGTCCGACCATTTTAATTCATATGGCATTTATTCAAAACAAGACAAAAAACAAGACACATATTTGAATTATCAGTTAACTTTTTCTCTATCTATTATTTAAAAACATAAACAAGACACAAATATCATATTTTTACATAATGTATCCAATTCAGAGCTATTTTTCGCATTTTAAAGAATTATTAGAAAAATATCCCATGAATGTTTTTGCAAAAAAAGGTTTCAATGAAGTCATTAACAAATATAACTGTATTTCAGATATTACTAATATAAAAAAAGAAGAAATTGAAAAAATCGTAAATGATTCCAAATTATTCATAATTTCACAAGATGAAGAATACAATCAGATGATGCATTGTAATTATTTCATTATTGGTTTTGAAAATACAATAATAATTCTTGACATTTCTCATAAATCTTTTTTCCAGAATATTTTATCTACCTATTGTAAATTACCAATTTGTATTCTGGGTGACTATGTTAAAATCATCAATGAATTAGAAATTTGCAAATATTACCAAGATCATCAAATTAGAGCTGATGACATATTTAATGACGAAATACATAATTTTAAAATGAATTTAGGAAGTAAAATGCGAAAAAAAAGTAACCAAATAAATCAATTCTGGAAACTAATTTCATCTTGCATTATCGGATATTTAATAAAAAAAAGTTATTTTCAGATTGATTATGATCGATTCAAAAGCTTTATTAAAGACAAAAATAATTTTTCTCCAAATGATTATATAAATGAAGATGATTATGTCGAATTGAGGGTAATAGGTATAGGATCAAGGTTTCAAGTTGTTTTAATATATCTCATAGAACAAAGAGAACTAAGAGCAATAAAAAAGCCAAATTTTTTGGATTCTAGAACTTCAGAATTAATTGATAGAGAAAAAAAAATTTATATGAAAATAAAACATCCTTTTGTACCTAAGTTTTATGGAATAGTTAAAGATAAAAATTACCTAGTTCTTGAATTCATAAATGGTAAAGAACTAACTAATGTAAACCAAATGCAATTAAATGAAGATGAAATAATTACGGTTATTTTTGAGTTGATTTTATTAGTTTTCTTTTTTCATTCTCATAATATGATAATAAGAGATTTAAAAAAAAATAATGTAATCATTGATATCAATAAAAACTTAGTCATGATTGATTTTGATCAAGTTCATGAATATCAAAATATAACTGAAAGATCAATTCTTATTTCTGAATCTATAGCTCCAGAAATTAAGGAAGGTGGAATGCATACTTATAAAAGTGATATTTATTCATTAGGAATAACAATTTTAGAAATATTACCAAAGAAAAATATGACAACCAATTTTAACGTGATTGAGGAAATTTGCAATAATTGTATGAATAAAAATCCAGATAGAAGGCCACTTATAATTGATATCCTAAAAATATTCTACCAAAAATTTAATGACAGAATAAAGATCGATTTGGCTTCATATGGAAGCTTATTTGATATTGAATTTAAAGATCCAAAAAAATTGGATAATAATGATAACTGTATTATACAGGATGAAGAATTGTTAATAATAGATAAAAAAATTGAATTTGCCTATTATTCAATTGCGGCTGATCAAAATATTCCAAAAGCACTCTTTTATCTTGGAAAAATATTTTTTACTTCACATGATATTAATAAAGCAATATATTATTTAATGATTGCTGCAAAAAAAAATGACCCAGACGCACAATTTTCCCTTGGTTTACTTTATTATGAAGGCAAATATGTTGGTTATAATATGAACAAAGCAATTCGTTATTTTAAACTTTCCGCTGATCAAAATAATTCAGAAGCACAATTTAATCTAGGACAAATTTATGATATAGGTACTGGCGTAAAATGTGATACTGAAAAGGCATTTCATTATTATGAACTAGCAGCAAAGCAAAACCATTCAAAAGCACAATTTTTTTTGGGCTTAATATATTTGAGACAAAGAGAAATAGACAAAGCAATTCATTATATGACACTTTCAGCTCATCAAAATATTTCAAGAGCTCAATTTTATCTCGGATATTTATATAGTAAAAGTCCTCTTGTTAAACTTGATATAAAAAAAGCTATTCATTATTATAAACTTGCAGCAAAGCAGAATGATCCAGATGCTCAATTTGATCTTGGTGTAATTTATAATGAAGGACAACAAGGTTCACGTGATTCTAAAAAAGCATTTTATTATTTTGAGCAAGCTGCTAAAAATAATATTCCTGAAGCCATATATAATCTAGGTGCAAAGTATTATTGGGGCGATGGCGTACCTCGTGATATAAAAGAAGCAATTAATCTTTTTAAGCGTGCTTCTAATCTCAATTTGTTGCCAGCTCATATGTGCCTTGGAGACATTTATAGTAAAGGTATAGATATTCAACAAGATATTAATAAAGCCATTCTTTATTATACCCTTGCAGCTAACAAAAATGATTCAAATGCACAATTAAATTTGGGTATATTATATTATGAAAGAAAAAATGAGAAAGGAAATATAGAAAAAGCTTTTCGTTATTTTGAACAGGCTGCAGAAAATAAAAATAGGCGAGCGCAATATTATCTTGGTAGATTATATTATACAGAAAATGATGTTCCTCATGATATTTACAAGGCAATATATTATTTCCAACTTGCTGCAGAACAAAAAAAAAAAGGCACTGTTTTATCTTGGTTTAATATATTGTGAAGGTAAATATATTCAGCGTAATATGGAAAAATCCATTTTTTATTTTTCAATGGCAGCAAAACAAAATCATATATATTCACAATGTCATCTTGGTAATATATTTTTGTTAGGGAAACTTGTTTCACGTAATGTCAACAAAGCAATTTACTATTATACACAAGCAGCTAATCAAAAAAATGCATATGCTCAATACACTCTTGGTAAGATATATTATGAAGGAAAATATGTTACTAAAGATGTTAGAAAAGGAATGTATTATTTACAATTATCTGCTGATCAAAATTATCCTTCTGCTCAATATATAATTGGTTGTATTTTTTATAACAATTGCTCCAATGATATCCAGAAAATTAAAAAAGGTCAAAATTATATATTTAGATCTCTTTTAAATGGAAATAAACTTGCATCCTTTGTATCGGGATTTATTTATCATGAAGGAAGAACTGTAAAAAGAGATATCAACAGATCAATCAGATATTATAAAGAAGCCTCATCATTTAATATTCAATATGCGAAAAATAACCTTGGCATTATTTATAAAAATGGTTTTGGTAATGAAATTGAAGCTAATACACAAAATGCAATTATATTTTTTGAAGAAGCAATTAAGAACAACGATGATTCAATATCAAAATTCAATTTGGCTAATATTTATCTGTATGATGAAAATGATATTGACAAATCAATAAACTTGTTAATTGATTCTTGTAATGAATGTTTTCATTCTTTTATTTTATTATCGTTGGCATTAGTTAAAAAACATGACTTTAATTTAGAAGCAATTCAGCAAGAAGAAAAAATTAAAAAATCAAATTATTTATTTCACAAGATTATGGATATTATCTACCAAAGAAATTTGCTGGACAAATTTTCTTTCAAAATATTTTATGAAGGATATCGAAAAATTGATTTCCTATATAATGCAACTGGATATTATTTTTACTCATTTGATCTTTATGATGCTGAAAAAGATAAAAATATTCACAAAAATCCAAATTTAAAAGATATTTCATCAATTTTTTATGAAGGCTTTGGTTTCTAAATATGATCTCTTCCTGAAAAAATAGAAGGAATAACTCTCCTCCAAAAAATAATATTAGTTATTTGAATAATAATGGATCATTAAAAATTATTGAGAATGAACTGAAAAAATAAAAGATTTTAAATATATTTTGCTCAAAATACTTCAACTCATATTAGTAAAAATAGTTTAATTTTATACATCGTTCAATGGTTTCAAAAACGATAATCAACTTAGCAACGAGTTTTCATTGAAATGTTTTCAAAAAGCTAAACTTTTTATAAGAGGTGAATTATCTTTTTTGGAAGCACTTTATTTTTAAAAATAATTGTTGTTTTTTAGTTTCATTTGGAAATTAACGAATTCGCTGTTTCTCAAATGTATAAAAATACGAATATGTTTGAGTTTTCAATATTAAATAATCAATTTGAAGAATCTGATATTTTGATTCAAAAAATAAAAATTTCTCGTAGCGGTTAAGGCCAATATTGACCTTACATCAAACCAAAGAAAAAAAGTCAGAGACTTTTTTGCATTTTTGCAAAAAATAGCATGAGTAGCATCTCATGTTTTTTTCTATATAAAAAAATAAGAAACAGGCTAGTTTTTTATTAGTCTAAAATCGGTCTTTGTTTTGGGCATTCTCATATAAACAATCAAGAAAATATTTTTACACCGCCATTTTATTATTTTGATGTATATAATTAACTAAATTCCAACTTTTCACCGATGTTATTGATATTATAAATCATATTCTTTTAAAGTTAAGAGGTAATCAATTTAATTTGAGTAATAATGTTTCATATTTATTTATTTGTCTTTGGATTGTGCATTTATTTACACATAAGAGAATATTTATATAAAACTTCAATAAAAATTTTATTTTTCTTTGATATAAAGTAACAAATATAACGTTTATTAGTATAAAAAATATTTACTCTTTCTTTTTTATAATTTTTTATATATTATTATTATTATTTTTTAGAAAAAAAATAAAACTCTCATTTCTATCAACTATGAGTATGATTTTTGTATTAGAAATATGAAAATAATATCATAATAATACTGTTTCCTAAAGATAAATAAAGAATAGTTCGGCTTAGCTCTTTTTAAATAGGAACCATTTTGTATTCAATTATGAATATTTTTGAATTGTTAAAATGGTGATTTTTGTCATTGTATTGAATTGAGTTTATCAAAAAATATCATATTTTTCATTCAAATAGAAAAATTCTCTTTGAAAATGTCTTACATATTAAACTTTTTGATTGTTATTATTGAATAAAAAATTATTTTAATTTTTTCAAATCATAAGATAATTTTTTATGATGATTCAACTTAAAATTGGACTATTTGGAGGAAATGGATCTGGTAAATCAGAAATATCACTGAGATATCTTAAAGGAGAATTTTCAGAAGATTACATTCCTTCGATTGAAGATTGTTTTACCAAAAATATCAACATTGATGGGGAAAATGTAGAGATCTCAATAATAGATACTGCTGGGCAGGATGGATTCACAGAATTGAGATACTCTTACTATAAGCAAATTCAAGGAATGATTCTTGTCTTTGATATTAGCGATCCACAATCAATTGAAGAAATAAAATCTATATACTATGATGCAGATTGCGAAGAAAATGAAATTGTATGCGCAATAGCAGCCAATAAAGGATATTTAAGAGAAGAAGGAAGAACTGATTTAGTGCCTGTAGATATGTATAAAAAAATAGAAAAAGAACTTAATTGTAAAGTATTTGAAACTAACACGAAAACTGGAAAAAACATTAACGAGATATTTGAATATATAATACGGAAAAAAATACAGCCGAAAGCATCAAAAGAACAAAAAGAACAATTGAATAAAAAAGGTCCAGTTTTTCTCAAAAATAATGTTCAAAAGTCATCTTCAGATCTACTTCCAAAACGATCAGTTTCATTTTTTTCAAATAAATCCAAAAATATCAAAGATGTTTCTAAAATAAGTTCAAATAAAAGTCAACCAAACGCTAGTGGAGAATGTTTTAGTAGTCCAATGGGTGCAGAAATAAAATCGATTTTACAATCTCGTACAAAACAGCTTCAGACAGTTACGGAAGAAAAGAAGCAACTAGAGAAAAAACTAAAAGAAAAGGAAACAGAGCTTGCAAGAGCCCTAGAAAAGATCAGATTGCTTGAAGAAAGGGTATCGGATTTCGCCAATTCTAAAATAATCCGAGTTTTCAATCCTGAAGAACTAGAACAACTGAAAAAAGTCAAAGAAATAGGAAGAGATGCCTCTGGCGAAGTTATCAAAGTCGCCCGTAAGCAAATTATGGCCATGTTTATCTTTAATAATAGATATTCAGAGAATTCAGAGAAAGACGATTACATTTTGAGTGACGACGATCAAAAACCTCAGAAAAAAGGAAAAAGGAGGAAGTCAGACTTAGAAGAAGATGGCAAGAAAGATAAGAAAAAATCAAAAAGAAAAGACAGAAATAAATCAGATTTAAGTGATTCAGCAGACGATCAAGATGACAACAGCAAAAATGTCCGAAAGAGAAGCCAATCGTCAAATGTTGGGAGCATATCTAAACTTTTAACAAAAGTTGATGAAGATGAAGTTTCGGAATCTAAAAATGAAGTTGATTTTGAGAAACTCAAAGAAATTCTTCACAATTATGAATCACTTAACCAAGTCAGCCATCCAAACATAGCGTGCGCATTTGGCGTCTGCTTTGGCGATGCGAACCACAGCCCTTCGATTCTATTAGAATACTTTTCAAACAACTTGGCGAAAGTTGTCAAAAAGCTCACCAATGAAGAACGAATTTCAATCATTTATGAAATAAGCAGTGCCCTGAAAGAGGCCCACTTTTTGAATGTAATTCATATGCATTTGAATCCAGATAACATTTTCGTTGATGCAAACATGCATGCTAAATTGACTGAATTCGGCTTTACGTCATTGTTTAAGTTTGATTCACCCAAAAGCATCATGATTAAGTTCCCTTCTTCTTACAAGTTTTTCGCACCTGAACTTTTTCAATGCTCTGAAAAAGTGGATGAAAAAGTTGATGTTTTTTCATTTGGAGTAGTCGTTTATTATATATTGACAAACGGTGAATTACCTAAAATTGACGGTTTTGAAGAAAAATGTGTAAAACTTGACCATTCTGCTTTCCCTGATTCAATCAATCCTGCCGCGAAGAAATTGATTATTAGCTGCTGTTTGAATAATTATGAAAATCGCCCTTCTTTCGAGAATATTGTTGAAACAATTAAAAATAACTTGTGTTTGATTGATGGTGTTGATACTTCTCTTCTTAGAAATCAGCTTCAACTTGATTAGATTTTTCTATTATTATTATTTTTAATTTTTTGTTGGTGTATCTATTTAAATAGTAAATTTAATTAAAAATTTTTAATTAAAATCTAAAATGTAAATAGATTTTTTGGTTATTTTTTATTTTATTGTCAATGCAATTGACCACAATTAAAGATTCTTCATGGATAAATGCTCAATGTCTCAATTTCGATCTAAATATAAAATAAATAATGTTATAAATTGTATTAATTAATGATAATATAACTGAAGCAACAATAAAAAATCAGTTTTTTATTAATTCTTTATAATTGACCATATAAGGTCAAATACTAAAAAGATTATTAAGAGTATATTTAACTTACTTTACTATCAAATTTAAGTAAATTTATAAAATAGGATATGTAACATAATCAGCAATGCTGCATAAGTCAACTCCCATTAAAAACTTAACATATCCATCTTGACCCCAATTCTGACCCCATGAGTTTCGAACAATCCAATATGGTCTGCTTGAAGTTTCGTCATATCCGTATCCAACTACACCCATTGCATGATTAAATATATGTTTCATGCATGATTCTTCATCATAAATTCCACTTGTGTATGAATAAAAAGTATAAGATGAGGAATCAACGCATATTGAAACAGGTCCTACTGTAGCGAGGTGGTTCTTCATATTTTCTTCATCACCTTCTGGTAATCTTTGTACATCACTAACTTTAGAGACTCTTTCATGTTGACTAAATTGACAATTTTGTTCTACTCCTATGTAAGGGTATTCGCTCAACAAGTTAAATTGTCCATTCAGATTGTCAATTATATATCTGAATGCCTTGTCTGGCCAGCCACCATGGCAACCATGGCAGTCTCCCCCAACACAATCAATTAAAGTTGACTGTGATAAACCTAATAATTGACCTGTAGCAATTGCATGTGCTGACTCTTGAGCTTGAATTACAGAAAATGCCCAACAACTTCCACAACTTCCTTGATCTTCAACATCATAAACAGCTCCTTTTTCTCTCCAATCAAGGTTTTTTGGAATATCTTGCTTTAAATCAATTTTAGGAGCAGTTTTTGGATGACTAAAATCTGTTCTAGTCTGTGTAAGACCTAGCATTGCTTTGGCTTCTTGCGGCGTTAAACATGTAAACTTATTGAGGCCGATTTTATACGATTTAGAATGACGATTGAATTCTTGATTGTATCGATAGTTTGTTAAAAATATTCCATAACGTAAATGATACTCATCGCCTGTATATATGATATTAGTTGATCTCATCCATGATAGGAACGATTTTTCTTCGAAAGAGGTTGTATAGAGCTTAGAATATGAGAGAGCAAACAATAAAAACATCTTTGAATTATTGTTTGTATCGAAAGTACACAAAATTTATTTTTCAAAAAATTAAAGCATAAATATTGCATAAAATAAATATTTAAAAAATAAATTAATGATGTACATAAATAGAATTATATTTATTATTTAATATTTTATTAATTAAATTCTGATCATTTAATTAATAAATTAGATATATAATTAATAAATTAGATATATAATTAATAAATTAGATATATAATTAATAAATTAGATATATAATTATTTTATAAAAACTGTGAAAGAACTTTTGAATATTTTTGAATAAAATTTCAATAAATATATATATATACATGTATATTGATATAATAGCTTTATTTTAAACGGATATTTATGAAATAAAATTATATTTTTATTAAATATTTATTTAATATCTATTTTGATGCATTAATAGACAATAAATATATATAAATATTATCAATTCCGATATCAAAATTTAACAAGCTTACCTAACGGTCGTTTTTAATGACAAGTTGTCATTATCAAAGTAATTATTTGTATCAAATTTAAAACAATGGAACAGATGAAGAAGGATCTAATAAATTATTATTATTCACGTTAGGTGAAATCAAATAAGCCATTGATTTCCCTTTTCCTTTCAAAAACACTTCACCTCTTTCTTCAATTTTGAAATCTTCTTCGCAAATCAAGTCATAAGTTGATTTTGGTATCTGAATCTTTCCGGGTACGTCAGTTGTCTGTAATCTCGCTGCAACGTTAATAGGATCGCCAATGATATCGAAAACAGGCTTATCTGTACCCAAAACGCCGGCCAAAAGAGGACCACCAGTATTAGCACCAACTCTCAATTGCAAGTTTGCATTCAATTTTATATTGACTTCTTCAAGTTCGACTAAGCAATCAAGGCCGAAGTAGATAATTTGCGAAGCATGATCTTTTGGAGTTACATTTTCATCAGCGAAGAGGCCTGCAGCAGCCATATAAATATCGCCAATTAATTTAATTTTGGTGATTAAATCATATTTTTTGGCAGAGACATCGAAAGCGGCAAACATTGTAGACAAGCTTCCCATGATTTCTTGAGGAGACAAGCCTGATGCGTATTCGCTAAATTTAACGACATCAGTGAAGATAATTGATGCTGATTGAACAGTGAAAGAGATGTCTTTCTCACCACTGTTTAAACGAGCAACAATGTCTCTCGGTAAGATTTGGAAAAGAAGATTCTCACTTTGTGCTTTTGCAGCTTCTGCTTCTTTTTGTTGTTGCATTAATTGAGTTTCATCTCTCAATATGAAAACAAAAGATTCAACGTTATTTGAATCATGTTCTGTCATTGCAAGAATTGTTACTCCACACGGCATTACTTGATCATCATCTGTCAAGCAACTATAATGTTCTTCAAAGACCAATGCTGACTGTCCATTTTTCATCAATTCAAGTTGATTTGTAATTCTTTCGGAATCACTTAATTGAATCTTTTCTTGTTGTTTATTTTCTTCTTGGTCATTTTCTTCTGGTTTTGTTGTTTGCTTTTCTTGATTCTGTTGTTGTTCTTCTCCTTCATTTAAAGATGCAAAGAAATTGGAAATGCTTTGACCTAACATTTGATCAGGTGTATAACCAAGTATTTCAGTTACTGCTGGATTTATTATTTCAACAACACCTGATGTATTGGTACAAACGATAGCATCAAGAGACATAAAAATAACGCTTTGTGAAGTTGACATTTCACTTTCTTCTTTTGATTCTTTTCTGTCCAAAATGAAATTGTGAAGTTTCTTGTTAGAAAAGAATGTCAATGGTGGCAAACGTTGGGCAAGAAACATTGCAACATTATAAACAAAAATTGATTTAGCATAAAATATTAAAGCAGTAATAAATGCAATTAAAGTCACAACAAGACCACATACATATATTGCTATTAATTTGTTTTCAAGAGTTTTACAAATCTCGAGATTAATTGTATTAATTCTATCAACTGCTTGTTCTAGTCTTTCAAGGAGATGTCGATTCATTAAATGCAAAGAATGAATTATCATTTCAGTATCAAAGTTTCCGCCTGTTTTTTCAATGTCATCAATGATTAATTCAACCATTGATATGAATAGATTAACTCCTTGAGAAGCAGATGCACAACGATAATTATAATGCATATCTGTCTCGTTATTATTGATAACATCACATGACGGATTTGTATTAATCATGTCTAATTGTTCATCAAATCCGGTACTTGGAACAGCAACGTCATTTCCTTGTAATAAAGCTTCATTTGAATCTTGAAGCTTAACGATCGACTCTCTTGCTAATTTAATCATGTTTTTACGTGTTGTAACTATTTCTGGTGAAGATGACAAATTCAATGAGCTTGATCCATTCAGTATTACTGCTGTTAACGTATAACTCATCGTCTCAATAGAATTGGCCATTCTAATTGAAGCCAAAAGATTCCATCTTCCCATTTTTTTAACGTCATCATTCAATTCTTTCGTTTCAGAAAGCATGAAATATAAAAGTAAGGCAGAGGTTGCACATAAAATAATTACTATTATAAACAAAATGATATATTGTGTATTTTTGGTTTTCTTTTCTGTTTGTTGATCAATTTCTATTGATGAATCTCTAAGAATTGGTTTCTTGGCTTCTTCTTTAGCTTCTTGGCTAACATTCAATAAAATATTTGTGATTTTATTTGAGTCTATAATAAACAATCTCGTGAGCACAATTAATGGTATGAGATAGAGAATAAATGGCACAAATGGGAAAACAAAAGTAAATGAATTTATGTACTTATCTTCAAAATCACAAAGATCAACTTCATGTTGCATTAAAGTTGTAAATAATTTCAAGGTGGAAGTTTCTAATCCGGGCTGATTTGCAAATATTTCACAAATTTCATCTGAACTGAACCAAGTTCCTTCACTTACAACTTTTGCAGCAGATTGTTCAACAATAAGAAACATATAAACATATAATTCCTTTAATGTTAAATTTCTTGTTTTACCAGGAATTCCTTCAAAGCAAGAATAAAATGGAACTTCAGAATACATTAAAACATGACCAAATTCATACAAGTTTTCTTTAGTATTTTGTCCTTTAAGGTACAAATCAATTAATAATTGATTAAAAGCAACTCTTGCTGATTTTATACTTCGATGAATTAAATTTTCTGAGATTTGATCGTCAATATTAAACATGTCAGCATCGTAAGCATCAACAATTGTATTATTATTTTTATCTTTTTTTCGTAGGTGATCATCTTTTGTGTCAAGGGAATTAAACAGATCTATTTTTGAAAACCTATTTGAATAATAAGCAAACTTAAGAGTCGTTCCAAGAATAGATAAATCTAAATTAAATCTTGTCTTCGAAGCCAAATTTAAATAATACATTGAATCATTCTTATCAGTAATATAATTATCAATGTAAATATAAAGACCAGTAAAAATGGCAAAGCCAGTAAGTAATATCACAAATGCAGCAAAAAGTAATAATGAAGTTACATAACTATGACGCTCAGATAATGATCTATTCATTTCTAATCTTAAAGCTGCTTGCTTAAATAATTGGCGTCCAATTGATTCTTCAAATTCAGGATCAAGTTTATAATTAGAAAGCATTGATGAATTTGATGAAAATCCAGAGTCAGAATTATTAGATCCCATTGATCCGGATCTAGCAGAAGAAGTTGCAGAAGCAGAATGATCAGAAGAAGTTCCATTTGCAGATGCATTTAATTGCTCTCTATGCTTATTTACAAAATTTCCTTGACAATCAACAATCCCGTATTCTAAATAATTCGGAATATTTCTCGCTAATGAAATGAAAGGAACGTCAATAGTAAAGTTCCTTCCCATTTCCATTAAATTAGATCTATGTCTCATCACCAAAGCCCTCTTTAGATCCATTTGGCATTCGACCAAATAAGTACAGTATTCTTCACAGAATTTTTGATGATTTGGGAATTCACGAATTGCTTCGTCCCACTTATTATCCAGCTTTAAATTCTCATTAGAAATCATTTCTAAATAGTTGACATTTGCTGTTTTTGTATTCCAGAATGAATAAATGTTTTCAAATGCTTGAGCAGTCAAATTTTTAAGTTCAGCTAATTTATGGTTTGCATCAGGTGATACTGATGATTGCCTCATTGTTTTAATACGATAAATCTGGAATATCAAGAACCTTTGATGATAGTTTAAATCACGCTTTTTCGTAACGGCAGATAAAACGTTGTTCATTTTTCGTGATGCTCCAGGGAAGAATGACAAATAATGGACAATTTGCATTTGAGCATCAGTTGATGGATATAAAGACAATGTGTAATTAATGGCACTCCATTTATAAAACAGTGGCAAACAATTAAGAAAGCTATAATGAATTGACATCAACGCCATTTGTTCATTTTTGAATAGTTTACTATCATGAAAAAGTTCTTCTAAAGGTGATCTATCATTGTTATTGTTGTTGTTGTTGTTTGGCAACTCATTTATTGACTCGATTTCGTTTGATAATTGAGTCAATTCTTTAAGGACTTTGTTTGTTCGAATTGTAACAAACAAATACGAAATGATGTGAGAAATAATAAAAGAAAAAATCGGAAGAATGAATCCTGCCGAATAATAAAAAACAAATCCATCATGAACGCTTTTATCGTCGTTATATTTCGATGGTGGTGTCATGAAATACAAAAAGATAAAAATTATGTCATTAAACCATGTTGTCAGTATTATGCCAATAAGCATAATATTGCCAAGTTTGCTGTGATAGACCATGTAAACAACCTGCGAAAGAAAAAAAGCGCCGATGACGATATGAGCGATTTGAATGATAATTGTTGTCCAGTTATCGAAAAATGAAAAGACGCCTTGTAAAAGAATGGTAAAAGATGAAACTACTGGCAATAAAAGTGGGATTTTCATACTAAACGATGAAAGACATGTGATTTGAAAATTCGTTGATTGATTTAAAAAAATTTGTCCAACGTATGAATAAACTGTGCAAATAAAAAACATGAGTCCGCCAAAAAATAGATAAAGAATGCTGATTTTACTGCCTCCTAGGGCTAAATTTCGTATAGCAACCCCAAAAAAGGCAGCAATCGGTAATAGCAATAATGGTGCCATTAATGTAAAGCCTAATCTAAGATTGTAAAACGAAAGTTTCTTGACTGTGTGTAATCGAAAGGCTCCTAGCATTTCTGCTCCTATTGAGAGAAGAGAATAGCAAAAAACGCAGCATATAAGTATCGCGGTAATCTTGAGATCAGTCTGTCCGTTAGTTTCATCAAGTGATGAATCTAGCTTTCTATCTTCTACACGGAAAAGCCAGGCAATATATTCTAAAATGGAAAAGGCTTGAATTATTTTAGAATTTGCGGTATATTGTTCTCGATCTTGATTGACAGTGATCCAGTACTTATTAAAAGGATACAATGAGGAAAAAAATATTTGAAAATATAAATAAAACGCAGAGAAGAAATAAACGAAGCTTGGAAGTCGAGATTTATTACAAACTTGATCATATACATGGAAAAATGAATCAAATTTTGTGGTTGCTTGTATTAAATGTGATTTTCCTTTTTCACTATTAACTTCTGATTGTGAACGAGATATAGCAGAAGATTCAACAGTGCTTTTCATTTTATTTCGTTGAATATGTTTTAAATAAACTTCTTAAATAATTGAGATATTTATTTTTATACATAAAATTTTTAAAAGTTTATCTGGCAATATTTTCTAAAAGTTATTAACGAGATTTTGAAATAGTATTTATAGGTGTAATAATAACTATTTTATATATTTTATATATTTTATATTTTATATAAAATATTTGTTATTGAATATTTAAACTAGGGTTTTATATAAAATTGCGGTTATCCTCAATTTTGAATGCCCCTTGAAAATCAAATTCATTTTTTTCTGATAAAAGTACCGATTTCGAGATCACGATTAATAAATAAAATCATTAAAATCGATATGGGCCATTATATTATATATCATCAAACATGATTAGTTTACTGATTTATTTTGAGTCCTAGAAAGACTAGAGAGATTATTTTTTACATATAATATATTTTTGTCAACTTTTGTTTTTGGTATGAAATAAGGCAATAATATTGAAATTGCGAATTTATAAATGTTTTTGAGTGTCTAGCATGAATTTTTTAGTTTTCTACTTATCTTATTTGATATCTTTTAACAGATAATCTAGTTCATTAAAATAGTAAAAGAAAAAAGATCTTCCTTATATTTGGTAAATTTAAGTATACATAAATTAGCACTAATACCTGAAATTTTAGATAATTTTTTGACATTTGAAAATTATAGTTTTCTAATAGAAAATACAAATATCATTATATTTATTATCATTCCTAATGGTTTATACAATACATAACATTTGATTTTAAAGTTTTTGAATATAGATAACTAATCAATAATTTGGAATAATTGAAAAATATTCATAATTAAATATTAATAATCAGTTAGCAATTTTGATAATTATTATATTTATTAAATTAAAATCATATAGATGATTTAAATGTTGAGATAAATAAAAAACAAAGATTATAATATTGAATAGTTTACTCATTATGTTTTCTGAGTTTAAAAACCATAATAATAACGATAAATTTTGTTCTTAACTTCGTATAGAATAATTAATTTAAGAAAAAAATCTAGAATTATATTATTAAGAGTATAATATTTTTAATAAAATCTAAAAATTTCAAGAAAATAAAAAATTAATATTATTTCTTATTACTTATTTTCATAAAAATTGAGAGACGAATTGGAAAATGAGATATGCGATTCTTTGATATCATTTAAATATTTTATTTGTTTCCTTTTATTAGAGAAAACAATTTATAACACCATTGAATAATTTTTTTTGAGTTTATAGAGGCATGGAAACTTTTATCATCTAGAAATATCATTTTTATTTCAAGATTTGATTTCTTAATGATAGTATTAGTGATAAATATAGTTTATAAAAGGTACTCAAACTCTATTTTTTCGGATAAAACCTTTTCTATATTAGTGTATTGTTTTATAAATGATTATTTTTATATATATTTAAATATATCAAAATTTAATCTAATAATTTCCAGTATAAAAAGAAATTTATTTTTGTCAAATTTTGATTAGTTTACAAATTTTCAGAATTGAAAAAGTTTTAAAATAACGGTTTTATAAAATTGAATAAAAAATCTTTTTGATTAGCATTTTTGAAATATATATATATATATAAAGCGGAAATATTTAAAATATGATATCAATAATATTATAATACAAAATTTAATTAAAAAAAGGAAAAGTATGAGAAGCCGATAAAATTCATCAACCATTATTTCAATTGGAGTATAATTATGCTTTTCAAAATTTTGTGAGCGGAAAATTGGTTTTTCTTAGAATTTATTTTTTTATTTAAATTTTGAATACTTTATTATATTCATTTTTTCAATATTATTAAATATAATCTTCACAAAAAATAGTTATTCCTAGCGTTTTATTAAGTGATATCATTATAATAAAAAGCTACAAAAGAAAAAATGGCTACGACGACTAAACCATCAACGCTGCTTTGGCTATGTGTTGTTCTTGTCCTTGTTGTTAACTTGGCTGTCATGTGCATCCCAGTTTTTATCAAACAAGATGTTGTTAGAAATCTCATTAAGCCTTTCACAACTGCCGTGTTTATGATGGAAGGAATATTCTTTTTGCTACCTACTGGAATTGATGGATATGATTCACGCCTTATTAATACAGGAAGTGCAATTTGTGTTTTATTTATTGTTGTTTTCGCAATGTTGGATAACTTCTTACCTGAAGCTCCAAATGCTAAAGGTGGTGATAACAATGGTAATAACCAGGAAAATGGCAATGTTGACCATAACGTTGATCAACAATCTCTTCCTAATGAAACCAGTCAAAATAGTGGTTCTCAGCAACCAAATACTTCACAACCAAAAGGAGGTAAGCCAAGTCTTGATAACATGGGTAATTTCAGGTTTTTGACGGCGATTTATGTGGTAATCATGTGGTGCACATACATGATGGACGGAATGTGGTTTTTCGCTGGTATGAAAGATGGTCCCCATCAGATAATCAACGGTTTATTTGTTTACATTTTCCGTCTTGGAACTCTTCAATATGTTTATGGCATGCTAGTCATGAATGATAATCCACCAAAATGGTTATATTATGTTTACATGGTTCCACAAGCAATCTTATGGCCGCTTGCTTCTTTAATTTCTTTCTATGTACATGATCCTACAGGTTCTATGCAAAGTTGTGCCCATTGTTTTGCTGCCATTTTCGCCGGTGCACTTTTGTACATGGGATTCAGGATGATGTATGAATTCCAGCAAGCCTTCAAAGATGATAGTGATACAAAAAATAGAATCATACAAGGTGTTACTTTAGCTGTTGGATATCTTTGGTTCTGCTTTATTGGTGGAATTTGGACTATGAATAATTAAGGAGTGTTTCATTTTTGAATATTAATAAAAATAATATTGAGCATTAAAACGATCTTTTTTTTTAGAAAGTAGATATAACCAAATGTTACAAGTCATTAAGCATTTTCCTCTTATACTTATTAAAGTATTTTCTATTGAATTTCAACATTTTTAATATAGGCTTGTTATTTTCCGATTTTCGAAATAGAAAATTGATTTACTTTCTGATATAAAAAAAAATATGCATTGATACACTAGATCGATATTAGAGATAGAATCTGAACTATTGATATCAAAAATAGAATATATTTCAATTAAACTTTTTGATGATATCATGTATGATATCATGATAATCAAAAATATTGATATCAGATGTAAAAAAGTGAAGCTTTTGATATCGAATCTCTAAATAACTAGCCTACTTAAATGTTACTCAGAAAAACATAATTATTATTTGATTTTAACCAATTCATATTCTATATTCACACAAAATCTACATTTATATAATATTATTTTGAAGATAAATCATTTTAAATTATGTATTGTTAACAATTCAAAATTTAAATTCAAAATTGAAAAAAACAATTATTATTCAATTTCCAGATTTATGATTTTAATTTATCTGTGTCTTTGCTTGGCTTATGATGAACCTACTGTTTCAACTGTTTTCAGCCCAGGTGATGAAGATTCCAAATATTACCGTATTCCAGCAATTGTCACAGCACCTAATGGATCATTAGTTACTGCAACTGATAAACGTAAGGTTACTCTCACAGATCTCCCAAACCCCATTGATGTAGTCGTGAAAACAAGCCATGATGGAGGACTTACATGGGGCCCTACAAAACTTATTGCTGGAAATAATCCTAAAGGTTATGGAGACGCTTCCCTTGTAGTTGATAAAGAAACCGGTAATATTCTCTGTCTTTTTAACGGCGATAACGGCTTCTTTCAATCTACCTCAAATAATCCACAACGCAACTATGTTTCAATTTCAAAAGATAACGGTGAAACATGGTCAGAACCACGTGATATAACACCAATGCTATACGGATTTGAATGTGAACATCCAGAAAGGAAAACTTGGGATGGAATGTTCCTTTCATCAGGGGCGTCTCTTCAACTTCGAAGTGGCAGACTAATGGTCGTTGGTAATGTTAGAAAGCATGGTGTTAGCGGTATTTTCAATTACGTTGTTTACTCAGATGATCATGGCGAAACATGGGATATTGGATTATCGCCAGCTACTTCAGGTGGTGACGAATCTAAAGTTGTTGAACGAAATAATGGCGATGTGATGATGAGTATTCGACACAAACCTTATCGATTTGCAGCAATTTCACATAATAAGGGATTGACATTTGATCCTCAAGTTGACAGAAAAGATATGGTTGATCCAGCTTGCAATGGAGATATAATACGTTATACTTCTACAAAAGATGGCTATGATAAAGATCGAATCCTTTTCGTTAACGATCATCATCCTTCCCAAAGAAAAAATTTGTCGATCAAGATTTCATACGATGAAGGTGAAACATGGTCATTTTCAAAGGTCATTCATTCTGGCGATTCCTGGTACTCTTCCGCTGCTATTACTCCAGACGGGAAAGTTGCAGTTTATTACGAAAGAGCTGAAAATGGAGTTTCCTATATGGATTGCATGGTCATGACTCTTGAATGGATCAGTGATGGAAAAGATAAATATACTCCTCCAAACCCAGAAAAAGCAACAAACCAGAGGAAGTTAAGGCATAAAAGGCAATAAGCCTATTTATACTTGATATTCTGTATAGTAAAAAAAAAAATCTACTTCTTTTTTTTTAACGATGAAGTTAAATTCAAAACTTGATCGTTCAAATATTGAAGTTTAGACTAAAATTTTACTCATTAACTACGCAATTCTGATTTCTTTTATTCATTTATGACAATATACTTTTTTTTTCTTGAGATTCTTGTTTAGACCATTATATCAAACTTTTAAACATTTCATATTATTACTTTTTTTTTAATTTTTTATTTTTGCTTATGTGTAAGCCATCCAAGACTTTTTCCAGTTATTTTATATTTAGATAGATTTTTAATAGCTACATATAATTTACTATTTAAAAAATCAAAATCATCAAAGGTGAATTAGATAATCGCATTTTATTTTCCATAAAAAATAATTTGGGTAAAAAATGGTCATTTTGAATTTTTTGATTTTATAAATGGCGGAACCTCATTTTAAATAATATTCCCTATTTTTATAATATATTTTAAAGCAAAAATATTGAGTTTGATCGTTTAAAATTAATTTTCTAACCGCCGAAAATTGAATCATTCCGTTTATTAATTCAACTTTTTGAATTCATTTTTCAAACTAAACTTTATCTTTGAAGTTATGTTCAAACAAAATATATCATTTTATTGAGCATTAAAAGAAGAAATCGAATATTACAAAATAAAAAGTTAGAAAAGATCATGTATCGAAAAAACTTAAAAATAATTATTATATTAACTTTTTTGGACTAACTACAAAGTAATTATAAATATTTATGTTTTATAATGTATAATGCATATGTATAAAATCAAATAGTATTAGTAGTTTTGAAGGATATCTCTTACGAAGAGAGATCTATTAGTATGTGAAGTCAAAAAAAACTCGATGAATATTAAGTTTTTTGATTGGTTTCAATGACCAATTTAAAGATTATTAAATGGGTAAGAAAATTTATTAAAATCACCAAATAAAACCTAAAATTCGAAGAGATTTTGAAACTTTTTGAGGTCAAAAAAAGAGTGTCCCACCCATTTTTGCTTACAATTTTAATAATTAATTTGCAATCAATATCTCATTCGTTTTAAATATAAATTTATCTTCAAGAGTTATTTTTTATTTAAAGTTGAATATTTAGCTAAATAGAAAGATTTATTATAGCAAAAAACTAAAGATCATTTTCATTTTCCAAACGAGGCTCATCATTTTCTATCGCATCATTTGGCATACATTGTTCATTGTCATTTGGAATACATTGTTCATTATTAACAATTTCATTGTCATTTGGAATACATTGCTCATTTTTTTCCATGTTATCGTCTTCGCTTGATATACAATGTTCTTTTTGACTTAATAATTCATCACTTGATGAATGATGATTGTTTTTATCTATTTCTACATCGCTTGACAAACTTTCTTCATCTTTTTCTATTTTTTCATCTGATAAACTAAGTTCATTTTTATCTATTCCATCACTAAAATTGCGAACTTTCAGTCTCTTTCCAAACATATTCATTTTTTTAATCTCTCTTCTCTCTTTTATTTCCAACATCCTCCTCTTCCTTCTTTTTTCTTGCACTTCTTTCTTCTCTTTCTTCGATTTTTTAATCTTTTTCACACAAATACAACACAGAACAATTAAAACGATGATAATAATTATAATTAAAACAGCCAAAACTAAGATCAAAATCGTTATATTCCTTTGGCTCGGATCAGCACCACCTGGAAGGAAAAACATATCTGATTTATCAATGTTTGTAAAATATCCTTCTTTGTTAGAATAAAAATCGCAAGCTTGTAATGGTACATTTAGATCATTGCTCGCAATATATTTAGGATCAAATATAATGCATCCATTTTCATCATTAATGAAATAATTATAATCAATATCACTTGAAATTCCTAATACTTCAATAAATCTATCCATATCTTGTTCAGCAAATTTTCTTGAAAAAGGAACAATTCGATTATGCCTATCATAAAGACAAATAGTTCTTGCTCTTATTAATAAATCCAAATTTGAACTGCCGGTACTATTTGAACTTTGTATACTTTTAGAATCTTTTATGTTTCTTGAATCCTTGATTATTAACTTAATATCTTCTTTCTCGACTTCTTCGTTTGAATATTCTCGAACAGTTTCAATCGAATCTTTATAAGTTTTATAATAAACAAATTCTTTCCCTTTTTCAACAGGAATCAGTTCAGCCAAGAAACCACGACCAGTTATTGAAATTCCATCACGATTAGGATAATGAATCAAATGAAAACCAGTTACATATGGTGCTTCATATGTAATTTCGCATGCTATACCATATGGATCATCTGGACAAACAGCTGAAAACTTGGCAATGCCGGTATCATTAATATTTTTTTTAACCAATTTGAATACAAATGGAGCATTACTATCGCCTGATTGAATCAAAACTTGGTCATTGAATTCACATTTAATTAATTTTGCATTTCGAGACATAACTGCAAAATAAAAATAACCAGATAAATTATAAAAACTTTGGTAAATTGATAGATCAATAGTAAAGTAAGGCTCTGTTTCACCTATTGATGTAATTGTATTTTGGAACAACACTGTTTTTTGTTCAGTAGTATTTGTATAATATGCTCTAACAACGTTGTATTCAGCATATTCGCCCCAATTTAAATACGAATTTTCAATTATATACTTGCCAGATGTCTCATTCATTATGATAGCATGCCATTTTTGATATCGTGGGAGTAGCATTAATGTTGCCATTTTTGGTTTCATAATAACAGATGCTCCGTTATATGTTAAAAACAATTTTTCTGGATCAAAATCACAGAAAACAACTCTTACAAAATAATATTCAAATGTATTTGGATCTCTTGACATTAATACTTCAATAGAATCTTGGCCATTTAGATCAAAATAGCCATAAAGTTCACATACAGATATCATCTCTGGACTTTGAAAGTAAAGAGGATCATCTGTTGGATTATTTATATGCAACAAAAACATTTTATTATACTTATACTCGGGTTGAACGTCAATATGAATGACTTGGAAAATGTCATTCTTATCATAAACAACAAAAAATCCATAAGAAAAGAATTCATGAGTATCAACCACTTTTCTATCATCTGCATAAACATCTTCAACAATCATCATAATAAATGGTAGTTCGCCAGTTAGGCTTGTTTCAACAATTAAAGTTGGATCATATATATCAACTAAAAAATTGACATCAATGTTTTCATCAAGATGAATTAATAATGTTTCACCGCTTTCTAAAATTGATACAAGATCAACCGATGTTTCAGTGATTTTAATTTTGCTGCCATCTTCATATATGATTTCACCTGAATAATAAAATGTTGCCTCATTTGGCTGATCAAAATCAATCATCCACTCATCTTCCCAATTGAAATTTTCACTTGTAAATTCGCCTTGTGAAAACAAAGGTGTATAAAAGCTGCCAACTTTTATGACTTCTTCATCTCCTCCTTTATCCATAAAGAATTCAATTCTAAGATGGCATTTTTTAGGATTAGATGAAGTAATGGTTATAAACTCCAAATGAAATTGAATTGTTATGTAAAAGAATTGTTTTCTGGTCCCAGAACTTCGACCAAAACCTGTATCTAAATAGAAAAACGCATTTTCATCTTGGACAAGATTATCATTTTCATCTTTATAATATAATCCGTATAATATATATTGTATTGGTGGAATATCAACACTAAAAACTCGACCTTCTGGAGTAAAAGGAATTCCAACAGAAACACTTTGTGTTTTGTTGATTTTAGCTTTTAAAAATGTTTTATCTTCTCCATTTTTGATATCAATTTCGATATCTTTCTCGAATTTATCATCAACAAAATTCATATCTGACACTTTTATATCAAAATTCTGGGTCGAGCTTTCCAAATTATTGTTTTCTGCGATATATTTTAACTCCCATGTAAAATGATTATTATTTGATATATCAGTAGCATAGAAAAATTGATTACAAGAAACTTTTTTATCTGGTCCTTGATATAGCATTAATGGAAACTGTTTATTTTTACTTTCATTCTCATTTAGTGAAACTTTAACTTTAATTTGCTTTTCAACTTTCGCAATTCCTGTTGATTGCGTTTCATAAATGTCTTCATGACTAGTAATCAAATTATATTTAGCGACTTGTAATGAAGGATCGTCGCAAGTTAACGGTTTTCCGATACAAAAAGGATCAAAAGTGAACGTTTTTATTGGAATCTCTTTTTCTGCTGAATTAATAATTGTGAAACGGCCAACAGTAAGACCATTGAATGCGAAATACATTCTCATTGGGATTTCGAATTCGCCATACAAGAAAGGGTACTTGCACTTTTGCTGATTAAGAGAAGCATGCAATGTGAAAGGGAATTTCACGCCTGCTTCGACTGACATTTCAATATCTCCAACTATGAATTCTAAGGACAAATATGGTCTCAATTGCAAAGCTGCTGTCAATGATGCTTTCATCAACTTTTTGAGAACGGAACTAATAGAGTCGTCTGAGGGCAAGTGAGCTATTGTGATCTCCCATTTTGAATCTGAAGTTGACGATGGCGTTATTTCAAAGAATTTGGTGGCAGTGACCGAATATCCTTTCAAATAATCAAACCCAATTGGTATTTCAATTGAAATGTCTGTCAATTCAATCGCAAAGTTACAAAAAGCACCAAGTGAAATTTCTAAACCGAGGAATTTCGTATGAAATGCAAGTCCGTTAATTGGAAATTTCATTTGGTAAAGTTCTATCGTGTCAATTTCAATTTCGCAATCATTCGGAATAACGAACTCGGCGCCAAATTTCCCCTCAAATACAAATTGAAATGAAATGGAAACATCCCAAATGTTTTTGAATGAAAATTTGGCAGTAACACCTAATTTGAAATCACAGCCGGCACCGAATGAAACTCCGCTACTAATTTCTTTAAGTTTCGGACGATCGCGTTCTTCATCCCAAAAAAATTGAACATTTAGTGAAGCTTTTGGTCGTTTTGTATGCTTTGAGATAAAATTTCTTGCTGTATTTATATCTGTTGAACTTTCTAATACAAAATCTGTCATTAATGTAAAAATATTAATTTTTTTTGATTCATATACAATTACATTGTCTTCTTCGGCAACAACTCGATCCATAACAAAAATTTCTTGTGTTTTTGGCTCTATTATGGCATAACCTTCTTTGAGTGAAAATCGTTTTCTCTTGATAATAGCGCAATTGTGAGTTTCTGAGGAAAATCCTTTAATATCATTTGTTTGTGCATTCGTAAAAACTTTTAAAAGGCGAAAATGATATTTATCACCTTCATATACACCTGGATATTTTGTATCTTGCCGTAGAGCTTTTGGAACTTTGATTTTGGCGTTTTCTTTTGCTCTATTAACTAATTGTTGATATTTATTTGGTATTAATGACGCTGTTAAGATTGGCAAAAAAAACAGCATTTAAAATTTAACGAATTCAGTAAAGTAAAAATTTATTTTATTCTAATTCTATGAGATTATATAAATATTGAATTCTCAGAATTCTATTACCACAAATTATTTGAACTTCTTCAAATATATTAAGAGATCATTCTATTTTTATTTTGAATACAAATTTGAGAGTTTTATTTTTCGATCCTATAATCAAATAAAAATATTATATTTTAAATTATTATATATTATTATTTATTTATTTGTTTATAAATTATAAATATATTTTTTAAAAAGAATATTTTTTATATTTAATAAGATAATTGCAATTTTAAATTGAGCGATTATTTTATTTTTCAATGTTAAAAAATAAATAAAATAAATTTTTCTTGATGTATTTAAAATAATCTGCTTTTAATAGTGTTATTAATAATATAAAATTAGCTATAATGTAATAAATTTTGATATATGCCAAAAATATCAAAAAATTAAACTGATATGCAACTTTCCGTACCATTCAATTTTCAGAGCCTTTTTCAAATTTTTTTTTTATTTTTTTATACAGTGAAAATTGATAAGCTATTGATAAAACTAAAATTCATAACTCAAAATTTTGAATTAAGTAAGCTTGATTATAGCCAAACAGTCAGTTTGAAACCTAATAAGGGAAATTCAATTACAGTTAGTTCAAATATTAGGTTAGTGCCTTTAAATTTGTATTTCCAAATTCAAAAAATCCAGAATATCAAATCTATTAAAATATGTAATTTACGACAATGAAAATTTGCATCTATTCAATTAAACACGATCAAATTCAGTTAAAAGTTAGCAATGTTCAAATTCCATTCCAATTGATCATTTTTTATTTTTTATAACCAAATTTCACACATTTTATTATAATGAATGCCTACTAAGTATTGAAAATTCTCAGTATTCACTGATTTTCAACCTATTTTTCAATGTTATTTCTTTTAATTTGTAAAAGTCGCCACTCATACATATTTTCATCAAAAGAAAATTTCAAAAATTTTCATCAATTGAAAAATAGGTTGAAAATCAGTGAATACTGAGAAATCCTCAATTTTCATCAATTATCAAAATTTACCAATCAAGTTATTATCGAAAAGCCGCCACTCATACATATGAAACGAAAAAAATTATAATATGAAAAAAAAAAAAAAAATAAGTTTTTCATTAATATATATAATCATATTTTTTATTGCAAAGGCAAATATAAGGATATGTACTGAGAAATATGCTATTTTTCTTATTTACTTATCCAAAATTTCAAATAATATTTTGTGAGATTTATTTTTTCCTTTCAATTTATATAAATAATCTTTCAATTTTTAAATGATTATTTTTTTTATTAAAAAAATAAAAATCTCAATTTTCTTTGTTGCATTTTTCCGTACCATTCAATTTTATGAATTTTATTCAATTTTTTGAATGGTATGGGAAAATGAAAACCACAAATATCTATATTAAAAATTGATTTAATTAATGATTTTATTTATTTTATATATTAAAAGAAATAAATATATATCATATTATAATTATAGAATAAATACTTAATGGAACAAATTTTTTTTTTCTGATTATCATTTTATTAATTATTTATCTGATTAATGAATGTAATAAATATAATATATATGTATTAATCATTCTAAAAAACAATAAATTATAACAAATTATTGTTTGTTTACGATTTTTCCACAATCAAAATGATTTTTTCCACTATAAAACAGAAAAGACTGAATTTATTTGCATGTAAAATTGTTATATTCCAAAAAATGCAAGCAAAATATAAGAATTCAACGAGTAAAAAAATTAGTAAACTTATGTAGTCATTTAATTATAAAGTTTTGCATAGATATGAACTGCACTGAAACATTCATATTATGAATTAACGAACTTTATCATTAAAGAATATTTAGATTTACTGCAAAAGCATTGTTGGACTACCTTTCTATTAATTTTAATAAAAAGGTTCATTGAGCTTTCTCAAATCAAAAATAGTGAATAAATAATAAGTAAAATAAAATAATGATAACGTATTTTTAGTTAATTGTATTTGAATTTTATGTTAACCTAGAAAATTTGATACAAAAAATGGCCTTATTGAATAGAATCTTTTGAATAAATTACTCAGACAACTTCTTGCTCAATATCTTTGGTTTTTAGTTATTACAATTATAGCGTTAATTTATTTAAATCCACACTACAAAAAAATAAAAAACAAAGGTCTTTATTCTTCACAATATTATCCATCGTGGAATGGTTCTGCGAAACCATCTTGGTTTTTAATAGTCAGTGATCTACATTTAGGAACAGTTCGTCCGAATTCCTATCAGAAAGTTTTTTCCACTTTAAATTTTGGAATTCAAACCTATCATCCCCAAAAAATCATTATCCCAGGAGATTTGACAGACAATTACGATGGTCAACGTTTATATCCATACAAAAACCAGATGATTCAAGATTGGGAGCTTTACAAGACCTTGTTAAAAAATTTGAACATTTCAAGAGAAAAAATCATTCATGTTCGCGGGAACCACGATGTTTTCAAGATAGCAGGCATTAATTCCAAGAACCATTTTGGCAAAGATTTATTCAATTACACAAATGAAGATGAATTTCACTTCCAGACGTTTTTTTACAATACTGAATCTGCAACGATGAAATTTGTATTAATTCATCCCTATCGTTTTCCTATCGGTCCAATTTGTTACACTGCGGTTGATGCATTTCCAACGACCAAGTATTACCAGAAATTAACCGACATACTTCAGAAGAACGATAGTGACATCACTTTCTTGGTCACTCATTATCCGGCCATCGCCTTTAGTCCTGCCAGGAGCATTGAAAAAGTTTACTCAAAGTCACCTAACCAGCGGGTTGTTATTTCTGGTCACTGGCACAAAAGGATGAATACTAAAGTCATGCATCATGGGCCAACTTTGGAATTGATCATTTCTGGAATGGTGAAGTCATATCACATCATCAATATTATGACAATTGACAACAAAAGAGTCGTCAATCACCAAATTGACATGAATGAAGCTGAAAATTACTTGATAACAAATCCAGTCCCTTATGAAATGAATATTGGAAATGGATTTTTCAATGCTGTCGATTCTGAATTGAGAGTCCTGGCATTTTTAAATGAGAAAGAAAATTTGCCAGATTTGAAATTTTCTATTGTTTCAAAATTTGATAAGAAAATTGTGATTGATCAAAATAGTTTGAATTGTGAACGTGAGATTGAGAAAAACGTTCGGTTGTGTTCGGCACCGCTTGGTTTGAAAGAAGGTAATTATTCATTGATTAAAAGTGGCGATTGGAAAGGTGAAATGGATTTCATTATTGGCAATTATATTCCGCCTTTCTATGACAATCCACCAGACTGTTTGCCTATCTGGGAATGGTACTACTTGTTTGTTTTTGTGGCCTTCTTTTTTGCAATTGCTATCTTTCCATATCCGAAAGATATCAAGAAGATGTTGTCAGATGAACAGATTCCACTCATGTTTGATTCAAAGCCAAACAAAAAAGAATCCTTTTTCTGTGGATTTCTGACTTTGCATAGAATTTTGTATCACCAAGCCTCTCAATTTGAAGTGCCAAAATATTTGACTTTTTCAATACTTTTCTCTTTCTTTTATATCTTGTTCTTGCCTCTTTCGTTTTTCGAAATTGAAGGAAACATTGGAATGCTGTTTTCTTGGGGATACATTTGTAAGCAAAAAGTGCTTTGGCACTTTTTGGGAGGTGAAATCGGATTAAGGTCAATTTATTTTATTATTGCTCCTGTTTTGTTTTTGGCTTCGTTTTATTCAATTTCTGCGTTTTCTTTATGGTCGACTTTGGTAGCTGTCTTGTATGTGTTGTTTAATTTTAGATGGTTTGTTTCATTGATATATAAATTAATTGATATGTCTGGAGTTTTCTTCGCTTTAACAAGTCCTGTTATTTATTTGCCAATTTTGCTCTATTACTCATTATTTAAATGGATTATTTTGACGCACAATAGAAGAAGATCAAATTCAAATGAAAACCTTGATATTTTATAAAATTTATATTTTCACATTATTTGTACTTTTTAAATATAGATTAATCATTAGTGAATCTTATACTTTTTTTATTTATTTGCTTCATTATAATGAAGTAAAAAATATTATCATGTTTATCATTTGTTATTTTTAAATTAAATAGAATCACAATTGACAAGCAAATAGTAATTATTCATGAAAATATATAAATTATTATTCAATATATATATGATATAGGTAGGGAAAATGGTCGGGTGGTCAATTGAAAAAAGTCGGGTATTGAGCGAAAAAAGTAGAGTATGAATGGAAAAAAATAATTCTTTTTCAGAAAAAAGTAAAGTAATCTTCAGAAATATTTTTTACTTCTTCAGAAATATTTTTTTCTTCTTCGGAAAAAGGTCGTTCTTTTTTCGCTCAATACCCGACTTTTTTCAATTGACCACCCGACCATTTTCCCTACCTATATCATATATATATATTGAATAATAATTTATATATTTTCATGAATAATTACTATTTGCTTGTCAATTGTGATTCTATTTAATTTAAAAATAACAAATGATAAACATGATATTTTTATAATCCAAAAAATTACTCTTTTATAATTTTATAATATAATTGAATATATTCAATTATATTCAAATAAATTCAAGACAATTGACCAATATAAAAAATATATATTTTTCCTCAATAACTATAATGATCTAATATTTCCTTCATATCATTTTATTCAAATAAAAACCAATGAATACCACACACACAAACACAGAAATCATTCCTCAACAGATCAGAGCCTTCTCTAATTGGGTTTCAAGCAACTTATCACAGGCAAGATCTAACGTCAAAGTCGACGATGTCACAAAAGACTTCAAAAATGGTGTTGCCCTAGTTGAACTCTCTCTAATCCTCGTTGGCAAAAGCGATTCCCTCAGCCTCGAACTTTGTCCAAAAGAGGCAGATGACATTGTTCATAACTGCGACGTTGCAATCGACTTGCTCACAAAGGACGGCGTCCACCTCCGCGGAATCTCCGGCAAAGAAGTCAGCGAGAACAAGGAGAAGTTCATTCTCGGCCTCGTCTGGACTCTCATTCTCCACTACTCAATCAGCAGGTCAGTCAGCTTCAGCAACGACAGGGGCAGCGTCCGCGACAGGACAAAGTTTTCCTCAGAATCAAAAGTGACGCGCTACACAGCCGAGCTGCACTACAGGCAGGCGCTCATGCAGTGGGCCTTCGATCGCACAGAGGACTACCCGGACGTCACCGAGTTCCAGCCTTACTGCCTGTCGCTGTGCGCGCTCCTCGACTCCTTCTATCCGGACAGGATCAACTTCTACCAGCTCGACCCAGAGAGCGCAGAGAAGAACGCGCCGGCCGCAATCAAAGCAATGAACGAACTCGCAGACACGCAGAGCGCAAAGATCGATGACAAGGCGCTTCTCACGCAGTTGGCTGTCATCAAAATTACAATTGAGAGGCGCTCGCCGCTGGACGCCACGATCTCGAAGTCGCGGACACTGATCCTCGACGACGAGTTTGCCGCCCACAGGGAGGAAGGAGACAACCGCCGCTTCGCCGGGCGGAAGTTCGGCCTGATCATGACGCTGAAGGAGACAGACTACAGAAGCGGCGAGAAAATCAACCCGCAGACTGAGCAGGTCAGCTTCGGCGAGGAAGTCCAGCTCGCGCTGACGCTGACGAACAGCGAGAACGCGTACTTGAATCCGTCGGGCAGAATGCTCAGCATGTCAGAGCCAGACATCAAGAACGACTCTCGCCAGCAGTTCGTGTTTGGCAAGGACGAGTGGAGCACCGTCATCGACTCGACGTTCCAGCGAGGAATGGTCTGGGACGTCGCTGACGAATTCAACCCGACCCCGGCCGAAGGAACGCCATTCTACGTCTTCCCATTCCACGGAAGACACAACCAGCACTTCGTCTACAAGAAGGGAATGATTTACGCTCAGCAAAACGGGCACGTTGTCACTTACGTTGGAGGCAGCGAACCACTCGTTATGATGCCACCAAGCAGGACACTCAAAGCAAGACAGACATTCAGAATCCAGCTCATTTAAATGCAAAATATTTAATTATATTTTAATTTAGATAGATAATAGATTATAGATTATAAATAAACGAACAATCAATGATATTCTTTTTTCTTTTTATACAAAATATTTTAATTATATTGAAGTCAACATTTAAAGACTCTTTTAAATCAAAATCTGAAACAACAGATAAAAACTTTATTTAGACATTTCAAGTCGCTTGCCATGTCTCGTGATGTCTCGATATTTTAGTGGCTCAAATTCAAATTCTGTTGCTCCAACAAACTATTCAATTGATTCTTCTGTCCTGTTTTCTCCTTCGCGAATCATGCCGAGATTGAACTTGGCAAGGGCAAAATTGTGTTTTGAAGATCGTTCGAACATGTATTCTGCTTTGTTATTCTCTTTCAAATATATCTGATAGAAGAGTCCCAAATTGTTCTGGCCAAATGGATATTCAGCAAATGCTGACTCTTTCAAATTATATTGTGCTTCCTCAATTTCATTCCTTTCAATCAAATATATTAACCTAAGATTGTTATATGAATTATAACGGTAATTGTTAGTTTGATATGTTGATAAAGTTCCTCCATCTTTCTTATTTTGTATTGTCTGGAATCCTGTTTCAGTTTCGATTGATTTTTTAAAATATTTCATTGCTTCTTCTGATTTCAAAAAATAAAAATGAGAAGTTGCATTATTAAGTTTAGATGATTGTTCATAATATTCTTTAGCTTTGTTATAATCTTGAGGTACTCCATGTCCTTTTTCATAAAGTTGTCCTATATAAATGAATGCTTTTGGATTTTCTAGTTCACGTGAATGTTCATAACATTCCAATGCTCTGTTATAATTTTGTGGCCCTCCATATCCATTTTCGTTAAAATATTATGACTAAGATCACTTGATGAGTATCATATCAAATGCATGTACATAATCTGAATCTCTACCATCATCATTCAAGCCGAGTATGGTTATATCATTTTACTATCATGAATTATTCAATATTTTTTTTCCCGATATCATGCATCTCCTCTTTTTGAGAGAATTTTATTATTGAAAAATGTCAATGACGTTAATTACTATTTCATAAAAGACTTTGTACATTTAATAACCAGAAATGCTCATCTTCCATTTTCTATCTTGAAAAATTTGAATAAAAAATGGAAGGTGGTTTTTTCACCAAAAAAAAGGCAGAAGAGTTCTCCATTTTACTATACGTTTTAAAAAAGATGTTATCATTAAAAAAAAATAAAAATAAAAAAGAAATTAATTAATTTATTACATTGAAGCTAGAGTGAACTTAGTCAGTCTTCTATATTGATCCATTGCGTTAGAATTTCCTCTATTTGCAGCCATTTTGAAGTATCGGATTGCCTCCGGCTTGTTCATTTCAATTCCGTCGCCGTTTTTAAGCATCAGTGCGTAATTGAACATTGCATCAACATTTTCATTATCAGCAGCCAATTTGAAATAACGAGCCGCCTCCTTCTTGTCGAGCACGATTCCATCCCCGTTGTAGAGCAAGAGAGCGAGGTTGAAAGCCGCTGAGTTATTTCCCTGTTCGCTTGCCAGTCTGAAGTATCTGACGGACTCCTCCATGTTCTTTTTAATTCCATTTCCAGTCTTCAGCATGAATGCGTAGTTGAACATTGCGAATGAATTTCCGAAATCAGCAGCTGTTTTGAAATAAACGGCCGCCAATTTTTTATTTTTCTTTGTTCCGATTCCTTTCTTCAACATTGAGGCATAGTTATTCATGGCAGTGACGTTTCCGTGATCAGCTGACATTTTATAGTAGTTCGCTGCCTCTTCTTTGTTCACTTCAACACCTTCTCCTTTCTCGAGCATCAGTGCGATGTTGAACATTGAATTAACGTTTCCTAAATCAGCTGAAAATTTGAAATAACGGGCTGCTTTTTCTTTGTTGATTGGAATACCATCTCCATTATATAACATTAATGCATAATTGAACATAGACGTGGAGTGTCCTTGTTTACATGCCTTTTTATAAAACCGTTTTGCTTCCTTTTTTCTCGAGAAAAAACCTGAAAAATTTTCAAGTATCAATGCATAATTAAAAATCGATGAAATATGACCTTTTTCTGCTGCTAGCTTATAATATCTGGTAGCTTTGATCTTGTTCATTGAAATGCCATATCCATTGGCCAACATGTTCCCGTAGATAAAGAACCAATCTGGATCTTTTTCAGAGCAATTTTTTTTCACTTCTTTTGAATAATTTGAAAGATACGTTTGAATACTCATTTCAAATTGCTTTAACTCTTCTTCATCAATATTACCAAATTCTGATTTGTTGGATTCAAGTTCTTGTATTATATCAAATATATTTGGCCTTTGAATCTCATATTTTGACCAGCACTTTTCCAAAAATTGTTTTTGCCATTCTGAGCTAATTTTTGAGAGATCTGGCCTGCTGTCTACATTCTCATCAATGCCAATCATAGCTGTTGTTCCTGTTATCAATTCATATGCGATGAGAGAAAATAGAAAAACATCTCTAGGCCATGATATAAAATAATCAATTTTGTCATTTATTAATGGAGTAATACAAATATGCGGATACAAATTTTCATCTAGAAAAATATCATTAGAATCTATGTTGCGGATAAAAATATTATGACCGTGAAGATATTGAATCGTATATGCTATTCCTATTAAATTAATATACTTTTTGGTATCAGTAAAATAATCTTGATAATTATTTTGGGCTTGTTTGCTAATAATAAAATTTCTCAATGTTCCATTTTCTTTATACTCCATGATAATAGATTGTGGGGGTTGAGGAATATAACCAATAATTGACAATAATCCGGGATAATTTGATATTTTTTCTATTTTTCCTATATTAGATATGAATAATTCTTGATCTTGCTCTGAAAATATTTTATCGATTATTTGTAAATATTTATTTTTTGTATCCAAATCTTCAATAAGATAAATTTCTTCCTCTTCTTTAGATTGGACTTGATCAAGTATTTGAAATTGTTCAAATGAAAAGGAATTTGATGACAACATAATTATGAAAACTTTTTGAAAAAATAAATTATTTTATAATTATCTTGCTTAAGAATGAAATATTTAAGTAATAACTTCAATAATAAAATAAAAATATATTTGTTTAATATAATATGATTAGATATTTTTATTAAATTGAAACTCAAAGATATAGGCAATATTCCTAAAAATAATTTGTTAGCGTTTAATTATTTGATATCATCGAAACCATATTGAAATAAACAGTTAATTATGATTCTTTCAATTGAAGTGATATAACTACCTTGCTAATCTAAAAAAAATTTAATACCATTCTAACATCCTTTTCTAAATATTCCAAATGATATAATCATAATCAGAAATCTTTATTTTTATTGGTATAACCATCTTCATATTCAATAATTAGCACTTTACAATGTCATAGCAATATTGACATATTAGTTATTATCAATAGGCTAATGCTTTGTGATGTATAAAATATCTTTATTTATTATGATGAAAATTTGAATGTCATTTTTCTTTTTTGAAAGTAATCACAAGCATTCAGTATTCATTTACGACATGTGATATGAAAAAGTCATTTTATTCAAAGTACAAATCATTCAAATGACCAACAATGAAAAGAATAAAAATAATTATTTATTTATGTAATATAACTCGCCCTTCTGCGTTCTTTAGTATCAATCAGGGGAGTGTTTCTTTCATTTGTCTGGAAAGTAACATCACCATTCAATTTCCGATCTTTTCTTAACTTATAGCAAAAAACAACAGCAATAACAATAACAGTTATTACAATTAAAATGGAAAGGATTCCAACGAGAATCAGAGGATGGAACAGGCCTTCTTCAGTGATTCCAGGCGATTTTGTCGGCGTCACTGTTTCAGAGGGAGGAACCGTTTGCGATGATTCACCAGAAACCTCAAAAGAGCAAAAAGAACTCATTTTGTATGATTCTGTCACTTGAATTATCTGACCATTTATCAATCCAATATTTGAGGCGCAATTTGGCTCCTTTTCACCATCAAAAAAGACGGCTTGAAAATTCGTATTAGAAAACGATTCTTTACTTATAATGGCTACATTTTTCGGTAGATATAACGAACCATTGAATCCAAAACAGTTGTAAAATAAACGGTTTTTTATGCGAGTGATTGAATCGGGAAGTTTTAATGAGCCTGAAAAGCCGGAACAATTTGCAAAAGCATTGTCATTGAGAATTTCAACTGTATCTGGAATTATTAGAGAACCACTAAAGCTATTACATGAGTAAAATGCATAATCTTCAATTGTTGTTAATTTTGAAGATAATATTAATTTTCCATCAAAATTTGAACAAAAAGAAAAAGCATATTCACCGATTTCTGTAACTGTATTTGGAATAGTTAATGTTCCTCTTAATTTGGAGCATGAAAAAAAAGAATATGGAGAAATTTTCGTAAAATTTAAATTATTTGGGAGTTTTAAATTCCCATTGAAACCACAATTTTGAAATGCATTGGAACTAATTTCTATGACTGAATCAGGAATCAATAACGGACCAGTGAAGTTGCATTCAGAAAAAGCTTTGCTTCCAATTGATTTCAAAGATTTTGATAATTTTAATGTCCCATTTAGACTTGTACAACAATAAAATGCATAATTTCCAATTGAAATTACGGAATCTGGGATTTCTAGCGATCCTGTGATATCTTTTCTATATTGATATTCGAATTCTCGAATTACTGAGGTTCCTTCTGGAATTAATAAATGATCACCTAATTTTTTTTTGTAATTTATGTTTTTAGAATAAACATGCGATTGAAGGAACGCAAAGAAAAGGAGCATTTTATTCCGTATTTTTTATTTTATCAAAAAGTTAAACTTTTTCATTAAACGATAAAACAAATATATTGAAAAAAAAAATAGCATCATTTTTAAAATAAAAATATTACAATAAATAAAAAAATCAAACAAAGCATATTTGGAAAATTTCCCATTTGGGAAAAAAATTCAAAGGCATATAAAAATTGAAAAGAAATATCTAAAATTTTCCACATGAAAACTATTTAAATGATTGATGAAAACAAGACATCAACAGATTCAAAAGATAATAAAATTACATCAGAAACCAAAGATGTTGAACTAACTGCTGATATTGATGGAGAAGAAACAGAAGACATTGAATTACCAATAGAATTAAAAGAAAAAATTGTTAATCTTGAAAATTTTACTTTAATTGAAAATCTTGGACACGGAAAATTTGGCTCTGTGTATCTCGGTGAAGAAAAATCAAGCCACGAAAAATATGCAATCAAAATGTCTTTTTCATCGATGTATTTCAGAATTGAAGAAGCATTAATATTAGCACAAAATGACTACCCTGCACTTATTACTCTAAGAGGATATAGTCTAACTGACTTTGAAGGATTAGAATTTCCAGTATTAATTATCGATTATATGGAAAATGGCAACTTGGAAAAATATTTAGAAAAACCAAAAGGAACCAACAGAAATACAAAAATATACATAATTCTACTAGGAATTGCAATAGGTATGAATCATCTTCATCAACGGAATATTGCTCATCGAGATTTAAAACCAGAAAATATTTTACTAGATAACAATTTATTCCCACATATTGCTGACTTTGGATTTTCAAGAAAAATCCCCGATGGAGATGGACTACTAACTACACAATGCTTCACACCTCTTTATGCAGCTCCAGAAATTCTTAATGGCGAGGACTATACAATCAAAATTGATATTTATTCATTTTCAATCATTGCATATCAACTATTGACTAATAAAAAACCTTATCCGAAGTCAATTTTAACTTTAGGAAAACTCCAATCATATGTGTTAGGCAAAAATCGCCCTTCTCTTGAAAAAATAAAGAATGATAAAATCATATCTTTGTTGGAAGACTGCTGGTCTAGTGATCCTAGTAACAGACCTTCATTTGATGAAATAATTAAATTGATGACAGATAAGCAATTTTACGGAGATTTTGGTATAGTCATTCCAGAAGTAATTGAATACTTGGATATTTTCGGAGATGAATTCAAAAACCTACAGGAAAAGTTAATGGCTGATAATAGAATTGAAACTCAAAGTTCTGATTATTATTCAGATAACGATTAAATAATGTAAAGTTTGTTATTTTTTATAAAATTGATTAAAGAATAAATTTTTTTTTTATTATTTGAAATTTTATTATCCAAATGCTCAATAAAAAATAGATTTTGTTTTTATTTTCAATCAAAGCATCAAAATAATCACCAACCCAGTCATTGTATGGCAATCCATGGGTGTATATGTTGGGCAAACATATTCTGAATTATATCCTGCCAAATTGAAAGGCTTCATTTCAATAGATTCAGCTCCACTTCAAAGGAAATACATTACTTCAATTGAAATCTGGCTATTAAAAAGAATGGAGCCCGTTTATTTCTATTTTCCTTGGAAGTTACTCTTAAAAACAGGCTCAAACGGTGTTGCTACATCTGATTACGAAAGAAAATTAATGCATGATATTATGACGGTTTACGATGGAGACAAGAGGCGATACTCGCAAGTTGCAGGCCACGACTTCAGGATTCTTGCTGATGCGATAGAGAAGGGTTTGCCTTATCAAATCAAGTGCCCAGCGCTTCTGATTTGCGGAGAAAAGGATCAAGCAGGCTCGGCTCTTCGATACAACAAAATGTGGCATGAAAAGACAGGAATCAGGCTGGAATGGATCAAAGATGCAGGCCACAACTCAAACACTGACAAACCTGAAGTTGTGAATCATCTGATCAGTGAACTTGTTGAGAGTGTAAAAAAAAAAAAAAAAAACTGCTTTTAAATATTGTATTTGATGTTCATGGCCAAATATAATAATTAAACAACGCACGGAATACTTTTTTATTTTTTTTAAAGTAAAAATGCAATATTTTAGTTTTCTGTATGCAAAATTTTTATTTAAAAATTTATCCGGTTTATGAAAATGTTAAATGAAGAGCAATATAATTTCAACATCAGATTAATGCTTGTTTAACAAACAATAACCGATCTGTATGATCAAAATTTCTCAGATAAATATATTTGAAAACATGTCAAAAGCGAGGATTTACATATTTTCATTATCTGGTAGATAATAACGGAAAGATAATTCTGTTAATGTTTCAATTTTTCATTTAGGTCTGTGCGATTTTTATATTCATCGAATTGCTTTTTTGATTCCAATAGAAATTATAATAAGTCATTTCCAAATCCTTCATAAAATAATGTTGAAATTTTCCTTAATTTTGGATACTTTGAGATAACCTCAGATTCATTTATGTTGCCAATCTTAAAAGATGGTACTGGTTGTAATTTAATATCATACACAAAATCTTTGTCTCTGTAAGATTCAAAATTCGGTAATTTATCTAATTTATCTAATAATCTTAAATCGCTGATTGTTTGGCTTATTTTAATCCACAAATCATTTGAAACATTATTACCGATTTTTTCCTTAATTTTATCAGTATCGAAATCAAATTGTTCAATCAATATCAAACAAAGTAAAATCATAGAATGATAAAATTTGTAAGATGACATAATTAATAACTCAATTGCTTTGTTAATTTTTTCTTTGAATGCATCATCATACAAATAAATATGCGCTAAATTGTACATTGACAAATAATCATTTTTTTGGCGAATAGCTTCATTAAAGTATTCAATTGCCTTGCCAATTTGGCTTTCATTTCCGTCATGTCCGTGCTTGAATATAATTCCTAGATTATTTTTGGCATATTGATTGTTGAATGATGATGCTTCCTTATAAAAATGAATGGCTTCTTCAATGTTCCTCTCAATACACTTTCCTTCATGAAGCAAGAATCCATGAGCAAAATTAGCATGTCTGAATTTATTCTGTGATGCAAGAACTATATAATAACGACCTTTTTTAATATCTTGAATTGGTTTTTCACTAGTGTAATATATAAAGCCTAAATTATATTGTGCTCGTGGATTATTTTGATTGGCAGCAAGTGTAAAATAATGAATAGCTTTATTTACATCACGTGTGACGTATTTCCCTTCATAATAAATAGTGCCCAAATTGCTTTGTGCTTCTGAATCTTTTAGATCAGCTGCCAATGAAAAGAAATGTATTGCTTTGCTGATATCAGGCATGATATATCGGCCTTTATAATAGATGATACCCATGTTGAAAAGCGCATCTGTATTATTTAGGTATGCCGCATGTGAAAGATGATAAATTGCTTTGTTCATATCACGTGTGACATATTTACCATCTTCATAAATATTGCCCAGAATTAAATGTGCTTGTGCAAGATTTTTCTCTGATGCTAACAAAAGATAATGCATTGCTTTATAAATATCACGCGTGACAAATTGTCCATAGTAATAAATAAGGCCCAAATTATATTGTGCTTGTGAATTATTTTGATTTGAAGCAAGTGATAAGTAATGAATTGCTTTATTAATATCACGTGTGACATACTTGCCTTCTTCATAAATGATGCCGAGTATTGATTGTGCCTCTGAATTATTTTGTTTTGCAGCAAGAGTGAAATAATAAATTGCTTTATAAATATCTTGCTTTACTTTTTTCCCTTCATATAAAATGAGACCTAAATTGAATTGAGCTTCAGGACAATTATTCTCTACAGCTAAAGAATAATAATGAATTGCTTTGTCAACATCAGACTCAATATATTGACCTTTGTCATATATTACACCAAGATTAAATTGAGATTTTGGATCGTTTTGTTCTGCTGCAAGTTGATAATAATGAATTGCCTTTTTCATATCAATTGAAATATATTGACTAGATGAATATAAAATCGCTAGATTTACTTGTGCATTAATATCATTTTGTTCTGCTGCAAGTTGAAAATAATGAATTGCTTTGTTGATATCACGATCAATAAATTTTCCTGAAAAATAAATTGTACCAAGAATTGATTGTGCTCTAGATAAATTTTGATCAGCAGCAAGTTGAAAATAATGAATTGCTTTATTTATGTCTTGGGCTACATCTTCCCCTTTGTAATAAGTCAATCCAAGATTAAATTGTGCTTGTGTATAATTCTGACTTGCAGCTAACTTCCAATAATGAATTGCTTTATCAATGTCACGTGCAACATATTTTCCTAGATAAAAAATAACTCCAATATAGAATTGCGCTTCACGATAATTTTGATCAGCAGCAAGTGAATAGTAATGAATAGCTTTGCTAACATTTCTTGTGACATATTTCCCTTCATTGTAAATATGGCCAAGGTTGTATAAAGCTATTGGATGATTATTATTTGCTGCAAGCGTATAATAATGAATTGATTTGCTAATGTCAGGTGCAACAAGTTCATCTTCTTGGTAAATAAGACCTAAAATAAATTGTGCTCTCGAAAAATTTTGGTTTGCAGAAAGTGTAAAATAATGAATTGCTTTCTGAACATCTCGTGCCACAAGTTTTCCTGTTGAATAAATAATTCCAAGAAAATACTGTGCTTCTGAATGATTTTGATTAGCAGAAAGCGTTAAATAATAAATTGACAGGTCAATATTTCTTGGTACAAATTTCCCTGTATAATAAATCATTCCTAGATTAAATTGTGCCAGTAAAACATTCTGATTTGCTGCCAATGTCAAATAATAAATTGCTTTTTCAATATCTGGCCTGATATTATATTGACCTTCAAGATAAATCAACCCGAGTTTGAATTGTGAGTTTGCATGATTATTATTTGCAGCAAGTGTAAAATAGTAAACTGCTTTATCGATATCTCGAATTGCATTGTCATCTTCACAATAAATAAGAGCGAGATTATATTGTGATTTTAGATCATTTTGATTTGCAGCCATTGAATAATAACGAATTGCTTTAATGACATCCCTGGTGATATATTCACCTTCATCATAAATTGTTCCTAAAAAGAACTGTGCCTTTAAAATATTTTGTTCAGCAGCAAGTGAAAAATAATGAATTGATTTATTGACATCACGTGTAACATATCGTCCTGTTAAATAAATTAATCCGAGATTATATTGTGCTTGTGGAATATTTTGATTAGCAGCTAATGTTAAATAATGAATTCCTTTGGTGATGTCTCTCTTGATCAATTCACCTTCATAATAAATCAAGCCAAGATTGAATTGTGCTAATGAAATATCTTGATCAGCAGCAAGTGTAAAATAATGAATTGCTTTAGCTATGTCTTGCTTGATAAATTTTCCTTCATAATAAATCAAACCAAGATTAAATTGTGCTTTTGGATGATTTTGTTTTATTGCCTCCAAATAATAATGAATTGCTTTGTTAATGTCAATAATGGAATTAATACCGACATTATAAATTAATCCAAGATTAAATTGTGCCTCAGAATAATTTTGTTTCGCAGAGAGTGAAAAATAATGAATTGCTTTATTAATGTCACGTGTAACATATTTTCCTTCAAGATAAAGGTGGCCGAGGTTGAACAGTGCTTCATTTTGTTGACTTACACATGTTTTATTGATTATTTCAAAATATTTAAAAATATTAATTTCTGATTGAAATTTTGAAATAAATTCTTGAATTATTTCTGTAATAGAAGGACGATTTCGTGCTTCTTCATTCATGCATCTCAGAATAATATTTTCAATTGTTGAATACTTATTTGATTGAATTTTTGACTTCATCACATATTGAATCATTTTTCCAAGAGAGTAAATATCGCTTTCATAGGAATATATACCTTTTTGGTTTACTTCTGGTGCTGAGAAATATGAATTTAAGTCCTTGGTCATTGGTTCATCATCATCATCATCATTTTTGTATATCAATCTGTCTAAGTCAATCAAAGTGACAATCTTGTTTTCATCAATGATTAAGTTGTTTGGCTTTAAATCTCTGTAAATCAATTCGTTTTCATAGAAAAACTTGATTATCATCATCATTTGAAAAATAATAGAAAGAACATCGTTATTTGTGAGTTCTATCATGTCAATGTTTTTCAATGTTTGGCCATTTATGAATTCAATTATAAAGAAGTCATTGTCTTTCACTTTCCCATAAAAATTTGGCAAAAATGGATGCTTGAAATTGATGTAATTGTTGATTTCACGTTGAATTAATTTTGTATTTTCAGGATCTATTATATTTGGCTTTTTAATTACACACAATTCTTCGCTTTTTATCAGGAAAATTAATTTACATAAAAAAGTACTTCCAAATCCAACATTTCTTAGCTCAACATAATCATTTTCATTTATTTCTTCCATAATTTTCTCTTGTTCTAAATTAGAGATAAAATTTTCGATTCGATTTTTATTGTGTCGCAAGTAACTCTTCTTAATTAAATAACCTGATAAACATCTGACAAAAAATTGCCAAAATTTACTGATTTTTTGGGTGGTTTTGAGTAATTCCAAGCTTAAATTTCGGATTTCATCTAAAAAATCGGAATCAGGTTTGATTTCTTTATTTTTAATTTCATATTTTTCTTGAATGATCGTGTTAGTGTTTGATAAAAAGCACACTGAAAGATTGAAATTAGTAGATAAAATATCTTGAAGAAATGTTGATGAATGATCAAGAATAATCAATGTTTTCTCAAAACAAATAATTAGATATTGTTGATTTGTTTCTTTGTTGAATTTATCGTTTTGATCAATTATGATTATTTTTGATTTTTTTACGTTCTGAAAAATTTTTTGCTTTTCATCTTCATTAAGTGCTGAACTTTGAGAGATATGAATAAAAATATAATCTTGAACTATGCTTTTTAATCCAACTTTTCCGAATTTGATCTCTGGATCTTTCAAAATTTCATGAATTCCAAATATATTTTGGGCTGCCGCTGTGTTTAACAATGACATTGTTAAAAATAATAAATGTAAACTTTTCAAAATTCAAAAAGCCCATTCAAAATAAATTTGATAAAATTAAGAATTTTTCTGTCAGCAAACTTTTCTATTTTTAGTAGTATACAATTGTGGTGATTTTAGGACTAAAGTCCTGACGAGCTTTGAAACGACCTCCATAAATATAGGTCATTAATGCTTTTCATTTCTGTCTTCATTTTTGAGTTCGTTATACAGGGTGTTCGATAATGACCTGGAATCTCAATATGTAAAATAAATAGAAAATAAATAGTTTTAGTTTATTGATTATTCGACGTATTCTCCTCCAATATCAATGCATCGCTGAAGACGTTTAATCCAGTTCTCAAAAAGTGAAATATAAAACTCTTTTGGTTTTTCTCTCAAAAATTTCTGTAATTCCGAAAGAAGTTCTTCTTCTGTATCAAACCGTTTTCCTTGGAAACTTGTTTTTGCTGTACCAAAAATGCCAAAATCATAAATTGCAAGATCTGGGCTGTATGGAGGGTGTGGCACTTTTCTAAATGTAGTTTTCATCAAATAATTTGTAACCATATTTGCATTATGTGATGGTGCGTTATCATAGTGAAGTAACATTTTTTGTTTTTGCTGTTTAGCAGCTTTAGTAATTTCCAAATTTTCTGATTTTTGTATGATATTATAAAGGAAATTTTCAGCATTTATTTTGATACCTTGAGGTTTCACCTTGACCATTCACAAAAATTGTAACCATTGTTTTTTCAAGCTCCTTTAAAATTAAAAGGTCAGTTTGGTCGTCTATTGGCCTTCCTGAGCTTTGTTGATTCAAAAGGTCTCTTCGCCCCTTCCTAATCTCACTTATCCAAAAGTATAGGCTTGATTGAGAATACACATCATCACCATATACTGTTTGCAATTCTGTGATGATTTCTTCATTTTTAAAGTTTTTACGAAGTAAAAACTTTATAACAAATCTTTGCTCAATATCCATTTTTTTAAAAATTATAAACGTATAGTACTGTTCATATTAGGTAAAATGTTCATTTTAAAGGAAAATCTGACAAAAAGACGTTAAGGAAAAAATCTATTTTATTTGCTTTTTTTCCAGCAACAAATGAATAATTTGATTTTTTAAGTAATAGCAAATTATCAACAAACTAACATGAATTAAAATACCCGATGAAATGAACGTTTATAAATTCATACAAAAAGATATCAGATTTGATGATCAAAAATAAAAGTCAATTAAAACAATTAATTTTATGATTTGCGTGTTTAAAACAGATTAATTTAACAATATTCGGTGCTTTTAGCCTATCCTAAATCGCTGGCGATGAGATAATTTGAATAAATAGTTTTTTTTTTATAATCATTTTTATTTTGATAATATTTACTTAAATATCAATTATTTTTTTAGAAAAAGCAATGTAAATATAAGGTTATCATTCATTTTATATATTTCTATTATCAGCATTTCATAATTCTCAATATATATGAAATTTGTTGGATTTTTTAAAAAAGTCATCAAAAATGAATTATTCAATTTTATAACAGAAAATATAAAAACTGCATAGCAAAAAATATAATACGCATGATTTAGAAATAAGATACTAGCATAATATCACTTTTTTAAATCCCTGTAATAATAAAATTGAAAATACGTGTTTTTAATTGATTGCTTCTTGGAAGCAAAAATTTCTGGAATATTGATATTTAAGGTGAAAATTATATGCTCTATAGTATAATATTATTAAATATAAAATTATATAGATGAAACTTACTTTGTCTTGAGAAAAATTCACTTTTTTCTAAAATTCAATAAACTTATATAAAAGATGCAAAAGTATAGGTTTTCAATGCGTTTTGGTATTTATTTTCTTTCTCATATTTATTTAAAAGATTATTAATCTATTTTGATACTTATTTTAAAAAATCAATTAATCATTTAAGAATTTTTCTTTTAAATCAATTTTTTTTCGACATTTTCAAGAATTGAGCTGTTAAAACACATCACTTCTTTCATAATCAAAATTTTCTTCATAACACAAAACAATACCTCATATTCATTATAAATCTTAATTTTTTTATCTTGTTATTGATAGCAGGATAGACGAAACATACGAATTAAAACAATTTCCAAATTTAAGTTTTCTGGAAGCAAAATATTGTCAATTGGAAAGTGGTGGTATGTTTAAATATATAATTACTATATGATTAAATTTTAGTTAATTGGATAAAGAAACAATTAATATTTAAGTAAATATTATCAAAATAAAAATGATTACAAAAAAAAAACTATTTATTCATATTATCTCATCGCCAGCGATTTAGGATAGGCTAAAAGCACCGAATATTGTTAAATTAATCTGTTTTAAACACGCAAATCATAAAATTAATTGTTTTAATTGACTTTTATTTTTGATCATCAAATCTGATATCTTTTTGTATGAATTTATAAACGTTCATTTCATCGGGTATTTTAATTCATGTTAGTTTGTTGATAATTTGCTATTACTTAAAAAATCAAATTATTCATTTGTTGCTGGAAAAAAAGCAAATAAAATAGATTTTTTCCTTAACGTCTTTTTGTCAGATTTTCCTTTAAAATGAACATTTTACCTAATATGAACAGTACTATACGTATAAAAAATATATAAGATAAATTTATTTAAACATTCATTATAATTTTACTTATAAAAATAAATTAATATAATGTTCATAGATTATATATATATAAATAATAACAAAAAATTTGCTACGGGACATAAGTAGTGTATAAAATCCTTTTATTTTCACATTAAAAATATCATTTTTGAAGTCCAGAAAATGAAAATTCTTTATCTGATATGTGCAAAGTTTTGCATTATTTCATTCAATATGATCTATGGAAATCATTTGGCTTCATATAGATGAAGAAATAAAACGAATTTGTATAAACAAGCTCTTATGTATTCCAGTTGGCAAAAATGCTGATGATTTTATCAAGTTTCAATATGATCTTTGTAAATCATATGGATGTAAAAATATTGAAAAAATTATGAAGAAATATGAATTAAAGAATAGCAATTTTCATGATGTATTTGTGAATGATGTTTCAAATGAGGTAAAATTCATGTACAGATCATCATTTGTAGGTCATATGACTTAAATCGTTTACATTATTTCTTTAAAATAATACATCTCATTTATAATAAACAAATCATATTCAATTTTTATTATGTTTATTTTTAACGCTCATCTCATCAAACATCAATATTAGGAATTCAAGATAGCAATATAAAGAAACATGGTCGTTGGTTAAGCGATGCATACATTTTATATACTAATGTCGAACCACAAAAAGCAGGAGTTTTAATCTCAAGCAAAATTGAAGCCTCAATAAAAAAATTTTTTCCTCTCAATGCTTTGTTGATTTTTTTCGATTTTTTTATTTTTCTGAATAAGTGCATTTCTAAATTTTTAGCTAATGGAATTGAAGCAGTCAAAAAGTGAGCCATTGAAAAGAATTTATGAGTTTATTGCATTTTTTCAATCATCATTTCCAACATCAAATACGAAGCTATTTTTGAATATTCGGAAACGCACGTCGTTTAAACCAAGATAGTTAGTCATAACATTTGCGTGAGTGACTTAGAGCTCACTAATCTCCAATTGCTAGAATATCTGATAATGAAATTAAAGACATGAAAGTCGGCTAAGCGATATATAGATATTTTATAGGCTAGTAAAGCCAGAAAATGCTGTTTAAATATCTCAACTAAATATTTTTAATATGAAAAATCAACTTTTTTTATATTTCTTTTTTCATTGAGGTTTTTTTTTTTTTTTTTTTCCCATATTTCAAAAAGTAGCTTCCATAATTTGATTTGTGGAAATGATGAAGAATTGAAAAAGTTGTCATTGAAAGAATTAAAATTTCCACAAAGATCATTCAAAAAGTTCTCAGCAAAATTTTCATTTTAAAAAAATGTCTTTTCAAGAATATTTCTCTATTAATAATGAAATACATGATTCAATATTGAATTTCATAGATCATAGCTATGAAAATGATGAAGAATTATTTCATTCATTATTACTTATTTTAGATGAAAAGAATGTGCGAACTAATAGAGATGATTTAAGGAATTTACTTTCTTTTTTATCTAATATTTACCAAAACCATCACCGTGGACATTTTTTCTTTGATAGGATTAAAAAAATTTTAGATCATTTGAAAGAAGATATAATGCAGAACTTTTCAAACGATGAAATATTTAACATAGTCATTGACAGCCATCAAATTTTGCTTTTTTTTTTTGAGAACCAAACAATAACATTTGATATTTCAATTTTCAATTATTTTCAAAAAAATGATTTTTCTGAATCTTTTCTATTTTTTTTTTACAAAGAGATTATGTCATTTTTCAATGAAAATATAAAACAGGCTGATCTCCTTGATATGAGTGATAATTTGCTTTTTGGAAACCAAGTTACATTTAAAGCACGATTTAATGATTTAAGAGGTTGTGAAAATCAAAGCCCAGGACTAAAAATTAACAATCAATATTATCATGAATTAGGTAATTACGATGAAAAACGTCATATTGGTGAAAATGAATCATTTATTTGTTTATTGATTAGAAATGATTCAATCGATGAATTTATTAGTTTTGTAAACTCGACAAATGTCAAATTAAACAGGCCAATTGAAAGATCAAAATATGAAACAAACCCATTTTTGGCTTCAAAAACACCAATAAGCATCATTAATTATGCAGCATTTTTTGGATCCATCCAAATATTTAAATTCTTGCTTAAAAGCAACATTCGCATTGATAAGGATGTTTGGTATTATGCAATCCATGGAAGAAATGTTGAAATGATCCATATAATTGAAGATCAAGGATTTAATTTGAGTGTTTTTAATGATGATGAAATTTTGAGTCTTTTGAAAGAAGCAATTAAATGTCATCACAATGAAATTGCGAGTTATATTTTAGACAACATGACGAATCAAGATTCAAAATATTTAGATGAACAGTTAACATATATTTGCTGTTCAACATGCAATTATTCGCTCATTCCCGATGAAATCAACATTATTGAACTCTTTTTTTTTCTGTGTGCAAATGCATACGATCAAGGACTTGTTAAATACATGTTAGAAAAAGATGAAAAGTTGGCCAAATCGAAAGGTATCATCAAATCTGCATTAAAGGATGCATTACAAAATAAAAAATATGATGTTGCTCAAATTTTGTTGGCAATACCAGGAATTGAAATTGAATCAAAAATGTTCCAAAATGTAAATGTATTGACAAAGTTCATAATACCAGAATCAGTAACAATAATTGGCGATTATGCATTTGATGGATGTCGTGAATTACGAGAAGTAACATTTCCTTCATCATTGATTTCAATTGGTAAATATGCATTTCGAAAATGTACCTCTTTGAAAAGCGTAACTATTCCTTCAGTAACATCAATTGGATACAGCGCATTTGCTGAATGTTCATCACTTGTCAAAGTAGAAATTCTTTCATCATCATTGACAACAATCCAATTTTTCACTTTTGAAAAATGCTCTTCTTTAAAAGAAGTAATAATGCCTCCTTCTGTTGTCTCAATTGAAAGAGGAGCGTTTGATAAATGCACATCAATTATGTATATTGAAATGCCAAAATCAATTTCATCTATTGGCGATTGTGCCTTTCGAAGCTGTACTTCATTACAAGAAATTTCAATTCCATCTTCTGTGGAAGTGATCAATGCAAATACTTTCTTAAATTGCTCAAGTTTAACTCAGGTATCATTTATTGTTCCCTCCTGTGTAAATGAAATTAAAAGTAATGCTTTTAATGGTTGTTCCTCATTGATTGAAATATCTCTTCCATCAACAGTTTCAATAATAAGTGAAAATGCTATTCCGGCAAATATACATATTGTAAGGTTATGATGAAGATTTTTAAAGTTTTATTTTTTTATATAAACGAATTACAAAATTTAAGAACTTTAACGAAATGTTTTTCCTTAATTTTTTTAGTATTTTAGTCAACAATAAATTTCAGCTTTTGGTAATAGATAAAATAAATTCAGATTTGATATATATCAAAATTCATATTGCAATGAAAATGAAGGATTATAAATTGATGAATAATCATCTTATATTGATAATAACAGTTAAATTAGACCTTTTTATAAAAAGAAATTTTTTTTGCGATAAAGTATACTTTTTAGCTATAATCTCCACTTTTTCATAAAAAAAGAACTTTTTCACTTAAACAAATGAATCTTTAAATCTTAAAAATAAACTGATAAAACATAATTTATAATAGCCAAAATATATTATATGCTTGTCTAGAATCATATAACATTGGTTTTAAATAATAATTCTAATATTTTTGCGTTTTTGTGAAAAAGTTCATTTTTATGAAAAAGTGATCATTATCGCTAAAAAGTATTCTTTATCGCAAAAAAAATTTCTTTTTATAAAAAGGTCTATTATACCTACAATTTTGGCTTTTCATACTTTTATCATAAAAGAGTAAAAAAAAAAAATATTGAATTATATCAGGATTCTTTAATTTAAATTCAAATGTAAGTCACTTCTGCACCTTTAGGTTTTTCTACATATGATAATGAAGAAGGAATAGTGATTTTCTTCAAAGCTGTACAATCAGTAAATATGTATTTGCCACATTTGGTCACTGAAGAAGGAATTGATATTTCTGTGAGTGAAGTGCATTTTTCAAAAGCAGAATTTCCAATGATTGTTACAGAAGAAGGAATGATAATTTTTGTTAATGATGTGCAACCCCAAAAAGCATGTTTTTCAATTTCAGTAATTGATGATGGTATTGTTATTTCAGTCAATTTTTCACAATTTTTAAATGCATTTTCTTTAATTCGTGTATCTGGTAATGACATCAAAATATTCATAATGTCAATATTATTATTCATAGCAGCTGCATGCAAAATTGTTAAATAAAAATAAATATTATTTGAATTCTATTGAATATTTTAATTTTAAACGAAATTAATAAATTATAAAAATGAAACTGAATTTAAAAAAAAACGTGATTTTTTAAAATTTCATTCAAAAGTATTTGATGTTAAATTCTATAAAACATATTTTATCGTTAATTCTAAAAAAAAATATAATAAAACGACATCAACATTAACATTGATTTTTTTCATTTTTAACAGAAGTTCAATAAGCTCATAATAATCATATTGGCACAAATAAGACATGCAAAAATGATTATGTAGACCTTTTGGGAAATAATTATAATTGTAATAATAAAAAGCATAAACGATGAGTACATTAACATTGAATCTTTTTCCTTTAAAATAATTCACCTCTTCTTCCTTAACGTATTTTTCTTTGATATAATTTGCGATATCATTATGATGGCATTTTACAGATTCTTTGAGGCATTTTTCATAAGTTTTGTCTTCTGGTTCGACTTTATTTTCTTCAAGAAATTGAATCATTTCGATTTTGTTACTGTGAATAGAATAAAGCCATAAAGACGGTTTTAATTCGATGTTTTGTGATTGTAAATATTTGATTATTTCAATTGATCCATAAAAAGCTGCATATTCAATTAATTCTGGTTTGTTTTTAATAAGAAAATGATTTGTTTCATTAATTGATGGATCTATTTTTTCATCAAGTTTCGTTTTTGTTATGTTGATGTATGCTATGAATTCTTCAACAGAATCTTTTCGAATTATTTTGCAAAGCTCAGAATCATTTTCACCGATTTTTCTTATTTCTTCTAGATTTTCTGGAACTTCTTTTTGTAAATCGTGAAGCCTTCTCTTGTGCTCAAATGGTTTGATTTCTGGAAAATAAAAAAGCGGATAATGAAAACTGTCATATTTATACTTGTTCATTAAACTTGCAATTGGTTGATCAATTGCTAAAATTTCCTCTTGCAGTAAAAATAAAAGAATAGCTTTTTGTTTCATAAAAAGTTGGAATAATTCGATATTTGAATAGGTCTGTTTGATTTCATCTTTGTACATCTTAATGAGTTTCTAAATTTTGTTAATGAAATTTGGAGTCCTGTTATGGTTAGTGGATATCGATTTGAGTAAATAAATGAATGATTTGAGTCGATGGTGATTTTCGCTTATTTTTAAATCATTTAATAATTTGATTAAATTTTCAAAATTTTCTTCATCATCGTTTTCATGCTCAATAAAAGTAAGAATGGCTTGTTGAAGTGATTTCATTCTATCAACATATGCCTGAATTTCTTCCATTTAGAATTGATTTTTATTAAAAAAAATGATTGAAGAGGTTTGTTAATATTTTCTATTGTTTATTTTTTGTAAAGTATTCAAAATATATTTTAATCAAAGAAAAAAACATTAATTCTTCATCTCTATCATTTTTTATATTATGGGAGAAAATAAAAAGATACTTTTTTTCATCATTTTAATATACCAATTACTTTTACATTGAAATGATAAAACTTGGGCTTGTAATTGAGAAATCTCGTCTTGATTTTCTTTTTCAACACGAGATATTAAATCTTGAACTTTTGAATTGAGTTCAGTTTTGATATCGTTACAAATCTTAATTTTTTGATAATTTTGACATCAACATTTTCAATTTTAATAATTTGTGGAAGTGGCTTTTTAAGATATACAGTCTCCATAACTTTTTGAATAAAAGATAAACAATTGACATCAAAATATTCATCATACTAAATTTTTATCGACGAAAAACATTTAAAAAGAATCCATATGTAAGAGGAGTCTGAAAAGACAGCAGTAGTAATACTGTGAAAGTCTTTTATAATCCGATCATTACATCATAAAAAGGGAGAATCGCCTAGGTGTATGATCACGGCTGTGAATAGTGGGCGCAGTTGTTAGAGTTTGAGTAACATCAACTATCGATTAAGACACTTCTATATACAGTCCTACTTGGTTACGTCACTAAAAACCCATTTACAGTGGCAACAAGGATAAAAAAAATTATTAGCGTAAAAAAACTTCTAATTTTTTTTCACTATATTTGATACTTGGTTGATCCTGCCAAGGAAGCACACTTCGGTCATAGATTAAGCCATGCAAGTGTTAGTTCAGGCAACGAAACTGCGAACAGCTCATTAATACGCTCAGAATCTACTTGGTGGCAACCTTTCAGGTTTTATTTGGATAGCAGCAGTAATTCTGGTGCTAATACATGCGATTGTTTCACACCAATCGATTGAGCGACCTATCATGCTTGTACTTAGGGTCTTTACCTAGGTAGGCTATCACGGGTAACGGGCGGTTACCGTCGGACTGCCGGAGAAGGGGCCTGAGAGATAGCCACTATATCCACGGGTAGCAGCAGGCGCGAAACTTACCCACTCGAGACTTTCGGAGGTGGTAATGACCAGTTCCATGTCATCCCTCACGGGTTGTTTGGATAGGATCACACTTTTCCAGTGTGGTGCAATCTAGCAGAGGGCCAATCTGGTGCCAGCAGCTGCGGTAATTCCAGCTCTGCGAGTTTGCTCCCATATTGTTGCAGTTAAAACGCTCGTAGTAAGAATTGCCCGCAAGGGCTTGCGAACTTCTGTTCGTTCACTGTGAACAAATCAGGACGCTTAGCGTATGGTTATCAGGAATGACTCAGCGCAGTATGATATCTTTACTTCTAGTAAAATCAATGAGAGCCACCGGGGGTAGATCTATTTCATGGCGAACGGTGGAATGTTCTGACCCATGAGAGAGAAACGAAGGCGAAAGCATCTACATAGAGGGTTTCTGTCGATCAAGGGAGAGAGTAGGAGTATCCAACCGGATCAGAGACCCGGGTAGTTCCTACCTTAAACGATGCCGACAGGGGCTTGTCCTTTAATGAGGGCAGGACCTTAGGAGAAATCATAGTTCTTGGGCTCTGGGGGAACTACGACCGCAAGGCTGAAACTTGAAGGAATTGACGGAAGGGCACACCAGGGGTGGAGCTTGTGGCTTAATTTGAATCAACACGGGGAAACTTACCAGGACCAGATGTTTTTTATGACTGACAGGCTTCAGGTCTTTCAGGATATGATTTTTGGTGGTGCATGACCGTTGGTGGTGCGTGGGTTGGCCTGTCAAAATTTCTGACTTTTTTTTATCATAATCAGGAAAATAAAATAAATTTATTGGAAAAATTATTCAAGTAGCTAATTAATTGGTTTGTTTATTTAAATTGAAAGAAATTTTTTTATATTAAAAATATCTTTTTCAATACCATCGATAATTCTGAAGTTTGCTCTTTCTATCTGCTCAAGAATTTCAGCAAATGATGGCCTTTCTTCAGGATTAGTTGACCAGCATCTCATTATCAAATTTCGTGAGAATTCATCGATACAGTCTGGAATTGGAGCCTTTTTCCCCGAAGCAACTTTGGCTATGCTAATTTGTGGATATTTTTCATTACTAAGGACGAAGAACAAGAGGACACCAAATGAATAAATGCCGACTTTTTCATTGTAATCAGAAGATTCATTCAAAATTTCAGGTGCCATAAATTTCAATGAGCCAACGCCAACTGTTTTTGATGAACTGTCATCAGGGCTTGCAATTCCAAAGTCGATCAATTTCACGTGCATTGAACTGTCATACAGAACGTTATCTGGCTTCAAATCTCTATGAATCAAATTGTGCATATGAACGTCTTTCATTGCCGAAACAATCTCATAAACAGTAGTGACACGCTGCATGTCAGAGAGATCATTCACAGATGAAGAAAGAATTGTCTCACAATACTCAAGAAGAATCGATGGCGGATGATCAACTCTTATCTGTCAGATTGTCGAGCCAATCGGAAGCGAGTTCGACAAACAACTTCTTCTTCGAATGGTCTAGCTCTTTTAATTCAATCAACGACATAATTGACATTGGCGATGCTTTTGCAATGCTTTCAATTGTCTGATTCGGATTCATCGGAGGCGTGTCACAGTTGACAAAAAAGGCACTGAAAGATTCACCTGCAAAGCACAAAGGACAGCCACTTTTGATCTCAGTTTCAACAGGTAATAAATAATGATCTTTGCTTGGTCCTTTACTTATGTTAAGCTGGCCACAGTCGTTCTTCCCACATGCAAGAACCTTGCCTTCTTTTGTAAGAAAATGTTGCTTTCAAATCTAGAAATTTGCTTAATTCGGACTCCACAAAGCTCAACAACAGAACTGAATTCTAGTCTTCCTCCAAGCAGGCCAAGAGGAGACTGAAACACTTTTCCACTCAAACTAAGTGCAATGAGGAAATTGAAGCCAAAATAGTTCATTTAAACTAAGAATTCAACATTTCTGCTTTGCATCGATTTTTTTTTTTACCAGATTTTTTTTAAAAATTCCTTCACAAAAAAGCAATTTAGAATAATTTTATATTTATAAAATAGTAACTCGAAAAATATTGTTTTCATAAATCATTAATTTTATCAACTTTTAATAATATAATTCATTACTTCTCTCCATTCAAAAGCGAAGACAATTCATCAACACTGCTGACAATGAAATCAGCTCCAGCCTTCTCCAACTCCCCTTCTTCTGCGTATCCGAACGTCACTCCAATTCCAGTGAGTCCGTGCGCCTTTGCTCCTTCGATGTCGAATTTTCGATCGCCAATCATCGCACAGAGCTTCTTCCTCTCATTTTCAGCGATCTTGTTCACACCAAGTTGTGAGAGGGCCTCCTCAACAACTTCTTCTTTGGACACCCGAGTTCCATCAAGTTCGCTTCCAACAACAACTTGGAAAAAACGCTCAATTTCAAAATGAGCAAGAATTTTACGGACAAAAATCATTGGCTTGCTTGATGCTACTGCAAGATGGATCCCTTTCGAACTGAGTTTTTCAAGCATCTCTTTGATACCTGAGAAAATTTGATTTTCAAAAATTCCAGTAGGTGCAAAACGTTCCCTAAAGTAAGAAACCGCTTGTACAGCATCAGCATCAGAAAGTGAATAGAAATGCATGAAGCTATCTTTCAAAGGTGGCCCGATAAATGGTTCTAATTTGTGAAGATCTGGTTCATTTATACCAAATTTCTGTAGAGCATATTGGACACATTTGGTAATTCCTTCTTTGGGGTCGGTCAAAGTGCCATCTAGGTCAAAAAGGCAGTATTTAAACATTATTGTGCTTAATGCATAGGTATAATTCAAATTTTGAATTGAATTGAGAGATCATCAGAAAAAAAAACAAACACAGTTATCTCTAATTTTTATTAATATTTTTTTATTTTAAGTAAAGTATATAATTTATTATCATAAATATTTTATATATTATTTCAATTTATATAATATTGTTTTCTTTTATTAATTAAATTGGCCAAAAACTAACTTAAATGAAATTAAAAAAGAAAAAGATTCTTCATATTTTTTGTTTTTATATAAATATCTAGCCAAATTATAAAATTTTTATTTTGGTCAAAATTAATCGTTGCTAATTTGACCATAAAATTCAATCAACGAAAAATAAAACTGATTATGATTACCATATTGATACCAACTATTTCCAGTTGATCTAATTCTAACAAAGCGATGAAATTCATCGTCACCTTTTTCAATTGGAAAATTGACAACTTTGTTTGATTCATTCAACAACGAGCAACTATCTCTCTTATCAATTACTTTCCAGGTTTTCCCATTGTCTGACACCTCAATTGCCCAATTTTTCAAGTGACCGAAATTTTTACCGTCACTGTGAGACTTTATTGAGTAACTTGAAATTTTGACACTTTTTTCTTTGAAATCGAAGCAAACAAAAGAATTACTGACATCCTTTGAAAAGTAGTAATTATCTCTATCGTAATCGACCAAATTTTTAGGATGATAATTGTCAAATGCAATTGAATTTGAAGTGATTTCTATCGTTCCATTATCATGAATGTTTCCTTTCGTTTCTTTTGTGAGATGTCTCAAAATTCCATTGAAGTCGTTCCCCTCTTTATGATCAAATACAGAGATATTTGAATGATATTGAATTACCCTGTTTAAATCAATTGAATTTCTGTTTTTATAACGGTTTTTATCCACTTTTTCAGAGCGATATTTCTCAGGAAGAAGACGCGCAATTATTGACTTCCAAATCGAGTCATTCATGTTTTCCATGCTGAAAACATTGATGAATTTTGAGAGGGTTTCTTCTTGCACGTTTGAAAAAATAACATATTCAAATAAAGGTGAATATTTAACGTCTTTTTCATATAAATTTAGAATGAATAATAATAACGAATCTTCATCAAAAAGTTGAAGCGATTCATTTGAAATTATTTGTTCAATAGTTTCAAGACTTAATGACATCATTCGTTCTTTGTTTATGCTTTCAAAGTTTTGCGAGATAAAATTAATCAATTTATGATTTTCTCTTTCTGAAAAGACGTTAAAATTTGAATATGCTTCAAATTTGAATTCCTTTGAAATTTGTGAATGAAACTGGTTGATGTTTATGAGATATTCAACAGCATTGGCACTTGTTATATCTTTGTAATATCGAGCGTTGATTCGAAAATATTCTTCAAAGTTTCCAAGATGCAAAAAATACTCAGAAAAATAATTTTTGCGGTTTTCATCAAGATCGACTTTTTCATAAGATGAGAGATCCAAAAATTCTTTAAAATAATCGATTTTGTCGTTGGATTTTAGATTTACTCTGGTTTTGATATTAAATTCATTAACAGTTTCATCCATAAAATGGGAATTTCTGATTATTGGTGACAAAATATCTGCAATGGTTCGATTTGTTAAATATGTTCTACCATCAACAACGAATATAAAATCTTTTTCATATAAATTAAAGGGAACATTCTTTATATTTTCAGTATCAAGGGTGTAATTAAGCATTGTTGTTAATGATGAAATTGTTAAAAAAACGATAAAATTCAATTCAATTATAAAAGTTTTAATAAAATAATGCAAAGTTCATAAAATCATTAATTAACAGATGCATTGGCAACTCAGCTGAGTATGCAGGTGCTATTTGAGTCTACTCAAATTTTATTAATAAATCAATCTTCCTCACCATTTCTATTCACACTCAACAAACTTCACACACAATTTTGATTCAAATAGTTCATTTACTTTTGTTACAAATAGATTTTCTCATGAAATAATGTCTCAAATGCAGAATTATGATCTTCGATTATCTGTATTTCCTATTCAATCAGATGTTTCTATAAATGAGAGTATTCTTTCTCGTTGATACTCACATTCATTATTGTATTCTATTTAATTATTTAAGAAATCTAACATACTAATATATTTATTTATGGATATCTTGCCTATTGTTAAAATATTGACTAAATTATCTGTAATAACAGTTGAATTAAGTGTTTTCTATCGATACTAAGTACCATCATCGATAGCATCGTTTATATTTTTTTTTCATTATCTGAAATTGCAAAAAATCGTCCTTTTGTAACTACAACTGCTGATAGTTCTATTTATTAATATCAATCATTTGTAAATGACAAATTATATTTTTAATAACCTGTATATTAAAGAAAATAAAAATGAAATAATAATTTTAATTAATTTGTGAAGAATACAAAAAATTAAATGCAAAAAGTTATATGAACAATTGAATTTCTAAACCGACTTTTGAAATTTACTTTATAAGAAATTTGAGAGAAATTTTCATGTTTCATTGAAAAAATTGAGAAAATTTATTTAAAAATAATTTGAGAGAATTTTAAAAGTTCTTTCAAATTCATTCAAATTTAATGACCTATTCATGAATTTATGAATCAATTGTTGGTCAATCTTTTGACCTTTTATTTATTTGTTTTCTTTACCAAAAAATACAAACGAACGCTATAATTTAATCGCAAGTGGTTCTGCAATCGCACAATTTTAATAAAAGCAAAACAGCTGATGCATTAAGTATTTCGTTAAATTGCGTCAAAGCAGTAGCTAAATAGATTGATGAAGGGAGACCAGAAAAAACACAACCTTGCCGACCACAAATATTAACAAATGAAATCAAGTATTTCATATGCGTTAAAGCAATAATGTTTCCTGAAATCCCTGGAGCTGAAATGGCAAATGTTTCCTGAACACAAATTTTATTCTTTATATGGAATAATCTAAGTTTAGCAACAAACAATTCTTTGATTGATTCTTTTCCAAAGAAATTGAAACAATGCCTCGAAGTGCAAGGCAATCAAGTATGATTTTAATTTTAATTTTTAATAAAAAATCAACTTTTTCAATTGCCGAAAAAATATTGATAAGAAATTTAACTTTTTAAATTAAAAATTTTAAAAATAAAATAACTTTTGTTAACGACGATTAACTATTGAATTCATTTCTTATCAATATTTTTTAGGAACACTATATTTAGTTAATTCAATTTTCTGAAATGAAAATTTTTCATTTAAAATTGAATAAAAACAATATACTTTAGTCCAAAATAAAAAATGATAGAAAACCAAAATAAAAAAGAATGGATTCCATTAAATAAGCGAGATCATTTGTCATTTTTACATATATGTGGCATTGCAGCTGGAACCTTAGTTGCCAATTTATTATGGAAAATAATATTTACCTTATTTGAACCAATCTCAGAGAAAGTTTCCATCAAGCAATGGATACGCACGCTATTACTATTTTACGGTTCTTTAGCTGGATTTGTCATAAATCCAATTTTAGGTGTATATTCAGATACATTAATGTTTCGATATGGCCGACGTCGAATATTCATGCTTGGTGGTTCATTTATCTTAATATTGGGACTTTTACTTATGATATACTGCCAAGATCTTGGTCAATGGTTCAAACCTAGCCAAGAAAAGGGCAAAAATGACGCCGAAAAGGGAATATTTATTGTGGCACTTTTGATCGTCTTTACAGCTGGCAACATTATTCAAAACCCAGCGCGCACCCTATGCTCAGATGTAACGCCACCTAAACAGCAAGTTCTCATGGCAAACATCTGCGAGATCTACGCCGGCGTTGGCGGCATTCTTACGAATCTTGTCGGCGGTCTCAAACTTTATCAATACGTTCACATTGATCAAGAATCGTTCATTCTTATCATCTGTCTTTCACTCTCGGCGGTTTGCATGGTTGTTGCGATAATTGTTACACCGGAAGAACCATTGCACGAGAAACCGCCAACCGTCAATCCATTCAAACAAATTTGGACAGCAATAAAAAAAATGCCAAAACCGTTTTTGCGCGTCCTCGTTCCGTTCACATTCGGTAACATTGCGAATTACCAGTTCGGCTTCCAGTTCTCTCATTTCATGGGCCACGACATCTTCAAAGGAGAGAACAACTCGGGCGCAACCGAGGACCAGAAGAACAAGTATCAGGACGGCATTTCTTGGGCGATGATGTGTTATGTTGTTTACTACACTTTTCAGTTCATTTACGGCTTCGTCAGCACGTGGGTAATTAAGACTATGGGAATGAGAGTGGTGACCTTCTTCAGCCTGCTCCTCTTGGCTCTCGGATTCTTCTCTTTCTTCTTCGTCTCAAATAAGTACGCTTACCTCGGCATCGTCGTTCCTCTCGGCCTGGGAAATCTCGTTTATAACGCTGTCGCTTACGCTATCGTCTCGCTGGTGATTCCAACAGAGGACTTGGCTGCTAATTTCGGCGTGCTGATTTGCTTCGGAGTGTTCGGTCAGCAGGTGTCTAATTTCGGTATTGGTTCGGGACTCGGCGCAATTTGGCCTGATAATTCACGTATGATGATCGGCTTGTCCTCAATTTTTGCTTTCATTGGTGCAATCTCTGCTTTCTTCATGATTAACCCAAGAGAGGACGAGGCTAAAGATTATCAAGCTATCAAGGATAAAAATGATAATAATCATAATATGGAATCTAATTTGTTGCCCAACTCAAATTATGCATAATGATATTTATTATTATTTTATTACAAAATATAATTATAATAAATTAGTTCATAATACATAAATTCTAATTAATTAATAAAAACTTTAATTTATATATATAAAATATTTGGTACATTTTAATATTTCATATTAGAAAATGCTGATTAAAAAAAAATATTAATAAAATATAATATAATGTTATTGTCTAATGAAACCAGATAAAAAATTCAAAATGAGCTGATAAACTTTAAAAAAAAAAAAAATTTATAACAAAAATGAAACATATTTGATCATGGTTCACTTTTTTCTTTTTTCTATTAAAAAAATTAAAAAAAAAAAAGTCATAATAAACTGAAGTAAGCATGCAAACGTTATTTTATTGAATAAAGTTATGGGAAAGTTGCTTTAAAAGCTTTGAAATTCGTTGATTTTTCTCCAGGAATCGCAAAAACAACTTTTTTGAAGTGCTTCTCTAATTTTTCAGTGACGAGAATTCTGTGGAAAATTTCGCTGACGTCTTTTGGATCATTACCGAACACGCCGCATCCAAAAGAGCCCAACACGAGCGCCTCATTACCTTTGTCGATAGCGCACAGGACAATTTTCTTGCATCTATGATACAGCAAATCATTCAATTTTCTCAATTCAGTTTGACTCAGATGGGAGCCTTTCTGTTGCTCAATCTTTGCCCTAAAAGGTGCTGCAGATGTTATGACGTTAACGAAGAACTGATCCCTCTTAGCTAAAATGTTCTCATCTCTGTCGTTTCTGAAGACATGCACGCGCTTTGAATATATCATGAAGTCTTGGTAATAGTTGTCATCTTTCTGACGATACATTGGACTGTTGCTCTCTTTCAAACTGTAATACAAAGAAGACTGCCTTGAAAGTGACTCTTCCTGTGCATTGCGACCGTTTAAAAAACCGCCGCCAGGTTTTGTGGCTGAGGCAAAATTGAGAACACATGTTTCTGTGAGTCTTTCTCTTTGTATTAAATGTTTGGCGACACCAAATGATGTGTAAGGAAGTACTACAATTTGGCACTTGTGCTGGTTCTTGGGTTTGGGTATGAAGTTATCGTAATGATTTGGATAAATGGTTTCGCCAATGCTGGCTTTGTAGTTTAAATTTGTATCTTTTTTGTTTACATCAATCATTTTCATAGTTTCTTGGGCGATTTTTTTTCGCCCTTCTTCTGTATGCACGTCAGGTGGCGTAGGATTATAATTTGAAGGTTTGGAAGCAATTACAGGCTTAGGCGGATTTCGAACAGATTCTGACCTTCCTTTGTTAATTGGTTTATGATGCGTTTTTTGAGGTTGTTGTTTTGGATTTTTCCTAGGTGGATTATTAGGTTTATTATGGGAAATTTCTAGAAATTCGTATTCGCACACTAGAGATTGTAATGTATTATGGCTTTGTACAAATTGAGATTGTTTTTTGACACTATGACTTCTTTTTCCTTTTCTCATTAAAATTTTAATCAACCAAATATGAATTCAAAAAATGAAATTGAATAATTTATGTTTATAAAAAATTCAAACTAAAATATCTTTTTATATCTTTGATTTATAGCTATCACTGATTATTAATTTTCTATAATTAAAATAAATAAAAAAGTTTAAATTAACCATTTAATTAATGAATGAGTTTGAAAATCAGTCATAGCTATAAATTTAAGACGATATCAATGAATAATTCTTCCTTTTCCAAAATATCCTGGATCCCTCTATCAAGCTCTTGTATGCTTATTTTTGAAATACTGATAATATCTTGCATTTTTGGGAAATCGTATTTTTCTACTCCACTTTTTGAAAACTTTTAAACTTTTTGAATACTTTATTATACATTTTTTATTCAATTTTTGCTAAATAATGCATTAATATTTAGTTCAAATGGCTTCCCGATTCATCCAGCAATTCAAGGAACCTGATTCGGCTTCGCGCAGCCCCGTGGTGATCAATGGTGCGTATATTCCTGAAAAATTATGTAAAAATAAAAAAAAATTATTTCAAAAAAAGCAAATAGTTAAAATTTTAAGGAAAAATTTAAATTTACGATTTTTTTGGTTAATTTTCTTAACAGAGTAAGTTAAATTTCACCTTAAGATGGTGGTTTTTTACTTTCCATGAGTAGCTATTCACAAAAAAAATGAGAGTTTTTAATTCAAATTTTCTATGAGTCTTCAGAAAGTAGGACGATAAGTAGGGACAAATTATTTTTTTTAAAATACCATATCTTTCAATTTTGAGAAGATGAAAAAAAAAAAAGAATATAAAAAAGTTTTTTATTCAGGAAAAATACCTTTTAAATAGCTTTGGGAGCCTTTGAGGGCTAAGCCCAATTGGTTAAGGTAATAGCGGGAGCCTCGACCTGAAATGAATGAAGGTATTCATGCCTTAATAACTTAAAAAAAAATATTTAGCTTTATTCAAATTTGAGAGGACGATAAGAAGGGACAAATTAAAAAACTTAGTTTATTACATTTCCGTTAAAATATATAAATTTATAATTATTTAAAAAGTATAAAATGAAATATATACTTTAAAAAATTATTTGATATCATTATAAATAATCATCACATAAAGATAAAAAAAAAAAACATTTTTGTTCAGAAGTGCGAGAACTAAAATAACGTATTTTTTGTTTTAAAAAAGGATTGATTTTTCAAAAAATAATTCGTTAGCCTTATGATTTTTTTAATAAAATAAAGTATATAATTGATTATGTATATTACATATCAGTATCAAACTATTTGAAAGTTCATACGTCGAAATTTAAATTTTACATATTTTCAAGAATATGATTGAAGTTGAACCAATATTGATTATTTATTCATTTCATCATATTCTAAATAATATTATTGATATAATTTCTAATTAATATATATATAATATTATAATATAAATGAGATAAATTTATTTTAACAAAAAAATTATAGAAAACATAAATATCTAGCTATAATATTAATTTTATGGGGATAATAATTTTATATTAGAATTAAATTATATTGTATGATATTATATTATGATTATTTATAAATCCGCTCGACGGGCGTAGTTTTATTTTTATATTCACAAAAAGTTATAAAAGAATTGAGTAGAAATGTTCGTTAGGCTTAAATCCCCTCAAAATTCAATGCAATGTTCGTTAGGCTTAAATCCCCTCAAAATTCTGTACATATTCCGTTATATAATATTTTATTAATATTTCTTAAATATCAGTAAATTAAAAATAAATAAAAAGTAATATATAATTTTTGGACGAAATTTATTTTAAAAAATATTTTTTTTTATCTTGAAATAGCAAACAGAGGACAGATCTTATCTTCAATAATTTTATAAATCTACTTTCACACTTTATACGCTTAATACTTTCATTAAATTAAATAATAATATAATAATAACAGGCTATTATAATGAATAAGACTAAAATAAATAATTATCAAGAATTTCAGATTATATCTATATAAACCATGCATTATTCGTTAAAGAAATAATTATTAAACCAATTAAATATCAGTTATATGTCAAATGACAACAATAAAACATATTTTTGAGAATCTTTGTTTCATAATCGTAACTTTTAACCAAGGAAATAATTTAATTTATGAATTATCAAATAATATCATTGATATTAGTAATAATATATCATTTTATGCTATATTCTTTGTTTGTTTAAATTTCGAATATTGAAATCCTTTAATTGCTCAACGATTACAAAAGTTAAAAATGTGAATATTTAAATTATTTTATTTAAACAAATATAAAAATTACCTTAAAAAACAAATTATTTGGTGCTCTTTTTTTATTTTTTTAGAAATAAAAATTTGAATTGTTTATTTTCTCATATTCAATTTTAAAATCAATATACTATTACTTGTAGCGAACCAAATTAAACAATTATACATTAATTATACATTATTTTACCTGTGTAAATAAATATCTAAATTTGAAATAAATTGGTTAACCAAAGGTAGTTCTCGCACCTCTTTTTGTTCTGAATTTTTTTCTATAATTCAAAATGTTCATATTATTATTTTTTAAAAAACATTTTTTTAGTATCATTTATATATTTAGAATTTAATAGACATCAAAAATATTTAGTAAAATCTGAAAATTTACTTTATATAATTCTACACTGAAAAAACGTATTTTGATCGTCTACCAGCATATATATTTTGAATAAAAAAACAGATGATATCGACTTCATCTAGAAAGAGCATACCTACCAGTGATTTGGATTTTGAATTTTTAAAAGTTAAAGTAAGAGAACTATTGAATGATGCTATTGCTAGTGCTATTCTTTTTGATGAAAAAATAATTAGAAACAGAGGCGAAAGTGAATTTGAAGAGATGCCCACCACTAGATTAAGAATAGGTTTAGAGGCTTTAGCTAGTGGAGATAGAGAAAGATTCGGAGAAATATACAGAGAATTTAGGAGCAATATCAAAGGAGGTAATCAAAGATATAGAGAAAATAATGCCCTTATGTTTGGTCCACTTAAAGAAATAGATGAGGCTGTTGGTAATTTTGGAAGTCTCCTTAATGTTTTGCGTTATCCAGTTTTAACAACCGCCAAACCCAATAGAGAAGTAATGCTCCCAAAAAAAGATGGTACAGAGGATAAAACAGGTTATTTAGAAAATGAAGAGGAAGTACAAGAATTAATCAGACAATCAGTCTATGAAGTTGCAAGAGAAATTATGATGGAAGGTTTAGGTAGGTCTTTAAATGGAGGTTCAAAGTAACTTATTAATAAAATATGGAGTTTATTATGATTAAACTAGAAGATATTGATTATTACTTTTTTGAAAAGAAAGTTAGGGAGTTGCTAAATGATGCAATTTCCGCAGCAGCTTAAGCTATAGATGAAATGAATAAAAATAAGGATAGAATATCCAGAGGACCTGTTAAAACTCTTTGCATTTGAAATCATTAACAATTTTTAAAAATAAGAACTTTAAAGTTTCTACTATAGAATAGCATACCCTTTACTTTTTGAAAAAAAAGATATTTTTTATAAAAAAGACGTTAAAATCACTCAGCTGGTAGACCTCTTTGAAAATAATAATGTAATTATATGATATAATGATAATTTTTACATGTTAATTAAAATTGAAAATCAAATTAATACTTTATTACAGGTCGCGACATTCATATTGCAACCTCGTGCCGAGCAAAATGCAACTTTTGATTTTTCTCTCAATTTTTTAAAAGAATTTGAATGCCTATTCAATCTTTTATTCAAAAAGTCAAACTTTTTGAGATTTTTTTTTTTTTTTTTGAAAAGTTGCATTTTGTTCGGCGCGAGGTCGCAACTTGAATGTCGCGACCTGTATGAACCTATTTTTGAATAAATTTTGAGTTAAAATTAAAGGTTATCAATTGATATCGGCCATTCATCCATCGGGTATTTATTGATAAAATAGTCATTGAATTTGTTAGAACGGCTAATTATTCTCAGAAAAATAAAAAACATGAATATTTTAAAAACTAGCGCATAACCAAATTATTCATTGAAGACAATAAATAATTAATATAAAAATTATTTAAAATAAAAAATAACATGTAATTCTACAGGTGAATACCTCTTAAAATATACCAAAAAATTCATTGATTGTTTTTTATGATAATTGATATCGAAAATGATTGAGATAAAATTCAGATGAATAATATTATATTAAATATAAGGTGGAGAACATAGGAAACTCTCATAATCTTTTGAAATTAATATATAATAAAGTATATCATATTATAAGAGAGGTGCGAGAACTCTCTTTTTTAAAATTACAACAAAATTTTGAAATATAATATACATTTTAAAATGATAAATATCATATTTTAATTTTGTGATCTTTCTCTCCGTAGTTGCCAAAATATTTATTATTTAATTATTTTATAGATTTGAATATATTAATATATAAACCATTCAATTTTTTAAAATATAAATAAAATATAAATATAATATTATTTATGCTATTTTTAGTTATTAAAAATTAATTTTTTATTAATTAGGAGCTTTTAATTTTCCTTTATTATGGAAGTCCATCTTTTTAATAATCTGAGCCCAATTTTATCGTGAAAATTAAATTTTTCTTCAAATTCATCATCATCGAAGCCTTCTTTTTCCAAATTGTGATTAATTGTTGAATAGTTTTGTATAAAAAATAATAATGAATCTTCAGTTGGTAAAGAATCGGTTTCTTTTTGAGTCATTATGAAAAATAATATCTCTGATATTTCAGAGATAATTGTTTTTCTATTTTTTGAGTAATTAGGTTGCAAAAAATAACAATTAAATCCTTTTATTAAAATCTTTTTTTCAGATTCAGTTGGAAGATATCTTGATTTTTTATAAAAATGATTTGAATAAGTTTGATTTTCATCTAACCTAAGCATTATTTTCAAATTTGCTATACCAGTAGAACGTTTTTTGTCTTTTTTTCTTTTCTAAGATGAAATTTGAAAGCTTTTTCATCATTATTTATTAAAATTTCTGAGAGTAAATTTCTGAGAAATCTGGCCAAATATTTTTTTCATAATCATATCTCAAAAATGGCTCTAAGGATAATAAAAAAAATTGTAGAATAGTGAGTAAATTGTATATTTATTTAAATAAAACTGTTTCACCAAAATTCATAGGGCCATTTTTTAATTATTCATTGTTAAATGTTAAATCCATTTTATTCGACGAATTTTAAATAAAATCCAGATTTTGATTGAAAATTCTATTTATCTTTGCGATCTATTTGAGATAATATAACCAAATTCATGTTTTGTTAAAAAATAATCAAAATATGCTAATAATAATTTTTTCATCAATTTCCTTTTCATACAATAATAAATATATATTCATATATATTTCAATGCAATATTTAGTTTTTGTAAATTTTATTAAGTTTTCTTAAATAGAAATGCTTATTTTCTTAACTTTTTTGTCCATTTTTTAAATTGAGAGGAATAAATCCTAATTCTCAGAATTTAATAAAATCAATCAAAACATATATTTAATAAAGCTTTATCAATTAATTGAATTGATAGTCAAATATTAAAAACATCTTTGGCCATAAATAAATAGCATTTGTATCTTAAAAATGGCTCTAACGTTTCGTATATAAAAATGTTTATAAGCATAAAATATTACATTTAATATAATAGATAAGTTTTATTGAGAATGATAGGGCCATTTTTCACAAGGGAACTTCAAAAATAAAAAAGCTTTTTATTTGCCAAATTTAGATTTAAATGAGGAATTTCAAGCTTAATAAGAAATATACTGTTGATATAAACCGAAATAATGCATTACATTCCCAATTTATATAAAATTTAATAAAGATATGTTGATTTTAATATTTCGACTGACTCATCCAAAACTCAACGAAAATGATTTTTTTGCATAATATATCATGTATCAAATAATATGTAAAATTACTATATGTTCTTTTCAACTTGAAATATCAAATATCTATACTTTTTTATTAAATTTTGAAAATTGAATGCAATTGAGAGGAATAAATCCTACTTCTCTGAATTTGATTTAAAAAAACTAAAATGGCGTCTCCCGAGCCATTTCATTTCATTTAAAAATATACTAATACAAATAAAAAATGCAGTAAAATTATAAGTAGTTATCCCCATAGAAACAAAAAAAAGTTGAGATATTTTTAAAATATTAGTTTTTTGATTGTGTTTTAAATATATCTCAGCTAAATTAATATAAAATCTTATTTTTATCATTTATAAAGATTTTTGATATAATTAAAAACATTAATAAGCATCTATCAAACAAAAATAACAATTATTTATTGAATTATTTAGTTTTTTGTTCCCCAAAATAGATCTGCATTTTTCAGTCTCTATAATGATGTTCAAGAAATAAAATATTATTTTTTAATTATTATACAATAAAGATATATTATATTTATTTTAAATAGTATAAAATATTTAAAATATTATGAGATATTTGAAAAATTAAAAAACGGTTATTTTTTGTATATTTAGATCTCGCACCTTTATTATAAGAATATTTTAATAGAAAACATTTTCCTAATTTTGCGTATATACTGAGATATGATCAAAGAAAGTTGCCAAAATTGAGAGGAATTTCTATTCAAATGTAGTATAATTTTGTAATTGTCTTTTCTCGAAAATTTGGCGGACGATTTTTCTAAAAATTTAATATAATATATAATGCAATGTATACTACTATTTAAGATAAATGTAATATACCGGTCATTCGTTGGCTCTGTTCTGGAATCGCTTTTTCCAAAAAAAATCGTAAAATCGGCTAAAAATAGTGTAAATCGCTTTATCTCGGGATATATACTTATAATGCGCAATTTTTTGCTTAATCGTGTTTTTAACATCATAATAAGACAAATAACCAATTTTTGGGTAAAAATATTGAATTTTGGCCGATATTGTTAGTAACGAATTTTTTTGTATTTTTATCTTATATATATTTAATATAAAAAATCTCATTCTTCACGGATAGGAGTTTTTGGTTATTACTCTATTTACAATAAACATACAATCCTATAATTTTATAATCATATACAATACAGTAATGCAATTATTGTTATACTGATTATGTAGGTACACCTATTTTTTTTTCTGACATTTAATGCAAAAATACAGAAATCAAATTTTTGAAATATATTTTATTAATAACTCGATGCAAAGCGAAGCTAATAAAAATATAGCAATTGATATATATTAAGATGCTTGCAATATATATTGAACTTTATATTAAATAAAATGTTATCGTTTAATTTAAATCTAATAGAAAATAAATAATTAAAAAGTTTGTTTAAAATTATTTTACTTATTCTTATTTAATATGTGCTAAAGATTTCTTTAGATTTCTTTTTTATCATTATCATGTATCGCATTAGTTTGATAATAAAATTATTTTACTTATTCTAATTTCAGTTAAAATTTCAATATTATATTCCCATATGTATCAACTATCAAAGAAAAATCTCCATACGGTGTCTCATAAAAAATTTTAACTGAAATTATTATCATTAACATGAATCGCATTTTTAATTAATAAAAATTTTTATCTAAACATTTTTTTATTATTATTAAGTAAATGATTTATTCTGATTTATTAAATTAACTTCTTCATCCTACAGGAATTGATAATTTGCATATATTTACAAAACTGGTATAAAAACTAGGATGTTTGGATTAAATGACCAAAAAATTCAATGTGAAAGAATGCAAATTATCTTGAAGTACCTCCATTTTTCAGCTTAGCATGTTCTTTTTGAATAAGTTTGATGAATCTAATAGGAGGACAAGATTTCTCAAATTTTTTACAATCTAATAATTTGTCATCGCTTTGTCCATTCGGTGTCTCATATAAACAGGTCCAATCTTCATCATTTTTTTTATCATTGTCAGTTACAATGATTCTGTATTGAGTTGTAACGTGCCATCCAGCTTTTTTGAATCGATATCCAGTTAAAATTGCATAACCTTTTGTGATTTCATATTTAAAATATGGATTATTTTCACCAAGTGTTATAATTAATTCTTTATTATTGAGATCATAGAAGTTATTGAAATCATATATTGAGGTATATATAAAAACGCCACATCTATGAGGATCTTTATCTTCTCTTTCTTCAATTAATGATTCAAAAATGCTTTTAGAATCATTTTTTGATTTAAATAATTCAATTGTTTGAAAAATTGGCCATGTATCTTGATTTGATACATCATTCTTTGGGTAGAATGTAATTTTTTTAATTGGAGTTTTGCCATTCAATGGAATGCAATATATTCGTTTTGACTCATCTTTATCATGAAACATTTGAAGTTTGTCATTTGAAACAAATTCTTCTTCTTCATCATTAATTTTGTATGAAAATGAATGCGGTATATTAGATTCATTGCCATTATTGAATCCCTGAATTTTTAATAACTCTGCTTCAACTTTGTTCTCAAGTTCTATCGAGAAAGAATGCATTTTACTTTTATTAGCATGAACACAAGAAATTAAACCTTTGATTTCTTTTTTCTCTGGAGAGATAACACTAAATTTATCTGCTGAAGATAATGATACAACAAATTCAGGATCTTTATCAAATTTATTTTGTTTATTTGCCTGTTTAATTGCTAAAAAATGGCAAATGCCATTATTATCTTCAGGTTTTGATTCATCAAATTCAAAATTATGATAGTTTTGTTTTTCGATTGTATCGTCTTTTTCTTTTATCAATTCCTTCAATTGAGTAATTTCCTTGTCTTTTTTTTGAAGTTGATCTTTAAGTGATTTTCTATCAAAAAAATGAGTTTTGGCAATCGACTCGCAGTTAAGAAAATTAAAACTAAATTTATCGTTTAATTGTATTAATTTTTCTTCAAAAGAGATTAAATCATCAATGTTATTAAATTTAATAAGAGAAAGTAAAACAGGTGCATTTTTATCGGAATTGTCCAAATAATCGAATAAAAAGTTTGATATTTCGATCCTAAATTCATTTTGTTCAAAATATTTGGAAAAGATTGAATATAAAATATTAATTGGAAGTGAAGAAAAGTTATCTTTGTCATTAGTAATAAAATATATCAAATTGGACGAAATTAAATTGATTTCATTATCTTGTTCAAAGTTTAGTTTCAATTCATCATAATTAGGAAGATTTTGAATCTGAATTTTATAATTTAATAATTCTATAACTAATTTTTGATTGTTTTTTGATATATGATCATATATTTTTGTGGTTAAATCTGTAACCTTGTATTTTATTGAAAGATAATAAAGTTGAAAAATCATTTCTTTGTTATTAAAAATATCTGAGTAATATAAGCTTTCTCTTTGGCAGATTGATATGAAGAGTTTAAATGCTGACTCTGTTATATCAATTGGCTCTTTTGGCAGATATATTTTTTCTTGTTTACGATATATAACAAAATTATCTAAAAAATAATATGATGTTTGTATTAATTGTAATAAATAGGCCTCTGTTTGATATTCCATTTCTTCATATATGATTTGCTTTTTTTCTTCATGAATACGATCAATTTGAAAATGCTCATCATAAAAGACGTTAAATCTATCAAATTGAAAATGGAAAATATTTATAAATCAATATATCTTAGAAAACAAAACAAAAAATAATAAATAAACCACAAAATTTTAAAGTATGATTTCAAGATATTTTTAAATTATCAAAATAAAGCATTATATAAAAATATGTATTTTTTTTAAGGGTGCTCTTTAAACGGTCGCCGTGGAAAATATAAATATCTTCACATATATTATGAATTAATTGTCATAAATAGAATATTTATTTGTTATCCTTTTTATGCGAAAGAAGCAGGACGTCCAGAGTGGACATCGCCTAATTGAGAGTAATTGAATAGAAATAAATAATTTATTCAAAATCTTTCAAAAAAAATTTAATGATTATTTTTTCTTTCTTAGGAAATAAATAAAAATGCAAACGCTGAATTTCTTTTCTGGCAGGGTCAATTGGGTTATAATACCATCACTAATCTTTTTTCTAAACGATTTCTTAATTTCGCATACCTATTTATGAAAATCAGATTCTGAAAACATACAGTTATGTATAAAATATTGAAGCAGTATAAAAAGTTGAAGCACTTTTTTAAAAAATTTTCAAAATTTTTTTTCAAAAATCAATTTTTTTCTCATCATATATTAAAGTTATCCAAAAGTAAAATATACCAAAATGCTAAGCGTTTAATACTTTTTATAAATAACTATGACATTTTTATATTAGACTAAAGTCAGAGAATTTTTCGAATGAAGAAGAAGAGAAAATATAATGCATTTTATTAGTAGCACTGTGCATTATTTCAAAATTAAATTGGATATATTGATTCTATATATGCTGCCACATAATAAATAAAAATAAAACTATAGCCATTATTATTAACATTTATGATAAAAATAGAAATTTTTTTTTTTTTAAGGCCGTTTAAATTTTATGAAAATTTAAAATTGTTGAAATTCTTGTTTTGAAGAGTAATTTAGTTAAATTAGTTTTTCACTGAAATAAAACATTCTAATAACTAAGTTAAGATTATATCAAACCTTGATCATATTCATTATTTATTAATTTATATTTATAAAATAATCAATGAATGAATATGATGAAAAATTTAATTATTTACAACAAATATATCATTTTTGTGTTACGATAAACGTGAGAATATAATTAGCATATGTCACAAATATATTACCCTAATTATTACATTTTGAATCTAATTATATCTTTAGATGAGTCGGATTTGATGACAAATAAGGGAAATTGACAAAATGAAATAAAAATTCATTTTCATGTAAAAAAAAAACTAATTTAATAGGATTATATCATTATTTATTGATTTAAAAATATTGTAATTTATATAATATTCATTTATTAGTTAAAATGAATGATCAATTCTGATCATTTACATAAAAAAAACCTAAATGTACAATAAAAATAATCATACAAAGCCTAAAATAATATCAGATAGCAACTATTAAATCCTTTGATACTATAAAATCAAAAAAAAAAAAAATATAGAAATACTTTTTTTTAATACACCACAAGATAGCCGCTTTTTGAGCGTAGCTCAAAAAGTGTCTTTATCAAATTTAACAAATTTTGCAATTCACTTTTTGAGCTGAAGGCTCAAAAAGTGAAGAAAAATTTGTAATTCTCGCGGACACTTTTTGAATATTTTTTATTAAAAAGTTGTATAAGTAACCTTATTTTAACATAAAAAGTTATGTTTTCAAAGTATTCAAAAAGTGTCTTTATCAAATTTATAAATTATTTATAAATGAAGTAAATTTTTTTTCGCCAACAGGTATTCCAAAAAAATTGAGAAGACTTGCATCCTGAACGATTGTGATTAAAAGATCGAAATAATTATTTAAATAAGATAATCAATTTTAATCATTAGATAATATTGATAGGAAAACTTGATTCAGAAATTGAATGTGAATCAGGAAAGTTTAACGAAAGATTATAAAATAAGGATTTATAGCTGGCATCTGGGAAATTAGTTTTTTATCTAAAAAAAATATATTTTCTTTTATGATTCAATCAATTTATCAATCATCCAAAATTACAATAATATTAGTATAAATTATTTTTTTATATAATTATGAAATCAATATCTCCTTTTCGTATCATTATAAAAATATTTTAAAAAATGAATAAATTGAAAAATTTAATTGAAATTTATTTGGAAATTTGAATTGACCAAAAATAATAATACAAAAATTCAATCTTCAAATAAACTCATAAAAGATAAAATATGAAAAATAAAGTAATTTATAAAAAGGAATGAAATAATGAAGAGAAAATCGTGTCTATAATTTTGTGAGAAATATAAAATTTTTAAAACACTTTTATTTTTATATTGAAATTTTTTTTCTCATAATCAACGGAATATATCTGAGCAAACCATATATTTTAACCACAAATATAAAATATTATAAGCCAATTAGCCTTTTTTAATTTTTTTCAATACTTTACAAATGGACAACCGCTCTATTTATTTTTAATTATATAATAGATATTCGTTTATAAATCACAGACGTTTATTTTATCGATTTCAAGAATACGATTGTATATTGGTACATAATTCATATACAACATGTTTTATTCATTTATAACGTGTGATTTATAGATTTAATTATTTTTTTATTGAATTATAAAAGTGTAATGATTGAAAAAGAAGATATTTACATTTCTAATTTTGAAATTAGCATTCTGCTTAAAAAAAGCAAAATAGAATAGGGGATTCTTGTAGTAATGATCTTCATGAATATATATAGAAACATTTATTTAAGTTAAATCCAACTAGAAATCATTTTTATCAGACTTTCAACAATTTTAAATTTTCATAAAATTTAAACGGCCTTAAAAAAAAAAAAATTTCTATTTTTATCATAAATGTTAATAATAATGGCTATAGTTTTATTTTTATTTATTATGTGGCAGCATATATAGAATCAATATATCCAATTTAATTTTGAAATAATGCACAGTGCTACTAATAAAATGCATTATATTTTCTCTTCTTCTTCATTCGAAAAATTCTCTGACTTTAGTCTAATATAAAAATGTCATAGTTATTTATAAAAAGTATTAAACGCTTAGCATTTTGGTATATTTTACTTTTGGATAACTTTAATATATGATGAGAAAAAAATTGATTTTTGAAAAAAATTTTGAAAATTTTTAAAAAGTACTTCAACTTTTTATACTGCTTCAATATTTTATACATAACTGTATATTAAATATTTTTTATAATAATTTCAAAAAGATTAAATAAGCTATCTTCTATATTAGTACCAGAAATACTTTGAATTTTAACTACTAATTAAATAACATTTGTATTTTTTTTTAATGATTAACTATCATATATAAAATTTTCATATTAACTTTTTTATTATCTTGATTTTGCTAGATATTATTGTATCAGAAACATTTACACTATAATTCAAATCAACATATCATATATCATCTCGTGATTTGATTATCCTTGACTTTCTCAATTTCATCAAAAAGTGATCGAATTTTAGCTTTGTACGGAAAAATTAAAATTGTTTGATTTCGGGCCATTCATATGCTTTAAAAATTTGCTTTTTTTTTTGTTGAATCATATATTTATTAAAGAAAAGTATCATCAAAACATTTAGGTGCAGATGCATTACCAAGTGAATAAATTAAATTGTAATTCAGATCGTATTACATAAAATGGTTCAGGGTATTTAACACTCTTAAATTTCACTATTTCTTGAATTGTTAAATGAATGAAGAATCATTCTGGTTTGCTATTAAAAATTTTTATATAATCTATTGATATAAATTTTGTGGTTATTATTGTAATTTCTTTGAACAGTTTAAAGAAAATCATATTTATATTTGAATGTAGCTATTTTGAATGATATTTAATTTTTCTGATAAAAATAAAAAAAATATAGTATTTTGCAAAATGAATAATTAGAAAGAAATATCCATAATATTCAGATTATTTTGGTAAAGAAATGGATATATTCGATTTTCAATCAGATATTTCTATTTTTTTATTTTAATTCAATATTTTTTATTTGAATGCTTATCCACTTTAGCTCAGAAAAAAAAAATAAAAATTGAGAAAAAAGCAAAATTTATTCAATATTTTGAAAGCCTTAAGAAAATATCATTTTTTTTTTGAGACCTTGCATAGAAAAAGTTTCCAAAGTATTCAATTTGTCTGTTTTCCTTGATCAGTACCGATTTTAGGTTTTTTTGATTTTTTTAAAAAAAATGAATCAGAAGCACCTTAACAAAAAGTGAAAATTGAAAAGAGCAAAAAAAATTGAATTGGTTTTTTTGATTTATCCCTTTTTTTTTTTTTTTTTTTTTTTTTCCAAAAAAATAAAAAATAATTATTCAATTTACTATTATTTATTTACTGTTTCCAATATGTAGATTTTGATTAAAGAGAGGGAAATTCAACAGTTCTTCCTCATTAATTCTGAAATTAAGATTGGACTCAACTTCAAGCAACTCAATAAAATTTAAAATATCTTTTTTGTTCATATTTAGCTCTGCAAATTTTCTGAAATATGTATTACTAGTAGTAAAAAGAACATTTTCCATCTTTGAGATCCATTTCATATGGCGAATATCTCTTGCAAAAACAAGGCAAACAAATTTTGATCGCAAGATTTTTCGTGCCTCTTCAATTAGTTTTTTACCTGAGAGACCTTTTCCACCATTTGTAATGAGCTTGATTTGGTTATGTTTCTTTGTATTGACAATCTCAAGTGCATCTTTTAATGTCTTTTTGAAATAAACATTCATTTGGATTTTCTTTGAAAGATGCTTCATGTATAATATATTTTCAGCGTTTTCAATATTTTCATCTTTCCAAAGAATTAAATGGTTTGTTCTCATTACTGTGAACGAGCAAATTGGTATAATCTGATATTTGTTAGCGAAAACAAATTCTTCTGCAACTACCAAATTATTTATTTGTTCTTTTTTTGTTATAGGATTAAACGCTTTTGTGTTCCCGACAATTGAATGATGAATTCCATAATTTCTTGAAATATTGGTTGAAATAACTTTCCCTTTAAATGAAAGATCTTTCAAGTCATTAACTTTTGATTTGTTGTAAATTGCTCTGCAACAAATAATTGACGTTTTCTCATTGATATTTAATATATGATAACCTGCCCCATAAACGGCTGCATAAAACGGATTCTCAGTTGCATAAATGCCCATTCCAAAATATCCTGGATCCCTCATATGGCATTCATCATTTCCTGGCATATAAAAATGTTTTTCAAGAATTTTAGCATGATTTTTTATGTTTGATCCATGATAAAGGAAACATTCATATGCATCTTGTGATGAAATATATTTTTTTATTTCTTCATATTCTTCAAAGTATTTGTTAGCAAAAATTGTTTCTCCTGTAATTATCATTTCAAATGCATTTTTTTCGATATCTTTACGAATTTGATTTTCTGCTTCTTCAAACATTGTTTTGTTGGACAATAAGAAAATCCAATCTTCATGAGGATCTTCTTCCGATATTTGAGAATTAACTTTTTCTTTAATATACTGTAAGTCAATTTGATCTAAATCTAGAGTGTTTTGTAAAATATTGATTGAATTCATATTATATATATTATCAATGCTTTGATCATCAGGAAGCTTTTGAATTGGGCCATCAGCAAAATTGCCAATAATTGAACGACCAAGAGCCGAATTTAATTTATTTTTTAGAGGATTAATGATTTCATTAAATTCATTTAAAGATCCAGATAATACCTTATTTGCCAGAAAAGCTATTTTTAATATAATACTTCCTGATTCAACCCCAAATATGATTGCATTTTGGTCTAATAATTCCCTAAGCTTATTGAAATTGACATCGCTTGGAGATTTATCAAAATGAAATTTGGCAGATGGAAAGATGGACTCATATGGAGTATTGATCTTAAATGAATTTTCAATCATAATGGAATCAATTAATATTTCATCTGGATGGTAATTCAAAATGTTATCTCTATTAAAAACTGGAGGACTGAATATTTCATTAATCATGTTTTCAAGGACTTTTTCATGATATAATCTTTGAATATTTTCTGGTAACATTTTGGAATTTTGATATTCGTTGTAATGCTCTTCACACATAAATAGACCTGGAGTAATATAAACAAAATAGTCAATTTTGTTTTCTGAAGAAATTTTCTTATGGCACTGCATACATTCGATGCATTTTTTATGATATGGATATCCTGAATAATATAGAAGTTCATTTTCTTCAATATGCTCGTGACATACTGTGCAAAATATCAGATCTTTTTTGATCAAATCGACGAATTTCATGACCTGATCTGAATTGATTTTGTCAATGTAACAATCCTTGTCATATGCAAGTTTAAAGAATATTTCTTCAAAAGAAGGTCTTTCATAGGGCTCATTTGACCAGCATCTTTCAATCAAATCTTTCAATGATTTATTAATTAATGTTTCAAATTTAGGTCGATATCCATGAATAATTCTTTCTTTTCTCTGAGATATTTCTAATGAATCCAATTCAGAAAATGGATCTTTATTTGTGACTATTTTGTACATTATAAGTCCAAATGAATAAACATCTGATTTTTTAGAAAAATGCTGATTTTTTAGGACTTCTGGTGCTGAGTAAAGGTAAGAATCTGGTGAAGACAACCTTTTTTTAATTGAAATGTTAAAATCTGTTAAGCATGGTTGGCATTTTTGGTTTAGTAAAACATTGCTTAGTTTTAAATTGCCATGAACAATATGATATTTATGTAATAGCATTATACTTCGTGCGACACCAAGTAAAATTATAGTACCAAATCTACCAAAATAATTTAACGGTATTGTGGAAAGACCAAGGGATCCATTTACTGAATGTTCCATAAATATTGTTAGGTTTTTTCTATTTTTAAAATCTGTTTTAGAAAAGCCAATGAATTTGATTATTGTAGGGTGTTCATACCTATACAAATTGAAAATGTATTCATTGAAATCAAAGTCATCATCAAATTTAAATATTGTTTTGGCTACATATTTTTTAGATGTTTTTGTATGTTAGTAGTTATATTAAGGGGTGCTAACAAGTTAGCCCCCCTTAATTCAAAAATCAGAACGCCAACGACTCATAAATGAAACCACAACTTTTTACATGAATATTCAATGTCAATTAATCATGACCTCACACATAAATTTTTTCATGTATAAAAAAATTATTTCACACGCTAAATTAAAAAAATAAATTTTAAAATTTCTGATTTAATTTTTTTCAAAGAAAATTTACGCCCTGTAAAATTTCTGTTCTAATTTTTTAAATCTAAAAATTTAAAAATTAATTTTTTTATTTATGATATCCGAATGAAAAAAATAAATGTGGAAACCCTAAAGGGTTTGAGCTTCGGCTCTTCGAGCCTCAGGGACTCCGTCCCGTTCGCGAACAGGACAGGACAGGAGGACAGGACAGGACAGGACACATTAAAAAAAATCTAGAAAAGTTTTGAGGCGTCGATGATTGAAAATTTATTTTTGTGAATTTGACGAAAAAATTCCGTTTGTTGATTTCACAAAAATTTATAACATAAAGTTGCAAAAATGCATTAATTGAGAAGTCATACAATTCATAAAATTCGTTAGTAGCAAAAATGCAAAAATGCATTAATTGAGAAGTCATTCAAATCATAAAATTCGTTAGTAGCAAAAATGCAAAAATGCAAAAATGCAAGAAATGCAAAATTGAATGAAAAAATGCATTAATTGAATATGATTTTACGGTTATTATTTTTGAAATTTTTATAAAAATTTTTTAAAATCCGTTATTTGCAAAAATGCATTAATTGAATGCTTTCACAAATTATAAAATTTTTTAAAATACGTTATTTCGGCAATGTCTGCAAATTTGAATACTCACTAAATCGAAAAAAATTTTATAAATAAACGTTCACCACAAATTATAAAATTATTTTATCATTTATTTTTATATCACATGTCTCAAAAAAATAAATCTAATTTTAATTTAATTTTTTATCTAATATAAAAATATGACTAAATCAATTGTTGATGACAAAATGAATAAATTATATAAACAAATTAATAAATATTATAAAACAATAAATCGTAAAATGTTAAAACAAATTGTAAAGCGTACTGATGAAATAACAGATTTATATTATGAATACGTAAATCCTGATATGAATGATAAAGAGAAGCGACAAAATGAAAATGCATTATTGACCAAAAGAATTTTAAATAATGAAAAGTGTAACGAAGTTTGTACATTTAACGGTGTTTTAACTTTCATTTGCGGAATTTATCATTTTCTTTATGCTTACGACAACGAACCGAATAAATTATTCCATCATTGTAATATTTGGGATTTCATGCATTGCACACTTCATGAATTCGATATGGAAAAGAAATTTATGTTTCTATTTAATGATGAAAATATACCCGAAACGGTTGAAAGATTTTTAAATATTAACGATTATGAAATAATGGAATTATTAAAATTAAATTTTAATTGAATAATTATTTTTATATCACATGTCATTTTAAAAATAAATAATTTTAAACTGATGATTTTTTAAATACGTAATCAAAACGATATCTAGTTCTTTCAACATTTTTTAATCCTTTAATTTCAAAATCATTTATTGTTGCAGCAACGCCGGCAGTTGTACCATCAATCGTTTTAGTTTCATTTTCATTAATTTCATTAACATAAACTTTATTATTTAAAATATCTATTCTAAAGTAATATACAAAACCCGTATCTGTTGTGTATATGGCTAAATATTCATCACTATGTTCTTCTTTAACAAAATTATATATTATTTGAACGGTAATATCATTATGAGTGTAATAAAAGAAAATATATTTACAAATATTATAAATTCCGAGGTTATCAACTTTTTCAGTGAATTCATTATAAAATTTTTGCCATGGATATTTTGGCTTAAGGTTTTCAATTGTTGTTTTCAATATTTCATTTTCACTTTCAAGTTTTATTATTTTTTCATTTAATTCATTAAATTCATTACTAACATATTTAGCTGAAAGTAATTTATTATCAGGGAATTCAGAAGGTTTTGAATTATAACCTAATTTATTTATTTCAATCTCACCTTCATAAATATACATGTCATTTATATTTGATATTGTGCCGGAAGTTGTAACATATAATGAATAATTAATTTCAGAACATGTATATTTCTTTTTAACGCCGTTGCTATGTGTTAATTCATATTTATATGTTCCAGTTATTACATTGACATTACTATTTTTCGTTAATGTTGCATCAATATAAAACTCATTTCTATTAAATATTTTATACCATTCACTAATACATAATATTTTTGTTGAATATTTAGTAAATGTAAATGGAACGTCAACAAATTCATAATTTAAAATATTGTTGTTTTTCGTTAATATTACATCATTACTATTATAACTTAAATCATCTTTATTTCGATAATTATTAGTAAGAGTTGTTAAATCTGTTTTCGACACATAATTATTTAATTCATAAGCCATTTCATCTTCATCAACGAACTTTTCATCAACTTGGGCAGTTGTATAATAATCATTTAAAGTATTTGTTAATGTTTCATTATTAACTAAATCGTCAGGAATTGTTGTTAATTCGCTCTTTAAAGCATAATTATTTAATATATTTGTTAATTGATTGTTATTTTTAAAGTTTGTGTTTAAATGTTCGTACGATGGATAAGCGTCTTTTACATATTGAATTGTTGCATAATTATTCGTTAAAACTTCATTGACTTCATCAACTGTTACAAATTCGTCATGAATTGCTTTTAACTCTTCTAACTGTTTTATTCTTTCATCTAACTCACGCACAGTTTCATTATAAACTAAATCACTTATATCTCTATCGCTCTTTTTATATTTAACTGAGTTATTAGTAACTGTATAAACTACATTTGTTTGTTCATTGATATTAAACGTAGTCCAAGTGAGACAAGCTATATTTTCATTAATGATGTCAACACCTCCTTTATCTTTAACCCAATCATCTGATATTTTATCAGAGCCTACCAGAAGAGGATCTTCATAAGGGCTAAATATGATTTTTAGATTATATGTGTTTGTTTGTTCATCAACAACAGAGTTGTCGGACACAAAGTGTTCATTAGAAGTAAAACTTAACGTGAAATATAATTCTCCTAAATAAATAGGTTTATCAAAGGTGAACATCAATAAATTTTCAGATTGATCATCAGGCAATGTACAAGGATTTATTTCTAATTCAACGAAATCAGAATGACGAACCATACCTAATATATCATTTTTATGAGCCACATTTGATAAATCATTGTTCATAATATCTAACTTGCTACAAACAACACTGAATAAAGGTTTAAGTGAATCTCTGTAATACATACATACATCGTGAACTGTTGAATATGAAACAACCATGCATTGAGGATTATTTGCACTTTCTTCATTAGTACTTGCATATAAAGAACTGAATTTAGGTTTAACATGACTTGAATGAATCCAAGTTTTTAATTTTGCATATCCGTCACTATTAGTTTCATCTATGGAATAAGTTTGTAATGAATTTTCGAATGGTACTGGTGTCAAATTTTCACTATAATCAACCGCTGCCATTTCTACTTCAGACGCTTCTGAAGTTGCTTCTGGTAATCGTGTATAACCATTATTAATAAAGTTTCTTAACTTACCCATACCAATTGATATATAATTTCCAGCAAGTTCTAACGTATTACCAATCGACAACACCGATGAAGCTACTGATAACACTAATGCAATATTTGTTTTAATATTAACTGAATTAACTTTACTTTCTAAATGAGTGACTCTATTCTTAACATCTGTCATTTCAATATCTAAATTATCAACACGTTTCGTAATCTTATCGACATCATAAACGATTACGTCTTGAGTATTTGCCACTAAGTTTAAATCACTTCTCATTGTCGTTATATTATCAGCTGTTATAATTTTTGAAGAAGTAATATTGTAATCAGTATATAAAGTAGTAGCAGCATTCGGGTTAGGGCTTACTGAATAAAACTGTTGATCAATAATATATTTAAATGGATTGGTCGTCGGATCCCAATTAACTTCTTCAATAGGTCTCAACATTTTTCGATCTAAATGAAGTGTAATATCTTTATTTCCACTACTTATATTTGTTCCTTCAAATTTCGCTCCAAAATGTTGAATTGTGTTTTTAAGTGTTTTAACTTTAATGTAATAACATTGAGGTCCCGATGTATATTCTTCGAGTGGGTCATTAGTAATATAAATATCAAATATAAATTTATTTGTTAGTCCTCCTACGTTAATAAACATATGTAATTCTTTAATATGTTTAATATAATTTTCAATTATCTGTTTTTTCAAAGAATCTCTTTTTCTTTCTACATTCACTGCTATATTAAATTGAGCGTGATAGTATCCACCTTCTAAATATTTATCAAATCTATTAGTGAAATCACCAAATCCAAGCATACTTTTTAATGAATTTAAACCCCCACGAGACACTTCAAATGTTTCATTATTGTCATATAAACCGTCAAATGTTATTGTTGTTCGTTTATCGTTTATAATTTGTTTAAACACTTCCTTTTCATTACTTATATCAATTTTAAACCAATTCTGAATTATATAATCATTAAAATCATTTTTCTCAATTGATATTACAGTATGACCTTGTTGGTCCCAGTGTTCAATCACATCAATAGCTTCTTCAGCTTTTGATTTGGCTTGAATGTTATTTCCTACCCATTTATCACCGTCCCATGTTAATAACCAAGTATTGTTAAAGCAAAATTCTTTAAAACAAAATTCCATACCTGTTGGTAAAGGATGATTATCAGGAATGTTGAAAGTCATGCTGTAATTATCGCCAGATTCATTAATAAATGATGGTTTATAAACGTATGCCACGTTTGATTCATGTAATTTTAAAGCATTCTTTGCAGTAATAATATCACATTTAATCTCGGGAATATTTGATTCTATCGTGTTCTGAGGTAATAAATACATTATCGATATATCTCCTTGTAAATAACATTTAAATAATTCAAGTGATGAAGCTTTATCTAAAGCAATAAATGGATTATCAGTCCATGGTGTTTCAACTTTATCAACAATATGAGATAATGGCTGAGGTGAATGAATCGTTATCACAGGACAGTATAGCCTTTTATTTTCAACATAAATGAAAAATTCTTTTATAAATGCACCTGATTCATCAATAATTTCATCTCTTCTTAATATAATTCTAAATATATTAGTCCTTTCATCAATATTTTTCAGTTTATTAATTGTGGATTCAGGAATATTCTTAATCGCCATTTTCTTACATTCAACTGAGTTATAAGTGTAGTCATCAGTATAAACGTCATCATTTTCGATATAATAGTATTCGTATCCCTCACGTTTTGTAAAATTGTTTTCTATTGGTTGTATATTATTAATGTCAATTCCGTTTATTAAACCATTAACTTCTAAATCATAAGGCATATTCATTTTTCCGTAAACCGGTTTATTTTCGTCAAATGTTCGTTTGTATGGATCGTTTACAACAGGAATTGTTAAATCTTTTATTAATTCACTCGGATCAATAATATCATATGTTTTTTCGTCACCTTGTGATTCGTCATTTGGTGGAGCCCATATTTTAGCTAATTCATTTGTCAACGGTATTTTTCCTTCTGTATAAACTTCTTCAACTTTCTTTAACGGATCTAATATCTGTTCTGGAGTTGTTGACCATACTCTAGTACTGAAATTACTAAATGATTTCCATAATCTATTTATTTCAGTCAATAATACCGTCGTCACGTATCCATCAAGTTTATTAATTAATCCTTCAACTTTAACGACTTGATCATGAAGACCTCCTTCATCCATGCAATGACAGCTATTTATTCCATTTATAACACCTATCACGTCATTAACAGCTTTATTAATTTCATCCATATTCGAGCTTGTCCATCGCCATAATTCAAGTAATGCGTTTGATGAGTTTTGAATATTCTTCGTTACTTTATTTAATTTATTATCCACATATATTAAACCATTAAATGTGATTAATGTTTTTAGTATTTCATTAATTCCTGATAACGCCACATCCCTTAAATAAGTTGGATCATTACCTCCTGTTGTAATGAGAGCATTAACTTCATCTTTATTATATAAACAATTGAAATATATATTTGACGACTCTCCGTCTTTAGTGAAACATATTTTATCGTCATCGATTTTTATAGAATAACCTTTATCATTTAATTCTAACGTTTGAAATGATAATGGACTTAACATTTTATTTAATATTAAAAAATGTTATTATCAATTCAAAGCACAAAAGATAAAAGAAATGACACTGATGCCGAAGGGAATCAAAGATACAGTTATTCAAAAATAAGAGCAAATATTAACATACCTTGGGAATGTAAATATATTAAATATCACATATCATCGCTCAACACCAAAGCAAATATATTAATCACAACAAATACTGATAAAATAGTTATTGATTCTGATAAATTGAATTATGAAATTACATTCGACGATAAGTATTCATTATCGGAAAAAGAAATGATGACTAAACTTGAAAAAGTTAAAGACGTTTTTCTGTCTAGGATTGAAAACAAAAAAATTGTTATAACTCCTGTAAAGAATTTTTCGTTCATTCAAATAACACATAGAGCACGTTTAGTTACTGGTTTAATAGATGCTCCATTAAATATAATATTTGAAACTGGCAATGATTACATATTCGATATCCCGATTTTAGATTACGCAAATAAATTATATTTAATTTCAAAACAAGGTAAAGGGATAATTTCGAACATAGGTGAAAGAGAATATAATCCTTCAGTAATCGGAAATGTTGATACTTTCATTAAAGATGGAGTTCCCGTTATCGTTAATTTTGAAACATTTGGGAAACCAATTAAAAATATAGTTAACATTGATTCATTTAAAACTATTGAACTTGAATTAGTTGATTTCATGTATGAACCAATTATTTTAAATTCTCCGATGTTTGTAACAATGAAGATTAAACCAGTTAACACCCCACACGTAAGATTAAACGATGATTAATAACATTACTCCAGAATTTCAGGCGGTAATTCAGCTTCCTTAGCATCTTCATTAATGCTTTTCAATATTTCTAATGCCTTACTTCGAATCTTTTGATATTTTTCAATTTCATCCATCAAGAATAATTTCTGAATTGAATATTTATAATATTTATGTTCTTCAAATTCTTTAACCACAGGATCGATAATCATGTTTTGAGGATCTCTGCTTAATCGTCTATATTTGTTTTCTTTGACTAATAAATATAATTTATGTGTTTTAAATAACTCCATTAATGATGATATATTAAATGTTTTCGTTTTACTTTCATTTTTGTTTTTCACAATTACTAATAAAGGTTTAACATTAATTCCGTAATCGCATGAGTAAAGTTTTATATCAATCGTTACTATTATTTCTGTAGGTTCGAAATCGACAGCATTTAGGATTGTTTCAACGAATTTGTTAATTGTTGGCATTTATTTATTAGTTATAAAAAAATAAAATTATTTAAAAAAACTAGCTAAAATATTTTTTCATTTATTTATATTTTTCGGATTCATAAGATTCAATATGATATAAAGCCATAACCAATTTCTCATATTTGCTTATCAATTCATTTTGTTTGATAAATCTATGATATATCGGTTCTTTTTTCATTTCTTTTTCCATTTTTTCAAACAAATCCGATAAATCCAATAGTGCAGCTAATAACTTTTTCAGAACTTCATCAAGTCCTGCTGAGGTATTTACTAAACGCGATATGAGTCGTGAATTATCTGCATAAGATGGTATGTTTATGAATTCACTAATATATTTGATAAATTTAAAGGTGAGTTGTTCATTATAATCGAAAAAGTGTACGGAATTTATGAGCAAATCTTCCCTAATATCACTAATATTAAGTTCTTTTTGATTGTTTCCTTCAGTCATTCTTTCTATAGAAATAAAAAATAAAATCATTTAAAAAAACTAGCTAAAATTATTTTTCTAAAATTTCACTTTTCGAATGAATTGAGGTAAAGTGATTTGTTGAAATGTTTTAGTCTTTTTGAAGCAATTCATACCATCTTTCAAATCAAATTCAATTTCTTCTCCTTCATACATACGCTCATAAAGTTCTTCGATAGTGATTCCCATTCGTTTTGCTTTGTTAATGATACATTGTTTTGGCACGCCTTTCATTCTCACATGATAGTCTTCATTTCCTTTTTCATCTACGAGAATGTCAAGATATGATTTCTTGCCTAAAGCAATGAGTTTTCGTGAATGAATCTCGCCGACTGCACCACTAAATGAATCAAAATCGCAATGGAATTGAGTCATATTTGAACCAATCAAATCTTTTCCATACTTCTCTTTATACATTTTGGATAACTTATCAATATCACTTTCTTTTATGTGAATTGAATCAGTATCTGTGTAGTAAATGGCTATGTCATTCTGTTCAGCAGTACTTACGACTGAGTTCATGATATGCTTTGACCAACTGAGGACAGAAGCACCGAATTGAGGAAGATTGAAATGTTTATTAATGGGTTTAATTTTCTTTACGTATGCTTTACTGATTCCGTTTTCGATAGTGACTTCTTTTATAAAGTTATAGTTTCTATAAATGTAAGAAGTTAATTTATCACGTTTGACTAATTTAACCTCATCAACCATGGGCTTCAGTATCGATTTTCCATAAATGGAATTCAATAATAACTTAATCGTTTTTTCAAGCGGATTTTTCATCTTCTTATACTTCAACCGTAAGTTAAAGAGTTTGGTAACGAATTGATTAATGCGTTTATTAAATCCTTCATTGAAATATAATCCTCTAATGACCTCGTATTTGATTTCGTAGAATTCAATTAAATCTAATAAAGCGATTTTGTCGAGAAGGTAATTATTAACTGGTTCATTACCGAATAACTTACTACCTGCATTAGAAAGTTTAAACACTTGACCGAAAGCATATGGAACTGTAGATTTAGGTTTTAGTTCAGTTATATTAACTTCAACGAAGAATGTGTCATAAGCCATTAATTCATCTTTACTGATTCCATTAGGTACAATTTTAGGAATTCCTTTAGGGACTCCATCCATGATACTCATAGCTGAAGGATATAAGCTCACAGCGTCGAAGTCTTGAATCCTTCCCTCGACATATTGTTTTTGATTATTTGCCGTCATCGTTCTACCTCCGCTAACGCATCGTTGAATGAAGTTTTGAGGTTTACCAGAAAGTTTATAACATCCGTTAAAACATCCGTAAATTCGTGCGAAATCATAACCGAGGGCGGAAATGGAAATGAATTGATGAATGCCTAAAAACTCCTTTTTCGTTTCTTTAAACACTTCGTTTAAATCATTGTTGAATTTATCCATACCATCCATCAAAACAACGCAATCCTTCATACAATAGAAATATGCATACTTCATCAAATCTAACTCATCTCCTTTCAAAGCCTTTGCTAATTCAGCGTTACGTTTGATTTGTTCCTGATCCTTAGCTAAATCCTCCGCACTTTTGAGATCCTTATTCTCTTCACAGTACTGATCAAAAAACTCCTTAACAGTGACGAATCCTTTCTGACGGTTTGCTTTGGTGTAAATCTTATACGCCATGATTTCTTTATGAACTTTTAGGTTGAACATTGACGCGAAATCTACTAAAGCAGCAGGAATGAGTGACTTACTATTTCTAAAAGTTAGTCGTTTCGCCCATGTTATTTCTTTCCCTTTTTTCATGTATGTCATTTTCTTTGTCATGATTATCTGCAATACTGTTCCAGATCGTTGTGTCACAGATGATTCCCATTCTTCGTCATTGATAAAGAAGCAAGCGTCATATTTAAGGTTGTGGAAATACGTCAAAGAATTGTGTTGGAGATAGTTTAATAATTGACCAGATATATTCTCTCCCGTAAATTTACAACCCATCAATTTACCACATTCATTTTTATGACAAACACAGCATAAATAAGGGTCATGAGGGTTTACAGTGGTGTCTGTTTCAAAATCGGCGTAATATATTTTACTCCATTCCGTAATCTTTTTCGGTGTATCATCTTCTAACTCACAACATAATTCTTCATTAAATTCCAAATCAACGTAATCGTTTAAATGACTATCAAACTCACATGTCGATAAGATGTCTGATTCACATTGATTAATTGGTCGGAATAAATTAAGCTCAAACATGGTTCTTAATACAGTTATTACGCATGACCTGAAAGGTTTAAATTCAGGATTACCGTTCTCGGAATTAATGCCGGTTATTAACTGTCGTCTTGATTGGGATAAATCACTAAATCGTTTATCTAAATCATTCATGTTCTTCAGGTAATAAATCGTTACCGGTAATGAATCGAAATGGAGCATGTAATGGTCTTTATACAGGAGAAGTTTAACCATTCGTTTATATTCTTTCGCATTCTTAAGCTTCGTTGTATCGATAGTAGTTCTGTGTTGATGTCTCGATTTTCTCTCTTCATCAATCCTCGTAACTTTGAAATGACATTTAAAAGCCTCAGCAATTTCTTTAATCTTTCTGTTTGGTAACGATCTGGTTTGAATGATTTCCCTCATCTTCTGAATCTCATCCTCTGTAAATACTCCTGATTGAATGCAGGCGTAAACGAAACAACAATCGGTGTAATTGTTTGGATTCACTGAGTTGAAGATTTGAAGACATGAAAGATCGACTGATGATAAATTGATGTAGGGGAAGAATGAACCTTCAGGAGCTGCTCTAAAATCATCTGATAACTCAAATTCTTCGGGTATTACTTCATTCGTTTCAGAATCTCTGACCAATCCGGTGAAAGAAGTGTTTTTTCCTTTCTTTTCTTTGTTAATGAATACAATTTTGAATGAATCAGGTTGAAATGCATCCATGACCATTGGGTTTGTGTCCGATGCTTCAGTATCGACGGTTATCTCGCCTAATATATGACCTATCATTGCTTTGACGTTGTTTGTGTTGTTGACAGTAAACCAACGTTCACGACCATTTAATTCACGAGCTAATACCACAGGGTAAACGGAACCTTTTTGCGTTTTGTGAAGGTATTCGAGAACTTTAGTAAAAGCGAGTTGTTTTTCTCCATCATCACCGATATTAACTTCGAAACCAACTTTATTCTTTGCGTCAATCATCATCTTCTTCATTTCATTTTGGAATTCCTTTTTATCAGTGACTAGTTCTTCATAATGTTTTCTATCTGCTGATTTAGTATCTTCATAAATAGAATTGGTTTTAAATAAATCATTTACTGCCTCACGCTCACCAATAGCTTCATTTTTGATTCTTTGTTTGTATTCATTTCTTTGTTTTTGTTTTTGTTTGTATTCATTTTTCATTGATTTAATCGAATTGAATAATTCATCATCGGCTCTTCGAGCCTCAACGTCCCGTTCGGCTCGTTCAACTTTTCTTAATTGAGCACGTAAACGATTTTCACGTTCAGTGTTAATTTTGGTGATATATTGTTTGTAAGCTTGTTTGTATTGTTTAACAGTAGGATTAGTTAGTTTTAAATCATAACACATATCTTTAAGAACTTCTCTTAATTCATTAAGCTTTAAATCACTCATATCATCGAATTCAGGTAACTTTAATATTTCACGTTTCGTTAGTTTTAACAACAGTTTACTATTCATTTATTTATATAGCAATAAAAAAATAAAAAATAAATTAAAAATAAATTTATTGAAATATTGAAAACGAACAGAAATAAATTTATTCATCAATCAACAACATATTTTAAGTTAACGTGGTAGTTGTTAACTAGTTCGTTATACTCTTTATTGAAAACTTGTTTAAAATCAGTTACCACCACATTATCTTTAATAATTTTTATTGCTTCAATCTTTTTAATTGGTGAGACCCTAGCCGCGCAACACGAACAATCCTCATCAACTCTTATTTCAACATCTCCATCAGTCATAATTCGAATAATATTAACTAAATCCACTAAAGGAATAATAATAGTTTGTTTCGATATCAAATTTGAAATTAATGCCTTATCTTTATTCAAAAGAATTGAGGCATAAGTTTCTAAAATTAATGTTCTTACATCAGGTTCTAATACAGTTTCGGGTTGAATTACAACCTCACGTTCAGTAAATGTTGACGGTTCTGTTTTAACTTCAGCTGGATAAGGAGTTTGAACGTAAATGTTATTATTGAAGTTATTATTTGATGAGGAGGCGGCGTTTGGTTCTAATGAGACATTAGCATTTACACCTATATTATGGTTTTTTCGTTTGATCATTTATTTTAAATTAAAAATTTCATTTAATGAATTTGTACTAATTAGTATGAATTAGTATCTTTTTTAGTTATAATTAACTGTTTGGCGTTTGATTGTGAACTTGAACCTTGAATAACTGTTAGATCTTCTTTTTTGTGCGTTGGTGGGTGCAGAGGTGTTTTATTATTAATTTTCATAGTTGGTGTTTGATGTTGTTTCCAACTCATAACCTGAATTCCTTTTCTTGACATTTAAAATAAATTAAAAATAAGTAAACGAAGATATCATGTTTTCATTTATTATTTACGATTAATGTTTTAAATAAATATAACTATTAATTTTTTATATTTTAATTTTTTTATTTTTGTAAAAAGAATGACTGAAATTAACGTAACCGAATTTATTGAGACTCCAGTAATTAAGAAGTTAAAGGAGAAACAAACTAAACCAGAAAATGAGGAAGAACGGGCTGAAAGCCCTGAGCTACGCGAAGTAGTTGAAATTAAGTGTACACGAGGACGAAAACGTAAATACAACACAGAAGAAGAAAGAATTCAAGCACGAAGACTTCAACAAAAAGCGTACCGAGAACGTAAAAAGAAAGAGTTAGAGGAATTAAGGACGAAGGTAAATTGTTTAAGTAATGCAGAGGCTCACTGAACCAAGGACCTTTAGGTTCACAAAAATATTGAAAAGGATAAAAAAATTAAATGAAGACAGGACAGGACAGGAGGACGGGACAGGACAGGACACATTAAAAAAATCTAGAAAAATTTTGAGGGCTCGATGATTGAAAATTTATTTTTGTGAATTTGACGAAAAAATAAATTTGAAACCTGTTTTAACATATTCGTTTGTAATATGTACTTTTAACTTTATTTACAGTTTTACGTTTTATTTCGAAATTTTCTTTAAATCCTTTTAATTTACCTAAACTAAGCGTTGAAATATTAACGCCAAAGAATTTATTATACATTTCTGTTAATTCTTTAAGTTCTATATAATCATTCGGTAAAGATTCAATGAAATTTTCAAGATTCATTGAAATAGATTTTTTATTTTCTGGATTAACTTTCGGAATAACTACAACATTGGCACTTTGTTCATCTTCATCTCCAATTTCTTCAACCACGGGTTTAGTTGATGATTTAATTGCTTGTTCGTGGCACGAGGTGCCGTGACCATAGGTCTTGTTTTCGTAACTTATGGATTTTATCACCACATTAGCAGATAAATCTTCTTTTAAATATTCAACTCTATCGTTAAACTCATCATCAAGAATTTCAGGTAAATTATTTATTATCGCATTGTTCATATTTCCCATTAACGATTCAGCATATATTTTAACAAATTCGGAGGATGTTAATTCATCATCTCCTGGTATGCATTCAATCTCATCTTTTATGAAATTATAGATACAGTTATATATTTTTTCGATAATATTTGTAAATTTGTTCTTCATTAAATCTTCTACGGTTCTGTATGGCATAAATGCCTTACCATTTTGGGCTTCTTTCATCGTACCATGATGCTCTGCATCTTGCCCGTAGGGCTTTATTTTAATGTTTCTGAATCCGTAAGAAATAGTGGTTAATGCGTTAATTAATTTATCAGCAAATGAATCTAAAATTTTCATCGCTTTCTTTCCGTTTCTATTTCGGTAGATTGATTTAATAGTTGAATCATAGTTTTTATCTTTTGGTACCATACCTTTAACCTTTTCAACGAACATATCGAAATATTCAAGCATTAAATCTTTATGGTAATAGTTAACTTGTTTCTTTATGTATTCGATCAAATTTTCAGTTAACATTTCGTTATTTCTTGGTATCTTCATCAATCGTTGTCGTTCTTCATTTACATATTGTTGATATCCTAACGCTTTAGATAAATCTGAACGAACAAGCTTTATTTCTTCCTCTATATTTTTGATATATTCTTCCTTAATTTGTAAAGGGGTGATGGATGCGTTATCTGATTTAAATACTGGTGGATGTCTAATTTTTTCATATAAATCTTCAATAATTTTTTCATATTCTTCCACCGAATACTCTTTCTTTAAGTAGTATGTTTTTTTAACATATTCTTCATGTTCTTTATGTAGAACGTTAATTTTATTATCAACGAACTTAAGAAAGTCCTGCGGAGGCTCTTCGAGCCAAGACCGCAGGTCACGAAACTCAGAGAGTTTTTGTTCCTCGTTATTGATTTTGACAATTGACATCTTCGCTCTTTTTAGACAGGATAAAAAATTAAATTTTAAAAAATAAACTCAATTAATTTTTCGTAAACTAAACGTTAAATTTTCATTAAATTTACTCAAAATCACAAAAAATAATTTTCGAACATCGACGCCTCAAAACTTTTCTAGAAATTTTTAACGTGTCCCGTCCTGTCCTGTCCTCTTGTCCTGTCCTGTCTTCATTTAATTTATTTAATGAATTAACGACTCGTGACGTCATAACTACCCATTTCAACAACTGGAGGCATTCCGTTTGGTTGAACATGAACACTTAATACTATATCATTTAATGTTGCCATGATTGGTGGAGTTTGATTATGTTTACCGTAATATGAACCATTTTTACCATTGTTGTCATCACGTTTCAGATCAGCGATAATTTCATATGTAATTGGTGTGTTGCTAGTTTGACCTTGTTGAAAAGTTGCGTCTGTTTCAGTTGGTAAGCCAATAAAGAATGAAGTTCTTTCGTTAGAATATAAATAATTTGATACGTCCATCTCTTGAGTATTACATAATGAATTGATGACTTCTTTATTAAAACCTGTTTGATCAGCGTTAACGTTCATTGCGTTTTGGCATACTTCAATAAATGCTGGATCAGTTCCGTCAGTTCTTAATGGAATAGTTGGAACAGAGCCATAACCGCCACATCTTAATTGAAAATTAGTGAATAAAGGATTCTTAAAAACTGTATGATGAGAAGGTTTTAACGGAAATAGAAAGAATATTGAATCAATAAATCTAGGTGTAATTGTTTGAGTTGATGAACAATGACCTTGATTTAATTGTTTACTCATAGGTGAAAATGTTAATATTTGAGTTGGAAATATTAGTTCTTGATTCGTATAACGTTGAACTAATGAAGAATAAATATCATTATCAATTCCAAAATTAGGTATGACTGTATAACAGTTATTTATCTCATAATCTCGTGTGACTGTTAAAATTCTGTTTTCAGCGGTTAAAGTAGTTATTCCGTCAGCTGTTGCTGCACTAACCCACATCGTTGCTGAATCACCAATAGGTACGAATTCAGTTGTGATTGCTGAGATAGTAAATTTAGCTAAATCTGCAACATTATATTGAAGAGCACGAGGAATTCCAACTGGACAATAAACTAATCCCTCAATGCCAAACATGATCTTTAATTCAATTTTTCCTGCAAATGCTGGAAGATATTTAATATTTGATAATGGAAGGAATCGGCGTAAATCAATTTTTAAAGGAATATCTACTTCGCCAACGTCTGTAGTTGTGTCCAAACTAACAAATGCGCCGCAGCGAGCTATATCTTGTTTACGATTGAATATATCTTTATGTCTAACTTTACTAAATACATCAGCACGTTTACATGTTTCATTAGCACCACAACCAGTAATAAATGATTCTTCAGGTCCGAAGTTTTGAGTATAAATGGAAATACCATTTGCTAGAATTTCATATTTTTCTACTGAATCCATCGCGTCTTTGAAACCAACCCATAAGTTATTTAAAGCATAACCTCCAACGCTTTTTAAATCAGATATTGCTTTATTGAGTTGAAGATTAATTGTTAAATTTGCTTTAATAAATCCGTTATAGATGTCAGCAGTATTGTCAGATGTTGGTGAAATGATAAATGTAGTAAATGATCCTGCATGAATTGGAGCTGATGGTGAATAACTTGCTTGAGCATCAATAATATATTTTTTGTTAGTATCTGACATTGCTACCGCGTTATCAACAATATCAAAATATGATGAGATTTGAGTATTGACTTCAGCACTTGTGTTGTGTAAGACTTCGTTATTAAATGTCATTTATGAAAAATAAAAAAATTATCTTAACGTCGAATTCTTGATTTAAAAATTTGTTGTGGTGATGATGGTTGTGGTTGTTCGATTATAGAATCAGTGCGTTTATGTTGAGCTCTAGCTGATGGTGATGGTGATGGTGATGGTTCGTCATAATATTCGTATTCGTAATCGTCAGACTCTTCTTTAAGGATTTGTTTACGTGGTCGTTTGGTCATTTGCTTTTGTACAACTTGCTTTATCATTGATTTTTGTTCTTTCTTAATTCGTTGTTGTTTTAATTCATTACCTAATTCTTTTAATTGATTTAATATTTCATAACTGACTGTTAAATCTGCTGGATTTGAATCGGATCGTCGATCCTCAGGACTGATAGTCCGTTCTCGAATTCGTTTAGGTTTGGGATTGGTTACTGTCTTCTTTGATTGAGTTGGCTTTGGAGTTTGTGGTGGTTTAACTTCTTCAGTAACAGTGTCATCAACTTGTTCGTCAATTTTTTCAGTAACAGGTTCATCAACTTGTTCGTCAACCGGTTCATTTGATTCAGGTAATGGTTCAACACGCTTCTTAACGATATATTTATTTTCTACCTTCGTCGGAAACACCTCATACTCCTTATCATCAATACCTTGAAGCCATCGTTGAATAATTTGTTGTCGTTTTAATCCTTTGACGTATTTTGACATTTTAAAACTGTTAAAAAGTAAGAAAAGTTAATATTATTGAGTTTTGGAATTTACGAGTTTTGAAATATAACGTTAGTTTTATTAAAAAATATATGATTTTCATTTCTTCTTTCTTGACTTTTTCAGTTTTGGTTTATATTTATAACTAACCGTCACTGCGTATGTGTTTGTGTTTTCGTTAACTCGTGTATTAATCGGTTTCATTTTTGTTGCTTCATTATACATCATCCCTGGTCCAGAAACAATTGTTGATGATGGTGAAGTGTATTTATTCGCTTTCATTTAAAAATAATTAAAAAATTATAATTGAGTCATTATTCTTGCTTTCTTTCGTTTACGTTTTCTTTCAACTCCTTCTTGAGCATTTGATTCAGCAGTATAATTTTCATCACGCCGTTTGTTTGAAGTCGTTAATTCTCCATCAGCTGCTTTTCTACTTACATCTATGAGTTTTGTTTTAACAGGTCCTGATTTAAGCCCTGATAAGAATGAACCTCCGGCGCTAGCGGCTAAACCTAATGCAGGATTTACAGCACCGATGAATGGAGAAGCTGCTTTTAATGCATTTCCGATATGTTCACGATTTTCATAAACGAAGTTTCCAACTTTTGAAATTCCTTGTTTTGTTGCATCCCATACCTTACCGGCAAAGTTTTTGGCTCCTTGAATGCCTTGATGAATATTATTTTTCATGTTATTCCAACCGTTTCTTAATTTTCCGAGTAATCCCATTTATTAAATTATAAAATAATAAAACGTTTTTATTTATTCGATTTCAAAATTACTACTACCATTTGTAATATTTATAATGAATCTGTCATGAGATCCTTTATGATTTAAATATTCTTCAGTAGTTGTTTTTACATCTAAGTTATTCGGCGTTTGTTGAAGCATCGACATAAAATCTTCTTTACTAAATCCTGAATAACAAATGATATCAGTAGCTAATCGTTTTACATTTAAATGAATAAATCGTAAAGTTTGAACTGCAATGATACATGTTAAATTAAAATGTCTTGTTTTTGTTAATAAACGACATAATTCTGAATTTCCGTTTTTAAGTAATGGAGAACCGGCAGCGTCATCGAGAACTAATAAAGTATTGTACGGATAAGCTGACGTGTCATACTTCATCATTTTTTGAGCAATATATGCGATTCTATCTTCTATATCATTTAAAGAATGTTTCTGAATTAATCGTCTCATTTCATCATTGGTTTCTTTCATTTTACTCATCACATGTTTCACTAATGAATAATATTTAAGCTTTCTTCTTAGATGACGATTTAAATAACTCATTAAATCTGATTCCTTAACATAATCTATTCGTGTTTTAATATTCTTACTCAATACTTCTGCGGTCTTGTCTAACTTACCTGATGAAGAACAAAATATAATTTTTGAGTAATAAGGCTGTTTAAATAAACGTTCTGTAATCATGATGTGACGCCAAATGAAAAAACTTTTACCCGCACCCATTTTTCCAATGAGGAAGTATATACCGTTAGTACTAAATGGATATTCAGGACTTAAAGGTTTAATTAATGCCATTTCTATATCTCGTTGATTTTTCCTTAATGTTTCTTTAATTACTGTTTCTACATCTTTTAAAACATTATGACCCTTCTGTTTCATTTATGAGTTATAAAAATATAAAGAATGTAATTCTATAACCATTTCCTTATCTTAGTTGGTATATTTTTTTGCCTAACCCAATATTCACGTTCCATTCTAGATAATTTAGTAGGATTACCTTCTCGTAAATTAATAGCAGGTATGGCTTGACGTTCATTATCTTCAAATAATACATCGTACTTATCTTCGTTAGGGTAGTAATATATAATTTCTTTAACTATTCCTCTTTTTGAATTCTTAATTGTCTTAGCTAGTGGAATGCTTTTATCACATCGAATGATTTTATAACCCGGTACTGTATCTATTGAATCATCAGCAGCTTTAATCATAAATTGGTTTCCTACTCGAGAATCAATGATATATGATACTTTAGATAAATTGGTTCTAACTTTTTGCAAAGGGTTTTTATCTAAAACCAATCTGACACGTTCGCCAGGTTCAAAATCATAAGGGTTTATTTGAGATTGTTTTTTAATATAATTTAATTCATCTTCTTCAGTGAATTTATTCGGTGATTTATCATTTAATGAACTATGAAGAATGTTATTATATGCTTTAACGATTTTGAGGATATCAGCGTTATTTCTATCTTTCATATCTCTTACCGTCCTCATAAATCGATTTATTATTGATAATTTGTTATGATCATTATCTAAAGTAGTTTTGTAATTAATGTTATGATCCTTCATAAATGTTAAAACTTTTTTGGATAAATATGATTTGTCCTGATCTGATAGAATAGATGATACTTTAGGCACTTCTTCTATGAATTTATTAAGTGCATTTAATACTTCATCAGCACCTTTACCTTTTATTTCATACGCATACGCTTTTCTAGTATTGACATTAATTAACATTAAATAATTTTTCTCACCAGCTCTTTTATCATATATGAAAGTATCCATTTGATAGGCATTAGGCACTTTCGAGTAAATATGCATAAACTTTGGTGGTGGTATTTTTTGATCTTTTATGATTCTAGTATCTAAAAACTTTTTGGCGTCAGCACGAGTAAAACCATATTCAACCGCCTTACTTTGAAATTTCTTTAAAGTATTAATCGGGTATGTTTGATATAGTTCTTCAAGTGAATTAAATTTTTCGTCCATTTTATATGTATAATAATTTTTGATTTTGCATAAATAACATTTCGATAATAAAACCTTCATCCTCTGGAATATTGATGGGACAATCATGATGACGACCTGAATAAAATTCGATCCAAAATTTGTCGTCTTTGGAATTAAGTTTATAATATTTGATTGGATAGAAGTAAACATGACTGTTACCAATATAATAATTATTTGATTGATTAGCGAATGAAGCATGAATCTTAACACTATTTCGATCATAAACGTTTTTAAATTTAATTTCTCGATGAAATGTTGTAATATAATCAATTGAATTTTGATAAGAAAGATCTCCAATATTGAATATTAAATTAAAGTCTTTAGGAAACGTATCGTCTTCGGTTAAAGGATCTGGATTTATTTTTTTAACGAATTTAGGATAACCCAAAGATGGTGGTAATGTTTCTGTCGGATCAATAAGGTTAAAATCATATAAAGATGTGTCGTACTTTTTACTTACTATTGATTCTTCAATAGGGTCTAACATGAAATCAATAAAAAATGGATCTAAAGCATTATTATTTCTTGATGAATAAATGATTTCTTTAAAGCTTTCATTTTCATAATAACCATCCATTTGAATATCTTTATTCTCACTACCATAATAAATACTGTTATCAGTGCTTTGATCAAACCAAAAACCTAAATCATACTTCATTATTAATTCTTCAGCAGGATATTTATTTATTGTATGGATCATTTCGGCACGTTTTTGTTTCATTCTTTTATTATAATCTTCATCAGTTTCACCATCCTTTTTATCTTCTGAATAATTTCGTGCAACAAGTTTAAGAAAATTTTTGAAATCAGTTTGATTTTTTAAGCAACGGCTCAGGTCTTGATAAATCTCTCTTAAATCAGATGTTACATGAAGCCATGAATTAATATTAAACGGAAAAGCTATTACATCTTTTTGATCCATTTTATTAACTATTTCATCTATTCTATCATCACTTATTTTTAGATTAATGAATTCTAAAAATGGAATATTGTATTCATCAGGATATAATTCTTTCGCTTTTTCATGAAATTTCTCTTTTAAATATTTTCGAATAATGATTGAATACCTTAAATGTCTTCGTTTATTTAAAGTCCATATTGATCTAACGCCTATAATCATTTCTCCGGTATTACTGGTTTTCCATTCTGGAGGATATTCAAAATAATAACGGTTAAATTTAGTTCCGTCTCTCATTAATTCATAACCGTTAACAGTTTTAAATTTTACAGCATCTTCTAAAACATATGCGGTTTCAATTGGTATTGGGGTTTGTTGAAACGTTTCACTTCTCATCATTTATGAATTTATAAATATTTAAAATTTTATGTTGAAAAGTTATAAATTTTTGTGAAAAATCAACAAACGGAATTTTTTCGTCAAATTCACAAAAATAAATTTTCAATCATCGACGCCTCAAAACTTTTCTAGATTTTTTTAATGTGTCCTGTCCTGTCCTCCTGTCCTGTCCTGTCCTCTTTATTTTTTTCATTCGGATATCATAAATAAAAAAATTAATTTTTAAATTTTTAGATTTAAAAAATTAGAACAGAAATTTTACAGGGCGGAAATTTTCTTGAAAAAATTAAATCAGAAATTTTAAAATTTATTTTTTTAATTTAGCGTGTGAAATAATTTTTTTATACATGAAAAAAATTTATGTGTGAGGTCATGATTAATTGACATTGAGTTTTAATGTAAAAAGTTGTGGTTTCATTTATGAGTCGTTGGCGTTCTGATTTTTGAATTAAGGGGGGCTAACTTGTTAGCACCCCTTAATATAACTACTATGTTCAACAAGATTAGTTTCAGCAAAATCTGTTTTTTCTAAATTGCTTTTGATAGTGAAATCTTTAATATTGATCAAAAATTCATTACATTTCTGTTCAATCTTTTGCTCATCTTCAATTTGAAAATTTAATTTTATTTTCTTAGGTAATATAACATCATTTTCATTTTGCTGCTCTTCAATAGTTTGATTTTGATATTTTTCATTGGAAATGTCCGTTTTTTGTTTGCTTGTTTTAGTCATTAAAACTATCTTTTTAGGTTCTTCCTTAATCGCCTTTTTTAATATGCAAGATTTCATATATTCTGGTACATCTGTATCTGAATCATATGTTAGTTGAAAATCAGGCTTTTCATCATAAATTATTGATTCTTTTATAAACTCTTGAATATTATCTTTCCCAACCAAAATGGATGATTCTTTGGCCTTTAATTTATATTCATCATTTCTATTCGTATATGTAATAAGTTTTTCAATATCGATAGGAGTTGTTTGATTAGGAGATAAAAACAACAATATGATTTCTTTAATGATATCAATAACATGTAAAGTCGCCAAATAATCATTTTCAAGAGTTTTTATGCAAATTCTTCCGTCTCTTGAAACATTCAAATGATACGGAACAGATACGAATCGAATTTCTGGTGGTTTGACTGGATATTCTGCAGGAAAAGTAACCCATAGTGAGAACCATTTATTTAAATAAGTATCATCAGGGATTTTAATGAACAAATCCCAAATATCAAGGTTATCTTTAAATGGATAAATAACGATATTAGGATCATATTCGTCTAAATTTGCATCCATCGTGAGAGCTGCTAAATGAAGTTCTCGTAATATTCTTCTTTTTCTTGATTCTATAATTTTAATGTTTCTATTTATAAGACAAATGCTTTTTGGTGTTGTCAACATTTTGTTTTGGGCCAATGTTTTTGTTTTCCTTTCTATTTTTGTGTCATATTTAACATTTCCTATTGCATCTTTTATGAAATCAGTTGTTATTTGGGTTGATTTAATTCTCAGTGGAGAAGTTGTCGGATTTCCAGGAATGATCGGTTCTCTGGATAATTCTCTTTGGTTTATATCAAGAAAAGCTTCTTCTTCAAAAAATTGCATTCCTTCTTCTAACTTTGAAGGATATAATGCTAAACCTCCTGTTAAATGACTTAATAGCATTAGTTCATCGTTTGATTTGCTTCCATCAGTAAAAACTGTATCAACAATAATTTTATTATCAATAAGCTTTTTGGTAACTTCCATAAAGGTAATTCCACTAAAACTATGATCTTTTCCATTTGAAATGACAATAATCCTATTTTTTGAATTGGGAAACTTTGCTTGACCGTTGCTAAATTCGGTGTATTCAAGCATATTATTACAAGCATCAGAAAGTGCATTCCATATGTAGGCTGGTCCATTTCCTCGAATGAAATCCAAATCTTTTTTACCAAAATCAGGAGAAGGAGGGCCAAGAGGATAACAAATTTTGGCTTTATAATCAAACAAAATTAGACCTAAAAGACAGGGAATTCGATAAGAGTACATTTTATTCCCAAAAATGTACAAATATTGCATTGCGATAGAAATACCGGATGGTATTTCCCAATCATAATTAAACATCGAGCTTGAAATATCAATACATAAGAAAATTACTTGTTTAATTGATTCCGTATCAATTAAACTAGAGACTTGATCAATTTCATATTTTCCTTGGAAATGTGCAAATTTTTGTAGGCTCATTTGCAAAGGCTCACCTTCCATGGGATCAATTATACCATAATAAGCTTTATTTTTGTCATTAGATGGTTGCTGTTCAGGAACATAAAAATAGCAGTGATCTTTGCCTCCGATAATTGAGCAACCGATATCTGAATGAATACAATGAGGGTCAATTGGTGTGAAGGATGGAAAATATTTATTGGCATCTTCTATTGCTTTCAATGAGAATTTCTCGATTTTGATATATTTAAAGGTTTTCAAAGAAAAGTTTTTCTTATCTCCTTTCCAAAAGTATGTTACTTCGGGCTGTTTTAGTGCAACAAGAAATTTGAATTCAGGTTTAATATTCTTAGAATCCAATAATATGATATCCATTGGAATTGTTTCAGGAATATTGCTAACATGGGCTATCAGGTTACAACATCGCAAAGAGTAATCAAATATCTTTTCTGGAGGAATCAAAACTTTTCCATTTGGATTTATTAAATGAGTAAAATATGTGTAATATGTTGAACAAATTGTGATTATATCTCGTCCTGTTACATTTTGTCTATTTATTACACGCATTAGACTTGTTAATAATGGTGGAAATCTGATTGCAATTGCTGATGCTTTGAGTAATGTTTCACTGTTTTCACCTTTGTTGTTTAAATAACTTAGAAGACATGCCATTTTGCAAAGACCAAAATTCCATTGATTTATTATCATTTGATTTGGATCATAAAAAGGAATAATCAGTCTATTATGAGAATTATAATTAATTTCGCATAAATTGGTATATTTTTTGTCAATTTCATCATTTGAAAATGGGTAAATTAAGATTCCATATATGAATTTTTTGGGTTGCAAAACTGAAGAGCTATAATAATCTTCAAGAGTACCTCCAATAAATGGAATTCCTCCTCCAAGGTAAATTAAGAGATCTTTGTTTTTTGTTTCAATATTATTATTTGCAAGGAAACTCATTAAGCAGCTTTTGCATTGAGTCAAATTACTTTTAATGTCTAATTTAACTTCTATTCCTTTTAAAAGTAATTTTGGCGAGCATGTTGAAAAAAATCTAAAATTATTATTTTTTGGTTCTTCGCGAGGATCTTCTTCAAGTAATTCATCATTTATTCCTGCATCATGAGGATTCACAAGATGAGATTCAAGCATCATCCAAAATATAATAATGAATAAATTGTTCGATTTTTTTATGCCATAAAAGTTTGAATTAGTTTTATGACAGATGATAGATAACTTTTTGAAGGGAAAGTGCGCATATTCCTATTTTGCCCATTTTGTTTTTATTGATTAAAATTATTTTCATCTATATATTTTAGAATTCAAAAATATAGAAAATCTGAGATTTGAGAAATATCTTCATTTAATTTTCAAAGAGCCAAATTAAGATAAATATCATAAAAAAATGCAAGATGTATCAAAAAACCTTTATTACAAAATAAAGAGGTCGTCGATCAGGGATGCTTATCGATAAACCGTTTTATTGGTCATCGGATGTTTATCGATAATCCGATAATATCGATAAAAAACCGTCCGATGAATGATGAGTATCGATAAATACGTTTTTCTAACCGTCCGATAAATGGTCTTATCGGAAGGTAACCGTCCGATAATTGGTCTCACGATTCGATGAATTGTAAAATTTTTATCGATAAATATCGATAAATTTTAAATTTTTTTTTCAATTTTTAAACATCGATAAAAAAATATAAATCATCAGTGATTTAATTAAGTATCATGTTAAATTTTTTTTTCAATTTATCGATAAAAAAATTATAATGCATTTTTTATTTATAAACATCGATAAAAAAATATAAATCATCAGTGATTTAATTAAGTATCATGTTATACATTGATTTTACTAAGTTAACGCATTAAAAAAAACAAAAAAATAATAACAAATAAGAATTCAAAATTATTATTACTATTTTTACATTAATTGTATCTATTTAAAGTAAAAAGCATTAAATTGATGGATGACAGCCAAAAATATTATGAGGTATTGTCAATACAACAATTTGGATATATTAAATTCTTGACTTTTTAGATATACTATTATTGATCAGCCAATTGTGTTATAATTTCACACCAAATACGAAAATTCCCCAATTTGAAGAAATATTTTCCGACAATTTGATCACAAAGTTAAAATTAATTTCAAGTGGAACGGTTACAGAGCTTAGCGAAACCGAGAGCCATAAAATACTATTTGTATCAATTCTTCTTTGCAATGAAGAACTTTTCAACAAAATCGACGAACTGTACCCAGTATCAGATAGCGCAGATGAGATTGTTAGACGCCTGGAAGAACTCGAAGTCTGCGAAATCATGAAAGACATGACAAGAGAAATTATAATCGACACAGGTAACATCGTTTCAGTGATCGCCCGCAATTTCCATCTGATTGACAAAAGCAAGATCAAGATGATTTCGATGCCACTTTTTCACTCAATCATCAGCAATGACCATTTAAAGATTGAAACAGAAGGCTGGCTTTTTGATACCATTACCGAGTATTTTGAAGGAAAAGAGAATGAAAATGAAGACGACTTGTCAGACCTCACTTCATTCCTCGAAGAAGTGAAGATGAACAGGCTGAGCGATGGCAAGTTCAAGGAGCTGCTGCTGCGAATTGAAGCAGGAAGGATGACAGAGAGTCTTTGGCGGAAAATTTGCAATCGAATCTGCAGAGAAGAAGAAGAAAATGATGAAGAAGTCAGACAAAGATACACAGAGGAAACCTTCAAGCAGCCATCAGCATCGGCTCGTGTTTTCTCGTTTAGCGATCGGAATGGCATCATCAAATTCCTCACCAAAGAATCAGGTGGAAATGTTCACGAGAATGGCATCGTTTCTGTCACTCCATCTTCAGAATGTAGTGTTTTCTGCCGTGCCAAAAACGTTGTTGATTTCGACGACCTGGATTCTCGGCTGGTGACAAACGATGAAGAAAATTCGTGGCTGAAGTACGACTTCAAAAATCGAAAGGTTCGGCCAACTCACTACTCAATTAGATCGAAACCAGATAGACCTGGCTCCGCTCATCCGATGAACTGGGTGATTGAGGGATCGAACAGCGACAATGACGAGGACTGGACAGTCATTGACAGGCGGAATCTCAGAAAATAATTAGAATTATTCAAGAGCCAAGTGTTACATTTTTATTAATTTGAGTGTATCGTCTTTACCAGGCTGTTCAAATATAAGTAATAGCAATCATATAGATTTTATGATAATAATTCATTAATATAATTTACATTGCAAAAAACGGTTTTTCTCAATTTGAGATAAAGATTAGTAGTTTCTTGCAGTATTTATACATATAACTTATAAATTTTGATCTCTAATGTGTCACTTGATGCTACACCACATGTAGAACACAATATAACAACAAATATAATAATACTGAATATGTTAAACTTTTTTTTTTTTTTTTTTCAGAATAATTAAAGAAATTAAGCACTTTTCATATTCTTTATCATAATTATTTTTTTCATTCATAATCAGTTGTCAAGGAAATGAAATCATATTCATAATGATTAGAATTTTAATTGAATCAGATGGAGGTTTCATTTTTTTTATCTTACCAATTGAATGTTTCAAAAAGAGACATGAGCAATCAAAAATTTGCAATTTATATGGGGCAGATATTTAAGTAAAATTTTTATTTCTCAAAATGTATGTTCAAGAATACTTGGCCAAAATGAAAGAACTCCAAAATCTATTACTTGATTATATAGATGATGAAGTAAATGATCAAAACAAATTCCAGAATCTGATATCATTCATTAAATCTCAGAAAATAATTAGCAACAAGCATCAATTAACAGAATTAATTCATTTAATTGCATCAATAATAGATTACCATTATCGTACAATTAATTTTTATGAAAACATTTTCAACATCATCCTTTTTATTAAAGAAGAACTCAAACATTATTACACAAATTATGAAATATTTAACTTTTTCAAAAACAACAAAAGAGTTATTTTATTTTTATCAGAAGAAAATATCATAAATTTGGAAGAATTAGAGCAGATAAAGTTATATTATTTAGATTATATGATCAATCGCATTGATTTTTATTTATTTAAAAAAATAAAAGATATTTTTAGGCTATTACTAATTCCTTATAATAAAAACGAGCTTAAAAACATGGAATATAAAGATAATGATTTATTAAAATTGATTCAAAAAGATTTAATTGATGAATTTATATTACAAACAAATAAATCAATGATCGATTTGGGAAAAGATGAGAATTCATCATTAGAAACTAACATATTTATACAAAAAATACATTTTGCAAAATTAATTGAATATGCAGCCTTTTATGGATCAATTCAAATCTTCAAATATTTGATGATCAAAGGATGTATATTAACACCAAGATTGTGGCTTTTTGCAATTCATGGTCGAAATGCAGAAATTATTCATATTCTTGAAGATTGCAACATTCAACCTGAAGATGAATCATATGAAAAATGTCTTGAATTTGCCATCAGATGCCATCACAACGAAATAGCAAATTATATACTGAGCAAATACATTGAAAATAGCGAAATTTCTTCTTATATTTTAAAGAAAAGCTTGAAGTGCTACAATTATACGTTCATTCAACCCGATTTGATTAATTCAAATGCTTTTTGTGATTTGTGTAAAAGAGATTATTACTTTCTTGCAGAGAACATTCTACAAAACGATAAAAGCATTGACATTAATTTATTATATCCAGGGAAAATAGAAAAGACGGCTTTGCTTTGTGCAGCTAAAAAAGGAAACACCGAAATTGTTCAATTATTACTTGAATGTAAAGACATTGACGTTAATAAAAAATCTTCAAATACCGGAGAAGCAATATATGAATCAACACCATTGTTTGAAGCTGTTCTCAATAGAAATCACAAAATAATTCATGCATTGCTTGATTGTAAAGATATTGATGTCAACATGAAATCAGAAATAAGTGGTCAACAATTAACGCCACTAAACATTGCAATTCGAAATGATGACATTGAAAGTGCCCGTTTATTAATTGAAAGAAATGATATGAATATAAATCATAAATCTTTGTTATTCTATGATTTCTATCATGAAATGTACACTGAAGAAGCGACTCCATTGTATCAGGCAGCTGAATATAGCAGTAAAGAAATGGTTGAATTGTTACTTAGTCGCAAAGATATTGATGTCAATATTAAATCATTCATCACAGTTGAATATCATAATGATTCACCTGAATTTGAAAATGAACCAGATTATAAAGAGGATACACCTTTGTATATAGCTGTCTCTCGTGGAAGAAAAGAAGTTGTTTGTCTTTTATTATCTCAAGAAAAGATTGATGTCAATATTCCTTTAAAAATGTTTTATGAAGATAAATTGCATGTCTCTGTCGAAAGATGTGCATTACATAAGGCTGTTTATTCAGGACATACAGAAATTGTAAAAATGCTACTTGAAAATGCAAATATTGATGTGAATGCAAAATATTATAATGATAAAGACAAAGATATATGGAGTGAAGAATCAATGAAATCAAGCAAAATGAGAGCAAGCCGATATAAATTAAAAGAATGGTCTGATTGTTCCAATGAAAAAAATGCATTATGTATTGCAATTGAAAACGGAATAATTGATACAGTTCAGCTTTTGATTGAGCATCCAGCTATTGATGTAAACATTAAATCACTTGAAAAATCATTTCACTATTCGTGTGGAAATGAATTTGATGAGAAAAGGTTAATAAATTTGACACCTTTGTATCTTGCCATACAAAAAAATAATATTCAAGTTGTTCAATTGTTGATTGCACACAAAAAAATAGATATAAATGCAAAATCGACCTTTTATTCATGCAAATTTAAAGAAATTGAATTAAGTGATGAGCAGATTGTTGATAAAGAAGAAACAGCATTACATTGTGCTGTTTCAAATGGAAACTTAGATATTATTAAATTATTATTAAAACATAAAAATATAGATATTAATGATATTGATAAACAAGGAAAGAAAGCAATTGAATTAACAAATAATAATGAAATAATATCTTTATTTGATGAATAAAAATACTAATTAGATCGAAATAATTTTGATTTCTTTTCAATAATAATAATTTTATTCATAGGATATTTTTAATCTTCTTATCCTTCATTAATAAAATATTTTATTACAATTATATAAGCATATTTCCATTTGACCGTTTGGAGGATTTTTGAGAGGATTGAATAATTTTAAAATTAAGGTTTTTTTTTTTTTTTTTTTTTTTTTTTTTTAATTTCGAAATTACTCTAAAAAAATATAAACTTAATAATTGCAACAATTATTTAAATAATAAATAAGTGTGAGAATTAGTCAGCAAATCCAAATATCATCATTAATTGATTTTGGATTTGACATCATTGAATAAGCAAGCTGGTCCTTTTCAAAGGAAATCTCAGTTAATCCGTTGACGAAATTCATTCCTTTTTCATCTTTCAGTTCAGGATTATTCACGGCAATCTTCATCAAATGAGGCAACACGCTTCCCTTCTTATCGAAGCCTCCGTGGAGATAGATCGACTTTCCGTCCGTTGCCATTGCGAATCCTTTTACTGCGTGATTCTTCTCGCCTTCAATTGAAGGCACGGTGAACATCGACAGACTTATGTGCAAAGCGAATGGAATATTTTCGTCATCGTCACCTCCGATGATGTAGACAGTTCCATCGAGAACGACTGATTTATGCTGGAAGCGGTTAATAGGGTAAATTCTGGTCAAATTGACAGGATAAACAGACTCACAATCTTTTGTCATATAGATAGGAAAACGGTTATAATCACCGTCAGAATTTTTACCTCCTATTATCAAAAAGTTGTCAGGTTTCTGAGAAACCGGAATCATTGAATGGCCATACAAAGAAAGAATGTTTATTCCATTCTTCAACTCAACGAATCTCCAGATTTTCTGCTTCATTACATAAGCATAGATGCCGAACTCATCCTTGCCTCCACTCAATATCAAAGTGTCACTTTTTCCTTTTGATTTTGAGGCGATTAACTCAAGGCCAAAACCAGCAGGAGGCGGATCGTTGTCCGGGTCTTGCTGCTTTGACAATTCCTGCCATCTTTCGAATCGAAACGAATAAAACCAGAAATCAGAAAAACCGTTTTTTTCATCGTCAGTTCCGCCATACAAAAAGACGCCCGTGTCGATTGCGCAGAAGGCCGCCATGAATCTTGGACAAGGCTTCGGGTAATTGTCGTTAACTGGCATCTCCACGAATGAAGGATTTTCGGTTGTAAACCGGTAAAAACCGTTTGTTGCTTTCCCTTTTTCATCACGGCCGCCGAAGACGTAAAAAGTGCCACTCAAAAAGGCCATTGAATGGTCCGATAAGTGATATTTCTTATCTTGACCAGTAACGGTTTCGAATCGAAGCTTTATTTGGTCTCTTTGGTTCTTCAAAAAAGTGACAGCAGCCTTTCGAAAATTGGACAAAAACTCCTTTTGATTTGCCTGGTCCTCGAACAAGACGATCAAATCAAAAGGCTGGCCTAGAGACCGAATAACGGCAGATTTATTTGCATATTTGAACACATTCGTATCGTCGAGACTCAAAACGAACTTTCTCTTCAATTTCTTGTCGCAAAAGTTGGACATCCAGAGCTCGTCGGAGAAAAGATGAAGCAAGACTGACTCTCCTTTGTATTGGGCATTGTAATAACCGATATAATTACGGTTGGGGCAAATTAAATCGACCTTTCCGGTGAACATATTTTCGAACATTATCAACTCCTGCTTTTTCTGAAGGATCGTTACTTCGTTGTCCAGTTTTTGAATGGTTTCTTCAACAATGTCAAATGCATCAATCAGGTCCCTGTAATCCGGATGCGCTTCCGGTGTTGCCTTGATGAGATCACGGAGAAAGAGTTTGTAGCGAGGAGGGTGTTGAACAGGTAAGATCAAGACAGAGTCAAAACGAAGACTTTTTGAATAGTCAGAATTTAAGAAGGCTTCAAAAATTGCGTCGTTCTCTTTTGAATTCATTCCTTCGGTCATTCGTGGCAGCGTTGACTTGTAGAACGACAAATATTGGTTGTATATCTTTAAAAAAGGCGCATATTCTTTAAACCAACCGCCAATTAACGTCATGTAGTTGATCGGCAGTTCGGTTAAATCCCTTACAATCTTTTTCTGAAGGCTTTCAATGTACTGAACAGCACTGATGAAGTCATTCAGCTCTTTGGCCGTGATGATGTTGGTCTTCTTGAATATAGGGGCAACGTTGTCTACAAAGCCTTGTATCTGCTTGTAAAAGGTCATTTCAGTCGATTTAAGGTCATTCAAAATATTGACTCTTTTTTGAATTTTTTCATCAATGTGGTCATCCGTCAAAAGTGAGATGTATACAGATCTGTTGAGAACGTGCTTGATTGTGATGATTTTTAGAGTGCTTTTATTGAATTTTTGACCTTTTTTGGAATAAACGGAAATTGAATCTTCTGGACAATTATGGATCTTAGACATCGTTGATATTATCGATTCCATATGAAAGGAATTATAAGTAGAGAGATATGGCATCATGTATAAAAAGTTTGAGCTCTCGTTGATAACAGGTATTAAAATTGAAGAATGATTATTTTTGTTTTTCGGACTGGCACTTAAATAATATTCAAAAAGCTCTTTCTTGTCTTTGGAACTGATTGGTAAAAAAAATAAAGAATCACAAATCGAAAATGGACAATCTCGTTCTTCTAATAATAATGAAATATTTTGTGGAAAAATAATCATCAGTTCAAGCTCTGTGTTAACACCAACTTCCGATGAAATAAGTTCTAGTAATTGCTTTGTATTAAAATTATGTACTTTGGATGCTGGGAATATCATTAATCTATTTGTGGGAGCATATTTAACTTGACAAATTGAAAAATCTTCAGGATTATTTGAATATGGTAGAACGCCAGAAAGATTCGCTGAAATACTCATTAAGCTAATTGAGTCTGATTGATTAATTGTTCTTTTCATTTTTTTTTTTTTTTTTTTTTTTTTTATAAATTGAATCAATTGAATATTCAACTGAAAAATTCATAGTAAAAACGATACAAAATTTCATCGAAAATGATTGATTAAATATCTCAATAAAAATTATTTTTTAAATTATATCAATTTACCTATTTTAATTAATTCTTTTATTACTTTAAAATATTAATTTAATTTAGTAAGTATTAAATTAATTATTAAGATATTTTATAAAATTATTATAATAGTTATTTCATTAAATCTTTTATAATAATTTTATAATTATTTCATTAAATCTATGTTATTCTTTTAATTTTTGGATTGAATTGAAACTAACATAATATATATGATAGTATATTTAGCTTAAATATCATTCTTTCAAGATATGAGAAAAATCAATATTAGATCAAATATACTTGAAATTTGGCCAAAAGTGTTAAAAATCCACCAATATTTCACTAAATTTTGTTATGAGTTTGAATCAAATATTTTTTGTTTTCTTCAATGTAAGAATTAATAGAAAGATTTAATTTAATCTCATTTAGTGAACTATAAAAATAAAAATTTAAATAAAATCAATCATCCGAGTTAAATAGCAAATATAGTTTTTGAGATATAAAAGGTTTTGCAAAATTTTGTAAACATTTCAAAATTGATCATAGTACATATTAATCAAAATTATTATGGAAATTGATATTGAAGGAGGACTTAGAGTTTCAATCAACGAAAAAGACAAAACAGCATCGATTATCGAATCACCAAAAGCAACAGGCATCGTCTTAATTCCAAAATTTGCAAAATATAATAATATTCAATACCTCATAACTTCAATTAGTGAAAAATCATTTAATCGAAATTATATTGAATTTTTAACCTTCCCAGAAGATTCGGAAGTTGAATCTTTTAAAATGGGATCACTTCTTGGTGCTCATATCAAAAAGCTTCGAATCCCGCCAAAACTCAAGTACTTGGGAAGTGGATGGTGCCACTTTCTGTGTGATTTGACAGAGATAGAAATTTCACCAAAAAATCATTCTTTCATTTATTTTGAAAACAAATATCTTCTCGGGAAGAGTGAAGAAAAATCAGACAAATTTGACAGCCTCTACATAACGCGTCGAGACATCGAAGAAGCGGTTATTCCATCCCAAATCAAAACTATCAAGTACCTGGCATTTAATGCTCTCAAAAGCTTAAAGAGAGTTGTTTTTGCGCCTAATTCAGAACTCGAACACATTGAAGGTTTTGCATTCAATGGAAGCTCAATTGAATATCTGGAAGTGACTGCGAAATCAGTCAAGATTGGCGATTTTTGCTTTGGTTCATGCAGCAAACTGTCTGTTTTATCTTTTCCAAATGCAGAAAAAATCACATTGGATTGTTATTCAACAAATGGTATTCCAGGAGAAACAAAAATACTCGTTCGACGCGATGCGATTCTTAATGGAAGTGTGAAAGATTTGAAAAGCAGAATTGAATACATTGAAGAACGAGAATCAGGTGAAAAAGATTCCACGAAAGTGCAAAACACAAAAGAAGAAAAAGAATTGCCTAAAAAGGATGAAAGTGAAGTGAGAACCGATAACGGCCAAAAGAAAAAAATTGAAACACTTGAGCATGAAAATGCGACTCTGAAGAAATATGTGAAATACCTGCAATCGCGTCTCAGCCGATACGAGGAAAGTCTCTCTTACGAAGATTTCACGAAAACAAAAGAAGAAGTGAAACCGTCAAACTCGACCAACGAATACGAGTACGAGTATGAATATGAAGGAAATAAAGAAGAATATGAAACAAGAGAGAAATATTCAAATATTGGTCCAGAAGACGAAGAATTCCAAGAAGTTTTGTGCAAGATCGGTGAAGGATCATCGAGTGAAGTGTTCAAAGTTCATGACAAGCGTCGACAAGAAATGATTTGCAAGAAAGTGATCAAGGAGTGCGACGAATCGGTTTCATTCAAAACACTTCAGAACAGTGTGAAAGAGATTGAAGCATCAGAAAGCATCCGCCACCCGTGCATCTGCGAGTTACTTGGCTACAACATGCAAGAAGAACTTTCAACAAATAAACAAGGCGATGACGAAGACATTTCAGATGATGAAGAAAAAGAAGAACAAGAAGAAAATAAACAAAGCAAAGACAATCATGGTAAGACGACGATAGCACTTTTCTTCGAACTTCTTCCATTCAGTGTGAAGGAAGTGATTGATAAAGGTCTTATGAGCAACACACTGAAAGTTCGAATTTCAGTTGAAGTTGCATTTGCGATGTCTCACATCCACCGTCATGGGATGATGCACCGCGACCTGAAGCTTGAGAACGTCATGCTGAACAGTGTCTTTGAATCGAAATTGATCGACTTTGGCCTTGTGCATTTTAACGACATTTCAGGCAGCAACTCACTGACGAAGGGAGTTGGTACACTTGCATACATGTCGCCAGAGATGGTGAACGAAGAAGACTACGACGAGAAGACAGACGTCTACTCGTATGGAATTTTTCTTTTTGCACTTTTCAGCGGTCGAGTTCCGAAGCAGAGCATGCGCGACAAGATGAACGGAGTTGATATGAAGTATCCAACTGCTTCATCTAAGATCAGCGACATCTGCATCAACCTGATCAAGAAATGCACATCATTCAAATCATCGATTCGTCCTTCATTCGATGAAATCATTGAATACATGTTCAACAACCGATTTTGTCTTGCAGCAGAAGTTGATGTGAAATTGATCGTCCGTCGCTACAGGGAACTGAATCGATTTCGACGATCAATCATTCAAACGAAAAAATAAAGCTTATGACATCTTTTTTTACATTTAAATTTTAACAATTAAACTAAAATTTTATAAAATAAATGAAACTTTTTGAATGTTTTATTTCTTGAATTTTATCTCAAATTGATTTTTATCCAACTATTGAATTAGAACTGAATATTTTTTAAAATAAATAAATAACAGGAAGCCCTCGTAGTGTAAAGAATAGCATACAAGACTTCTAATCTTATGGTATGGGTTCGAGTCCCATCGTGGGTATTTTTTATTTTTTTTTTTTTTTTTTTTTTATCAAAACATTTGGAATAAGGTATAGAAATTAGTTAATTTATTCCCTATAATATAATATTATACACATTATAGTATCATACAGTTCCCAATTTTCATGATTCATGAAAATATTTTTTTTAAATATAGAATTAAATATTTTAAAAAAAGAATAAATAGCAAGAATCCCTCGTAGTGTAAAGGATAGCATACAAGACTTCTAATTCATTTTTTTTTACTTCAAAATATTGAATTCATAAGTAAATAGAGGTTTGAGAGCTGGCATATTTTACTTTGATATATAAAAAAATATATTTGGCTTTGTAAAGTCCAAAAAGTACATCTGATGAAAATTCTCAGCATCAGCATAAGAAAGAAAGTAAAATGAAACCTAAGAAAGAAAATAAACCGAATTCAGTACCAGAAATAAAAGAAGTTCCGATTGTTCATGATGAAATTTCAATCATGTCTGGTGATTTTGCCACACAAGATATTAAGATTCTTATGCTTGGTTCTGGTGACAGTGGTAAACCAAGTCTCTTTCGTCAATTAAATAGCATTTATATTGGATTTAAGGATAATGAAAAGAACGAATAAATTCAAATTATTAAATTAAATATTTTTTCAGCTATTGAAACTCTTGTTGAAACACTACAAAGCAGTGGATGATGTGTTGCTGAGAAAATTGAATCATATGCTGATGATATCAATGATTTGAGGGAATAGAATATTCTAATGGATGATTATATATACCAATCGATAATAACTTTTTGAATGATCAGACCAAATTATAAAAAAATCCGGGATTGTCGTTTTATACACCTCCACAAAAATTCGATTACAAAAAAAAAAAAAAAATAATAATAATAATAATAATAATTTCTAATTATTTAATGGCCTAGAATTGGCATCAAATTATTCGAAAAGTCACCTGATAGAATTTCATCCATCATTCTTTCATATCTATCTTCGTTCAAGAAAAGCGGCTGGTATCTTCTGAATCCAATATCATCGCATCCATACCTATCAATATAAAATGGCCTCATTTCGACGAGTCTTCCGTCGTTAATTACAATGACTTTCGAAGCCAAAACTCCGATGCAGAGGAGGACAGAAGGGAAGTTCTTTTTCGAGAAGTTTGTGTTTAAGAAAAAAGGTAAGTTATTGGTTTCATTTGACTGTAACAACTCTGTCATATAATCGTTTTCATTGCATTCATCTTTTTCTTCGTCGTAGTGCAGAATGAGGTGGTTGTAATCAATCATGTTGAATGTAGTGAAAACTTGTGTTTCCTCAACAGGGAAGTTATAAGGTTCTTGAGCGAATCTGATGAACTCTTTTGGCATTTTTGAAAAGACAAATGGCTTGAACTCGAACTCTTCACCATCTCTTTCTTTCAAACATTCAACTGGAACGTTGAATTTCGTAGAAAGTTTTTGTGGTGAAAAAATATCATCCCAATCAATGATTTTATTTTCATTTTGTTCCTGATTTTCTTGCTTTTCATTCTTCAGCATGAAATGATCAGTAAGACAGACTCTTCTCAAAAACAAGCAAAGTTCTTTTGTTGATTTTGTTTCATTGAATGACGAAATAAATGATTGTAAGATTTGTTTCAAAGCTTCATCTTTTTGTGCTGAACTTTTTTCAAGTTCATCGCATTCAATAAGCTTCTTTATAAACCGTTGAAAAACGGTTAGTTTTAGTTCAACGTCTTCAGAAACATCATCAATAAAACCAGTCTTCATTGTTGGTTTTCCTTTCATTCGATAAGCGTACCAAGTGGTCAGGAAGAGGTTTCTAGACAAGAATTTCGTCTTCTTTGAATCGAGACATCCAGGAAGACTTCTCAATCGAATCTCAAACGTTGCAATGAGTCCGCTCAATGATTTCACAAGTTCAACGAACGGATCAATTATTTTCTCATCAGATTTTGTGAAAAACAAAGAATATTTATTCATAAATAAGTTCAACGCTTCCTTCAACTCGTCAGACAAATCATCAAAACTGTTCGAATTGTCTTTGAAAATTGTTTTATTCGAAAGATCATCAATGTTTGGAAGAAAGCCATTTTTGAATGATCTGTCGATTGGACAAGTGAAATTGTCTTTACAAACACAATCAGGATGGACAAGATGTTGACAGATTCCAAATTGAATAACAAATATGTTTCCTGGTGTGCATCGTTTAGCAACAAGTTTATCTGGTTCTTGTAATTCTTTTTCTTTTCGCAAAGCTTCTTCTTTTTCGCGTTGAATTTTCAATGCTAAATTATCTTCACGTTGCTTTTTTCGTTCAGCCAACTTCTGCATCATTTCTTCATATTTTTGAACAATTCTTGAGTGAATAAATTCTTGCAGTAATCGTCGTTGTTGAACCTCTTCTTCACTCAATTCATCATTAATGTCAAGCATCGGAGATTGGCTTAAAATTTGAGCAAATCTTGTCTCTGGATCGACAATCTCTTCTTCTTCATTTTGGTTTTCATCATCAATCTTTATGCTTTCGTAGTAATCATCTTCATGGACTTCACGCTCTCTGATTGCTCTTTTTAGTGGAATTTCAATCAATGGCGGTTTGTCGATGATGAAAGGAAACTTTGTTCGATAGATGTAAAGTGGATATGAAAGAACTTCTTTCTTTCTTGAATTGGAGCAAATTGAACAAGTTTCTTTTTCACTTGTATTTGCTGGTGTAATTGCATCTTCATTCTGATCATCGTTCAAGTTGAAATTCGATGTGATTGAGTGGAAATGATTCATTATATTTTCCTTTAATTTCTGAGCACGAAGTTTCTTCATTTTGTTTATATCTTCTTTGTTGCTTTGATTATCAAGATCTTGGATTTCAATTGACATTTGTGACAAAACATTCTTGCCGATTTCTCCTTTTTCAAGTAAGATATCAACAAATGATTTAGGCTCACGTGAATTTGATCCAATTTTCGTTTTTAGGAATGAATTGAACGCCTTTTTAGTGAGTGTGTTTTTGATAGTTGCATTTTCATCACTATCAACTTTGAAATCAAATACGACTCTTTTAATTTGTGCAATTAAATCAGCAAGATTTGAATTATATTGAATAACTTTTGATTCATCAAGTGAATTTGAATCATCTTCTGTTTCTTGTAGAAACTTTGAAATGAGAATAAGAATGTTCATTGCAAGATGATCATTAAGAACGATATTATGTGATTCTGATTCATTTTCATATCTCAATGTTTGATAAACAATTGCAAGAACAGTCGGTGTCATCAAGAATTCTTTCAAACGAATGTTTAAATCGCTTGAATCGATTTCTTCATCATTTTCATTGTTATTTGAATGGAAGAAGAATGTTTCTTCTGGCTCGAAACTCGGAATTTGAAGAAGATTTTCAGGATGTTTTGATATTTCATTGTTCATTAAATTCTTCAATTGATTGAATGAATAAATTGCTGATATGTTCTTGCATTCGATTCCTTCCTTTAATACAAATGAAACATCTGAATTGTTGTTATCATTGTTCACGTTATCGCTGGTTTTAGCTTTTTGACGAACAGTTGCAACTCCAGAAAATATCTTGTTAAAAGTGCTCACTTTATGCCCAGTAGGTGTTGAGTCATCGTCGAAAAGATCTTTTACTTTATTCAGATCAGAAACTCCACTTTTCAAGGCCAAAATGATCTGCTGTTCAATAAATTTGTAACCATCAAAATTGAAGAGATCACGTTCAATTACTAATAAAATCGAAGCATATAAGAAAGCAAAAGTCATTTGCTTTTGTATTTCAACAATGTTTTCATTATCATCTTCATCAAAATCATCAAAAATTCCGATTTCTCTTGCCATTTCGAATGCAAAAAACTCTTTCAAACTGAATTCGCTAACTTGTGCTTTTTCGTTGCATTGAAGGCCAATTAAAAGTTGAAAAGCAGGAAACAAAAGAGGAATACCATTGCTAAACAACGATGGAGTTTTAACGTAAAGCGTAAAAAGACGGTTGATTCCTTCATTGCTTCGAGGAACCAATGATTCATTGAAGCAAATCATTGCAAGAAGGTTCTTCAAAGTGATGATTCCGAGCTGAATTCTAAGTTTTTGATATTTTTCTTTTGAAAGAAATTGTGCAATTTTAACGCGACACAAGTTGTCATTTCTAAGGAGATTTACAAATCCATTGTACATTGGAAAACAAGAATAGAAATAAGCTCCTTTTCTGAACGATTTGAAATTATTTTCAGGAATGTCAAGATTTTCATAATCAGGATGTTTGAGGAGTTTTGAAACGAATTTGTCATTTTCATTCTCATCATTTGGTCCAACAGTATTATTTCCAATCAAGTAAATTTGATTTATATTCACTGTTCTCTCCAATTGGATGAACATATTGTCAAATTTCAAATTCTTTTTATCTTTGAAACTTGAAAAAATTTTATAAAATGTCATATTGAAGTAAAAAAGTGGAAGATAATTCCAAGTGTGTCTATTTTCAGAAAATGAACATAACATAATTGTGTTGTTCACTCCATTTTCTACTCCTTTCTTTGTTCCTTCCGCCAGGACATCGCTGAACAACCTGTCAAAAAGTTCTTGTGTTTCTTCATTCGGCTGACAATCTGAGGCAGCTTTGAGATCGACAATATCTGTGAAAAATCCAGGAACAAATTCTTTAAATCGCATCGATTCGGTGAATGACAGAACTTCTTTCAGTTCAGTAGCCGCTTGGATGCCAAATTCGTTCCATTTCCAGCCAAATTTTCGAATGTTTCGACGCGATTCAGAAGGTCCGTAACAGTGGAACCAAAATGAATTCCAAACTTCAATTGATTTGTTGCTCGCTCTGAAACCCAAATTATCAATTGTAAATGGAAGTATTTTGTCAATCATCATCTTGTAATTCAATTTTGAGAAGTTTGTTTTGAAAAGTTCATCGTTAATTAAAAGTCCACAAAAATGCTGAAGAATTTTGCTGAATTCAACGTTGCTTTCAAATATGCTGTACATGATTTTTTCAAAGTTGACTTTTTCTGTAAGTGATATTGAGAGTAAACGTCGAAAACCGTCACCGAAATTTAAAAATGACATTAGGAATTGTATGATTGGTGACATTTTGGTGCCATTGTCTGTAATTAAATGTTTCATTGCTGAAAAAGATGCTTTAAAAATCGTGTCTGTTAATGTTGTTCGCAGTTTTTCGTCGATATAATTTTCTGGATTAGAATCTTCCTCAATACCTTGGTGTTTGGGGCAAAAACCTGAACGTTTCCAAAGTGATGTGTCACCACAATCACAATTTCCTATTCCATTTGTACTTATGAGGTATTCATGGCCTTGATGATTGCCATTAAGGAAACACTGGAGGCAAATGCATGAGCTTGAATCAACTGCGCAATCAACACAATGAACTGACATTTTGGGAGTTGACCATTCATTTTGACAAGTTGAAACATGAGAATTTTGGAGATGATAATTGTAAAAATCTTTGAATGAACTAAAATTAGTGACAGAGCATATAATTTTATGACTTTCATTGATTGCACTGCTTGGATCTGAAATAAAAAGAGATTTAAGTCTTTGATAATCCATTATAAATAAATTTAGAAAATTTTTTAAAATTGGCCTCTTATATGGTGTAATGTAATCGTTTTATAGGTAAAAATTTGTCATATTTTTAAAATTTACTTAACACAAGCATTTTATCATACAGTTTTTCATAAATTTGTCACTATTAGTGAGTTTCTTTGTGTGAGTGAGAGAAAAGCATATAATTAATATCATTTAAGATTTTGATAAGGAATGGTTTAAAAAAACCGTAGATGAAATTACAAAGGGGAAAACAACTCTCCATAAAAAGTGCAGTGAAGCCAAATTTTATATAAACCAAAGAATCCCAACTACTTATTCGATATCAGAAAATTTTTTGAAGCGTTTATTCAGGCATTATAATATTTCATACATAGCAAAAAAAAGACCAAATGAAAAAGAAATTCCAGAATTAGTTGAATAAAAAATAATTAATTATCATTTAATGCTACGATGGTGAAATAGTTACTTATTATTCAATGAGAGCTAACAAAGAGGAAGTTACATTATATCAAGTTCAAAAAGTTTTTTTAAAAAATAGATTTTATAAATATGAAAAAACAACAAATGAAGCAAAATACAGATGAACTTATCTGGTTAAATATACAAACCAGATATGGAATGCAAATGCCCACTACTTGCAAAAAACAAACTTCATTTGTTTGCAATTATTGATGACCTGTCTCGAAATATCGTCGATCAAGGCGTTATGGTCGTAAAAAGAGCAGAAGAATGCTTAAAAATATTTAAACAAGCCGTAGTATATACAAGTCGGTTTCCTTAGGGCTTCGGCTAACTCTGGGCAGCACTCGTCCTCATTGTAACACGAACTAGTTAAAAAAAAAATTCGAAAAAAATTTAAAAATACCATTTTAATCAGTAATCATCTCAACAAGATGAGAGTTCCCCCATCCATTTTAATTTTGACTTCCCACATTCCAGAACTATCTTTCACATTTTCAAATTGTACATTGACAGACTCTTTATATTTCAAATCATTTTTTCTCTACATTTGTTAATGTCTTTCTTTAATGCATACTCCTTCAGTACATCATTAACCTCATCAACTCGGATGTATTTATTCATACTTACCAAATCTTTATATAAAAGAGTTAGAAACATAAATTTGCATATAAAATTAAAAATTGATAAAAATTACTGATGAAATATCGATATTACATTTGAATTACGTTTATAATAAGTTTAAATTTATAGGGTCGCTAAAATCTCGACCTTCAACTAACTTCTTTTAAAAACGGTTACAAAATTTTTTGACCTTCAACTAACTTCAGTTCAACCTTCAACTAACTTCGTTTTAAAAAACAATCTAATCATCACCGTATAATCTTTTAATTGCATTAAATGCACATAAATACATTCATTTTCTTCTTTAATCATTGAATTATATCATAAATAGATTTTTTGATTTAATTATTAAAAAATTTAGAAACAACTTTAATTCAAAATATATAATTGATTTATATATATATCATTAAAATCATATTCTCATTATTTATTTCATTTTTTTAAAAAATATTTTAAAGATATTTAAAAAATAATTGTAAATTTTTTCTTTACTTTTTGATAGAATAAATTCTTTTAATTTCACAATTATTCAATAATAAAGACAGTAAAAAGAGGGTAAAGCTGGAAATAAGTGGATAACGGTGAAATGAAGCTCTTAAATTTTAAAAATTCAGTGGATTACAAAGTTCGTTTTTTTACATGCAAGAAAAATGGTTATAGTTTTATTTCAATTTGTAAAAATTCAATGTATCATTTGAATTTAATGAGCAAGAAAATATTAATGTTCTTTATCTTTATTTCGACATCTTTTGATTTTATCATTTTTTTGCTTAAATAATTTTTTAAAACAAATATTTTTCTTGATAAATATTAACAATATCTCGAAAACTTCCAAAAACATATTTGATGATAAAGTTAGTTGAAGGTCGAACTGAAGTCAGTTGAAGGTCAAAAATCGTGGTGACCGTTTATTACAAAGTTAGTTGAAGGTCGAGATTTTAGCGACCGTTTATTTTTGAAGTTAGTTGAAGGTCTAAAAAAGTTAGTTGAAGTACCGACACAATATTAAAAATCTTGATTTTTATCCTTTAAAAAACAAAACTAGAAAAAAGTAATAGTGTATTTTTAAATCTTATTAAATATATCATGCATTTGATGCATTTTTATTTACCATATTCATATCAATTTATAAATATCATTAATAAATGACAGATTTTTTAAAAGCTTTCAATCGATTTTTTTGTTAAAATCATATGCAAAAAACTATGAAGAATGTTATTTAACGATATATTACTTTCTGTTTAAACTGAAAATCTTAAAAATGCGATTATTAGATATCAATCGTTGATTTGAAAATCGATGAGTTGAACTTTTATATCGCAATATATAATGTACATTATGATCATACACAACATTCACGCACTTATATGCTTATTTTTGAGGAATTAGCCGCAATCTAATTATATATCTTGAGTAGATAAGGAATTTTCGGATGAAAGTCACGTCATTTTAATCTTCATCAGTCAGTGACCAAAATATATTTTTTTGGGATTTTTTCGCTGCATTCTTTGCATTATTTATAAAAAAATACACTATTTTTAAAAAATTTTCAAAAAAACGAAATGTGAAGTGAAAAAGTGGGGAATTTAATTATCCTGTACTTTTTGCCACAAAAAAAGGTCAAAAAAATAATTACAAAATACTTTCATGAATAATGATAGAAAAAAAAGAACGGCAATGATCAAAAAAGCTTTTGAAATCATTTATAAAGCTGAAAACCCTGTTTATCTAAACATTATTGGAACATTTAAGAATTTTGGCTTTAAAAAATCATCCTTGCTTATTGATGCGATTTTTTATATAAAAGAAAAATATATCGTTGAATTGAAACACGAATTGGAATGGATAAACCACCGAACAGTGAATAAAATAGATTATAGTGAGAAAAACTCGATTTTTTGCTGCTTATTGAATATTGATCCTGAAAATTTTATTAAATATTTAGGTGATTTCCTTAGAAAAAAAGAACCAAACGAAGAAAAGATAAACGGGTTGATTTGCGAACTCCAGAAAATAATTAAAAATACTTTAATGACAAATCCAAATATTACTGAAATTAATAATATTGATACCAATAAAACTACATTAAAAAAGCAACAAATAAAAGAAGATAAAAGAAATGAAAATCAAAAAACAGATGGACTAGAAACAGAAAACGAACAAAAAAAGGATGAATCTAAAATTTTACTTAATTCTCTTAATGGCAAAACTATAAAGAATGAAATGATGGAAACACCACGTATTGATGAAAGAAACCATCATTATCTAGAAATTTATGGTTGGATGATACTTGATTTGTAATTTTATATCATCATCACTTTTTCTGAGAGAAACTTTTTAAATGGGGTATTAAAAACTTTCTACTTTTTGGCCCTAATCCGAAAATAAGAAGAAATTATAGAAGATGATGACGAATTTTACATGTTGATTTTTCTCATTTTCTGATTCTTCTTCACCTGTAATTTTAGGCTTTTATGACATAATTTTTTTTTTGAAAAAAAAGCATGCCATATAGTTTACTTCACAAAAATGTTTCTAAAAATTTATAAATAATGAAATTATTTTCCTTATTAATCTTTATTTTTATTTTTTATTTTTTATTTTTTTTGATGAAGAAGTTGAAACTTTTTGAATGTTTTATTTAGTATTATTCAAATTAATCATTATTTGAATGCTGAATTAGATATTATCAAAAAAGAATAAATTACAAGAATCCCTCGTAGTGTAAAGGATAGCATACAAGACTTCTAATCGAGGGTACTTTTTTATAATTTTTTTTACTTCAAAATAAGTAAATATGATTTGAAATTAAGTTTTAATAAAAATTGAAAATTAAAAATGTGAATTATTTAATTCATAATTAGTTATCTAATTTAAGAGATTCTTCTCTTCGTCTCTTAGAAATCTTTGAATTTTTAGAAGGTAAAATGATGAAAACGTTGTTTCCTGCTTGAATTTTGTCAAGTTTATCTTCATCATTCAGCGCATTCTTTGAAATAATTCTTGTATTTTCTTTTCCAATGAAGAAATGCGTTTTCTTCACTTTTTCTTCTTCAATTGAGCAAATTTTCTCAATATCCTCTCTGATTGTGCTAAATGTATCATTGACATTCACTTTCAGCGAGAAAACTGTTCCTGTGATTATTGCGTCACTTGTTGTATCAGCTCGTGCAACAAAGAAGCGGACAACTTGCTCATTGTCAGACAGATTCGCTTGATCTTCTGGGATCAAGTCGACATGGACGCAATTTAACGAACTGGACAAAAACGAAGATTTATTCAGAATTTCGCCAACTCTTTTAGGCTCCATTGAAAAAATTCTGAGCCTATTTGGTCCCACGTCCAAATTCAATTCTTTGGTGATTGCATTGACAAGATCTTCGTACTTGAAAGGCTTCTGGAGTGATATGAAGAACCTCTTTGAGACATGAATTGAATCTTCTGAAAATTGTACGTTAATAACCGCTTTTTCTTTCAATTGTTCGGTTGTCACTCCTTTGACCAGCTTGATGTAAAGAACGCCTTCTTCGTGGCCGGATCTGATCATTGTGAAAATCTTCTCAATGTCAGTTGAGACGGCCTCGTTCACTTTAGATGTGTTCGGGTAGCTGTGGCTGAAGTAGCTCTTGTACAGTGAGAAAATGTCACTTTTTTCATCGTATTCAATTTTCAATGAGTCGATAATGAACTTTTTCAATGCACTAGTTTCCATTTTGTAAGGGACTTCGAGGATGCAAATTGGCTCGAGGAAGTAGAAGTAGTCAAAAAGTGAAATCTTGACCAAATTAGAACTCAAATTATCAAAATAGTCTGGAACGGTTTCAACCGCTTTTTTGAATGAATAAACCGGACATTCTTCTTCTTCACCTTCTTCTTCTTTTCCTTCTCCAGGTTCAGGCTTCTTAAAGTCGTAGTGCGGCACAGGAGGAGGAGCATCCAAAGAAGCCTGATCTTTTGAGATTTGGAAGATCAAAGATGAACCGTTAGAAATTTTATGATCTTTCAATTTTAACGGTTTTCCGGCGGTTATTTTAAGAAGATTAATTTTTCCAGAAGGTAACTCTTGATATACGTCAAGTGAAGTTCCTTTTGGAAGTCCAAGTCTATCGTTCACTTCACCAATGATATCTTCATCAGTTGCCTTAGTCGAGTCCATGATCACTGATCCGATGTACTGCAGAGGCAACTCGAGACTTGTTGAGAAGAACTTCAAGAAGATGTTCATGTTGTTGTAGCTGATGTTGACTTCTTCTTTGGCTTCTTTGTGCTGAAGGAAGAGTGACGACTGGCTTGATGCGAAAGTTCCTTGCGTGTCCGACCTGTAGAACAAGAAAGAAGGCGAATTGCTGTAAATCGACCAGAGGCGAATTTCATCAACTGGCAAATTAAAAGCTTCAGCAACTTTTATGTAAATGTCTTTCTTTGACATTTTTGAAGAAATTAAAACATCTTTGCTTAAAGACGAATCAATGAATCCTGCTCTTCCTTTCATTATGTTTGATACTATTGCTTCTTCGGGAGTAACGACTAGTTTCACTTCTTTCTCTTTTTCTTCTTCTACTTCTTTTTTGCTAGTTTTCTCTTCAACATATTTGAATGACTCTGGATTCTTTATGAATTGCCGAATGTGATCCGGAATCTCTTCGTCCGAAATGTTCTCGAAAATCCATTTCGCGTCATCTTTACGAACATAAATCAAAATGTACGCTGAATAACTCTTCTCGTAGCTATAAGACGATGTAGAAATCGATGAATTTGAGCCACCGAAGTTGTTATCAATGGCTGATTCTTTCGATGCTTTACTAACCGTTGAATCGTTAAATTGATACCATTGTGGACCCAAAGATGTCCTCAAAAATGCGTAATAGTGACCATGACTAACCGTTCCCGAATGGACAAGAACACCGTACAATTCATACACATTTGGTGTGTTGTCACTTTTCGCCAAAAATTGACTTAAGTCAATTTCTTCAGGGAACTCAAAACGAGAATTGATCTTCACCATTCGATCCGTGAAATAGTCGTAATTAAATCGACGAAGATGAAGTTGAAGAACTGGCGGAAACTTGATGAATTCTTCTCCCATCATTGCATCTTGTTTGCCAAGATTAGGATCGCCTGTATCGTAACGGTTATCACCTTCCATTTTTTCAGATTCGGTGAATTTTTTAAAGCTTTCTTCGAGATTTGAGCAGCCTTCAACGTCCATTGTCAAATCATAAAAATCTTCAACTCTAGAGCTTTCAAATTCAACGTTGATACAACGAATGTAAGACTTCGATTGACCTCTAAAAATCTTCGCAACACCGTCTTTCAGTTCTTCGTTGTCTTTCAGTTTCTCTTCAAGATTGTTGAGAAGAACACGGCAAAACTCTTGAGTGTCATGCTGAACGATTGTGCGTGAAAAATCCCAACCAAAAGAGACTGTTAAATCTTCAGTCTTACATGGATTGTCACTCAATTGTAATTCACCAAATAACCGCTGTAAATTCAAAGGAATCGACTTTTTGGGATTCTCTTTCCCTGTCGTAGGAAGCTCGTAAACTAGCTTTCGAAAGGCAGAAAGATGGAACAAACTTTGAAGCATCGAATTCATGTAACATGTCGCTCCTTGGTTAACGAGACCTACAAAGCCTGTTTCTTCTTTTGAATGGTTGACTGGTGTGTACTCAAGCTCATTTGAATTTTTGTATTCACAAGTTTTTGAGACAATTGAAATGTAAACTGAATTTTTGACATTAAAACCGTTTTCTGGAGCGGTTATTTCTTTGAAAGTTTTCGCAAATTCAATAATCAGTTCATCACCTTTTTTTGCTTCTTCGATCTGCTTTTTGACAGTAACCGTCGGACAACCGCCGACATTCAAAATTAAAAAAAGGATTTTTAGCTTGGATTTGAGTTTGCCAACACTATCGCATATGAATTTGAATTTAAATGGCTGGTCTGCTTCAATCTTGTCTATTTCATAATGAAAGCTGTACTCGTGAAAGGAAAAATCGCTTGATTTGTAGTTTTCTAATTTCGAAAAATTAAGTATCCGCCAACATTTTTCATTCTTATAAATACCTGGTACAAATTCTTCTTCGGGCTCATCTTCTGCATCTTCGTCATCATCAATTAATATATAGAAGTAGATTCGCATAGTTATGGATCCTGTTGGAATAAAACCAGAATCGGGAGTTATTTTTGAGCAGTCAAACGGAACTGTGAATTTTAATTTATTTTGGAGAAAAGAATTTTCGTCTTTTGGTATTTTTTTAGTAATATGAAGAGATTTCTCAGGATTTTCATTGGGAATCGTTAAAACCAAAAAAACATCATATTTACTCCCAAAAAATAGAGAGGCATCTTGATGTTTAATAGTAAATTTGAGTGAATCATCGGTTTGTTTGGCATTGTGCGTTAAAATATTAAAATCATAACTACGGAAGGAAAGTTTTGATTTTTCTTTAATATTTGGCCATTCTTTATTTAAAACAGCTTCAGTTGTAGTGTATTTGCACGCTGTTCCACTCATCTTTTATATTAAGACCAAATATAATCACAATAATGAAAATTCTCATTTATGTCATTCAAAAAAAATTTCTCCAATTTTTTATAATTTAAATTGAAAGTAAGAAACACTCATATATTTATGAAATTGATGCATAATAAACATTAATATATTACAAGATTATTTTGGTATATTTTATTTATTAATTTTGCCTAGAAGCTGAATTACAACCTAAATAATTTAACCAAATTTGAAAGGAATTCGGACAATTTACCATTCAATTTATAACTTAACTTAAAACTGCCTTTTTAAAAAATTGTGTTGTTGGAATTTGATTAAATTATAATATAATAATAAACATATCATAATCTACCATTTATTGAATTTTCATATATCATATCGTTGATACTGATACTGTGGGATTTATCAAAGAAATCACTAAATTCCCTGGTAATTGTGTAAATGGGCATATCTCGGAATATACATCTTAAACACCGATTTTTTGTGAATAAACAAATTCTATGCAATCTGTGCGACAACTTTCTATATAAATAATTCAAAATTAGTCCACTGTATGAATGTGATTTGCTATCAGCAAAATCGATTACTATCAAGTTTATATCAACTAATAAACAAACTTTTCAAAATTGTTATTAATAAGCTTATATCATTATTTTTGATTCATAACTCCAATTTTGAAAAGTTTCCTACGTTCTTTTAAATATGAAATATAATATCGAGTAGATAACTTGATTTACGCAATAACTTTGTTGTTTGTTTGAAAAAATTCATGAAATTTTTTTATTTCAAAATTGAAAAAAAAAATGAATAATAAAATTTTGATTATATTTTGAAGTCATTAAAATTTATTTTTCTCTTTTATTTATAAATATTTATAATTATTTCTATTTTAATTTATATTAATTAAAAAACATTTTTAAAATAATTTATTTTATTTTATAATTTATTCATTTTTTATTAAGATAATTGAACAATATTTGAAAATTTATACTAAATTTCACCACTTTTTAAATTAGAAAAGCTTTCAAAAAAAAAAAAAAAAAAAAAAAAAAAAAATTTAAGGTGAAAAAATTGAGAAATAAATGAGTTAATAAAGAAAATATTCAATATGGAAAACTATAGATTTGTCTAAAAAATAATTTATATTGATTTATATTTGGCCAGTTCTTTTCATTCAGTGCAATGTCCAAAGAAGTTTATCGTTTCCGTGTTGGTGTCAGGAAACTAGAAAATGGCCAAAATGCATTTCAAGCAGTTGAATTTGTAAAATCAAATCCTCATATACTTTTAGCTCTTGTCAATCCAGGCCTCTTTGCTATTTCTAGTATTTTCTTGGGATTCAAAGTTCCAGAAAAGCCTTCTCATGCAGCTTTTTTAATTGGCACAGATTTATTCGAATATGATTCCAAAGGATATCACAGGCGAAGAGGTGTTGGGCGAGAAGATAAATTTGATTGAGATGAAATAGGAAGTAAAGTTAATGGCCAAAGTTATGTTACGCCAGATGAACTTGAATTAATGATTGGAAATTCTAAAGAATGGGATGGAAAGCATTACAATGTTTTAAATCATAACTGCCATGATTTCGTAAAGTGGTGTCTTGATCATGTTGGTGCAGGATTCTTTTATAGAGACTACGCTCACAGGTATCTTGTCTAAGTGAGAAGATTCAGAAAAATGATTATAAAGATAATAAAAAAATGTAGATTAAATTATATAAATTTTTTTACTAAAGTAAACTCTTTTTAATACAATGGAAGATTGACTGATGAGTTTGTTGTGCTTGAGAATTGATTGGTTGCAATATTGATGTTGATCCTTCTCACAAAAAATTTTAATTCACTCTCAAAAAGTAATATTAAACTTTCACTTCATTTTTGATTAAGGTTCTAAAATTGAATGAAAGTCTAATATTTGTGATGTTTGTAAAAGATCAGTAATTATTAAGATTATTTGCTCAATGCATGTTCTTAAAATGATTTTAATTTTAAAGTTTTGAATAGATGAAAAGAATAATGAAACGATAATGTTTTTATAAATCTCTTTTTTATTATTAGAAAAAAAATCATCAGTTATTCAATTAGTCAACTTTAACAACTTCATCAAATACTTCTCCGATAGTTTGATCTAATGAAGCATGTGTTAATACATATCCAATACGACGCATGTACGTATCAGCATCTTTTTTGGATAAAATGTTTGGATTGTACATAATTTTCGAAGTAATGTCGTTCCTTGGACTGTCTGGATTGAAGCCAGAGAAGCTCATTAAGAATAGAGATCCAATGTATCGTGAGTAATTGCCAACCTGCGTTGCATTAGCGAGGAAAGAGCAATGGACATCGACAATTGGACGTCTTATTCTAATTGCTCCAACTCCAGTTATTCCAAGGTCAATTCCAGGAATGAGATTTGCTGGATCTGTTTGTGCCTTCAGAATTGAGTAGTGAGCTTCATTCTTTCTCAAACGAAGGAGATCATCACGAAGAGTACTGGCGACTTTTGAGAGCTTATCGTCGGGTGAAACGGAAGGACAAGCTGGCGCTGTAACAGCGCAATGATAACAATCTAAGAAATCGGGATGATCCAAATATCTTCTCAAATCATTAACTGTTCTAATTTTCAAATTTTTGAATGGTTTTCCTTCATAAGCAGATGCTGCGAAGTATTGCGAAAGCCACAAATATTCTGTCAAGTGTTCTGGAGCATTCTTCTTCGCATCATATGATTTATATAATTTCGCTGGAATGATGATCTCTGCTTCATCAAGATATCGTTTTTGGCCTGTCTTTTCATCTTCAATGATATTTCCCGTAAAGTTGTAATTTTTGCCGTCTGGATGATAAATTCTTTTGAATTCCTTGGAGAAAATATTGGTTTCGGCAAGTTTTATACTCTTTACTGGCTTGATTTCTTTAATACGTGTCATGTTTGGATCATTCAAATATGATAAGATTTCAGGTGCTTTGCTGATTTGTTCTGCATATTGATCACTAGTGAATCTTGGAAAATGAGGGAGTTCTTTTGGAGGCGTATTAAATGTATAGTTCTTCATTAAAAATTTGAAAAATCCTCCATCACAAAGACGATGGTTTGCATTTAAGCAGATTATATTATTATCTTCATTGACTGCAATGGAACCAAAGGCAACATCATATGGTGGTGTGAAATTCATTCCAACAAATCTACCAACTTCTTGAAGATCTGTTATACTTGATGGAATTTCAAACTTCTTGATTTCATCTCGGTATTCAAGATGATTTGAATCTTTCAAACGAAGATGTAAACATGCTGCTGATTTCCTGAAATAATCTTCAAGATCTTTGATCGCAGCTCGATTTTCAACTTTTATTGATAATTGAATGTAAGATGGTGGAGAAGCAAAAGTTGTTTCTTTCTTGTTTATTGCCTTTATTAGAGACATATTAAAGTGAAATAAACAAAAAAATTTCAATATCTGCTAACTATCAGTTGAATGTTGTATGTGTAAATATTATCGGTCTTCATAAAAAATAATCAATTCAATTTTTTTCAATATTTTTGAATAATATTTGTTAATCAACTAATGACTGATTCATTAGTTTTGTTTAAAAAAGTATAAATAGTAATAATAAAAAAAAAAGGTTAAAAATTTGAATTTGTATTCAAAATTTTTAAAATTTCTTTGAATTTTTGTAAATACACAAAAAATGCTTTTCAATGAACATCATTTTTTTTTAACAAAGTTGTGAGTTTAATTTTTTAATTGTTAACTTGTTTTATGCATGTTTAAAAAAGGGTATTGTTACTTTTTTTGATTTAAAACAAATCAATATATTATATGGGTGAAAGAGTATCTTATTAGAATCAATTGATATATGAATATTTCTATTAAAAAAAGGAAAAAAGTTCACATCTAATATGGCAATTGTAATTAATCTCAAAATGCATAAAATTCACGTGTTATTTGTATTTAATATGAAGTTAGTAATTTATATAAGCCTTATACTTTCTTTTTTGAGAGAATAAAAAGATATTCAAAAACTTGCCCTTATTGAGTTAATACTAAATTAAAAAATATAATTTTAATTTTGAAAATTCAATGAAAGAAATATGAAAATGAGTATAGTGTTCAATTCTTCAAAAACAAAACCAGAAAAAGATGATAGTATGATGCCTTTTAAAGATTGTCTAAAAATAACCTTGATTATTTGAGCAAAAAAGAGAAATAAAAAGGTTTTATTTTCCTGATTTTGATTTTTTCTTCATAAAAATGAATGTAATTATATTTAAAATGAGAAAAAAATAATATATTTACTGTGAAAAGAACGAATAGGTTGTTTGACCGTTTATAATTTTATTGAATCATTCAATTTTTTGAATATGACTACCTAGCTTTATCTTTGATGTTATTTAGGAGCCTAATTATCATTATCATCCAAATAAATTATTGATTCCTAGATAGACATTCAAAATCAAATGTATAATGATAAATTCAATCTTTTATGATCATTAATCATTAATTTTATTTACTTGACTGAACATGAGCCAATAGCCAATTAGTATTTTGTATAATAATTAATATATGATATGGAATATTTCCTGTTAAATTGGTTTACAAAAAAAAAAAATATATAAATCAAGTAAAATTATTTAACATATTTCAATTTATTAAGAAATCTTTAATGGTGATGATGATGATGAGGGCATCCAGGTCCACCATATGGTGGATAACCTCCTTGTGGTGGATATCCTCCCTGTGGTGGGTAGCCTCCTTGTGGTGGATATCCTCCCTGTGGTGGATAGCCTCCTTGCGGTGGATAACCTCCCTGTGGTGGATATCCTCCCTGTGGTGGATATCCTCCCTGTGGTGGATATCCTCCCTGTGGTGGGTAGCCTCCTTGTGGTGGATATCCTCCCTGTGGTGGATAGCCTCCTTGCGGTGGATATCCTCCTTGTGGTGGGTAGCCTCCCTGTGGTGGATAGCCTCCTTGTGCGCCAGCCATGATTGTAAAGGCTGGTGTACCTGCTGGAACAATATTAACAGTTAAATGGAGTTTAGCTGCTCCTTTCTTTTTCTTGCATGCTGTCATATCGTACCAGTTATCGATAACTTGGCCAACAGGGAATGAGCTGAATGAGAGATTTAAGGTACACATATCATCGTCTTTGCCTTGTCCAAAACCATCACTATCTTTCATTAAAATTTCGATTACTCCGTTTGCAGGATTTTGAACATCGAAGTGAAATTCTTGATTCCAAACAGGATTATTATTATTGCTTATAACTTTAGTTTTTTGTTGGTTGCCATTTACTTTTAAGATAACATATGGATCAGATGAATTGCAATTATCAAATTTGGGGCAGTCTTTGGCTTCAATAACACGAACGTGAAGTTGGTACATAAAAAATGAAGAGATAAAAAAATCGATAGTATTTTACTTTTTGAAAAAAATTAAAACTATCATTTCTCTGAATATTTTTAACGCTAAAAAAAGTAATAAACACTGAAATACTATTTACAATTATAAAATTGCTTTTATAAATTGTCAATAATTTTACATGCATTAAAATATATAGTAAAACAAATAAATATATTAAATAAGTTAAAAATTATAAAAGATATTAATGAATTAATTTTTTAGTATTTGACATGATATAAAAATATTTATTTATTTATTTTCATCAATAGTTGAATATATTCTTTATATATTATAAATTTATTTTTATGTTGTTATATTATAAATAGAAAATTAAAATATTAATAATTTTATTTGAAAAATATTGATATAATAATGAAATAATTTTTTTTAATTATAATTTATCGTTTTTATGATAAACAATCATTAGATATACTTTTTAAGAAAAAATTTTATTATGATATTCTTACGTTGTTTTTGTATGTAAAATAACGAAAAACAGAGATTTGAAAGTGTTGAAAAATTTTCGGAAAAACTGAGATTTTCAAAGAGATGAGTGTCATTTTTAAAATAACGTAAAACCCATTAGTATAATTGTTTAAATTATAAATATGATTATATATGATTTATCATGATATAAACTAGTTATTTAATTTAAAATATATTTAAAATTTATTAATATAGATTAGATAAAAATATTTTGTTCTAAATTTCCTATTTTTAATATATATTCAAATATTTCTCTCAATTTTTTCTTTTCAAGTTTTTGTTTTTCGTTTAACAAATTTTCTTAATAAAAAAGTATCTTCTTTTCACAAAAAGTTAACATTTTTTACAAAAAGTCGACAAAAAACAATCAAAAATTTTTAATGAAAAAATTGAATGATTACTCTTTCAACATTGTTTTCTTTTTTTTTTGCATCTTATAATTGATAAATTAAGAATTTTATAATATATAAAAATAATATAATAGTAACTATATAAATATTGGTTCAACAACTTTATTAAAGATAATCAATATTGTTCTCTATATTTTTCTTGAATTCGCATGGACAGTTAATTTTTCATAACCGTTTTTTAGTTATTTATCAATTATATATAAAATGATAATCGTGATATTATAAATGAAAAACATATGTGGACAAAAAATTTTTTTGATTCACAAAGGATTTAATGAATTTATTAATTAAATAGGCTATATATTATTTTGTAGTTTAAATTTAGTAAATATATAGATTGATCAATTCGAAAAATTTATTAGAAATAAATAAATGATATATGAATCTATTTAAAATAAAATTTATTTAATTTTTATTCATCAAAATTTTGAGGATAAGTATTCAAATTCATGCGTGGTAATTTGTATTGTTTGAATAATTTAAATGTTAACTTTGCAATGAAAATTTCGTTGAAGTTAAACTTAGCAAAGTTCATTCTCAATTATTCAATGCTTATTGAATTTTTAAAATGAAAATATTCAATTTTATTTTTTATACTATGAATAAATTTGTATAGTATTGAAAGGGAGATAATAATTTTATATATTTAAATAATTGAATTTAGGCTCAAAGATGACAATTAAATAAAGCCTTAAGTATATATAACTTATTTATTGGACCATTTTGTAACAATGATATTAAAAAGCAAAAATCTAATTGTTGAAGGACGATCAATTTGATTTTTAGTTTTTAAGAAATCTGTAAACTTTTCAATAAATATAATTTATATTTTTCAAAAAAGTTCTGAATTTTGATATACATTCACCCTAGAAAAAATTGAATATACTTATCAATGCATTCAAAGGATCTAAATTTATACATTGAATAATTTTGAATTTAAATTAAGGGAGATATTAATCATATCATTTTTATATGAACCCTGAAAATTTCCTCGGAAAGATTATTTGCAAATACAAAATTATTAAAATTATAGGCGAAGGAGCATTTTCTACAGTATGTTTAGCTGAAGAAATAGGAACAAAAGAAGATTTGAAAGATAATAATATATCATATTATAAAAAGCCTAAAGAAGACGAAAAAAAAGGAGTATTTGCTAGAAAACCCCCATTAAAAGAAGGTCCTAAAAAAAATTATGTCGCTTGTAAAATAATTCCTCGAATTAAAGTTGATGAAAAAAAAATATCTACAAGATTAGACCAAGAAATTCGTATAAATCAAATGATGCACCATCCAAACGTTGTACAATTGATAGATGTTTACAAAGATGATAGTTTTTATTATGTATTCCTTGAATTTTGCGAATGTGGCGAACTTTTCCAAATTATAATCAAAAAGAATCGATTATCTGAAAACGAGGCAGCAATTTACTTTAAACAAATATTAATTGGTGTTCAGTATATTCATTCATTAAATATAGCGCATCGAGATTTAAAGCCAGAAAATATTTTGGTTGATAAATTTGGACGAGTAAAAATATCGGACTTTGGGTTATCAAAATTGTTTAATAGTAAGGGATTAACAACTACACCATGTGGTTCGCCATGCTATACATCGCCTGAAGTCATCAGTGGCCTTCCGTATGATGGTAAAAAAAGCGATATTTGGTCTTGCGGTGTTATTTTGTATGCATTGACAACTGGATTTCTCCCATGGACACAAAGAGTTCAGTCTAAAATGTTTGAACAAATCAAAAATGGAGAATATTCAGTTCCTCCATTTGTATCTAATACATGTGCCGATTTAATATACAGATTAATGACTGTTGACCCTGAAAGAAGAATAACAATTGACGAAGCTTTGAATCATCCATTTCTAAAAGATGTTCTTGTTCCACTTGCAAAACTTGATATTAAATATGTTTCATTAAGAAAAGTTGATCGTATTCTGAGTGTTGATAGAAGTTTTGAATATGAAGATATAATAGGCCGTATATCCAAAGGAAACTCAAACAGTGATTCAAAATACAGAAAAACATTAATCAAAGCTAGTAATGATATAGAAACAAGCAATGCAAAGAAAATAGAAAAAAGGAAAACGGATAATATTTCATTAATTGTTCAGAAAAGGAAAAATAGAGAAAATGTAATTGAGAAAAATAAAAGAGAAGCATGCCATCTTTTTAACAAAATGAGTTCCAAAGAAAATATTGATATGCATCCTATTTCAGGAAATGATGAAAAGCAAAATAATAAATCTAAGAAGAAAAATAATGATATAACGATTAATCTTACTCTACCATATTCTGTATCCCCAAGAAAACTTAATAATAGATTTAAATTTATGAATCAATTTGGTATTCCATCTCTTTTCCCAAGAAGATCAGAACAAATTCCATCACAAAAATAAATATATGATTCATTGGTTAACCAGGGTTTATATTTGTAACGTATTTCCATATCCATAAAATTTGTTTTTATTTTTTACTTAATTATAGAATTTCTTATTTACTCTTTTATGTTCTCAAAATTTAGCGGAAATAATCTCTAAATAACAATACTCTTTTATGTATTTATAAAAGATTAATCAAAAAAGAATAGGGCAAAAAGGATAAAATTAAAGATGCGTAATTTGTATCATTGTTTCGCATTTTGATTGATGTATAAAGATAAAGATATTAAAAAATTGTTCTAATTGATATTTTTTGAAATTTAAAAGGAATCATAATTACATAAATTATAACAAATTATAACAAATTATAACAAGTTATTTTCATAAAATGCTTATAGTAAATTATGGAAAGCATTGAATAAAAAAAATTAGCAATCGCATTTTTTCTTTTCTGTCTCAGAAACATTCACAGATGGTTTAATTATTTGGTTTTTTGTTGGCTTAATAGATTTGTAAGCTTTTTCTGCTAAGTATTGGAAAGCTTCAGTAATGTTGGTTCCATCTTTAGCTGAAGTCTCAAAATATTGGATATCTAGACTATCTGCAAATTCTTTAGCTTCTTCATTTGTAATTTCTCTTTTAAGATCAATCTTATTTCCAACTAAAATAAACTGGATTGAATTATCTTTTTCCTTAACTGCGTTAACCCAGTATGAAACATTGTCAAATGATATTCTGTTTGAAACATCAAAAACAACTATAGCTCCATGAGCTGAGTTAAAATAAGTTTTGGTAATTGAACGAAATCTCTCTTGACCTGCTGTATCCCAAATATGAAGATCGATAGGTTCTCCGTTAATTTCGGTATGTTTCACTCTATAATCAGATCCAACGGTTGAAATATGATCAAAAATAAATTTATTGTCAACGTAACGCAAAAGTAAGCATGTTTTCCCCACTCCACTTTCACCCACAATAATAATTTTCAATGCTGTATTTGTCATTCTTTTTAATTAAATAAAATATTTTAATAAATAAACGAGAGAAATTTCTATCGTTTATGTATTATCTCCTATTTATATCGATCAAAAAGCTTTATATTTGACTTTTTTTAACCAATTATTCTATTAAAAATAGTAAGCATATTAAATATTTTAGAAAGTTTGATATATATTATTTCATTTATTATATCTATCATTAAGGTTCTCCTTCCCTAAAAAAATGTAAATTATTCAATATTGAATTAACTCATAGAATATATAATTCAATAGAGCATTTTTCGGAAAAAGTTTTGTTTAAAAATATAGAAATTTGACCTTAACGATTAAATCTTATTTTTTTTCAAATTTTTATTGATTTTTTAATTTTATGATTTCAATCTGTAAAAAAAAAAATCGATAAGATTTCATGAAAATGTTTTTATTTAATAATTTAAAATATATATCTGCGTAAATATTATATTTTAATTCCTTTTTAAATACGATATTTATGCATATTTTATTTGTGAAATCTAATTGAATTTAATCTTTTGAATTCTATGAGTTAATTCAATATTGAATAATTTACATTTTTTTAGGGAAGGAGAACCTTAAAAGAAAGAGGAGTTCGTATGTAGGTTCGCCAATCTGTTGAACTAAAATAAGCATTTTCATTAAAAAAAAAAAAAAAAAAGAGTTGTTTAAAGGCTATATTTTAAAAAAGATCAAATATCAATAAAAAACAATATATTCGTTTTTGTATTTGGAAAACTTTATTTTTATCGCATTTTGTTTAAAAAAAATAACTTCCGCAATAAATGAGGGAAATAGTTTTACAATTCAAAAATGACATTGAGATACCTTGGCTTAGTCTGTTGATTTTCATCTGGTATAAATTGTCCAAAGTATGGTAAATTATCCTGAGTTTGATCGATAATTGTTTCTGTAAGACTCATTAAATTTGGTTCGTGTATAGAGCTTGTATGAATTTGATAAAGAATAGTATTTTTAGCGTTTGATTTTGATATAATTTCGGTATGATTTTGTTCTTCTTTATGATTATTCTCTTCTTTATTACTATGTTCTTCCTTAAGTTCGTCTTCTTTTAACAATGGCACAGGACAAGGTCTAAATTTTGGAAAAAAGCAAATGGGCGATTCATTTGTTGCAAAACGAACCGACCATTGCCTAAGTAAACCTCGATCGTTTATTAGATAAGGGATGATTGATAAAACATATGTCTTTGTTTTTGTTTTTTCTTTTACAGAAAAATAACCAAGATGCTGTAAGAGTTCATTTATCGATGATTTGCACCGTCCTAAAAATGTTTTTAATTGCCTTGTGTTAACACATATATAAGATCCAGCAAATGCAATTCCAATAAGAATGCATCGCCATTCACGGCCAATATCGTCGTGCTCTATATATTCAAGTATTTTTGTCAAATCATCAGAAAAAGAAATTAGTCTTGAGTTTTTTGTAACTTTTTGATGTAATTGATTTCTTAGTCTAATTAATTCTGTTTGATCATCTTGTGATATTTTGTTCCAATAGGGAGAAGAGATTATAAACTTAGAAAAATCTAGATCTTGATTCAAAATGTATAATTAAACTTTTTGTGTAGTTTTATTCAATATTTTTGATAGAATTTTTTTTCAAAAATATTTTTGATAGATTGTTAACAATCTTCAATGAAAAATTCATTCTCTATATTAAAAACAGCAGTTTCCTTACTTTTGAATGATTGTAAACTCAACATCTAATAAATCGATTTAAAACATTGTTCATTAAGCCTAAAAGAATGTATAAATGATTTATAAATACAACTTTTTGCAATTTTTCGCAAATGATAATTATTAACAGCAATTTCATCAAAAATCCTTATTCTCTGCTTAAATTAGAGATTCAAATATTATGTTTAATGATGTAGAAAGCTGGCGATGGAAAATATTAATTTTATTTACATAAAAAATGATTTTATGAAATTCGTATGTTAAAAGGTAAATTGAATTTAAATTCAATTTTGTTCTTATTAAAAACTTTTTGAAAGATTTGTGCTTGAGAAGATAAAAGCAATATCTTCAAATATACAGAATAAAATCCAAATATTTTGGATAATATAAATTATAAAAATATAAAATGCAATGATATATATATAAAAAATAAATTGTAATGCAATGACATTTTATTGAAATAAAAAAAAAATACATTTATTCATTTGGTATTTTATTACATGAAGTTCTTGGCAATAAATGAGTCAAAAAGGATCCATTTTTGACAAAAAAATCCAAAAGATTTCCAAAGAAAGCAGTAATAAAGGCAGACCACAATTTTTCCCCTCAATTATTATGACATAAAATATTTCTTCTCATTTTTAAAATTTTATAAAACTTTATCTCAAAATCTTTTTTACCAATCTTTTTTTTTACGAATTTCATCAATATCTCAGCAAAAACTTCAAGCAATCGCTAAATATGCATCAAGAAAATTTTTTTACTCTTTAAACATTACAATTTTATATATTATTTTATCAATCATCCCTTTTCTAAGAGATATTGAAACATTTGAAAGTAATATATCTATGCATATTTATTAGTGATAGCATTACAAATTTTAAAACTTTAAACAATGAAAAATGAATCATATATTTGCCAATTAGCTTTTCTAAATTTTCCAAGGAAATTTTGAAATTTTCCAATTGGAATTTTTTTTGGAGAATGTAATGTAGCCAAATAAACAGGAGTAATAATCAAATGATTTTCACTTCATTTATTAAAAAAGCATTTTGCAGATGCCTACAGATAAAGTTACAGTTCTATTAGCAGGCGACACAGGAACAGGAAAAAGTTCATTTGGAAACTATTATCTTGGAGTTAATGTATTTCAAGCCAGTGATTCAATCAATCCAGTTACTTTAGAAGCTATTCCAAGATCAAACAGAATTGGTGATTGCATCAGAACAGTTATTGATACAGAAGGACTTAATGATGGACAATCAATCAATGCGGTTCAGATTCAAAATTTGGCTCATACAGTCAAAAATTATGAAGATAAAATTCATGCAATTGTAGTTGTGCTAAATGGGCAATATGATCGTTTTTCACAAGGAGTGAAAGATATTATTAAATTTGCATACAACTCATTTGGAACCAAAGATGCATTAAATAACATTTGTGTTGTTTTTACAAAATGCTATGATACAAGGAGACCTGATAGACAAACCAAAAATCGAGATTACAAGCAAGCAGTAAGATCATATCTTAGTGAAGTATCAGGAGCACCAATTGAAGAAGTCCCAGAAGTTCCAATATTCTTTGTTGATTGTTATCCAGATGAAGATAATACAGATTCGCAAGAAAACTTAACACAATTTCATGGATGGGTTTGTTCACGTAATCCTCTTGATCCTATTCATTTTAGGGAAGCAAATTACAGAGAAGATTATGTTGAAGAAACGAGAACAAGAGTATCAAAAGGATTCGTCACAAGAGGTGATACTACATATGAGTTATTTGAAGATCAGAAACGAACAAAAATTATTCCAAACAACAAAGATCCAGCACGATACACAGATTGGATATGCACTCGTAGTTTCGAAGAAGCAGTGAAAAAAGTGATTTTTGAGAAAAAGAATAATGTTGATCTTGGATATAAATACAGCAATGACGGATCTATTAGATACAAAGTGCATGTCGATCAAGAACGTAAAATTGTTCGTGACCTTAGAACAGGAAAAGATATTGAAACAACTCCATGGTATAATTCATCAGAAGAACGTAAAACAGAAGCAGGACGTTACATAAGGAGAGAAGAAACGAGAAATCGAAAATTTGAGAAGAAAGAAGTTGAACATCATAACGGACACGGATTTTTTGGTGGCAGAAGTCATACTCATTACAAAATATTCCATACATCGTGGGTTGAAAAAAAGACAATTACGACCGACTATGATGGTAGAACCTCAGAAACAGATTGGTGTATAGTTTCAGGTAGTCAACGAACTCAACAAGTTGGTGGAGGAGAAGAAGGTGGCCATACTTGTGCCTATGAAAAAGAAATCTAAACTTTTCAATAAAACATTTTTTTTTTTTTTCAATAATCTACAATTCTTTTTGTCATTTCATTTAATCTTCTAAAGATGATAATTATTTGTGATTTTTAGAAAGATAGTAAATATTCAAACAAATTATCTAAATCATATTTTGTGATTGATAAAAAGATAGATTTCAAAAAGACCTCAGTTTTTGAGAAGACATCTGAAGATGAGAAAAAAAAAAAAAAAAAAAAAAAAGAATATTTAGATAAGTTGTTTGAAGTAATTATATAAATTGAATGATAAAATAAAATTGAAGTCAATATTGTTTTGTAAACTGGTTCTCAACGGTTGTACAAGTATTTGAGAGGAATTCAAATTTCGTATTTGAAATTTCGTTAATATCTAAATTTATAATGAATATTTATTTTATATGCTTTCATAATTAACAATATAATGTTTGATTAGTTATAATGATTAAATAAGTTATTTAAAATATTGTTAAATTGAGCATTTAATTGCTTTTTTAAATTTTCTTCAGAAATGAATAAACTTCTATACAATTTTTGAATGTAGATAAATATAAATTCATAGAAAGAAAATTTTACATCATTCAAATTTTCAAAAGAAAAAATTATAATTGAATTCAAATCATTTTTATTTAGTATTCCTTAGAGAAAGCTAATCAGAATCTCGTGTATCATTAGTAAAAATGTTCCAACGCAACAAATAGATGCAAATTACATGGCACTTTGAAGTAACTCAGAACGTTCCCATGATTAATGATAATCAAATTTCAAATAAATATAGGCTCATTACCAAACTATATAGCAATTCAGCAATACTAGCTTACAAACTGTCATACATTTCCATTTCTTTTATTATATAAATCAAATCTAATCATAAATTCCTTTTTTTTATTCTTTTTTATTTAAATATGAAAAAACGGTTGTACAACCTAATTGAATTTTGAAAGTAGATAAATGTAAACTTTTGAATATCTCTCAATTAGTTGTACAACCGCTGAGAAGCAGTTTATAATCCAAATTATAATTGTTTCAAATATAATTTATTTTTTCTGTAAGAAAATGCATGTAACAGGAATATTCATTGAATAATTTTTCAGGATTTGGAATCATTTCGTTCATCATTTTCATTCAAATTATGATTCTTTTTTTTTTTTTTTTTTTTTTTTTTTTACATTGAATGCATTCAATGTCATCAAAAAGTTATTTGTTGTTATGTAATATAAATATTTCAATTGGTCTCAATAAATAATGCTCATATACTTCCAATATTTATATTTTTTTACACATCTTGTTCTTTGATTTATCATTAAAAAATGAAGTGAATCTCTCAAAAAGCATAACTCAATTCAAATAATAATATCTTCATTGATTTTCATATATTCGATCATTAACTACCAATTAATATTTATATTGATTAATGTATATTTTGCAATAATCTAAAAAAAAGACAAGTGATGTCATGATGAAACTTTTTGAGAGAATAACCGTCAATTATTTTTAATCTTAAAATCAAACTCCCCAATTGATTTTAATAATATTGACACAAAAAAAATTTTGATGAATCAATCACAGCTACAGCACGAACTTGATTATCGCATTCAATAACTTTAACTAAATCGACATTAGAAAAATTTTTATAATTCAAATAATTTCGTTTACAATAATCGCCCTAAACGTACCTGAATGCTAATTTATTAAAAGATGATTCATTATGAGTAAGTATTTGTACTATTTTCGTTTTTTCACTCCCTCCAATATAAACCGATTTTTGATTCAACAGTTTTGTTTTGACCCATTTTGGGATTGAATCTAATAAATATTACTGATTCATGAAATTCAGGAATGCAAAAACAAGCTCCACTTTTAATTGTTGTCTCATAAGGTGCATATGATTCGCAATGGGTATTTTTCTAAATTCAATTTTATATTTGAAAAATTTTTATTTTTTATTTCAATTTATAATTCCCTTTGAACTTGAATATATCTTGATAAAGAAAGGATATAAATAAAAAAAAAGTATTCTTTATTTGTTTCCAATATTTTTTTTAATAAAAAAGTCTATTATTTAAATTTTTAATGATTGAAAACAATTGTAGAAATATTAGAATCTTTTTTTAGTCTATAAGATGAATAATGAAAACAAATAAATAACAAAATCATAGAATTATATCAGTCACTGAAGTCATAATTTTCATTGTCATAAAAATCATAGTCTTCATAATGATAATGAATATTTTCTTCATAATATCTGCCATAATTATAAAAAACGTCAACCTTATTTATCAAATTTATTTCTTTTATCAATTTGTTGAAGTAATCTTCTTTATTTTTTGGAGTTTCGATATTTTCAGTTGACAATGAAATTTTATGAGCGATCATCAAAGCATCATCACCTTCATTATTACAATGCAGATAATCCAAGTCGTCCTTTTCGAATAAAAGTTCAATATTCGCCTTTTTCTTGAATCGACAAGCATGCATTAATGGTGTTTCACCTAAGTCATCAACAATATTGACATCAAGCAAATCATTTGAAAGAAATATTTTTAAAATGTGATCATTAGTTGATTCTGCAGCAATATGAAGATAGCTGACTAATGATTTGTTGCCATCATTTGATGATGATGAATTTTTGACTTGAATTTTTTGATTCAAATCAACTTTTTCTGATTCAATTAAAGATGAAACAAATCCTTTTGAATTTAATTTAATTGCATGCTCAAGTGGATAAATTCCTTCTTTATCTGGGATGTTTGGATCAGCTCCATGCTCAATAAAGAAATCTACATAATTTTCAATTTGGAGAGAATTTTTTTTTAATGTGAAAAATGATTTTCCATTTGGCAACAATTTGTTACAGTCAATTAAATGTGAATGTTTTTGATCATATTGTAAAAGATCCTCTAAAATGTTAAACACAGCATCTCCGTCATTTTCATTATCATTGTCATCACCATCATTGTCATCATTATCATCATCATTATATCCATATGGAATCGGTCTTACAACACGATTATTTTGTTCATCAATTTTTGTTGCACATTTAATAAAAGTGTCATAAATTGAACTTTTAATTGGATCAAAATTGGGATGTGCCAGAATTGCATTCATTATTTCTCTACTCTTGCTTAGTGCAGAACAAGTCAAAAGAGACATTGTAGGTGTTGCCATGTTTATATCAACATATGGTAATTTGATTAATATTTCAAACATCTTAAAATTTTGCTTTTCAACACAATTGAAAATTGCTTTTTTAAGTTGTGATGTAATTGGATTGAAAGAATGATGATTGACAATTAAATTCACCATATAAAAATCACTTTTTGAAGTTGCAAGAGTCAATGCTGTTTCATATAATTTGTTTCTATCAGTGTAATAAATTGAGTTACTAATATTGAGACGATGATCAATATCGTTATCAATTGCTACATAATTAACATCGAGATCTTTCAAATTGAACAATTTACTTGCTATTTCATTATTTGAAATAAAGAATGCAAAATTAAGGGAACTTTCTTCAGGATCAAATTTTTCATTACTAATTAATAAATCAATAATCTCAATCAATTTTTTTCTAGAGGCAAAAGTTAATGCTGTTTGGTTATCATAATTTCTAATATTTATATTTGTTCTTTGATCATTAATGAGAAGTTTTGCTATTTCAACATGCTTGCTTTCAATTGCTATCATAAGAGGCGTATTGCCATTTTCAGGTGCATATGTATTAACATCAGTTTTATCGATATTTAACAGCATTTTTACAATATCAATTTCATTTCTTTCGCATGCATAAGAAAGTAACGTGTATTTGTTACAATGACAATTCGGATTAACACATTTAATTTCTAATAATCGTTTTAAAACGGAACGAATCCTTTGATCATTATTTTCAATTATTCTAAGATCCCAATGATTTGTATTTATTCCTTTTCCATTATTTGATATTATTTTCAAAGCTTCTTTAACAGCTTCATCCACTTGCCATTTTTGTGATTCAATATCATCGCCATAAAACTCAAGAATGGCATTTAAAATTTCAAAATTAAAGTTAGAAACAGCCAATATTAAAGGCGTTTGATCTTCTTTATTATACAAGTTTACATTAATTCCTGGTAATGAAAGAAGACGTTTAACTATATCAAGATTATTATGACTAACAGCAATTGTTAAAGCAGTTCCGTTTTTAGATTTCTTATTAATAAAAGAAGGTTTACTGTTATACTTGAGTATTATATCAACTATTTCAGAATCATCAGTGTTAACAGCTTTTATTAATGCATTTTCAAAAGGTGCATTATTCTTTAATAAAAATTCAACCAATTCCATGTTGTGACTAACAATTGCTGGATATAAAAAAGTTCTAATAAAACGATCTTTTATTTCTTCAGTTGAGTTATTAATCATTATAGAAAAGATTTCACAATTCACTGAGCCAATATTAAAAGCAAATGAAGAAAGACGTTCATAATTAATAAAAACTTTCTTATCAACAAAATATTGACAAATCTCAAGTGAATCCTTTGATGCTGCTTCAAAAAATTGCATTACGAAATCTTCATTTGGATTTTTTTCGAGAATCATGTCAGTCAAAATTTCAACAGCTTCAATATTTTCAGTTTTACAAGCTTTATTTAGCAACTCTTCTAAATTATCAAATTTTTTGAATATTGAAGGATAAGCTAAATTGAATTGGTCCTTTAAAAAAATGAATAAATCATTTGTTTTCTTAGAAAGAGAGATTTCTAAAGTATCATAAATTCCTCTTTGTGAAATATTAAATTCTTTTTTAATCAAATCATCAAAAAAGAATTTAATTATATTCATATATTCTTTTTTGACAGCATAAATCAATGAATTTTCAAGTCCATTTGAAGCATTTGGCATTTGAAGAAACAACTTAAAGATTGAAAGATTTCCAAATGAAACAAATGGATGTTTATTTTCATTTCTCGGCCTTACTTGACCAGCAGGAAAATCTTCATCTTTTGCTTTTTTATTATTAATGTCGTAAATAAGTTTAGTAAGATGATAGAAACCGTTTTTGGCAGCTTTTTCAATTACTTGTAGATAAAAGACAGAGAAATCAATTCCTTTATCAACAATCTCAGTGAATGAATGAGCATTCCCATTTTTGGCTGATAATAAGAGCATCTGATGTGAATAATTTTCAATTTTACTTTTTGTTGAATATTTGTTCTCAAGAACCCAATCGAAGAGATCATTACTATGCTTCATTATGGATGGAAGTGTGTCAATATTTTGATATTTCGATGGCGGCCTTTGATTTTGAACCACTCTTTTATTTTCAGTTGAAATTGATTGTTGATCAACAATTTTAATTATTTCAATATTGCCATCGAAAAGTGCATATTTAAACGTAGAATCATCAATAGTTGCATGATTTAATAATAAATATTTAAAGCACTTAATTGAGCCATAGGCAGCGGCATAATTAATGTAACTTGTTCCTCCGTTTTGAACGAATTCTTCAAACAAATTAAAAGGAACAAAACTTTTAGAAAAATTAGTTTCTCTCTTTGTAACAATTGATTGTAATGTATCAACATCATCATTGCGTAAAGATTTAGTCAGTTCATCATTTGGCTCACCACTATCTCTCATTTTTTTAAACAGCTCCATTTTATCAGGATAATACAATTGAATGAAATATTTAATTTTATTTGTCGGATACTCTGGAAGCTGGTCATCAATTAAATCATCGATTGTATTGTCTGGATCATCTTCGGTTACGATGGTATGCATACCATTTGGCAAAATGCTGTTATTAAGTAGATCCATTTCAATTAATTCAGGCAGAAACCAACAATATAAATTGCTCACAATTTGGTCTCTTTTATGTGAATAACTCAAACTCGGTCTTAATTGAATTTTTATTTGGCTGAATAATTCATCTTTTTGAATCAAACCTCTTTTGAACAAATGATAAACAAAGGAGCAATTATTAGATGTCTTTCCTAACGAACTTATCAATTTCTTAATTAAAAAAGGTGCCAAAATTTTCAATGAATTTTCATCGTTCGCTTCATTGTCAAGCTGAATGATTAAGTCAGCCAAATAAGGATGCAAAATTGGGTCTGTTTTAATAACTTGAAGAATAAAAGCAGCCAATTCATGAACATCTTCTTCTGTTTCACACCAGAATGACTCAAGAATTGATTTTGCTACGGTTTCAACGGTTAATACTTGTATTTTATATAACCAGCCAAATAACTCCTCAATTATTTCAATATTATTTTGTTGCTCGTCAATTGATTTTGACACTTTTTCACATTCATTAATTTTATCGTCAATTTTCTGAAGGACCGAGTTTATCTGGAGATCGTCTGCCATTTTTCTGAGAGAATGTACGTTATCTATCGTCATCTCAATTGATTCGAAATTGAGAAGATCACAAATTAATTGAAATTCATTGAAATCATCATTAATGTCATATTCACAAGAACTTATCGTTGAGTCTTGAATAAGAAGTTCTCGAATGATTTGTGAGTAATAAACGCCAAATGAATTGCATGTGTATTCTTTTCTTTTTGTAATGATTTTGAACGTTTTAAAAATGTCATTTCTTAGGAAGTCGTAGAGTGAAATTGAACTGATTTGAACACCATCCTCTAGTGCACATTCTAGCCGAGTTTCTTTGATTTTTAATCGTTCCGGTTTAAGGTAGTTGGGACAGTTTTTAATGTTTAAAAAACTCGTTATTTTCTTTGAAATTGGAAGATCATCTTCATCGAAAAAAACAAGTTCTCCTTGATACATTTCTTCAAATTTGCTGAGAATGTTGTCTTCATCTTTGATGTCGAGGTGGTATTCTAATGATTGTGGATTTTCTTTAAGATGATTGGATATTATTGAGCTGGTGTCTTTTAGAAGCTCGGTATTAAATTGTCCAGAACTGGTATTGGTGGATATCTTAAAATCCCTGGGCAAAATTTTTAAAATATTAAAATTATTTGAATCATCAAACAAATATAGATATTGCTTCGCTGATTTATTTTGATATGAAGAACGATTTGTTTTGCTCAGGAAGATAATGTGATTTTCATTATTATATTGATGATTCCTCCGAATCATTAAAATTTTTTATGAAAAAAATAAACGGTCTTTTCAAAAAAAAAAAAAACATTTTTCATAAATATTTTTTTTACTATGAAAAATGGCTGATATAATAATAATATGTCATTATTATATAAATATTTATTTTAAAAAAAAAATTGTAAAAACTTACTTAAATTATTGAATCAGTATTGAAAAAATTAAATGAATGAAAATAAAAACCGAAAAAAAAAAAAAAATATCATACGCCTTAGATATATTGCTTTTTTGATTGTCCAGTTCTCCCTGTAATGATAATAGCCCAATATAATTGCAGAAAGTTGACTCATTATAGGTTTATCCTCACGATTAGCGAAAATAATATTCTCTTTTTTGATAATTTAAAAGCATTCCAGCATTTCAGCTAGAAAAAAAGAGTATTTTAAGTCAATTTAATCAAAAAAGAAAGAAAGAAAAGAATTAAAAATTGTTGCTTTTAATTAAATTAATATATTAATTAAAAAGCTGAAGAAAGTTTTTTTTTTAATAACCTTCTTCAAATTCCTTAACGAATGGATCCTCATTAACTCCAGAGTTAAATCCAGTATTTTCAAAGGCTGCGGGTCTGGAGTCGCCTGCCCAGAATGGGCTTGTTGTTTCTGGTGAATTAGAAGGAATGACTGATTCAATTTCTTGGCTAGCAATTTCCATTGGATTTGTTTGAGCAATTCTTCCTCTCCTTAAGATAAGGAAGAGGACAAGGAAGACAGCGAGAGCAACAAATACGACAACGCCAACAACGATACCAGCGATTGCACCTGCGCTAAGCTTGGACTTAGGTCTTACAGCATTTCAGCTGAAATGTTGTATGAAGGAGTTGGGAAGTTGGTTGGAAGACCTTCAGATGGATCCCAAGCTTGTGGTGGAGGTGGTGCTGGACATCTGTCGCGATTGAACCATCCGCCTAGTTGGTTGACTGATGTTCCTGGTTAAAGCTCTATTGAATCATCAAATGATCCAGAGAAGCACATATCGCCATCGAGTTTGAGTGATCCTTCGGATTCGAAATCGATGAAGTCTGCAGAAGTATCAGATGAAATGAAGCATCCTGATCCACTGAATGTAAGACGATTTGAACTTTTTCCTCCTGAAACAAGAATGGCTGAAACACCTTCTTCTTTTGTGACATCCAAAGTGATGTCGGAGATGTTAATGTCGTTTTCAAGAACGGCATAGATTGCTGCTCCCTTTGGTGAACTTGTCTCAGAGAAGTTGCATTTAGTAATTGCAGAAGAAACTGATGTGTAAGCGGCACCACCGTTATCAGATGCAGTGCTGTTGTAGAATGCGCAGGAGTTCAATAGCAATAGATTAATAGACTCGGCATAAATTGCACCTCCTTGCTTGGCTGTGCTGTTAACTGTTGAATTCAAAATCGCCTGTTGATGTTTGGTTCAAAGAGGATGGCCATCCTCTTCATATGGAGCTGCTGAGCATAATTCAAAGCGGAGCATGTTGAGCTCGATTGCTTTGGTTTCTGCATAAACAGCGCCACCATTTGCTTCTGCCATGTTGTTTGTGAAATTGCATTTTGTAACAACGAGGCTGCCTTGGTGCTGGCATAAAATACTGGCACCACAGCCTGAGATGTATTCGCCACGAGTAGACTTACGGATGCTGTTGTCAATAAAGTTGCAATTTCTGACGATTGTTTGGAATGTACTTGTTTCTGTTGTTGTCATTATGCATCTTGCATTGAGAATATTAGAGAATGTGCTGTCTTCAATAATAACATTTTGTTTAGTTTCGCAGTTGTCAAGATTAATGCATTGTGAATTATCTTGAATGTTGTTGAATCTAAGATTTTGTATTGTTGTCATTTTGGCTGATTTAACAACAAGACCTGATACTCCTGTGTTATGATCAAATGTTAAATAGCTGAGGCTTTGGGGCAACTTCTGCTTCGTTCGTTTCAATGTATTCAATAGAACTTGTCTTGACTTTGCTGCCACGAAGGTGATCTTTGAAAATGCATCCAGTAAGAGTGATTCGATATGATTTGCAATAGATGTCATATCCTTCTTTCGCTTCTCCTGTTACATAACAGTCAATGAATTGACAGTTCCTTAGTATTGTTTCTTCTTCGCCTTCTTTCGTACAATCTTGGAAGTATAATGCTCCTCCTCGACCTGATTTGCATCGTATGAAGTAAGTCTCTTCAATCTCCATGTCATTGTCGCCTTCCGCTTTGCCATTAACAATAATTCCACTCGAAATAGTTCCTCCTTCAATTTCTGATTTACAATCTGTGAAATTGCTGTGAGTAATCACAATTGCATATTGACTTTCATCAGAATCTTGAATGGATCTACGAGTTTTAACATCACCGCAATATACAAAGATACCTCCTCCGCCATGCCATGTACTGCAATTGACAAATGTGTTATTGTAGAGGTATTCATAACCTTCTTCATCTCGTGAAATATTTGAATGCTCTTTCAATTTTTTTTTCATATCATTTTTATAATTCAAAAAGTTTCTAAGTACGTTGCTAATTATGCAATGCAGTTCAAGTTGCATGTGACTTTTAAGCAAATTAAAAAAAATTGAATAGGTCTGCCGTTCAAGTTGCACGTCGTGCCGTTCAAGTTGCTCATTTTTTTTTTTTTTTTAAATGATAATTTTTTCTATTTTATATTTTAAATTAAAAATCCTTTGATAATATTATGTTTTATATGATCAGTTATATTTTGAAATATAACTTTTATTTAAAGATATCTTTGTTTTAATTTTAAACGGTCGCTGTCGACCAAGCTATACGTCATGCCGTTCAAGTTGCAAATGAGTCTAACATTTATCTACGACAAATATCTAAATTATTTAAAAAAAATAAATTAAAGCATAATTAAAATATATGATATTTATTTTTTAATTGAAATATAGTAATATTTTACTGATTAATTTCACCTTCAGTCGATCTACAGTAACTGTCATTTTTTTAAATAGTTTACTGTAATCTTTGAAAATATCTGAAGAAATATGTGTTGGATATATTGGCACACCTTTTTATCAATATTCTATTCTTTTAAACCATACAATAATTGAACACTTACATTATCATCAAAAAGTTGATGAGTCAAAATTTTCCAATTGAATTCGGTAGCACTTTTAATTGAAAGTATACATGAATAGCCAGTTGTTAGATAATTGTTACTTTTAATTAAACCAAAGTATCCTTCAATCACTTCATTTAGACAAGGGATATATGGCACAATTGGCAACAATGCAATTTTGAGTTTTTCAATTTCATTTTCTACCTTTTCTGTACTATGAATAGGACAGTTGTCTTCGATTATGCCAATATCTGTTTGTCTTTATCACGAAAATATTTTCTGATAAATTGTGTTGCCTCGTTAAAAACCTAGCATTTTTTGTGCATGATTGATCAATAAAAGTATCAAGAATGCAATAACAAGGAATTTCAATTGCATCAATTGTTTACTTTTGAAAAAGGGCAATTCATTATAGGAGTAATACCAAGCCAAGCTCTTCCATAATAACGTCCATCACAATCAGTAACTGCTGTCTCATCAACAAAGACTAGGAGAACATTTTCATTGCTCAAAATGTCTTCTATTATTTTAGACCACGCCACTCTCTATATTTTTAGGCCAATATTATTTCTGTTAGGATGAGAAAATGATGCTTTTTTAACTCTGAATTTTAACTTAGATAAATAGCGTTGCGCCGTTACAGCCGGTATTTGATTATTGTTGGCATAGTTAGGTCCATATTTTGAATTTAGATATTTGGCAATTGATGGTGTTGAAAGAGTTGGAAAATCTAAAACAAGAACAATGATAACAAGAAGTGTTTTTTTAGTAACTTTATGATAATGATATCATTCGTAATCATGCATGCCTGGGCCTTTAACAAGATAATCATGCTGTTCCTCTTCTCCTAAATTACAAAAATCTCTTATTGTTTTTAAAAGAGTAGATATCGAAAGAAAATCATCTGGATACATTTAAATCCAGATATTAAGATCCAAACACCAAATCATTTAAATATGTCACTAAGATTCGATCCAAACACCAAATCGTTAAATATATGAACCATGTCATTAATTAAGGGGTTAGATTTAATTCGATATCTAACTAGTTTAGTAACACGACTATTTTTGGTCGATGAAGAGTATAAATTGGATGGTTCATCACAACCGGATGCATCACAGGTTGATACATCTTATGGGATACATCGCATACAGATACATCATATCGAATACATCTTATCGAATACAACATATGTGGATACACATTATCGAATACAACACATGTGGATACACATTATCGATCACGCATACATATACACATACATACATACACATATATACATACTTTTTCGGATAATAATAGAAAATACCAAAACTAGATTCTCCAGTATTGGATTCGCATGCGAAACTCGTTAAAAGTGATTAAAGTTGGTATTGGTTAGTGTTGTCGATAATGTAAGTGTTAATATGATTCAATTAATGTTGCTACAAATCTAACGGCGATGCATTTTATTTATTTATTCAAATTAAAACATTTTTACAAATAAATTATAATATTTCTTCTTTTTTTTTATGAATGGTAATTAACATTCACAATTTTATTGTTAACAAATATTTGAACCGCCTTTTTTGTTTCCACTCAATTTTTGAATTATATAGCCAATTACTCTTCTCAAATTTTAATCGTAAAAATAATTTAAAGTTATGAATCAATTGGAATTGTTGTTTTATTTTTTCATTAAAAAGCTTGAGAAGAATAAAATGCTGATTTAAGAGTATTCATTCAATTTTTTGAATATTTTGAAAAAATTGAATTATTATTTATACCTCATTAATGTCTATCATTTCCCTAATTTTTGGAGTTCTTTTAGCGGCTCTTCTCCTTTTCATCTTATACAGATTATATGTATATAAGAAAGGTCTCAAAATAAATGTTTTTTACAATAAAAAATCCAAAATCGCCCCATTAGTCTCGTCAATTCAAGCTCTAAAAAAGCCTTATCACCCTACGCCATGGCTTTTTAATTGTCATGCACAAACCTTATATTCAATGCAATTTCGTAAAAGGAAAAATTTCAAAAATGAAAGAGAGACTGTTTCTTTTCCAGATGGAGGAAATGCAATAATAGATTGGTTTCATCCAACAACAATACATACTGTTCAAGATGGCGATTTTTCTTATGAAAAGAAAGAAGATATTATAATTTTATTACATACTCTAGGAGGAGGATCGAGAGAAAAAGTTATTAATGCTTTTGGTGTACAATGTGCCAAGAGAGGTTTTACCGCAGCAGTTTTAAATTGTCGAGGATGTGCTGGAGCTAAATTCACAAGCCCGCGTACTTACAATGCATATGAAATCGAAGATTTCAAATATTCAATTGATAACTATATTAAAAAACGAAATCCTCGACATATTTTCATTTGTGGCTTTTCAATGGGTGCCATGCATGCTACAGAATATGCCATGCAGTTTCCAGAGGATATCACAGCAATAGTTGCTGTTTCTCACACAATGGATGTTGAAAAAGCAACAAAGCAGCTTGATGATTTTCCTTTAAACAAATTTTACCTTCCAAATATAATGCAAAGTCATCACAGGCTTCTCAAAAAGCAACCATATTTCAATCAGCCTGAATTATTAAAAATCAAATCAATGGTGCAATTTGATGTTGAGTATACAGCTCCTTCTATTGGAATGAAATCTTGCAAAGATTATTGGGCTCATATAACAATATTCAATAAAATCCCTAAGTTTGGCACACCAATCCTTGAACTTGTAGCTGAAGACGATCCTTTCACCAAGAAAAGCTATTTCCCATTCAAAGAAGCCGAACAAGATAATAATCAATACATGGTCCTTGTAACAACCAAAGAAGGCGGACATTGCGGATTTATTGAAGGAATGGATGGTGAACATACTCTTGTTGAAGATATTGCTTTTGAGTGGTTTGAGAAAGTTGTACAAATGCATATAAAATAAACTGAATATAAAATCTTTCTAATCTATTTTGTTCATGTTTAGAATGGGATACCAATCATGTCTAATATCAATAATATTATAACTCTTTAAGATTGAAATTTTGATTTATTAATTTTAAGAAAAAAAATTCGCATCTGCAGGGACTCGAACCCGGAATCTCCTCCTTAGAAGGGAGGCGCATTATCCATTATGCTACAGATGCTCTTGTCTTTTCAATATATTTTGATTATATCATAAAACTTTTTTATCATATTTTGTGTCTTTAGAATCATCCAAGTTCAATTGAGCAATATTGAAAAAAAATCTTTTGATTTTCTTGATATACATAACAAAAAACTGAATAATTCACAATTATTAAATTATCTTGTTGTTTATTAGTATTTATGTGTTTAAATGACTGGTAAATTACAATTTTTGGTTCATAACAACAAATTTTTATGTTTTTGTCATTTCATTCTTTGAATGCTATTATATTATTATTACCTTTTATTTTTTGAAAATATAATATGATTTTTCATGCTTTGAAAAAGATAATGATTTTAGCATGATTTAAAAACATGCTTTGAAAAAGAAGGGGAAAAAATAAGAATTTAAATTAATCAAGATGAAGGTTCTACTTCATCTTTTGATATGAAAATGGAAAGCATTTAAAGATTTGGAAAATAATTAACTAAACAAAAAATCATCACTAAATCAAAATAATAATAATAATAAAAAGAAATTTCTTACAAATCGATCTTAAATGATATACAGAAGGGGCGAAGCTCCTGATTTTCAATATGATTCATTTTATAATTTTATATCATTATATTTATTTGCTGTTAAGATTATTTTTCCAAATTGTATTCATTTTTATATGGTGAAAAAAAAGATATAGGTATTTTTATTTTTATAAAAATCATTGAATTGTTAATCGTGTAAGTAAATATTGACCATATTAAAAACGGTTTAATTTTTTAAAATTTTATGATTATTTTATAAAATTTCCAAACTTTTTGAATTCATTGAATTTTTTTCTTTTAATTTTTATTCGTTGTTTTTTAGATATATGCTTAAAATTTAAAGATAATTCTTTTTGTATTTTAAATAATCTCGATTATTGATTAAATATTTAATATTATTTGTTCTAAAAAAGCCAAATATTATGAAATAATTTTGATATCAAAAGATTGGCCATATAAATTGGCATACAATTTTATATCTTACATTAATAAATGTATTTTTATTTATTTTTATTGCGTTTTATAACATCGTATTGAAGTTCACATAGAAAATTATGTTTTTTACTTTCTGAGCAAAAAGAAGTTTTTCATTCAATTTTTTTGATTTAAAATAGCATTATCTTGAATTTTTTACACATTAATGCTTATAACATTTGTTCAAATATATTTTATAAAATGTATTCATTATAAATAAATAATTAATATTGCAATATAACTATCATAAAATGAAAAAGGTTAACGGTCGAAGAGCTTCGCCCCTTCTTGATATACAGTATTTATTTTATAAAAAAAAGTGTTTGGTCATTTAATACCTAGGAATTAGCGATTTCTCACAAATATTCTATACCAAACATCATTTTTGGAATTCAATAAAAATTTGTCGTTTACACTAAATTTGAAAAGGACATTCTTATATTGAGAATTTTCTAGTATATAAGTCTCATCATCTCTTCTTTTATTTATATTAATTAGTTCACTATAAATGACTATGGTTGACCTAGATTGGATTAGTGACACAAAAGAAAGAAGATTATTTTTTAAAAAAGAATTCAATGAATTCTTTGATGCTCTCGAAGCAACAGGTCCAACTTACAACACATTGGAAGAGTGTGGTATTGATTTTGTCGTTCAAATGTTTCCGGACTACACACCGCCTGAAATCAAAGAAAGAAACCTGAAAAGGTATTATAAAGCTGTTGATGCCCTCAACAAGCAAGGTGATGAATGGAACAGGATGCATCCCAATGAACCATGTAAAATGAAATCAATAAAATGAAATAATTCTTTCTAATTAAGTTAATAAAATTTTTTTCTGATTCAAGAGATTTCTAATAAATTTTAAATAAAATTGTATATTTTTATTTTTTCATGTATATAAATATTTAACAACTTAATCATTATTTGTAATTGGGAAAATATGATTTTTTGAAAAGATATTATGCTTTTTCTTTTTTTTTTGTAAAGCATTCAAATTAAACAGACAATCAGTAAACAAAAAAGTGACACTATATTTACGCCCTAATAAAAATTATTAAAAACAGGAAATATAAATTAAAAGAACTTTAATAAATCGAATGATACCTCTTTGATAAGAAAATGTCTATCAGAAGTCGAGATATCACTTACAAAATTTGTGAAAGTCTGTTTGATTTATAATATTTGTTTTTTCTAATAAAAACAATTTTAAATATGCTGTTTATCATATAAAATATATCATAAATATAAACGCTATCTTCTTAATGGATATAAACTGTCAGAAGTCGAGATATCGCATGCAAAATTTGTGAAGGTCTGTTTGATTTTAAAAAATTTTCATCTTGTAAGTTTTAAAATAAAACCTAATGCTTATTATTTTGCTAAAAAATCATATTTTTCAAATATTATTAAGAAAAAATGTGAGATTGATTCAAATAGAATTTTAGTCCTATTGAAACCATTGTTTTTGCTTATCAATTTTTGAATAAAATATTATAGACAATGAAAAATATTGATAATTTATTATTGAAAATTTTTTTCAACACAAATACATTTATATTTGAATATTTAAGACGAATATGATTATTTTACCCAATATTAATAAAATATATTTAACATATTCATAAAATTTAGTTAATATATTGACATAATTTTCAAAACTGTTTCGAAAAAATCATTTTTTAATAAACATATTTTTTATATATTCAAAATGATTTTATTAAAAGTATTTGTACATCTTAATATTTTACTAATATATCCAAAATTAAAATGCAATTTTATTTCATATTTCATATTAATATTATTTTATTATTATAAATAAACCTAATTTATAACATTCTTCAAAATTTTATATCAAATTATCTATACATCAAGATGATATATAAATTACTCTATTTATTGCGTTTGTAAAATCATAATTAGCATTTTGGAATATATTAATGTCATTACGGTAGTATAAAATATAATAAAAAAGAATTTTACAAAATGCTCGAACAGAGTCTCAGAAAAAATGAAAGTGATATCTCGACTTCTGACAGATATTTTCCAAAACCAGCCCATAATTCATTTTTATTTATAAGTCCATATTTAATTTATCATATTTTTTAAAAAATAGTATAGTAACAAAAAAATTTGAATGAATTTTCAGAAAGTTTCCTATCGTTGTATCCCCAATCTCAAAAATAATTTTATTTTGAATGGTTTATATATAGATTAGTCATATTAAAAAAAATAGATAAAAATGGGAATACTGAACCTTTTTTACCAATACAGGTATTTTTTTAATTGGAGTTTTCCCTGTTTTATATAAAAGCCACTTTGTTATTCAAGATAATGTCGAGCAAAAGGATATTGAATTCAATTATTATTGCATTTTCCGTCATACAACTTCTAATATTGATCTTTCCAAAAATTTATTTATTACAACATATTTTGGCCAAGAAAAAATAAGCAACACAGGTCAATTCAAAAAAAATATGCATGCAATATCTACAACTGTTCCTGGAGCAACTGTTATTTTGGTGTTTCGGAATTTACAACCGTAGATAATAATATAAAAACATCTTGTGGAATCACAATTTTAAATAAATCATTAGATGATGTAAGCATTTTGCCACAAATTCCTTGGAATGTAGGTTTAATGATGGGAAGTGCTAAGAATCTTATCACTATTTGTAGATTCATATCAGATGCTTTCTTCTGGCCAGGAATGTTTTCAAAATAACGCCTAACAGGGATTATTGAATTATGTGGTTTTGACAGGTCAAATTTTCACCTTGGGATTAAATTTCACGGCCATCACGTAATTGATGGAGCATTTATGTCTTGTCCTCACTCGTTGAATGTAAACGTCTTTAGGGAAAGAATTTCAATCCAGAAAAGTGTACGCAATTCATCACTACCAGATTCTTGAGCCTTGGTACATCAAGAGAACTTAATATACGCACGAACAGTGTAAAAAGAATAATTAAAAATATCCGTTTCTATCTCTTTAAGTACCATCATTGTTGCATCAACCCACAAACCGCCACGAGTGCAAATTAAGAAGACTCTTAAAACATCAGAAAAATTAACAATGCTGATCTTCTTTGATTGAAATAATTCAATTATATGCTCAGGAATTGTCACGTAATCTTTATAATTTTTCTCAGTAATCATTGTGACAATTCCTTGTTTAAAGTTCTTTTTGATTGAAGCATAACAGACTCGTATCAAACTCGGCATTTCTTGTTCACCTTGCCACCACATGAACCAGATTTGATTAACAGGAGGTTTGACAGAAAATGAGTCGCCAACAAATCAATATTTTTCAATAACATCATTGAAATCTTGTCTCAAAAAGTTAAGAATTGGACGGTTTTGTCCTTGATAATTAATGTCTTGACTTTCATAAGTATTCAAAAACTACATATAAAAGAGGTGATTTTAGACCTTCGGTCTAAACTCCCCACTTTCACGTCATTTTGAAGGGATCAGCTTGGAAACCTTGAGAATTCGTTAACGATTCCCGTTGCTGAGTTGGTGTTAAGAATTGGGTGTTTATGGAGTTCAGATTGGATTCGGGAATGAAGGGTTGGAGATGAATTTATGTGATCCTTGAGAATTGATTCGAAAGTGAAGGTCTGGGAAGTTAGGTCTAAAATCACCGGAGGTCTTGGAGGTGGAGATGTGAGGGTTGAATTGAAGGTTTGGAAGGGGCAGTTAGGGATCATAAGTTTTGCGATAAAGTGGTCTGAGATGATGTGAAAATTTAAAACGATGACCTTTGGATATCTTTTATAATATTTTTATTTGACATAAAATAAGATGAGTGATAGTAATAATGCTTTAGATGCACATTCTTTTATTGATTTGTTTGATTTGGCGTTGATGCTTGGAATGAGGGATGATGAGATGGATGACATTCTCGTTAATGCTGAAGGTGCACCTGAACGACTCATTGAGCCATTGGTGTTATGGATATCGGAAACGATACTTGGCATGGGTTACAAAGGTGATGATGATTACGATAATATGCATAGGTTTGCGGAAAGGGTTTATAATTATACGAAGGCTTTGAGCGAAATGTGTAAGAGTAAAGGTGATGATGGTTTTGGGCATTTGGTTGATTTAGCGTTTGTGATTGGCATTACTGAGAAGGAGATGGATGACATTCTCGTTAAAGCTGATGAGGATCCTGAACGAGCCGTTGAACCATTGGCAAGAATGATAGCATATACGATAATTGGTATGGGTTATGAAGGTGATGGTGATTATGATAATATGTATATGTTTGGCGAAAGTGTTAAGAATTATACGAAAGCGTTGAATGAAATGATTAAGAATAAACCATTACTGAAACCATTACCACCAAAGTTAAACAAAGAACCAAAGAGGTATGTCGATAGTGATGAATATAAACGAAAAGAAGATGATGAATTCTTTAAGAAATTCGATAGAGATAGATATAGAGTTCATGTGGATGAAGGCAAGAGTGAGAGGGCTTCAAGGTTTGATCGTTTGATACACAGAAGAGATAAATCAACTTTGGATTCGATTAGGGAACATGCTAAGGATTTTCGTGAATTTTGGAAGACGGAAGATGCGTTGAGGAATAAGAAAAGAGTTGAAGCTATGGAAATCATGAATGCTACACCAAAAGAAATCAATGAAATGAATAAGATAACGTTTGATGAATGGAAAGCAAATAAGGGTAAACAAAAGCAGTTAGTTGATGATATCATGGAAAGATTGGAGTTAAGTCCATACAATTGGGAAATCAATTTCGAAGCACTTAACAATGAAGGTAGACGATTGTTGTTTCCGAGATTGAAGGAGTTCTTTGAAGATACAATTGCGAAATTACCGATAATACAGATGTATAAGATTCAATTTAATGTTAATGGTACATGGAAGTCGTTACCGTTAAAGCCAGAGACATTCAATAAATTGATGGAAAACTTTACGGAAGAGAATTTTGTGTTTGATCTTGAAAGTAAGGCTCCAGAATTTTTCTATGAGAATGGAGGTGAAGAGTTACCAACATGGTCATTGTTTTCAGCACTTAAGTTCTGTTTGTTTGAGAACAAGAGTGGAAATAACGATAGAGGTGGTTCTTTCTTTCAATATCTGACGAAGGAGACGGTTCCGAAAAGGGTTGTTGAATATCTTAAGAGGTTGCAGATATTTGATTCGTTGGTGGATGGAAAGGGTAAGCAGAGAAGAGAATTAAATGATTGTTGCTTTGTGTATGCGTTAGAGCAAACTGGATGTTACGATAAGGTTACGTTGGACAAGATTCGTTTGAGGATTCGAAATAGGTATTTGTCTCAGAGTTCTATTAATGAATTGTGTATGGAATTCGGTATACATATCAAGTTAACGTACATTGATGATGATGTAAGTGGCAAAAACAAAAAGAAATCAGTTGAATCAACGAGTTAAGGTAAACGTAAATGTTACATGGGTGTTGATGAAGCGGAATCAAATAGAACACATCACTTTAACATATATCAGAAGCATTACTTCATTGAAGAGAAGACGGAGTTCAGTACGTATTACATTAAGCATTTAAGTGAGTGTGATGATGATAAATTCAATAAGGAATGGCTTGTAGATCATTGGCGAAAGGGTCGTTATTTCATTACTTCTTCGAATTTAGTTAGAGAATTGTTTAAACAAAATTACTTTAGACCAATCACTTACGGTCAGTATAAGGTTTTGAATACGGTTTTCTATAATGATTTACTTAATGAAGAGATAACGGATCTCACTTACAATTCCAAATATTGCACTCGTTTGATGGCTCCATTTGAAAAGAAACCAGTTAAGGGTGAGCCAAAGAAAGTACCACCTACGTACTGGTATGCGGACTTTGAAGCTGATACTTCAGAGGAGTACCATAGACCATTCATGTGTGTTTTGCATAAGGATAACGGGAAGATTAAGAAAGAGTTTAGAGGTGAAGGTTGCGATAAAGATCTATTGAACTATTTACCTGATGGTGCTGTTGTGTACTTTCATAATTTGGCTTATGATATCAGGATGATTCGTCCAACTGGTACGTATGAGGATAAGGTTAAGGTTGGAAGTAAGAAGGTCAAGAAGACGATGTATAACGGTATCATTAAATCAATCATTAAAGGTACGAAGACGATGATGGCTGATGTAAGGTTTAATGGAAAGGTAATTCATTTCAAGGATACACTTCCGGTATTATCATGTAAGTTGTCAGAGTTACCAAAGATGTTTGACATTAAAGGTATCAAGAAAGAGTTGTTTCCGTATAACTATTACACTTTGGATAGGTTGAATAGAGGTGGTGTTGGTGTGATTTCGGAAGCGGGATTGTTTGAGGTTGAACCTTGGACAGATGAGCAGATGAATGCATTTAAGGAGAACATAGATGGTATCGATGGATGTAGGATTGATGATGACCATTTTGATATGTGGAAGTATTGTTCATTTTATTGTCAGCAAGATGTGAATATTTTGAGAGAAGGCTTTAATAAATTCAGGAATGGTTTCATTGAGGATTTCGATATTGATCCGTTTAAGTTCATTTCGATATCGTCTTTGGCTAATGAAGTGTTTAAGCAAAGGGTCTATTATCCTAATCGTAATTTGTTTGAGTTAGGTGGAGTCGTTAGAAAGTTTTGCTCAAGGGCTATATATGGAGGTAGATGCATGACGGCTTACAATAAGAAATGGCATACAACGGTACCTTTGTGTGATTTCGATGCGGTTAGTTTATATCCATCAGCAATGGCGAGATTGTATACAGTTGAAGGGAGGCCGATAGTGATAACAGAAGATAAACTCAATTACGAATTTCTCTCAAAACAGTCGGCATATGTTGTCGATATTGAGATAACGAAAGTGAATAAACATTATCCGTTTCCGTTGATTGTTAGGAAAGTTGACGGTTTGAATTTGAATGATGATAATTTGAAGGATGGAGAGGTTGTTAAGATGACTGTCGATAACATCATGCTTGAGGATTTGATTAAGTTTCAAGAGATAGAGTTCAAGTTAGTGAGAGGGTACTATTGGAATGGCAAGAAAGATTACACGATACAGAAAGAGATAAGGAATATCTTTAGCAAACGTTTGGAGTATAAGAAGAGTGGTAATCCTTTACAACAACTCTATAAGTTGATCATGAATTCTTGCTATGGGAAGACGATTGAGAGACCAATTGAGAAAGACTTTAAGTATTTCCATGAAGGGGAGGAGTTAGATAGATATTGGAAGAAGAACTATTACAAGATCGTTGAAGATAATAGCCTTAAAGGTACTGATAATCATGCAGTGAAGACGTTGAAACCAATTGATAAACATTTTAACTTTTCGTTATTGGGTATTCAAGTATTGTCTATGTCAAAGAGAATCATGAATGAAGTTATGTGTTTGGCTTTCGATATCGGTTGTTGTATATACTATCAAGATACTGATTCATTTATGATTAAGCGTTCTGATTTAGAGATTCTCGAAAAAGGTTTTAAAGAAAAATACAATCGTGAACTCATTGGTACTAACTTAGGAAACTTCCATTGCGACTTTCCGTCAATTAATGGTCATGATGAAATGCCTTTTTCTGTTGAAGCTTACTTCCTCATGAAGAAGATGTATGTACACAAAATTACTGATTCCTCAAATGAAATCGATTATGTTATTCGTGGAAAGGGTTTGACTCAGAAATCAATTCAATATGCGTTTAGGGATAAACAGTTCAATGGTAATGTGATGGAGTTGTATAAACATTTGTATGAGGGGAATGAGTATACGTTTGATTTAACGAAAGGTCAACCATGCTTTTCAATGAACAAAGACATGACTGTTTCAACATTAAAGAAGTTTGAAAGGAAAATCAAAGTGACATATGAAGAGGGTGATGTTGAATGGTATGGTAAACAGCAGAAAGCTAATGGTGACGATTATGATAATGCTAAGAGTTTGTGTTTAAAGTCCAATATTGATGAATTGCTGGGTATTGATGAAAGCGAGATTGATCCATTGTTAGCTGATCGTGAATTGATGAGTGGTTTGATTGAATCATTAAGGGAATCGGTTAAGGATAGATCATTGAGGAAACGTTTTGAGAATCATTTCATGATGACGTTTAACAATCTCAAATATGGTTCAATTAAGGGTGTTGACGTTTGTGATAAGTTCTTGAGTAAACAGACAGGGATGAGGTTGAATGTCAATGAATGTTTTGGTTTAGGGGTAATCGATTTCGATATCAATAAAGGTCTCTCTGATGATGAACGTAAGAAGATCCGAGAGAGAATCATGAGTAAGTTGTCCATAGATGATATTGTTGTTAGGTCAGGTAGTGGTGGATTGCATGTGTATGTCAATAATGATTTCGATGAATTGTACAAGAATGCTTACATTAAATGCTATGCATGTGATGAGTATGAGATTGATTACATTGCTGCTGTTAAGGAAGATAAGCAAGCTGGTGTGATGTTACCTGGTTCATTCAATGCAAATGGTAAGTATGAGTTCGTTAGGGGTAGTTATGAATCAATCGTTAAGAGATCAGCTAAGGATGTGTTGAAGGATTTAGAGTTGACGTTGAAGTTAGATGCAAAACCAAGAGATGCAGTTGATGACTCGTTTAACGGACCAATTGAGTATCTCAGTGAGGATGATGAGATGAAGTTAGTTAATGGTTTGACTGGTATGGAAGTACATAATTATGCATCAAAGATTGATGAGAGGTTGTCGTTAATGCCATTGTTTTGTGCTATCAATTGTCTATCACCAACGAATCGTGAGAAGGCTTATGATATGGTTTTGAGTAAATGTAATTTGAGTGATAAAGCAATGATGAACTTCGATGAGGTGAAGGATAACTGTTTGGGTAAGCATACACACATTAATGTTTTGAGAAAAATAATTCGTTTATATAACAATAGATATTACGTTAATGAATCCATTTAGAGGGATATCGTTTAAATGATTGTTGAGACCTTATATCGAGGTATCAATTGAGTTCTATTTTTGTCATCTTTGACTTCGTAAAGGCCATTCTTGAAACCAACTATTTGATGATTTCCTGGTTGAATTATTGATCTACGTTTCATGAGGCTATCATGTTCATTGTAAAGTTTGACAGGAGTGTTTGGTTCTAAATGGAAACCCGGTTGAGACATGATTTTATAGTTCTCTTGAGAAATACGTTTAACGATGAACTCTTCAAGGTCTGGATCTTCTTGAACCATCTTTGGACTAACTTTGAAACCAGCATATTTGGACAACGTTTGATGTGGGGCATTGTTGTATTGATTAACGATTTCGTCCATGACTGATGGAGTAATGATACCTTCTTGCATGTTGTATGCCATGTCACGGATAGTTCTAATGACTCGATCGATGATTCCTAGTGAACCGTGCATTGGATCTGTCTTTACTTGTTTCTGTTCACGTTTCATGAAATCTGGATAGTGACCCATTTGCATTCGAGGTACTTCAGTGAAAGTTATTCCATGATTGGTATAGAAAGACCATGCATCATATGAATCGAAAGCACTCTCTCCATCACCAGATAGGTATTTGACTTTCATTCCTGATTGAATTAAACGATCAAGAGTACGGAGATATGTGGGTGTGTTCTTGGATGCTTTGGAGAAACGTTTAGCTTTATCTTCATCGGTATCGTTTTCATTGAATACTATGTTGTTCATGAGACCAGCAAAGAGGTATCTTGTGTTTACGTTAATGGCAATCAGATAGCATAACTTGTCAACGAACATTAGATCAATCAAGTATGTGTAACGTTTAGAAACTTTGTGTAATTGGTATTTCTTTAGGTTTTGCTTTAATGGAAAGTAGGATGTGGTATCAGAAATGATTGATGATTTGGTTGGATAGATGGATTGTAAAGCTTTGATCTTGTCTGGTGATTTGAATGCAATGGTGTTGAATGAAGGTGTTTCTTGGTATTCCACAAAGGTACCTGATTGATGATAGAACTTGTGGGTATACGTTTCGTACCAGTCTTCAATGGGTTTGGTTGTATGTGGCCATCCACGAGTTACTTTAATGAATTCATCGAGAGTTAGAAGCTTATCATGATTGTAAACGACATATTCATTGAGTTTATCGTTAAAGGTATTGGTTAGTTTGGGTCGAGTTGAGGGTTGAGTTGAGGACTTCTTAGATGACCATTTCTGAAGGTATTCGTTCCAGAGAATGTCTTTATCGGATTGACTTAGACGGGAAATGTGTTCATAATTGTCAAACACTGATCGAGATGATTTACGTTTATTGTTCTTTACTTTGTCGTCAATTAATTGTCTGGCTATACGTAGAGTTGATTGTCGGTTTTGTTCGATTTGATGTTGGATGTCTTCGATTTTGGATTTGATTCTATTGGATTCATTGATGACTGTTTTGAATAGTGTGTCTGAATGAACTGAAATGAAGTTGTTTAGAATGGTTTCGTCAATGGGTGGAGGTGGAGAATTTGGATTACGATTATGGAATAGTGTATACCAATTATGGATGTTTGAGATGATGAATGATTGGCATTTAGAATGATCCGATAAGATGTCGTTAATGAATGGCAGATCAGATTCATCAGGTTTACGTTGTCGGTGGAATATTAACTCTCCATGGTAGATTGTGTTCTTGTATCCTTTGATTCTGTCTTTGAGGTATTCACAAATTCGATCAACGTTTTGAAATAAGATTTGGTTCATTTAGGATGATATTAAATTAAACTATAGATGATAATTATTTAATGAAAGTAATTTTTTATCAGATACTAAATAGTATGAATAGATCAGTTAATGGATCAGTTAATGAATCAGGTGATGAATTCACTTTACCTCCTTTGAAGAAGAGGCATGAAAGGAAGAGTTTTGCTACGAATACGTTGAAGTTGATCAATTCAAGGTTGCAATATTATAGAAGAGTCTTGAGTCAACCAGAGCCGACAGATGAAAAGAAGCTTCGTAAACGTCAAATCATTAAAGCTAAATATGAACATAACATGAAAGTACGTAAACTGTTGACTAGAGCTGTTGCCAATAGATACATTTAAAATGATTAATATGACGAATTGATTTTATTTTTGACTTAAAATGACTTTGCGTGCGGCAAGAATATTAAGCTCTGAAACGGACAACACTATCAAACAAGAGCAAGAGACTAATGTAAACATTAACATCAAACCTCAAACAAATCAACATGTCCATCCTGAAAGAAGACCATCAACGGTACCGTTATATCCAAACGTTGAACCATTAAACAATAATTCTGAAAGAATATTTGCTCCACAAAACGTAAATTTTACTATTCCGAACCCTCAAATGAGTTCTCAAGAGGCTGGACAAACTATCAATTCTCAGATGACACAGGGATCTCCATTAGCATTTCAACCTCAAACAAACAGTCCTTTCCAATCCAATATGGTTCAAGACAAAGGAATTGCAGATCTCGGAAATGAGTTAGATGAACTTGGTAAGCAGAATCAATTCTTGAAGATGATCATTGAGGCTTATGAATCGAATCCTTTGAAAGTTAATTCATATCTAGTTTGTGAGAGCAAGCTGTTGATGGACATGATTAAGATTTTGACTGGATGTGAGAAAGTTGAGTTGGTATTGGATGAAGACGTTGGATGTGGTGGTTGTGGTGCAAGTTCAGGTAAGATAATCTATGTTTCAAAGATATTGGTCACTAAAGATGGAAAGACTGAAGACCTTAAATATGCATACAATGTTATATATTCACAGTTCATCAAGTATGGTATATCGTTGAAGATGGTATGTTGAGACAAACGTTAAATGCAAACGAGAGCTGTTTTCACGTTGGACCGAATTCGGGCCATCATAGAATACCTTCGAATTTGGTTCATTTTAGAAGGTCTAGAGCATGTACTCAAAACCCTTCAAATTTGGTTTATTTTAGAAGGTCTCGAGAAGGCGTACAAAATCGTACACCTTATTTTGTCAGTATATTTTCGGTTCATTTTTGAATGTCTCGAGCATGTACTCAAAACCCTTCAAATTTGGTTCATTTTAGAAGGTCTCGGGAAGGCGTACAAAATCGTACACCTTATTTTGTCAGTATATTTTCGGTTCATTTTAAACGAGTTTATTTTTATTTAATTTTAACTTTTTAACTTCAACGAAACAATATGAACAATAACAAGTTCGAAGTCAAGACATACAACGGTATCTCAATCACAATCAATACAGAAGATGGATATGTTAATGCATCACAAATGTGTTCATCAAATGGAAAGTTCTGGAGACATTACAAGAACTCAAAGATTTGGGCGAACATCATAAATGCATTCGAAAAGCATCATTCTAAAGGTGGCCAGATTCAATCACCTTCATATTATCTTGATAAAGTAGCTCCTAAATATCAAGGTGAGTATGTACATCCAAAACTAGTTCACTTTGTTGCTGAATATTGCAGTGTTGAATATGCATTTACTGTTGCTGAACTCATGGATTCCATTAACGATAAAGTCCACGATGTCCTTGAGAAGAATCATTTACCAGACACAGTTGAGAATTCTAAACCAATCTTTAAAGAAGTTGCTAAACGAATTACATTGAAGATCGATGTAGATTTAGTTAATGGTCAATGCTGGGGTGTCAGAGATGATGTACATAGATTGGATCAAAATGAACAAGATGATCTCAGAAGTGACATTGATAAGTACAACTCAATCAAGCAACAATTAAATGCAAACCCTAATGATACAACATTAAAGAAACAATTAAATGAATCTAAAGCGAAACTTGAAAGTGAGTGGAAATGGTTCATTCCAACGTAAGGAGGATATATATGTTCCACATGAGTACCGAATAACTACTGATAATACTTGACCTAATATTTTTCAACCAAATCTCTACACAATCTAGAACCCATTATACCTTCTATATGAGAAAAATCCGATTTTCATATACAACCTACAACATCACAATAATAATACAAAATTCAAAAAATAATTATTTTCAAATTTTTTATATTTTTTATTTTCATATTACACAACAAACCAAAAACAAAAAAAATGGAATCAGCTACAATCGCATTCTGTAAATATGCATCTAAAAAATTAAGAACATATGGTACCTATAAGTATGATATGTTTGCTGATATTTGTGATAAAGTATTAAATAATGATAAAGAAGCTTTCAATTTAGTATCAAGATTTGTAAATTATAATTTAATGTGGATATTCAAACATCAAGAAAACATATGCATAAGTGATGAAGATAAAAAAGAATATAGAAAAATAACTAAACAATTTGAAAAATATATGCGTAAAATAGATAGAGGGTTTAGTATTGTCTATCCTCTCTCTTTATCAAAGAAGTTTGATGATGAAGTAGATATGTATTTTAATGATAATGAAGAAGGTAATAAGTATGCAAAAGAGTTTAATCTTAATAAATACAAAATAAATGAAGAATATGATGAAGAAGAAGAATAAAAAACTTAAACTTTATTTTTGTATTTATTATTTTTATTTTTTACTTTTAATACAAAAATGAGAAATATGAAAGTATTTGAATATGTTAATAACCTTATTCAATTATTACAAGATCCAAATAAGTTTAATGATTGTGATTTTTCTATCTTATGTGATAAATATCCGGTTTTAATAGGAAGAAATAGTTTTAGAGCTCGAGTTTTGTATGTTTCACTCAAAAATAAAGAAGGAGAAATTAAAAGATTATATCCAGATAAGTTAAAAGAATTAGATTTTGAGTATATCAATATAACATCTAATTTAAGAAGAAGAATATCAATGAATTTACAAGAATTCTTCATTAATGGAAATACTGAATTACATGAATATTTAGAGAATAGTTACTTTAATTATAGTATTGAAAAAGCAAATCCAGAAACAAAAAAATTAATTGAACAATTAAGACAAAAATATAATATAGAATCTTATGATTTATTTGTGGGTAAACATCAAGATCTTATACTCGAATAAACTTAATTGTATTTTCTCTAACATTAACTAAAATAAAATCATGATTCTTCATTTTTACATAATTTCTCCATAATTCATCAAACATAATCGGTAATGAAACTTGTTGATAAATATATTGTAATTTTTGTCGAGAATAACCACTAAATATGAAGAAAGTAGTAGTATTATTTTTGTAATCTGTTGATATTGATTTAAAGAATTGAATATTAATATAAACTATTGAATGTTTATGTCTTAATTGAGTGATATAGTTAGTAAAGTATGCTGATTTAATTAATTTACTTTTAACAAAATCTTCACATAATATAATAGTGTTTAAAGGTTGATTTGGCTTATTTAGTTTATTAACATGAAGAAACTCAAACATAGAATTTAACTTATTATTATCAATTGTTATTTTTGGTGTATTACAATATTTATCAAATAATTCTTTATATAAATCTAGTTCTTTTAAATATTTTTCAGCATTAGAATCTGATATAACTTGAATCGGCAGTTGAATTAATTCTTGTTGAGCTTCAAACGTACTATCATTAATTGAACCATTTTTGCTAATATATACTATTAAATGAAAGTTACAATCTTTTAATCTTGATATTTGAATAATATCTCTTAACATAATATGAGTTTTTCCGCGTCCTTGATTTCCGACTAGAATATTCAATGAATTATAATAAGCAAATATTCCTTGATAAACAGGTCTTATACTTTCAGCTAATATCTTATCTTTATTTTTGCTATAAGCTTCATTCATTGCAATATCTATATCAAATTCTTTTTCTTCACTTGAAGCTTCATTATCATACTCACTTGAATCTATATACTTAAAATTAGTAGGAATCATTCTTTTTTTAACATATTTAGTTATCGTTAAATGATTAAGAATATAGTTTTGCTCTAATTTCTTCACTTAATTCAGGTTTTGAATCATAAGTAAAACCAATAATAATAACTGCTAATTCAACAACAACAACACTTAATAATATTTCAGTAATCATTTAAATAATCTAAAAACAAAAATATCATTAACATTTTTAATCAAAAGTGAAGAAGTGAGATTTCACTATATTTTTGTCACTTTCATAATTTATTAACATATAATGTTCTACTTACATTTGTTATCTTCCATTTTTTAGTAGATTCTATTTTTTCAGTTAATTCAGCAAATGTTAACTTTATTCCAAATACTTTGTTATATTTTTGTTGAACATCTTTTAATAAAAATCTTTCAACTGTAGGATAATTATCTTTCATAAATGTTTCAATATCATAATCTGATTCATCATATTTTCTATTTATTTCTTCTTGTTCTTGTTGTTCATTTCTCATTCTTTCTATTTCACGTAATGAATAATCATATAATCTTTGTTTAGCTTCACATCTTGAGCATCTTTTATTTGATTTAGAATTAATTTCAATTATCTTAGCATTTAATTTGAATATAACAGATTTGATATTTGATAATTCTCTTCTTACACCTTCAATATTACTATACTGCCATCTATTACATTTACTTGTAAAAGTTTTCTTTTCATGTTCAAACCATTTAATATTTGTGTATATTTCTAACATACATCTTTTAATAAAATTACAATATTCTTTATATTCATCAGATTCAATTAAATCATTAACATTTATGAATACTTTATCGCATTTCTCATTTATTGCATTATGATTACAATTATAACCTATCATATCATAATTCACTTTTCTAATAAACTTCTTTATTTCAACACTATCTGTTTTAAGTACTTCAATTTCATCAAATATAGGTTCTATGGGTTTTGTTTGTGATATTTGTAATAATTTTGGTAATTTATTAACAAGAGTAAATACATCTTTTATAAACTGATTATTATGTTCAAGTTCAACATCATATTTAACAGCATCATACTGATTAAGTAATAAATCTTTTAATATATCATTTTGTTTTTCTTGTACTAATATATCTTCATTATTAGTAATGATATCTGTATAAAATATGTATTCTAATGGATTAAGTGAGTTTGTTTGATTTCTGCTTATAACCGACATTACTGTGTAATATAGAAATAAAAATTATATAAAAAAATAAAAGTGACAAAAATATAGTGAAATCTCACTTCTTCACTTTTTAATAATTTTATTCAACAAAAAGCAAAAACAAAAATAAAACAATAACTTTAAATACACATTTTCAAACTTATACCGTATTTAATAAGTTGACTATAGATTTCATTATAACCAATTTTTAATTCTAATGTTTTATCATCTTTTGTTACTAAAATACGATCAATTTTCATATACTTTGTATTTGATAAACAACCTTTACATCCTTCTTCTTCATCAATAACAAGCTCAACTTTATCAGCTCTTGTTAATATTTTGATAAGATTCATTAAAGTATTATTATGACAAACAAGATAGCTATTAATTCGTAATGGATTAGTTTCATAAATACTTAATAATGTTTCTAGAAATTTATTTTTCATTTCTAAACTCTCTAACTCATTTGTAAGATTGTTTATTTGTGGTTGATATATTGATTGAGAATTGTCCGACATTTGTGTAAAATTTATGTTTCTATTTTGTGATATATTTTGTGTTTGATTTGTAAGATTAGGAATATCAGGATATGAAACAGGTTTTATTTTTATATTAACATTTGTATTTTGTTCTTGCTTACAACTAGCATCATTTTCACTTGATAAGATTCTAGCACGTTTTAATGTCATTTGATTAATATTAAACATCTTTTACTCATTATTTGTTAATTCTTTTAATTCATTTTCTAACTTAGCACATTTTGCTTTTAATGAATTAATATCTTCAATTAAACTCTCTCTTATAGCTAAACCATTTGAACCTAACATACCTGTCTTTACATTATTTAAATGCTGTTTTGCATCATAACACCTTTCTTTCAAACTTCGTTTAATTTGCTTAAGTTGTGGGATCTCACTTTTATATTTATTTAAATCTGTCATTTCTTTCACAATAAAATGAGTAATTACAATCAACTTAGAACATTACATGACGAAAAACATCAAAATCATTTTGATCGACAAAGACTTAAACAACAAAAAGAAAGAACAAAAATAAATTCACAACCTACAGTAAAGAAATATGAAGAAAAAGGTAATATCAATCATGAATCAACAATTAAAACAAATAAACCTGTAAACTATCATATGTTATCATTAAATCACAGTATAATTACAATGAATAATTTTTAACTTATGTTTGATTCATTTCATTTATAAATTTAACTACTGAATTAACTGTTTGTTTAATTTCTTCTATTTTTGTTTTCATATTCTCAATATCAACTTTAACTGATTCTAATGCAATTTCGAATAAATGTTGATCTTCTTGTTGAGTTTGTTGAACTTTCTTTAAACATATTTCACCTCCTATCAATTTTGAACCTTCTTTAACACAATTCTTTTTTGTTATTCTGTACTCTATGTTATCTGGTGTTATGATTTTATATACTTTGTTAAGATATTGAGTAGTTTGTTTCTCCATTTCATCTTTATGTTTTTGATAGTAAGCTTCAAATTCAACAATAGAACTAAATGTTTTTGTTTCTTTTTGTATTTGATTAATAACTTTCATTTTGATTTGATTCACTTTAAAAATAATTATCTACATTTAAATCATTTCAATTCATTTTAAATCATTTTAAATCATTTTATTTTACTTCATTTAAAATTGATTTCCCAATTCTCATTCCTTTATCTGCATAATTTAATCCTGTATCTATAGCATTAACTACTTCATTTACACCTGGAATAAATTGAACTGCTGGTTTAACTTTATCAATAATCATCTTACCTGTATCTATTATTTTTGGTAATGTTTTAACAGCTTTTTTAGCAAAATTCTTTATCTTACCACCTACACTTTTAACAGCTTTCTTTATTTTATTAAACAACCCTATACCCATATTTTCTTCTTCATAAAATATTTTGTTTTATTAACTGATAAATGTTATATCGAAACGAAAGATCACATAATTATAAGATAGAAGCGGGTAATGTTTTAGATACGTTTAATCAAATGAGATCACTGATTAATGTTAATGATGGTACTAGATCGTTTTCATTTAGAACAGTAGACTGTCATGATCAACCAGCTCCTTTTCATCAAGGACAATATTCACAAATTAGCTTAACACACCCTGATCATTTTGTAAGTGATGTTGATAAAGGATTCTTAACATTTCATATAAAATTAGATTTACAGTTAAATACTGATTTAAGTAAACTTCAACAAATACAAGACCCTAATAATTTTTATAAACTTTTCGTAGGTCTTAAATCATCAAATCAATTATTTGATAGACTTGAAATTCTTCATAATAATGTTAATGTAGGTTATCAACAAAATGAATGTGTCAGAGAAGGTTTCTTATATTCTTCAGTTAAACCAGAAACAGAAAAGAAGAGAAGAAGATTTGTTCATTCATTATGGGAGAACGTTGCTTCTTATTCTCAAACAATAGCAGGATCTTATGTTAATCTTAACAATTTCAAAGATAATGGTAAAACTTCAACTGAATTTGATTTAAATGTACCTTTTGATGATTTATTAGCTCTTCAAGCTTTTGATTTATTCCCTAATGGAATAATAGGTGATTTATCAATAAGATTTCAAGTTACAGCAGCTGGATTAGTTTGGGCCGCTATTGATCCTTATACAGTTGCTGAAGCTAAAGCATTTTTAGAAGATAATGAAAGTGTAAGTACAGAAGAATTAGATAAGCTAAAACAAATCACAGTACATGGTCATCTTAAACATCAATTTACACAAATAGGTAATGAAGCAATTATACCTGGACCAGGTCAAACACCAGAACCTGAACCTGAACCTGAACAACCTAAATATCAGTTAAAGTATGAATTAAGAGATAAATATACACCAGCTTCAACAAATATACCTGTCGATGAACTTCTTGAAACTTTTACATTTATATTCAACTATACTGATGAAGAGTTTACAGAGCTCGGAATTGAAAAAACTGAAGATAATAAATTAATATGTAAAGCTCATTATATTAAACAACATGGTAGTATACCTTCATCAAAACATCCAGCTGGTAACGTTTCTATTAATTTTGTATCTAAAACTGAAGTTCAAAAATTATTGAGTTCTCATTATATATCTCAACCAGCAACACTTACAGTAAATAGATTAACAGTTACATTATGTAAATCAAATATGCAGGGATTTGGTGTATGTGAATCAACAAGAAAAGGAATAGAAGAAATATTAAGAAAAGGTATTATCATTCCTTCACAAAAAGTTGATTATCATTCTTTTCCGATAGCTCCAGCAGAAAACGGAATAAAATCTACACTAAATATACCTTTAATTAATGTAACAACACTTTCTATAATGTTTCCAAAACATCATAATGATTTAACTGTATTTGAAAACCCTGTATATCAAAACTGTTATTTGAATATAGGAGGTAAGAATTTCCCTGATGAAAACGTTTCTACAATAGGTGCTAGATTCTTTGAAAATCAGCTTACAGCAGGTGACTTAGATGCTATAACTCTAACATGTACAAAAGAGTTTGAAGATAGTATGACTATGCCCAAAAATGATATTAACGGTAAGAGATATAGAAATACGTTATCAGATGCTTCTTCATTCGTTTTTAATATTCAAGCTGAACGTAGCAGTGCAGGTTATTGTTTTGATGCTATTGATGGAGGATTTGGTAATGTTCAAATTCAAGTACAAGGACAACCTGTATATAGAGGAGAAAATGATACTTATTATAATGTTGTAGAACCATCTGGTAATATAGTTCATCCACCTCCAACCCAATTGTTTTTAACAAGAGACACTTATTTCTTAATGAATCTTGATGGTTTAGCTTATATAGATGATCAATCTCCACCAAACAGTCAAATTAATGAATAAAAATAAGACTTGAATTTTAAAAATAATATGATTTTTATTTTTACAAAACATGGAAACTGAAAATATTTCTGAATTTATTTCTTTAAAAGATCATGAAGATTATGAAATATTAACAACTTATCCACATACTATACGAAGAAAAGATAATCATCATGAAATTAAAGAAAATATTGAAAACGGTTATGTTAGACTTATGCTTAAAAATAAACATTATCTTAAACATAGATTAATAGCTTTACAATTTATAGAAAATGATAATCCTGAAATTAAAACTCAAGTAGATCATAAAAATAGACAAAGAACAGATAATCATATTTATAATTTACGTTGGGTTTCAGTTAAAGAGAATCAAATGAATAAAGCATCTAGTAACAAAATTACATACACTTACACTAATATACCTAATGATTCTTTAAAAATAACAGACTATAATACACATATTTTTGAAGATTATTACTATTATGAAAACAATTTCTATTTTTATAACGGAGTTGAATATCGTAAACTACATATAAATGAGAAAAAGAATGGTTATAAATTTGTTAATATGATGAGTATTAAAGGTAAAAAAATACAAATATATTTAACTAGGTTTAAGAAGATATATGATCTTAATTAGAAGAATTAAATGTAGTATATTATTTTTGCACTAAAATGCTTAAATATCCATTTACTAGCAAATACAAATACTTTGAATATAATGATCTCGAAAAAGAACCTTATGTTCATGATTATAGATTGAAAACATGTAAACAGTATATGAAACCTAATTTTAGTAATGAACCTTATTGCTATGAAGCTGATTTAATGTTTGTTAAGAATACTATCTATTTTGTTTTAATAAATGTTAATACAAGATATTTAATAGTTGAACAGATTAAAGATAGAAGATTAAGTACATTATCTTACACTTTAGCTAATATATTAGTCAAATATGATATTGAAATTAAAACTATTAAGTGTGATGGTGAAAGAGGATTTATTAAGTTAGCAAATGATATAATTGAACTTACTTTAAATGATGATTCTATATTATATGTACCTAATTTACATGAAAGAGTTAAAGAAAGTAGTATAAGAAGTAAAGATAAAGTATTAGATAAAATTATTAATCAACATGATACTAAATTATTAAAACAGATCATAAATGATATAGATTTTGACAGTGTGCTTCGCGAGAGCTCGCAGCTATATGTTAAAGAATGGAGAATATATAAGATTAAGTTTGTAATTAATTCTTCTAAATTTGCTTTAGCTCATAAAACAATTGATTCAGTTATTAGAACGTTACGAAATGCATTTGGACTTAATGAAACTAAATTAGCTAATATGAATATATGAGACAAATGGTTAATTATTATAATAAAACTCCTCATAAATCATTAAGATTAAGAAACTATAATTATGATTTTGATGATACTGATGAAAGTGAAGTTATATTGAACAAAAATAAATATATATACTATTCACCTATTCAGTTTCAAAATGATATTGATCTAGAATGGAAATATATAAGAATGATGAAAAGTAAATTACAAGAAATAAAAAACAAACAAAAATTAAAAGGACTATTAAAGTATAAAAAGGGAAATATATTACTAGTTCATACTGATTTTGCTAAAACTAAACAAAAATTTGCTAAAAGAAGAAGAGTATTTAATGAAATAGCAGAATTCTTAACATATATTAACGGAAATTGTGTTTGTGATTTGTTAAGATATAATATGAAACCGATAGAAATACCAATAGCTTTTACTAAGAAAGTAGCTGATAATTATGATGAATTAGATAAAGATATTAAATTATACTTTGATATCTAATAAATATGCCAAAAGTTTACTTTCATACTCAAGATAAAGAATTTAAATTACCAATAGAGTTTATTAGCAGTAGAAATAAAAAGTATATAGTTGTTCAGTATGTAGGAGCTATTGTTAAAGAGTTTTTAGTAGGAGATTTAATGGTTCATAGTGATATAGTTCAACAATATAGTTATTGTGATCATTTTATAATGTTAGCTAATAGAAGACAAACAAAATATAGAAAGTATGAATTCTTAAATCATGAACAAAATCATAGAATATGGTTTACTGATTTATACGGAAATGAAATAGAACCTTCAGCGTTTATATTTAGTTGTCTTCTTATTTATTAATAAATGACGTTAGTTTTAGGAGAAGAAGTTAAAGATTATGAAAATGAAAATTATTATAAAATTGTAATAGGTAGAAATGGTTATTGTTTATATTGTTTTTTAGCTGATTTCAAATTACCTGATATATGTTTAAGTAAGGGTCAAGGAGTTATTAATTATCATCCTTGTTATTTTATTAGATTAACTACAGAAAAACTTCCTTCTATCATATTTGTAATAAGATATATTCAGGGAGTAGAATGTGTTGTTTTACTTAAAGATAGACAAGATTATTATAATGAATCTAGATTATTATATACAATAACTCTTAGTGATTTTATGGTTAAGTTTAAAACTGTAAATGTAGTAAGTAGAATGTATAAAACATCTGAATTACAATTTAAAGCAAAGTTATATGATGGAATAAATGATGATATCATTGAAAAATATGTTAGTAAATTATCTCAAAAATTAAAACAAAATAGTATTAAAGTTGAACCTCAATACTTTTATGAAATTCATTGGTATAGCAAATGTTGTTTTTATGAAGATTATAGAAATAATACATTAGAACCTTTAGTTTATACTTGTTTATCACCAGAAGAACAGGAAGAAGAAGATAGAAGAAAAGAACAAGAAAGAATAGAAAAAGAAGAACAAGAAAGATTAATAAGAGAAGAACAAGAAAAACAAGATAAAAAAAGAAGAATAAGAGAAGAAAGAGAAAGAAAGAAACAAGAAGAAATAAATAAGATAGAAGCTGAAAAAGAAAGAAAAAGAAAATTACAAAGATTACATGATATAGAAAATGCTCCTAGAATGAATAAATTAACAGGTAAAATGTATTATCCTAATAATGAATTTGAAGAAGTTGATGTTGATAATGGACGTTGTATTGCTTTTGTTCGTAAAAGAAAGAATGTTGAAATTAATACAGATTTACATGATTTTCCAAATGAACAAACTGAATTAGATCTAGATTTAAATTTAAGCCCTAATCAAACTATAGTGTTTAATCCTAATAAATATAGAAAAACTGCAAAACTCGCTACGAGCTCTCGCGAAGTAATAGCAAAAGAAGTAATAGCAAAAATAAATCAACCTAATAAACCTGTAATCGCTGTAAAACCACCAAAACAAACAAGACCTAAAATGAAAAATATTCAACCTAAATCAACAAAATTATTAAGAGAAAGAATTGAAGCTACTAAAAATAAAAATAGAGTAGATATTGCAACAAGTCCTACAAGTTCTCATGATAATGATAGTTTTATATTTGAGGAAGAGGAAGAGGAAGTCACTGCGAACTCTCGTGAAGCTGTGCCAGATAATGAAAACAATAATCAACAACAAACACAAACTAAAAATCTACGTCAAAACAAAACTTATATTCCTGCTCCACCTACAATGAAAATATTAAGTGAAGAAGAAATAAGAAGAAGAAATATAGCTCAACAAACTAAATTAACAACAAAAGTCACTGCAAAAGCTAAACAAATTCAAAATAAACAAATCACTATGAGCTCTCGTGAAGTACAACAACAACATACTCCTACAAAACAAACAGATATATCTAATGAAATTCCTCAAGCTCCTAAAGCAATTAAACAACAAAACAAAAATAAAAAAGTATATTCTCCTACTAGTTTAAATGATTCTATATTGAATATTTAAGTTTAATATTCATCTTCTATCTTATTAATATCATATTTAAATGCTTGAGCTTTACGTTCTATTTTTTGTTCATCATACTTATTCTTATATTCTAAATATTTACTATTATCACCATATAACTTATTAATAATTTTTGTTACTTGTTTTTTATAAAAATCTTTATTGTATTTAATATCTTCTGGTGTTGAATTTATTATCTGTTCTTGAATAAGTTCTTGTATATTTTCATCATTAGGATTTTCAAGACAAAAGATTTGTTTAAAAATTAATATGAATAATCGACTTAAAATATTAGCAAATCCTTTATGCTGAAGATTATTCTTTTCAAGTTGTTCTACTAAAATTTCTCCTGTTTTTGTATCAACAATATCATCAATATAAGCTTCTCTTAACTTTACTATTTTTGGTCCTACTCTTTCATTATAATCAGCTTTATGTTCACGTTTATAGTTTAACCAGGCTGGATAATTTAAGATTTTTCCTTTATATTTTGAACTTTTTTCTAGATCTCTTTTAGCACCTATATCAATAAGAATAACATACATAGCATTTGAAATTGATAAATAGTTCAAGAGTTTAGTAACTATTTTGTATTGAGGATATTCTATAATCCAGAAAAATTTCCATATATAAGAGAAGACAGATGACCAGTAACTTTGAGGAGATAATCTTTTACTGATTCTAGGTTTTCCTAAACCTAAACTTGAATAATGTTTTCTATATTCTTTCATATTTTTATTTGCGTCAATATTATATTCTCCTTTTCTCCAGTTTACATCATTTATATCTTTATTAAATTGTTCTGCTAACCAGGTGTTAAAAGGTTTTTCTTTTCTTTCAGCTTTACTTACAGTTGAAAGCCAAACTTTTTTATAAGGACTAGCTCGAACAAGTTTATATCCATTAATTATTCTAGGAATTCCACGTTTATCAACTAAAACAACATCTTCAACACGATCTCCATTTAAATCAGTGATAGGTTTTCCAATAGGATCTTTTGCATTTGGCGGTAATAATCTATATCTAGGAACTCCATTTTCATCAACATGATTATGTGCATATTCTTGCGCTGTATCTCTAGCTGCTGCATTAGGAATATATTTAATTCTATAATTACCGTTAATAATGATATCTAGTAAATGATTGTTATAGAAAGAAATATTTCCTTCTGTTTCATTTACAAGATTTTCTACTTTAAATGTTTTTAATTTATCTGGTAAATCATCAATATCTCTATCAGATCTTTTTCCTCTTATTACAGAACTTTCTTCTTTTTTCATAAGATCCTTAATATAATCTTTATCGGGCATATAAGTATTCTCATTATTAAGTACATTATAAGGTTTAAATAATTTTGATACTTGTTGATCAAATTCTACTTCTTTTTCTTCAGGTTTTTTTGATTTACGAGGAGCTTTATATGTTGTTATAGATTTATTAAGATTATCAATTATATCATCTTCACTTTCATCATCAAACCCAAAATCAAAATCTTCATCATTAATACTATGTCCTATTGTTTCTTTTGGTTCTGAATCACTATCGGCCATTTTATTATCAAATAAAGTTTCATTTTCTAAATCACTATTCATGTTATAAAATATTTCTCTATCTCCATTCTCTTTCAAATAATGAATTAGTTTTTTTATTTGTTCTTTATTTTTAGGTTCAGTTTCTTCATCAAATATATTTGTTTCTCGTATAGCATTATGTAACTCTAGTACATATTTTCTTATTCTTATATCTGTTTCATCTTTAGGGTTAATAGCTTTATTATAATAATTATATAAGTCTTCAGCTGAAAAATCATTATTTAATAAACCAAATTTTTTTAATTGATTAGCATCAATTGTAGAAGATTGTCTATATAATTTCATTAACTGTTCTCCATCTATTTCATAATTTTCAGCAATAGTTTGTATTGTTTTTTTATTTGTTTTTCTTCTTTTATTTTCATATACTTGAATACTAGTTGCTATTATTGTTTGTATTTTATTTAATTCTGTTTTAACATTTATTCCTTTTTTCTTAATATATGAATCAATTTCTTCAGTTAATAATTTTACAGTAAGTTTAATATGTTCACTATCTTCTTCATTGAATAAAGGATATTTTTTAGGATCATCAGCAATTCTATAAAAACATAATAGAGTATCAATATATTCTTTAGAAAGTATATTATTATCTTTAAGAAATTTTGAATCTTTATTATATCTATTTCTATAATAATGATCTTGTTGTTCTAATTCTTCTTCCTCTTCCTCTATATTTACTTTATCATCATTATCATTATCATTATCATGAGAACTCGTAACAACATCATCTTCATCTTCAACAGAATTATAATCATTTGTTTCATCATTATTATCATCATCTTTATTTTTAGTTCTTTTTGAGTAGTAAGATGGTAGATTTATATAACGTTTTCTTAAACTATCTAAGTCATTAAATAAACTTGTTCCATTTTTTAATATTTTTGATAAATCTTGTTTTTGTTTTGTTGTTGATATTCTTGCTGTTGTAAAATAATTTTTTAAGTTTTCAAGTTTTTTGATTACTTCTTTTTTATATTTGTTAGGATTATTTATACATTCTATTACATTATTAATAACATTTTCATCTATATTTGATTCATCATACATATATATCAACATTCTACGATAATTTGTATCTGTAACTCTTTCTCTTATATTTCTTTTGAATTCTGCTTTAACGGGATCTTCATTCTTTTTTGGCTTCATGCGAATTGCTGACATTTATTACGTTATAAATGTTTACAATAGAACAAGCTGGTAGTATTAAGAAAGTAAATACAATTGATGAATTAATTATAGAATATATTAAGAAATATAGTTGTCAAGCGAATTTAGGATCAAATTCATTAAATGAAGAAAAAATAAAAGAACTATTAAAACCTTATGCTTTAACTACAGATTTATTTGATTATGTAAAAGTTGAAGAAATTAATGATAAACAGGATAAACTAACATTTTCATCAACAAAAGAAGATTATGAAACTAACAAAGATTCAACAACAATAGTACCGACATTAAGTTTATTAAATCAGTTAGTTAATGATAAAAATAATAATCTCAATATAGTAAAGTACGATAATGAATTTGAATACGATGAATATAAATCGTTAAATTTAACATACTTTAATGAAACATTTGATGAAAAAGTATTAAGTATGAAATCATGTATAAGTATGTATTATGATTTACGTGATAAATTATTATATGATAAACAAGATAAACTAGAATTTTCATCAACAAAAGAACACTATGAAACTAATAAAGAATCTACTACAATAATACCAACATTATCATTAATAACTGAATTAATATCAAACAACAACAATAGTATTGAAATACTTAAAGATGAAACAATATATAATAACGATAATGAAATATTCTTTAATAATATTCAAGAAGCTGCTAATGACAACAATGTTTTATCATCTCAATTAGCTATAAATTTCATATGGAAATATATTGAATATATGATTGAATTTCATGCTGTATTAAAAAATGAATTGACAAGAAGTTATAGATTTAATATTGAAGATTATGAAACACTAACTTTAAATAATATTGATAATGAAAAAGAATATGAAGTATTAAGTGAAAAATCATCATTAAAAATGTATTATAACTTACTAAATAAAATTAAAACCAAACAAGATTCATTAACAATATCAACAACAAAATCAGATTATGAAACTAATAAAGAATCAACAACAATAATTCCTAGTTTGAACTTAATAAATGAATTAATAAGTGAATGTGATAATAAAAATGAAGATGGTTCATTAACATTAAATTCAACAAATGATACTGTATTATCAGTGTTTTCTAATCATAAATATGGTCCTTCAATAAAATTGGGTGTTGATAATACAAATTATGTACAAATACATTATAACACAAATAATCGAATATTCTTCTCATTAACAAATGATTCATTTTTAGAATATAATGGATCAGATCAATCACTTAATCTTTATTGTAAAGAATTTAAAATATTCAATGATAAACGAAATGACAATACACATATTGATTTATTATTAGGTCTTGATAGTAAAAGGTGTATAAAATTACATTATTATTATTCTTGGCCGACAGATCCTGATAGAAATATATTTATTAATTCTACAGATTTATCGATTGCTGAAGCTAAATTTATAACATTCACTAAAAATCAAAGTAGAAGTAAAACAGATAGTACAGATATTATTGAAACTTTTACAACTACATTTGAAGATAATGTTAGTGTTTTTGTTAATGATTTACGTAAAACAGAAAATGATAAATATTTAACAGAATCAGAATGTAATGCAAAATATATAGCTAAAGAAGGAAATTCAACTATTAAAGGTACATTGTCAATATTAGATGAAAATGCTGCAAATTCATTAATATTTGGTAGAAGTTCAACTGAAAATGAAGCTGCAACATTAAGCTTTTTCGATAATTCAGGAGCTTTAGGAGTTGTTGGTAATGAAAATCTTATAAACTGGAATACAACAAATACAACTTTTTATAATAATATTGTATTATTTTATAGTAAATTAGAAATAGGAAGTAAAGAACCTAATGGATTACTTGTTTATCAAGAAAATCCAAATTTATGTGAATCAAATATAGTTCTTGGTCTTAATTCAGCAAAATGTGCAAAAATACAATATTATAATCAAGGTAATTTAGCTTATTATAGAATATTATTTGATAATTCAAACATATTTTCTTATGAAGTTTCTACATCAGGAAGAAATACAATAATTGGTTCTAATTTACATGTTAACGGTAAAATTACATCAAATGGATCAAATACGATTACTCATTATTGTCCTATTGAGAATTCTTTAAATAATATTGATGATTTCATTATAGGAACTCCTGTTTACTTAACCGGAAAAGTATATAAACGAAAAGATGATAAATGGATAGAATCAAATGAAGATGATGTTATTGATTGTATATGTTCAGTTAAAACACAAGGAATATGGAAAGAATATATAGGTATTTGTACACATATAGATAAAGAAAACAATTCAATCAAGTTTGCAACTCAAGGCGATTATCTTGTTCGTGTTACTGATTCTTCATGTTATAGTATAGGTGATGAAGTATTTATTGATGATGATAATAAGCTTAAGATTTTATCAGGTGAAACAGCAATAACATCAAAAATAAAAAGATTAACTGTAGGTATAGTAACATCAATTATAAACAAAAATATGTTAGCTGTTTTTAAATCTTAAATATTAAGTTTATTAATTAATTTGTCTGTCATATAAATAGAAAGATTAATATCATATTTCTCTTTTAATTCTTTTCTAACATAACTTATCTGAGTGTGTTTTGGTAGTTTAGCAATAATATTTTTAGTTTCTTCATTTTCAATATATTCTAATACTTGTTTTTGTTGTTCTTCATTTAAATACTTACTTTTATTAAAAATGTTATTTCTTTGTTTTGGTGTTTTTGGTTTTTCTTTCTCTTTCAATAATTCATTTAATAAGTTTTTGATTTCACTTAATATATTTAATATATCTTGATTAGACATTATCAATTTGAATTAAAAATAAAAATAAAAAATAAAGTTTTTTAAAATTGATTTATTGATTTATTAAATAATCATTAGCAGAAAGACCAAATATATAAGGAGCACAAGATTGATTTTCTAATACAATCATTTTAGTATGTACTCCTGTTAAAGCATTTTTATTAACAGTTATCTTAGACATTATATTATTTTTCATTTGAAGATTTATGTTTTTACCTATCTTAACTGATTGATTTGATATGATTTCATTATAATCTGTATGTTTTATATCATTCTTCTTTAATGATATACCTTTAAGTTTCATAGCTTTAACATTTTCATTATTGTTGAATATACAATAGCATTTGGGTGCTAATGCTATCATGTTTTCACCAATCTTTTCAATAGCACAACCCAATAATTTCTTTTCATCTTCAATAGTATTAATGTTAGGATTAGGTAAATATTTATATACATGTTTATCCCAAAATGATTTGTCTTTAATAATATAATCAAATAATTGAGAAGGAGGTTTATTTTTATCTCCTGAAACTGCAAGATATAAACTATCTGTATCAGATTCTATATAATGAAACTTATTTGTATCTAAACATCGAATTAAGAAATCATAGTAAAAAGTGAGATAAACAAACTTACTTAAATCTAAAGTCCAAAATGATTCTTGTAAACAAGTTGTACAATGATAGTATTTAGGTTGTTGTTGTATTATAAATAAATCATCTTTTAACTGAGCACCATTCATATAAGTTTGAGAAATAATATACTGATAAGCTTTGTTAGTATCGCAAATCTTTACTTTACAAAACTTTTCTGTATTTATTCCGTCATATCCATATGAACCATTCATACTAATCTTATAAAACTTTTCATTTCCTTTCTCTTTCTTTGAAATAATATCTTGTCTCTTTTTCATAAATGTAGTTACAAATTCATTAAAACCTGTATGTGCTTCATATAATGAAATAGATTTAACATCTTCTAAAATAAGTCCATGATCTAATAAAAACCATAAATAATAGTTAGAAAATGTCATATACTGACCATATGTATCTAATAGCATAGTTAGTTTTCGTTCTTCTTTATTTAATGATGTTAGTTTGTGTTTTTCAAGATAATTGTACATATAACTACCTATTACATTTTCTTCATTTTTAATCATAATATTTCTGAAAACAGGTGGAAAATTAATAAAGTAGTTAATCTTATTTTTAGGACATACTAGTTTAACTTCAGCTTTGAATAAATATTTTGGATTAGGTTGAAATCTTGTTTTGTTTGTTATGATATCTAATACTCTTTGTTTTGATTGTTTATCTTTAACTTCAATTCTTTTAATAAATGAACCCGGCATATACATTATACCACCATGATACTTATTAAAATCATGTTTTGTTGATGAAAATGAAGAAGGATATAAACTATTAAAATCTATTCCTAAAACATGAGTCATAATATTTTCAGTATCTTCACTTATTACTTTATTATTTTCAGAATCATATCTGAATTTATTAATATGAGTTTCTCCTTTAATATTATATCTATGTTGAACATTTGATAAACCACCTGTTATATTATTTCTTAAACTATAGTATTCTTGTTCATCATTTATTAAAGTTGGAAGATGATGTAGTTTACAATATTTCTTTAATTGAATTCTTAATCTTGTTATTTTTTCATCATTTCTCTTACGAAGTTTATTACATTCTATACAACATAGTTTACAGTTCTTTAATTCATGTCCTAAATCATTATCAATTCTATCTAATGTAGGCTTATTTTCACTAGTAAAATGTTCATCACATAAATAACAACAAGAATTCTCGTACATTTTAATAAATTCATCATAATCAGAAACAGAAATACATTTATCAAGATTTCTAGGTTTATCTTTATGTGTTTGATTATATTTTTGATCTTGTTTATAATAACTATCACATTTATAGCGAAACCATTTTAATGAAGGTTTAAATGTATTTTCTTTGTTAATTATTTCATATTTAGCATTTACATCAAAATCTTTATAAGCTAGAGCATATTTAATACAAGCTGAACATTTTGATAATGATAAGTTAGAAATCAGATCTACTTTATATTCAGCATTCATCTTTATTAAGTTATCTAAAGGTTTAATCATCATTTCAACATCATTATCATTATATGCTAACAAATATGACCATCTATCTCTATAATTCTTACTATCTTTAACATATTCTTCATATTCTTCTTTTGTTAAAGGATTCTTTTGATTAAGATAGCTATAGAAATCATTATACTCAAAAGGTTCAGATTTAGATAAAACTTCATTATAGTTTTCACTGTTAATAGCTTCATATGGAAATACACCTTTATTACTATTATCTAAACCACCAAAATCAGTACCAAACTGTTTTAATGTTCCACCAGCTACAAAAGATTGAGCATCAATAAACCTTAGTTTAGTATCATATTTTGATGAAACTAGAATAAATTGTTTTAATGATGATAATGTTCCTATTATGCTATTTGATTCAATTTTCCAGTGTTCAGCATTAAGATATTGTTTAAATAAGTTACTATCAAAACGTGAAGAATTAAATCCAAAAACAGTTATAACATTTATATTAGAATCTATATTTTCAGGTACACATGAATACTGTTGTTTATCTTTATATACTGTTAATGATTGTTCAAATAACCAGTTTATCCAATTTATAATAAAGTCTTTACTATCTCTTAAACTAAAATTCTTTGTTAATAATCCTTTTGCTGATTTAACACATGATGAAACTGATATAGGTATTAATCTAGAGTTAATTGTGGTTGATTTACTTGATTCTTTATTTATAATTTGTTCCATAGTTTCAAAATCATAAGTTATATAATAAATATTAGGTTTCCATTCTATATCATAAGCTAAACAATATTCATAAACAGAATTATTAAGAATATGAGGACAGTATGGAAGAGCTTCTTTAACTGAAACAAACTGTTTCTTAAACTTAGAATCACAATGTTTAACATGATCTTCGAATCTATATAAGTTTTGTTTACCATAATGAACATATGAATTACATTTAGGACATATATGAATTTGTGTTAACTTTTCAGCATCTTTAATAAACATAATATGAATTGTAAGATCTTTTGTAAATAATAATGCTGAATATGTTTGATAATCTTTATTGAAAAACCATTGTTCTTGAATATCATATTGATTAATTTCACTAAAATATTCATAAATGTTGATATTGATTTTATGTTTTTGAGCTGATTCTTTCATTTCATCTAATGTTACACCTTTAAAATTATTTAGTATAAGTTGTCCTTCTTTTGGTATTTTTGTTGTATATTTGATGTTATGTTCTTCTAATAATAATTTTTTAGCAACTTTAGTTCTATGATTTATTGTATAGTAATTATTTTTATCTTTTCTTTGATTTTCTGGATTTGTTAATTCTGGATATAAACAACAAGCTAAAAATCTAAACCAGCATAAACAATCATCTTCATCATCAGCTATTATATAATTATTATTTGATTTGAAAATTTTGGGTAGATCTTTAATATGTCCAGTTACTTTTCTCATTCTTGAAACTGTAAATGAAACTGAATGTACTATTGTTAATTTATTGTTAGATGATGTAGTTTCATAACTGTTTAAAACTGTTTCTATATACATTTTACAACTTTCTAAGCTTTGTTCATTATTAATTATTATTGGAATAGAAGCTTTATAATTTTTCCATCTTATTTCTCTAGCTTCATATTCATAAGTTTCTTCATATGTTTCAAAATTAAACGAACTTGTTTCAAAAACTCCACTTAACTGAAAATGTATTTTAAAAGGTTTTATCTCTTCTTTGTATACTTTATATAATGATTCATATATGTTATTAAGTGAAGATATTTCATTAAAATAATATGTAATTATTGGTTCTCTATTATCATATCTTTCTTTAATAAATTCAATAGGATAATGATAATTTTGTAATGTTTCTACAGCTTTATCGAAATTATTAGGGTAATTGATAATAAGAAAATCATTATGCTTATTTTGAAAAGAATGTCCGTTTTTCTGTAAATAATCATATAGTTCTTGATTTTCTGGTTCATTTATTACTGGTTTATCAATTATATCTAATACTTCATTTATAGCTTTCTTTGCGATTTCTATATTATTCTTAATTATTTGTTCTTGTTTAAACTTATTTCTTATTGATTTGTGTATATATTCATCATGTTTATCATTATATTTATATTTATCTTTATTTTCACTTAATTGTTTAAAGAAGTTATTATCATCTTTATCTTCTCCTTCTTTAATAAATTTGCAATTAATAAATCTTGATATATGATCTTCATTTAATGTATTAAGATTTTCATCAATATCATCATATAATAATAATATGTCAAAAGCTTTATTTTTATTTAAATAATTACATAAATTTTGTTTTGTTCTTTCATTATCATTAGTTATAGCAATATTAGCATCTAAAAATGAATTCAATTCAATAATATTATCATTTAATGTTTTATTATCCCAATTTTTGAAAAATGCTGTTGTAATTATTTTAGTCATTTTTGATTTTTGTTATTTATGTGTGATTAAAAATTAAAAAATATAATAATTTAAAATTAAAATATTTCAAAATTCAAATTTAAATACAAAAATATAATAATTTATATCTCTTCTTTTATTCTACATACTCTATCTTATCTATTTTCTCTTTTTTCTCTATTATTCTACAAAAAATAATTGTCAAAATTTAAAAGTGACATTTATCCGCTTTTTTCATTCAATTTATTCTTTCTTCTATTTTCTCTATTTTTCATTCAATTTATTCTTTTCTTCTATTTTCTCTATTTTTCATTCAATTATTCATCAACCATCTTCATTATTCTATTTTTTCTATTTCTATTCAATTATTCTTCAACCATCTTTTTTCTTTTTTCATTTTATTCTATTTATTCTTATAATTATTTTTCATTTTTCAATTATTATATTCAATTATTCTTTTTATTTTTATTCATTTATTTTTTATTCAATTTGTTCTATTCATTATTGAAATACAAAAATAAAATTAGAGTTTTTTTATTCTTCTTCTATTATTTCTTTCTTTACTATTTCTGTATCTTCTGTTATCTCTTTCAACATATCTTCTATTTTCTTATTCTCTAATTCTTCTCTCTTTTTCTTTAATTCTCTTATATTTTTCTGCATTTCAATTTTATCTAATTCTTCTGTAAAATATGTATGAATTTGTCCTAAATGAGGTCTACAGTTATAAAATTTCCAATCATTATATATAACTTTATATGTTTTTCCGTTATATTCATATGTTAATTTTGATTTTTGGTTCTTATATTGAGTTAATAATTTACAACCTTCTTTTTCAAATAATTGTGCTATATGTTCATGAGTATAACGAATACATTTTGCAAAATGTGGTCTTACACCAGAATTCCATAATGTAGGAGTTACTCTATAATCTAAATTTTTATATGTATAATGTACATGTTTATTATAACCTTCGTATTTAGAAGTAAGTATACAATCTTCTTTTAACATAGATTCTCGTAATTTGTTTTCATATTCTTGTTTTTGTTTTTCTAATCTTTGTTCTGTTGTTTCTGTTAATGCTATATTATGTTTTCGCATATAACCATAATCTTTTTTATATAATTTATTTGGTTCTTTTACAAATCTTGAAAGTGTTGTATACATTATTCGTTTTGGGTCAGTATTACGATAAAAGGTTAAAGCATTTTCTGAATAACCGTCTTTAGGAAATCGTAATATTTTACAATTATGTTCTTGAAAATATTTATCAATTTGTTCATTTGTGTAATTCCCATAAATTTGTTGATTTGAAGCTATAAGCTCATTAATAGTCTTTTGTGTGCTCATGTTTAGTACTGTGTAATATGAAAATAAAAAATATAAAAAATTTGAAAATAATTATTTTTTGAATTTTGTATTATTATTGTGATGTTGTAGGTTGTATATGAAAATCGGATTTTTCTCATATAGAAGGTATAATGGGTTCTAGATTGTGTAGAGATTTGGTTTAAAAATATTAGGTCAAGTATTATCAGTAGTTATTCGGTACTCATGTGGAACATATATATCCTCCTAACGTATTACCCAGAATTTCAATACTAACGTTTGTTTAAATGATTTCTCTTTAAATGGAATTAGTTGAAACATAACTGAACACTACATATGATTCTACATTATCTGCGCTTTAATTTGATATGTGATTCGTCGAAATTGATTGAGTATTCGTTGAGATATGACCTTCTGAAAATTGGTGCCAAAATCCAATATTTTTCCATATCTGGGAAAGGTGAAATAATTGACCTTGGCGGTTAAGGTGAATTAAATTGACCTTATAACCGTCGAAAACGATATCCCAAATCTATAGTCAAAACCGCTCTATCTGCTTCCTATACTGAGTTAGCGTCTCCAAGCCAAAAAGTGACAACCTCTTAAAAATAAATCCCTATATGGACTCATGTTGATGTCTGGCCAGACACGGCTCAGTGGTAAGTCGTTTCCATGGTAATCCGGAGTACCTGGTTCGATTCTGCTATGGGCCGTTTTTATTTGTAAAATTCTTCATATTCTTCTGAGAGGTTCCGTATATGATCTCGTCCCTAGATGATGTTCGCTAATGCGTTCCGGTCGTGCTAGGTTGAAAGAAGAGCCATTATAATTCCACATCTAGATGATGTTCGCTAATGCGTTCCGGTCGTGCTAGGTTGAAAGAAGAGTTATAATGGTTCCACATCTAGACGATGTTCGCTAATGCGTTCCGGTCGTGCTAGGGTGAAAGAAAGGTCATATACGGAATTCTTTCTTCTTCTTCTGTTCTCAGGTGGAGATACATATATGTTTCCTCCAAGGACCGGTCCGTTACTGATTTTGAATGCACTACATCTCCACCTGAGAACGGTTTTTGGTTTTTTGTTTTTAGGATTTGAATAGAGAAAGAGTCGTTTCATTTATTTTTGCTGTGACCTTTCCAACGATTGATTGCTGGATTCGTAAAGTCATGGCATATTCAGCATCCAAGATCTTTCCATTATAGAGAATTACGTCACCAATTTGATAGAGATTTGAATCATCAACTGTGAATAGAAAGTCTCCATGGGTTGCAAATTTGATACATCCATTTTCAGCATCCACTTCTGTAATCACTCCAACGAACTCTTTATAGGATCCATTGATTACTACACTACAAATGCAATCAGTTGAATCGTTAGCAGTGGAACTAATGAAGGATCCGTTAACATATTTATATACATGTCCACTCATGAATACAGGCTTTCCTGCAACGAAATCAGATATGTTTTGACCTGCTTCGATTGGGCAGTAATGAGTGATTGTATTTGAACCATTGGATGTTATTTTGCCAGAAACATATAAATTTGAATCAATTGTTGTATTTCTTGCAGTACCAAACATGCTAAATGATTGAAATCTATGACCATCAACATATATAAATACTTCACCAGTATCAGCAGTTTTTGAAGACCTATACATAAAGACAGTATTATAAGTATCATTATATCCAAATCTAAATAAAGCAAGTGTATTAGAATCAATAGAACTAAAGAAACTTGCAATATTACTTTCGGTACTATTAATTGATAATGAACCATCATCATTTTTTGATACATATTTATTCAAGTCAACTGGTTCAGGGATATCCGTTTTCAAAGCATACTTTCCATCAGCCACATCCTTGGTCTCATACTTATCTAATTCATAAGCCAATTCATCTTCATCAACGAACTTCTCATCAGCCTGGGCACTAGTATAATATGGTGTCAAGTCAACTGGTTCTGGGATATCTGTCTTCAATGCATAAGGTTCTAGATCAATAGTAGGAATGTCAGTTTTGAGTGCATAAGGTTCTAGATCTCCACCATAAGTCACATATTCTGTAAAGTATGTTTCGTTAGGATCATAATTTAGGAGAGTCTCATCAGAAAAATTGGAATTAACGTTCAAAAATCTGACTTTACCATCTTTCCAGTAATAAATGCTGGTGTCTAACCTAATTTGAGTATATCCTTGTTGCCCCGGGAATGTAAACCTTTTCTTGGTACCGCTAGTAGCATTTTGGACTTCTATATTTTGAAGAGTACCATTTATAACATCCCCAGTAATACCCACCCAATCTGGTTCGTTAGCAGAATTTGTCCACCTTAGTACTATTTTTACACGGAAATTCAAAGGAGTCTTAGCTAAACTAAATATAAAAGCACAACTACCATCCTTTCTGTCAACTTCATATGGGATATTATTAGTTTTAGTGGCATATGGTTCTAGATCAACAGTAGGAATATCAGTCTTGAGTGCATAAGGTGTCAAGTCAACTGGTTCTGGAATATCTGTTTTCAAAGCATATTTATCTTGGAGAAATGCAAGATTAACAACATAGTTTAAGTTTGTTTCATCATAATCTTCATTTGCAATATAGCAACTTATTACATTGATTCTATGTTGGTTATCAAAATCATAAACAACTCCACAACTTGAACTCATTTCTAATGTTAATGCTATATTTTGAACGCCATTATTTAAAACATAATCATTATTATTAATACTTGATATAGTGAATATTCCTTGATATTTAATATTTTCATCAGTTTTATCATATCCATCAAATAACATTCCATATTGTTTCCAGTTTTCTAAATATTGACTTGCATTAGTATAAAGAACCGAAAGAGTATTAATACTATTACCTTCATCATAATATAATTCTAATTCTTGATTGAAAGTAATTGTTTTATCAATTATTTCTGGAATATCTGTTTTCAAAGCAAAAGTGTTCGACACATATCTTGCCGAATAAGCATTTTTGTCTGTTGGTTCGATATTTTTGGTAATTGAACATGATAATATTTCCGGTGTTTCACCAGTTCCTGGATTTATTAATTCATGGGAGTGATACAGAATCCAAAGACCAGAATTACTTCCTTCGATACGCATTATCTGAGAGGGTTGATTATCATCATCGTCATTGTACGAATAATCTACGTGAACATAATGAGCCGTATAGAAACTGTCTGATGAAACAATATCCAACCCACATTGCTCAATCAGTTCATGATATGTGTCGTAATCCAAATCAGGAATTGTATTATTGACGATTTCGAATTGAATTGTTGTTTGCCCCTCAATAATTTCTGGAATTTCACTCTTCACTTGATCAATAGCTTGGGTCATATCTGTTGTCAAAGCATAATTGTTCAACGCAGTACTCAAAGCAGATTCATTAACCAAATTCTCTGGCATTTTTGGGATCTCATTCAGCCAATTTGTTTTATGGTTTTCAATGAGTTTCTTGATAGCAGCTGCAGACATCAATTGCTTATTCGTTAACGTTTCACCTAAACCTAATTCAGAATTCTCAACTTTGGTTGTATACTTGATTCTAACTGATAATGGTTCATGACTTCCCATGGTGATAATCATTAAATATGGATCTTCGAAAGTAATTTCATAAAGTGACCCATTTGATGACTCATTTGATGTGAAACTCTTATCTTCATTGATGGAATATGTGTTTAACTTGATTACTTCACCCTCATTGTCCACTTTGGTTTCAACTTCTAATGTACCTTTCAATGTATCAGTATAATATCTGTGACAATATTTCTCATTTGGGATCTCAATGATGGTATCGACATATGTCAATTCTTTAATGATTTCTCTTGATTGATTCACAGATTTGTCTCTAACGACTTCATCAATATCTTCTAATTCTATTCCATCATCTTTATCAGCATCTTTGGCAAATGATAGTTTAGAAAGACCTTTAATTCCATCAATAGAGATTTGCAATAGATCTCCAGCACCAACTTTCCCAAATGTAAATACAGATGATCCAATGTTAACGAACTTACCGGCAATGTAATCAAACCAGCTGAATTTAGGTTGCATGTCATCAAATTCTTTCTGCAAACGATTACAATATTTCTCCAAAGATGATATGTCGTTAACAGCTATATCAACAACATTCCCTAACGAATTCAATTCAAAGATATGTGATTCAATATTCTCTCCAATGACTATTCCAGATGTTTGGATATTGAAGTTTGTCATCAATGTTGTGCAAGATTCCGGTCTAGGTGATACAGAATAGTAACCCGTTGAAGCTAGAAACTCGAATGTATTGCCACCTGGGTATTCAATATTTTCATCAATTGGGATGTTGAATTCTGGTGATGCCTTCATGTAAACTCTCAAATTATCAGAATCTGTTTCAATGAATGATTCATAACGGTAAGGGATATATTCAAAATAGTTGTCGGTTTTGATCTCATATGTATGCTCATGCTTCCATGAATATTTGAATCCAATGATGAATTCATAAGTATGTCCATCAAGGGTTAATGTAGCAGAATAGTCTCCACTCTTATCTTCATTGCATCCAAACCATACACGCCAGACATCATTGGTTTCATCTGGATCACCCATTCTAGTATTGGAACTATATGTTATCATACCTTTGTCAAGCATCATCTTTAATGGATTCCCGGATTCATAATTGATTAGACCCTTCAAAGCAAATATGTTAGCAGCATTCTTCTTGATTGAAATGTATGGAATGTCTCTATTCAAGGATCCATATGAATTCTCTTTATGCATCTTCAGTGGAATGTTAACGCAATAATTGGTACCAATCCATTTACCTCCAGATTTAGTAAGCTTGTAATGAGTCCCAAATACGTTATCATGAAGCTCGAATGTCTGTCCTTCAATGAGTGAATTGAATGAATCGGAATCAGGATTATATCCCCAGTCAGCATAATATAAACCATTTGCAGTATCCAAATTGTAATCCCCGATTGACTTGATTGTATAGAAGTCAGGTAAAGGAGACCTATAGAGTTTGAAGCAATTGTCAGCATCAATGAGATTACACTTGAGATTCATTAATGTATCGTTACCTCCATCGCTTTGTGAGTCTTTAATAATTGCAATTTGATGCATTTTCCCAACGAATTTGATCTTCATGAATCCATCAGTATATAGTTCAAATGGGTCATAGATTGCAGATTTCGACATGTATATTCGAGGTTTTGATTCATTGCTGACGTACTTCAATTGATATTTGGAATCGCTTTGTGAATCTGTGATGTATTCAATAATGGGATTTGTGAATCTATTTTGGGTGTCACATGAAATATAAGCATTCTCAATTTCAAGATTCTTTGGAAAGATGATCTCAAAGACTTGTCCACTTACAGATCCAGAGTAATCAATCTCAAGAATGTTGTATGTTGAACTGTCCTGAGAATCCGAATCACTTAATTTATGGATATTATTTGCATCGATAATGAATTCATCACAACCTTCTTCATAAGTCATTACACTTTCAATAGCAGATGGAGGAGCATTCTCTAAAGTTGAAATTCTATCTTCATGGTCAGCAAGTTTGGTCCCATGTGTATCGATAACAGTTCGATGTGATTGAATGTCGTTAGTTATATCTGTCAATGCTTTCCCAAATGTTTCGAAACATTCTTTGACACTTTGAGGTTCACCATATTCTTCACCAATGAATATTTTACAACTACCATCGATTGTGGCATCACCTTTAACATGAATTGAATCAAATATTCCATCACCACCTTTGCCAGAACCTCCTATCAAGGCTCCATCTAATGCATTTTGTTTGGTTAATATTGCAGTCATTTATCTTAATGTTAAACTATTTTGCACTATACATCTCAATTAATTTAATGTTAATCCAAAATGAGTGGTTTATTTGGAGGAAGACATCCACCAGGTACAGGTTCAAACAGACGAAATCCATCTGGAACAAACAATAATTCATCTGGAACAAACAATAATCCATACAGCTTCCAATCATCAAACAATAATGGGTTCAAATTCCCATCTAACAACAACTCCCAACCATCAAACAATAACAATAACAATAATTATTTCAATTTAGATGAATTTTATGATCCTTCAATGGATTTCAATAAAAATATGGTTAATACCAAAACAATGAGTCAGAATGGAAATCAATTACAAGCTACATTAACAGAGCCAAATCAGAATGCATTACAAGTTATTGAACATAATAGTGATAACAATAAAGTAGTTGCATTAGCACATATTCAAGCCAATGCTAAACATGATGAAGATATTCTGAAAGATAATCAAAATAATCGTCAATTCCAATTAGCCCAAACTGCTAACAACAACTATCCTCAAAATCTTCAAGCATATACAAATCACCAGAATGCAATGCATAAAAATGAAATGGAAAAATATAAGAAAAGATCAACTACGATTGCAAGTTTAGATAACTCAGCTTATCTTGAAAGTGTTCACAATTACTTTAAGCAAATATGTTTGAATCAAGGTATTGAGCTAGATAATCCTCATTTGATGCTCACTAGTGGTCATACAGGATTGTTTACAGAGCCAGAATTAAATGCCCATTGTTACAAGAGATCAATGATATTTTATGGTGTTGCCTCATATGATCACGAAGATTCGAAAGTAACAATATATTATATTGATGGCCATAGACCTGATGTCATCAAATTAGGGAAAGGCTATTATCCATCATTCTCAAAATGCCGAAATTATAAAGATATACTTTTAGTTAGATTTGGAATAGACCCATTGGTCAAGAAACCTGGTAAAATTGAAATTTGTTCAGAATGGAAATGCAGTGATTTGATTCCATGCGACATTCCATGCAACATTGTATGAGTACATGTTTATCCAGCATTGATGTTATGAAAGAAATTTGTTCAAATAGATGCAAGGGTTTCATAAATGAAATATTTTGATTTAAGAATCGGTTATCATTATTTTTAATGTCGACACAAAGATGTCAGATGAACAACCAGCAATTGAAGGAGGTGAACGTCCACCAGAATTACCCCCACCAGAAGAAGAAGGTGAACGTCCATGGCGTTGGCAATTCAATCATGCACCATTCAATGAATTCGAAGCCGGTGTAAAAATTAAAAGTAGGCCAACACATAAAGCTAAGATACCCATTGGATTCAATTATACTCCTGAAGAAGTTAATAATTATACACTTAAGAACCTAGTTAGCAGTAAGATGGCACGTGATATTGTTAGATCCACTAAATTCATGCCAGGTGCATTTGAGATTTGGAATAAAAATCCAAAAGGTGGAAACAATAAATATAGAGGTGGAGCAGAAGATCTCGATGGAGACAAAATATCAGAATTTGTTGTTAGACGTGATGGTAAAATTGTTGCTGTTAATGGATATACAACTAAGAATTCTGATGCAGTCTTCAAGAATTTGTATTACACTGGTCACGATACGAAAGACAAACGTAAAGAACAAAGCTTTAAAGATTGGATCTATAATGATTACTATGGACCTGTATATAATGATGACTATTCAGAGGTTACTAGATGGACTCATCATGATCCAAAAATACATAAAGCATGGAGTAAGAGAATGAATATTCATGCACCATCAAAATCATTATCATCATATCAAGCATTTGCACGTTACATTGTTGCCCCAGCATGCAAACAAGCATTTCTTGAACTCGGTGGAGGTACTGAAGAAGGTGCCAAATTTGCTCGTAAAGTTGCTGTAGAAGTAAGTCAAAGTAAAGCATTTGAAGCATCACTTGCAGCAGCAATGTATGCAGCATTAGTTAAAGATCCATGTTTGTCTCAGATGCAAGATCTTAAAGAAAGACAGAATGAATTCGTTGTATTGAAACAACAATATGAACCAAATTACCACATTGATTTCGAATCTGATGATGTTGCAGAAACCCCAGAATATAAAGCATTTGAGAAATGGCTCTTTGCAAAACCATCTGTTAAACAAGCTGTTAGAACCTATATGCATGATGTATTAACCACTTCCAAAGAAGAATATATTAATACCATTAAAGGTCAAATCATCACATATCTTAATGAACATGTTAAGGGATATAGACAAAAATATGATGAAGACTTTGCAGCAGCCAAAGAAAAAGCCAGACAAAGGTATGGATTTGATTAAATATATTCTTATTAGCTTACATTTCCATTATTGCAATCGATTACAATCTTGTGATGTTTATTCATATTTTTGTATCGTTCATACAATTCATCAAACGATATGCTCATAGGAATCTGATGAGTAATATATCTCAACTGCTCTTTTGAATATGTACCAAATACGAATACTGTAGAGACATTTGATTTAATGGTTGTTGATAACGATTTCCAGAACTGGACATTCAAGAAGAATGATATATGGTTATGTCGACATGTAGTCATCAGATTGTTGAAATATGATTTCTCATTTGCAAGTAATTTGTTATTAGCAATATCATCAAATAGTATCAATGTATGCAACATTGGTTCACGAAAATCATTAACTTTCAATGCTCTGAATATCTCGATTCGTTGCTCATCAATGATTTTGTCTTCAAGGTGTTCCTTCCGGATTGTGTAATATAGTTGCTTATAATTCAACAAAGCATTAACGTATTCTTCAGCATTCTCTTGAGAAACATATGCTATTGGTATTTCAATGAGTTCCCTTAATGACTCAAATGTAACATCTTTCTGCTCACCTGTTTTGGATACATATATGAGAAGATGTGCAGCATTTGGAATTGACGCTATTTTAATGATTTCTTCAATTGCTGATAACGTCTTTCCTGAACCTTGTTTGCCAACGAATATATTCACAGAATTATAGTAAATATTGATGTCTTTGTGAATCTTTCTGATCAATGCATTCGTGATTTGTTTCTTGTTCTTATTCAGACAATCTCTAACCATATCATGAACGTAATCAAAAGAGTCTGATGAATCCGAGTCAAACCTTTGTTTAAACATTTACAACCAATTAAAATGGTTCGATTTAGAGGTTAATTTCCTGCATGTACGAATTCGTTCGGGCATAGAATACCTTCAAATTTGGTTCATTTTAGAAGGCCTCGAGAAGGTGGTCGGATTTGTACACCTTCAAATCATCAATGAAATGCGAGTGCGCGATTTCACGCGGACCTCAAAACCTAATGAAAATGGATCCAAAAATAGGTGTGCCCAAAATAGGGCGGACCGAAAATCCTAATGAAAACACGAGTGGACGAAATCGTCCGGTCATCAAAAACCTTCAAAAATACATCATTTACTCCATCTCATCAACGTTGTACACAATTGCACATCCTTCAATTTAACCATTATTGATAGCCTTAACAATCTCGTTAATGGCATTCTTAATAGCAACTATATCAGCCTTAATACTCTCAATACTTTGTGAATGTTCAGCAATTTCGTTATTGATATCATTGATTTCTTCATGATGTATCGTTTCGTCTTGATCATTTACCGTTTCATCTACCTGTTTCTTGACAGCTTTCTTCAAACACAACACCCCTTTGATTTTCGTTATACGATATCCCTCAATGTAATACATCTTATTAAGTTTATGAGTCGTAATCTTATCAATCTCGTCTTTATTTTTAGCATACCATAAATTGAATTCATCTGGAGTGTTAAATGTTTTCAAGTATTCTTTAATAGGTCCAATCACTTTTACTTCCATTTAATGTACATTAAAATAAACAATCACATTTAATCATCAATGAACTCATTTAAGTCACTTCAAGATTGGAGTTAGCCTACCTTTATTCCCACCAAGAATTGGTCTTTGAATCATTTCCACCTTATTGTTTGAATCATCATTAATCTTTGAATCGAAATTTGTGAAATCTATTGGTAAAGGTTTTAATTTGGTTGGATTTGTTTTAGGTGGATTTGGTGCAACTTTATTGAGCAAGTAATCGGCTCCATTAGCAATACTATTAACGATTCCACCAACTGTATCACCAAACATAGGCCCAACTTTTCGTGCTATTTCAATTCCCTTACGAATGTATGGAGATGCTTTCTTTATGAAATTCTTCCCTTTCACCAGCAAGTTCTTAAACCATGTCCCAAATGCCATTTTCTTTGGATTCATATTAAAATTCTAAAAATACAACTTCACATGAATCTTTTTTTAATCACAACTCAAAGAATGACATATCAGAATGCTCAACTCAAGAACACCGGTAATGATGAAGGTGATGTTCTCAAATTCTTCCAATCAAAACTTCGAAACCTCATTGCTCACAATGGTGGAGATCATACATTTGGTTGGTTTACTGAGGACGTTGACGACAAAGATGCACCAATGCCAATCGGTACAAAAACAAAAATCAAATGGACTCATCAAGGACATACCATCTCACAAATGGAAAAGAATTTCGTTACTGCCAAACTCAATCTCGTTGTCCAACTCAACAAAACACTTAATCTTGAAGGCGATACAGCTAACCTTAACCGTATATTCATTGGTTTCAAACATGCAGTAGAACTCTTTAGTGATGCTCGTTTATGGATCGACAACGTAATGCTCAAAGAATACCAGCAAGACGAACTCATCAGAGAATCATTTGCATACAACTCAATCAAACCAATCGATGCCAAAGAACCAGCCAAACATCGTTACTCATTATGGGAAAACACATCTAGAATGTCTCCATCAGTGTGTGGTGTTTACGTTCCACTTACTTTATTAGCTGATGGTAATGCTCATCGAATCACATTTGAAGCATCCATTTACTTTACCGATCAACTTGCATTCCAAGCATGGCAACTCTATCCAAACTCCATCTGTGGTGAAATCGAAGAAGAAATCAAATCATCAACAGAAGCACTCGTATGGCATCAAGTTCAACCATCTGTAGTCAAAGAAATCGAAGAACTCCTCAACTGTTCCATCATCGAACAAGACGTACCAGCCAACATGACCATCTCCAACAAATTCTCTCAAATTGGATCCCCATCAACCATCGTCACTGAATACAAATTATCTGATGCCCCTCAAGATGGTTCAAATGATTTGCTAAATGAAGGTTACCAAACACTCCCAGTCCTTGGTGATTCCTCTAAAGTTATTGCTTACAAGACCGAAGAAGTCATCTTAAACTGCCGTGGAGGTACCATCGTTACCATGAAATCAGATCTTGCCGGATTTGGTGTCAAACCTGATTGCCTCAATGGACTCATCCGTGAACTCAATACACCTCTCCTCATTCCATCCCAACAGCTCGTTCGTGAAGGCTTCCAAGGTCTAGCCACTGATGCAGGTCTCGATGTTTCCAAATCAATTGCTCTCTCGAATGCCACCAACATCACAGTCATGTTCCCTAAAAGAACTAATGAAATAACTTGCTTCGACAACATCATGTACCAGAACGTTCAACTCACCATCAACAACGTCAAATACCCAGACACAGAGTTTGATTCTACTATCGGACCACGATTCTATCAATACCAACTCATCTCAAACGAATTAGACGGCTCTCTCAGACCATCCCACGAACTTGAAGACTCATGGACAATGTCATTGAATGCCCCAGATGGAACTCGTTACAAGAACACCATAAGTGATGCCACTAGCTTCTGCATTAACTTCCAACTCGAACGTACCAACTCTGGATATGTATTCGATGGCGTTGACACAGGCGGAAACACAGTCACAATCAAATTCAAAGGCCAACCATTATATCGAGGTGCTAACGACACATACTACAACTACGATGCATCCAATCCAAACGTTCACCCTCCTGCACCAGAAATGTGGGTTTGTACAGACACTTACTTCACATGGCAAAGGGGAGCCGTTAAGTACTATGCTAACGGAGTCCCTGATGGCTATTACTAAGAGAGATTCATTCAAAAATATCGTTCATGTTAACCTTTATTTTTGCATTTAGTAGATCAATTTGAGGAATACTTTAAAGTCATCAGGCTTGATTTCATTACCTTTCGTGTCAGTGAAATATATCTTGAAGTCCCTCTTGGATCCTATATATTCATATTTACGATTATCATCTGGAGGCACCAGATTCGCATACCACAAAAGACTATCACAATACTTGTCCCTTTGAATGAACGTTGCATGGACCTCCGTCTCGCCATCTAGATAGCCATTACATGTAGCCCTACAGTACTGAAAAACGACATATTTACGATTCTTTGAATACACAAAATCGATCGGAAACTGGTTCTCATAAGTGTCAGTTATGAAGTAAGTCTTAGTTGTTGGTTCCATTTCGTATTCATTAAATTTTCACATCATCTCAGACCACTTTATCGCAAAACTTATGATCCCTAACTGCCCCTTCCAAACCTTCAATTCAACCCTCACATCTCCACCTCCAAGACCTCCGGTGATTTTAGACCTAACTTCCCAGACCTTCACTTTCGAATCAATTCTCAAGGATCACATAAATTCATCTCCAACCCTTCATTCCCGAATCCAATCTGAACTCCATAAACACCCAATTCTTAACACCAACTCAGCAACGGGAATCGTTAACGAATTCTCAAGGTTTCCAAGCTGATCCCTTCAAAATGACGTGAAAGTGGGGAGTTTAGACCGAAGGTCTAAAATCACCTCTTTTATATGTAGTCAAAAGTTCATCGGTCAGTTGCGGCGGTTGTGATTTCTTTCTCAATATGTAAATATTTGTGTTCCGTCCAAGAACATCATAATACTTCGAAATGGTCTTGATGTTCTCAGGATCTTCAAGTTCATGTGTGAAGATTATTGTGTTGGTGTCAACTTGATTGAATAGATTCATTATAACCGCAAATTTGTATTTGCCAACAACCGATATGAAGTCATCTTTATATTTTATGTGGTTATATAAACGTACATATTTAAGCGCATCTGAATAAGATATGTTGATTCCTGATTCAATATCTGATACAATGTAAGTTATGTCAATTGAAAAAGTAGTAAGCCATCGTTTGAAATTTTCTGTGTCTTTTTGGTCTGATAAAATTTTCAGTTTTTCTTTGATCTCTTCAACTTCTTTTGATAGTCGATTGATCCAGCATTGACTGGATTCGGCAACATATACTTTAAGCTTTCGTTTTATTGCTTGATGAGTCGTTCCACCTGATCCAAATTCAAAATATACTTTCGATTGATCAAGATATTTGTAAAATATTTCTGCTTCCAGCCAAATAAATACGGATCTAGAAAAACTCTGTCAATTGCATAATTTGTTGTATATTTGGTCATATTATTTCCTGAATATAACCAAAAGAAATGAATGAAGCTGAAAATATAGATAATTTATTGTATTGATTTGAAATAAAATAAAAGGAAATGGCTGTCCCAGAAAGTATTATAATTTTAACAAAATAATTTGAATTATCTCATATAAAAGTTTTTTTTTTTATCTTTTTGTGTCTTTTTTTCATATATTGTAAACGACTTTGATCAAATTTCATGCTATTGTTATAAAATATGCAATGATCAGTCGGGCTAGAATTAAAAATTATTTAAACAGCTTTCTGCAAATGCATATACTATTCGACTCTTAATATCAATTTTTATTTTGTGAAAACTCATTGAATTTTTTAATTCAACTGTGAAACTACCTTCTAGCTCCAAACATTAAATATATTTCCGGATCGATTCTAAAATAGGTGGACAATTGAAAGAGCATTCAAAAAGTGAAAATTCTTCAGAAAAAATAATCTAAAAAAATGCAAAATAAAAATAATTCTTTTTATATTTTTACAAGATTTTTACCGATTCTTACCGCCTTCCGCGGGGTCTCGACTACGCCTCGCATTCGCTCGGCTTCGCTCGACGCCCGCTAGGAATTATCGTCTTTTGCCCGAAACCTATGATAGATTCTTATTGAATAGCTTTTTTTTAAAAAAAAAAAATGAAGTTTTCTGTATCATTATAATAATTTACACAAAATAATAATAAAATTTTAATTTAAAAACAGTTATATATGATTATTATTATTTTTTTTTTTCTTCAATATAATCATTATGTTAATCGAATTAATTGTAATCACTAAAGTTTGAAATGTAAAACAGTTTATTGGAATTATAAAGGGTTCATATCCAATAGTTATTGTTTTCTTTTCTTGTATTCTAAGAATTTTCTAGCAAAAAAAATCAGTTTTTAGTTTTTTACGATTTCATAAAATAAATTGAAATATTAAATTTTTGTGTTTTATCATATCTTATAAAATATTTCATAAAACATATACTAAATCAATAATATAATAATTAATATTAAATATATTTAATATATATGAAAAGTAAAATCGATATGTATCTATTATTTATTAGGTTATTTTATTAAAATTTTCATTTTATTTTTCTTTCAATAATTCAATGATTATATTTATTCAAAAAGTTGTATCTCTTTTTATTTTCAAAGCATAGTTTTTTTTTCAATTAAATTTGATTTAGTTATTGTTCAATGTTTATATTGGAAATTTTATTGATATTCCAAATAAAAAATAATATTTTTATTAATTGTATATTTTAAACTTCCAAAATTCATTTTTCAAATTAAAAATTGATAAAAAAAAGCATTTCCGTAAATTAACGGGCTCAAAAGATTTTTTTTCTAGGGCACAAAAAAGTGCAAAAAAAATTTATTATTCGGGTAACGTATTTTGCCCGAAACGAGATTCGAGCACTTCATCGGGTGGAGACAGTTTATTTGCCCGAGATTGCCCGGGTTGCCCTTTTGGTATCCCTTCTCATTGATTTTTTTAATGTTTAGTTTGAAAAAAAAAAAAATATAAACGTTAAAAAGTTACGTTTATAAACGTTAAAAAAGATATTAACGTTAAAATGTTACGTTAAAACATTTGTGATGTGAAAAAGTAATGCCAGCCTGTACTCTTTTCTGGCTCATGAATTTCGATAAATTATTAATTGTCGTATCATGAGTCAAGTAATTTATTATTTTATTCTTGAAAATTTGATATTTAGATTGTTATCACATATCTAACTATTTCTTGTTTTTTGATTTTTCAAGATCCATATTGGTAAAAATAAAATTATTCATTCCTTATTTGCTAAAACAGTAGATTTACTTATGAATTTGCTTTCACTCCATTTTGCAAAAGGATTATTTTTATACAGTATAAAATTTTAATTTTTTATTGAAAAAGTTTAATAGAGAGATTCGGAAATTGATTGACTAAATGAAAATTCTGAGTATAAAAATAGTCGTTCTTGTTAAAAAGTTTCATTAATCTTTTTCTGATAAGCTTTTAAAAATTCTACCCTAATTAAAATTTCATAAAAATATATTCACTTTTTGAGATTATTTTATATTAGCCAAATAAAAAAATGACTATAAAATTATTTTTTAAAATGTCGTAATATTTCCAAAATTTTCATAAATATATGAAAAGAAAATTTTTGTTTTATTTTACTCTATTTTTAATGTAGATAATTTGATTGTTATCACTTTAACAATCAATTCCATGACAAAAAAAATAAAAACAGTGATTGTTTTTGTACTGGTAAAAGCCTGTTCTTTTGATGTAGTTAATTACTTAATTGATCTTAAATTATTTATCTTTGAATTAGTTAAGTCGCTATTCTCTAAAGGTGCTGGAGGTAATGACCAATTATGAGCCAATGGTAATCCCGTAAATTCGCTGTCAGAATTCTCTTTTGGTGATGGCTTTCCTGATTCCATTGCTGTTTCAATCCAAGAAATACATTCATTAATTTTTCCATGATTTAAGAAAGATCCATACTTTCTTTTCATGGCTCCATTCCAATGGTGATACAAGCTGGAAGGACTTCTTTTATTTCCTGTAACTTTTCTGAATGTTTGCCAAAATGACCACGGAACCCTTCCATGAAAAGCAGTTCCATAATATGAATTAATTGTCTTCAATATCAGAAGGTCATCAGCTAATGTATATTGTGGTGTTTTTTCTGGATTACTTAATGGTGTTTTACCATTTAATATAATGTTATTATTTTTATTTTCATCTTCATGATCTAGAAGGTTTCCCATAACTCTCATATTCATATTTTGCGTATTGACTGGTGGCGAAATTATGCTTTCATCATTACTCATCATCATTGGATTTGATATTATTGGGAGTTGAAATGTTGGAAAATTTTGAAGAATGGAAGTGATAGGAGGAAGCAGGAACCTATTTTCTTGAGGTTTGGGTGGGAGTTGGCTTTGCTGCTGGATTTGTTGATATTGGTATTGGTATGATATTGAGGCCTTATTAAGGTATTCATTCAATTTTGTAGTATTCAAAAAGTGACAACGAAAATACATATTTTGCGAAATATATCATTATAAATTTTAATTTTTTTTATTAAATATTCATAAAATTAATAATATCATTATATAATATATTTAAATTATTGTATATCTTGCTAAAAGTAGAGATAATTTCATAAATAATCACTCAGCTAATCTTTTCAACCTGAGTTAAAATTTGAAAAATTGGCCATATTTTTTGATTTTAAAAAGATTTATTTTAAAAAATCAAAAATTCCGACGCTGGGGACTTTATTTTGGATAGATTTTTTCTTTGAATACTTTACATATTTTTACTTTTCAGAAATCTTTATTTTCTCACAATTTTACAATTGTTTATATCTTACAATCTCACAATTATTTCTTAAAAAAATGCTCAATATTCTGAAGCATATAATAATTTCATAGAATTGATCTCAATTTTCTGATGATTCAAATATTTCATAAAAAATAAATTCAATTTAATAAATTAACTAAAAAATATATCTTATATTTTAAATTGGATTTTCCTCATATTTGCTATAATATTTATACAAAACATCATTTTTTTTCTAAACTTATCAAATTGTAAAATTTTCATTCAAAAAGAAAAATTAGTTTATTTTTATATCATACGTCAATTTTACCATTATATTTAGTAAATAAATTTTTTATCATCATATATTTTATTATATTATAATATGATAAAATATACTGCTTTTGTTCAACCTTAATATGGTCTTGATATTGGCTGATTCATAGACTGAAAATAAACTTGGTTATTTTATTGAATTAAATTGAAATTTTGAATTATTCTCAAAGAAAAAAAATCATATAACTGAAATATTCTTAACCATATTCAAAAATGTAAAATAAAATTATTTTTTTCTTTTATATAAGAATATTAGAATATCTTTTTTATTTATAAATGAATATATTTTGTTTGATAGTATAAGATAATCAATTGAATTTTTCATAAAAATTTGAGAAATAATTGTATTTTCAATGGTTAAAATTATTGAACTTCCACAAAAGGGAATTTCAAGAAAAACAAACAAAAAGTTTGAAGTAAAATATGAAAAAGAAAATGTGAATACAAATAATCTACTGTTCAATAAAAAAATATCATAAATAAATACAAAAAACTTTAAAAGTTATAAAATATTTACGAATTTGATAAAGTTTATTTTTTTTGTATTCAATTTTGAATGAAATAAGATAACAAATGAAATTTTACGAATTTTTTATATTTATGAAAATTTTGTAAATATTTTGAAATGTTTTAAAATGAGTTAGATACATTATAAATATCATTATTATTGTATATAATAAATTGATAACTTTTATTCAATCAAATTTGTTTTCATATTTGTCCAAATTTTTTTTTATTTTATGCAATTCTGGGGATATTGAAAAATTTAACTATTCAAATTTAATTTTGATTACTGTTATGTTTGTTTTTTTGTATAAGGAATTTAATCTCAAAATTTGATACAAATTGCATTTAATGAAACAAACAATTTCCCTCTCTTTCAACTTTATTACCATAAAATACAATATTGAAATTGAAACAGTATCAGTTTTTGTTTATTTTTTCTTCCTCACTTTTTGAGAGCTACGCTCTCAAAAAGTTGTTACGGGAAATGCGTAAAATTTGTTAAAAAAACGTATTTTTATTTGTCGGAAAATTTATATAAAAAAAAATTTACGCACATAAAACATGTTAATGATTATTAGCTACTTGAACATTATATTTATTATGATTTCTAATGAAGAGATGGAAATATTAAATAAAATAATTTTGAATATTGAAAAAAAAGAATCAATAATTCAAATGATAAATATGATATCTTTAAATCATGAAAAAATGAGGAAAATAGTATTTGTATGAACTCCATTTTTAAAAATAGAAAATGAAAATTGAAAAAAAAAATTATTCCAATTTCTTATATTATAAATATGTGAAGAATTATTACTCACAATAATTAAAATTTATATTCAAGATTCTCATACTAAAAATAAATATAATTTTTAGAAAAAACATTCCATATAATATTAGTATGTATATTGGATGCTTTCTTCTGGATTTATTTTATTCTTAATGCTTTTTTTCAACTTGATCATTTGATGCTGTTTTATTATTATTATAATTATAATAGTACCAAGAAAAAGTGGATGACTTCGCGAAAAACTGGGTGTCGCATTCAATTTCTATAAATTTTGAATAAAAATAATGATCGTTCTAGTTTATTACTTAATAATGAATTTGAATTAATTTTCACAATTTTTTTTCTATAGATTGAGAAGATTCTATCAAAAAATTGAATTCATCACCTAGTTTTTCGCTTCGTCGCCTACCTTTTCCTGTTACTAAACCTAGCAAATTTTTAAAATAGCCTTCAATATTTGAATTGGACGAATATATATTTGAGTTGAACAGTCAGCATAATATAGAATATTTGAGGGCTCTTTTAAAATTCCCCTGAAAAAGTGGTGTTTGATTTTCTGAAGACTCAATTTATTTCAATTTTTCAATTAAATTCGTTTGATAATTATTTTAAAAAATAAAATTTAATATCAAATTAGATTTAATTAATCTTAAATCATTTAAATGAAATAAAAATATATTTATAAAATAATATTAAAATAAATTTGATTTATTAATATACTATTTTCAAAGATATACTTATTCAATAAATTGATTGTATAAAAAATAAACATCAGAATCTAAAAATTTCTATAAAAATAGCATTATCGTTTGCATTCAATAAGTTTGGAAAATTGAATGAGATTGAGAGGTGGCATTGTCTACCTGTTACTATATTATTATTTGGTTAATTGAATGATGGTTTTAAACTTTTTGAGAAACAGATATCCAAAATTCAATCACTTATTGATTTATGATTAACGAATTTTTACATGAATATAAATATTGTAATATGCATGAAAGTCAGGTATCATAATATCGCCATTTGAAGAAGGTGCTTTTTTGGGCAACCCATAAAACACAACTTTTACTCAAAAAGTTTAAATTATTTGTGTATTTTTGTATATTTTAAAGATGATTTTTTTCCTTCAAAAAGTTTTGAAAAATGTTATTTAAAAAAAAAAAAAAAAAACTGAAATGTTATCTAAAATTTTTACTCATATCTGTCACTTTGATCCTAAGCTAATGAATAATAATTATATTCTTTATTTTTATCCTGAAATAAACGCAATGTTAAAAAATAAAATAGGGTGGTCAAATCACCCAAAATAATATTTTTTAAAAATCATGGGCCAAAATGTGGGCCAAGATGGGTTATAGGTAGGGAAAATGGTCGGGTGGTCAATTGAAAAAAGTCGGGTATTGAGCGAAAAAAGTAGAGTATGAATGGAAAAAAATAATTCTTTTTCAGAAAAAAGTAAAGTAATCTTCAGAAATATTTTTTACTTCTTCAGAAATATTTTCTTCTTCTTTAGAAAAAGGTCGTTCTTTTTTAGAAATATTTTTTTCTTCTTCGGAAGAAGGTCGTTCTTTTTTAGAAATATTTTTTTCTTTTTTAGAAAATGACGAATTCATTTTTAGAAAAAGGTCCTTCTTTTTTAGAAGTATTTTTTACTTTATTAGAAAAACGTCAAACTGGTGATCGTTTTAAAAAATACCAGTTTCTCAACTATAAAACTAAATATTATATTTTAATCTACAGCTCGGAATTACTACTGCAGGCCCATTCAATTTTTTGTCTTCTTATGACTGCGATTTGGGATTTTGCTCAAAATTGTCAAATTAAAAATTTTTGATATATAAAAATTTTGAAAAATTTTGCTTTCATTAAAATTTTGAGAAATTATAACAAAAAATTCAAAATGCTAACAAAAGCATTCAAAATTAATAAAATAATATAAATAAAGTATTCAAAATAATTAAAATAATATAAATAAAATATTCAAAAAATATATTTCTAAATAGAAAATTCCAGATTAGAATTCAAAATTAATTTATTTTTTCTGTATAATTATTTTTTGATTCTATTTAATTCTTAGTATTTAATATACAAATTTTCAATTTGCTTTAAATCAGTAAAAAAGTATGAATTAACTTAATGATAATGTGAACATTAAAAAAATATTAGAAAGTCATAATAAATAACATTTAATATTAAATTCACCATAATTTTAATCAATAACCTCTTTTAAGGCAAAAAATAGGTCAATAATAATTGAATTCTTATTACTGTAAACCGCTAACTGCAGTAATAACGGCTGTTTTTTCACCTATTTATGGTAAATTTGAATTGAATACCTTATTACTGCAAACCGCTAACTGCAGTAATTGAAACTTTTTGGCCTTTTTAAAGTCAAATATTTTTGACCTTCAGATCGTTTATATTTGTATAACAATGAATGATAATTAAATTGAACTTTTTGAGAATAATATTTTTATAAATGAATAAATCCAAGTTTTATTTTATCATAATTAAGAGAATGATACGATTTTCAACTAAAGAACACAATTGAAAAAAATATTAAAATTTTAAATTTTTAAATTTTTAAAAATTTTTGAAAATTTTCAAATTGCTCTTTTATTTGCTTATTACTGTAAAATAACGCAACAGTAATAATTCCGAGCTGTATTTTAATCGATCTCCTGATCAGAAAAATTACTTTAAATATCATTATTATTTAATAACAAATAAAAAAATTTTTCAAAAATTTTAAAATTTGAATGAAAAAAATAATTGATAAACATATTTTTCCTTGCCTATAAAGGCATTTTTTTCTATAATTTTTTAATGCACATAATATGCATAATACATAAATTATTAAAATACATTATTATTACACTTTATTTTATAAAATTTAAATCTTTTTATTTTCCTATTTTAATTTTGTGAAAACTCATTGAATTTTTACTTTTGAATTTTAGACTTTTTGTCCGTCCTCCATTAAATAATAATGAGTCATGGATTTATCTTTCTACTGATCATACAATTCAATGGATACATGAGGGAGATGAACCATCAACAAGAGAGAAGAAGATGATTGGGTATAAAAAATTCATGCTTACAGTCTTTTGGAATCCTGAAGGTTTTCTTGTTGTTGATTTGCTTCCAGAAGGAATGCATTTTAATTCCGAATATTTTATTAATAACATACTAGAAAAGATTTTCCAAATAATAGCTGAGCGCCGAGCTGAGTGTCATCGAAAAGTTACTCTTCATTTCGACAATGCTCGGCCTCATACTGCAAGAAAGGTGACTCAATATATGGGCGTTCGCCATATGAAGAGAGCTCCACATCCACCTTTCTCACCTGATATAGCTGCATCAGACTTTTATCTTTTCTGTTATCTCAAAGACAGGTTGGCAGGACTCAAATTTGAATCGCCAGATGAACTTTTTGAATGCATCAATGAAGAAAATCCCAAAAGAAATATTAATTAATGTATTTCTCGAATGGGAAAAAAGACTCAAGCAAGTTATTTAAAATAATGGAGAATACATTTAATAATAAACATTTTAATATTAATTATCATATTGTATTTTTATTACATATTGAGATGCTACGATATTTCGGATCGACCTATATAAAGAGATTTTTAAATATATAAACCACTCAATTATGAGATAAAAATCTGGCTCTGGTCTTTCATAATTTTAAATGAGCAAAAAACCTACAACTCCGTTGCCTCCTGGATTTTCAGTTGAAGGCAAAGAAGATTCAAAGAAAAAGCATTACTGATGCCCAAAAATAGGATGGTAGGTTAGTATGGAACTAAGGAGATGTTTTTATCATCATCGAATAAAACAACAGGCAGCTCATATCGCCAAAAATGAACACATTTTTGATATACCACGAAATAAAGATCCATTATTACCCAAAAAATAATGTGTTAATAACAAAATTATAAATGAAGAATAAATTCAACATTCAATAATGAGAGCTTTGGCTCTTATAGCATCCTCTTTAAACATCTCTGCATACAGTAGCAAAATGGAAGATTTCATTTACTTTTTGTTAAAATTAGGTATCGAGCTTAAAAACAATTTTAAAGATCATTCTTTAAATCCAGAAGATTTATTCCATATATCAGATTATATTAAAATATTAGCAGAAGAAGTTTTTTCAAAATGCAGCATCTTTTTGAATAATCAATGAGTTAAACCATACAAGCAGAATTAAAAAACTTTTCTGATAAATCTTCAAGCATATATTTAGCTAATTTTTTCCCCAACATTTGAGTGAATAAAGTATTTTTATATTTTTATAATATTTTTTTATGTGTGAATTATAATTTTATATATATTAAGAAATATATATATTAATAGAGAAATATAAAATAGCAAAGTTTGGAGGTGAAGCGACCAACAAACTATATTCAAATTTTGAAAGGAAAAAATTGAATAAATGGCTTTTTGATAAAACAACTTTTTAATAAAAACACTTTTTGATTGTTTTTGAATAATGAACTTTTTGATATATAATTCAGTTTAATCTTTATTGAAAAATTTTCAAATAAGAAATTATTATGATTGAAAATCTAATAATCAAGTGCCACCTCAAACCATACCAGGATGGCTTTGACAGCACCAATACCGGATTAATATTAATATTTCATATTCTTTTTTCTTAGAGATTTAATAAATTATATAAAGTTTATTTTTTCAATATCTTCAAATATTTTTATTTATTTTATTTTGTTTTTTTATTCTATTTTCCATTTTTTTACAACTGATGAATAAATAAATAAATATTACTGAATAAATAAATAAATATTACTAAATCTTTATTTTAATGAAAGAACAGACAATATCAAATTCAACAGAATTTATACGATCAAATTCAACCCATACACTAGTTTGTCAAGTGAACATAAAATCTAAATTGTAGCTTCTTTTGTATTAAATGCGATTGATTAATTTTAGAATTAGATATGTAAAAAGAGTATTTTCATCTTAAAAAGACATACAAATCTAAACCAAAGTTATATAAGATATTAGATTTTGGGTTTTCATTGTGCATTATGCATTTTTTTAAATATGGAAAACCCTTGTTTATCGATGCAATTAATAGTATTAAAAGTATGTATATGAAGTAAAATTAGAGTTTGGGACTTATTTTAGATAGAAAAAAAATAATTATATAATTTAATTGGTACAAAGGTGTTACTGCATTTTTATTTCCAACTTTCCATTTTTACTATTATATTAATACCTTTATTATTAATTTGTTTTTTATATTTTAATCGGGATGAATTAATAAAAGTATATTTTTTTCTTTAAGTAGCAGCTTTATCAAAAAGATTTTTTATCAAAAAGTGCCTTTATCAAAAAGTGTTTTTATTAAAAAGTTGTTTTATCAAAAAGCCATTTATTCAATTTTTTCCTTTCAAAATTTGAATATAGTTTGTTGGTCACTTCACATCCAAACTTTGCTGTTTTTATCATCCCATATTAATATTTTAATTTTAATATTTGTCACAAAATCTAAAGATTTTAAACTTTTTGAAATAATTTTATCTTGGCTTGGTCATTTGGATCACATCTTATTATACGAAAACTCTCAGAATTAGATCCAAAACAAGATAAATTGTTATGCAACAAAAAAGTACGAAGATTTGCGAGTTTATGAATTGTATATGAAGTTCATAATATTAAAGATGATCCCCTCGAAAACCAAAAGTTTTTGTTTTTTGAAAGGTTTTCGTTGCCATTTTTTGGATCGTTCGCATTTTCATCATAGTTAATTTGTCAAGATTGCGAAGATTTTAAAAATAAGATATCAAAATTAAATGTTAAATTATATGCAAAATTAGCTGAGTTTTGTTCGATTTCCGATGTTTTTTTTTTTAAAAATTCGCTTTGCTCGAAAAAGTTTAATGAAATATTACAATTATCCAATACCTTTTATCGAACAAGAATGGCCACTTTTTGAGCTTCGCTCAAAAAGTGTCCTATGTTAAATAATGTAAAAAAAAAAAAAAAAAAAATTTTGAACAAATAAAAACTAAAAGAAAAATAATATAAATAAAAAAATATTTAAAACTTTTAGTTGCAGGTGGAAGTTTAATTCGCGTAATTAGTTCCAACTGCAGCTAAGTTGCGATAGCTGCAGGTGGAAGTTTGAAATGGTACATTTAAGTAATTACTTCCACCTGAAGCTATCGCAGTTTAGCTGCAGGTGGAAGTTTAATTCGCGTAATTAGTTCCAACTGCAGCTAAGTTGCGATAGCTGCAGGTGGAAGTTTGAAATGGTACATTTAAGTAATTACTTCCACCTGAAGCTATCGCAGTTTAGCTGCAGGTGGAAGTTTAATTCGCGTAATTAGTTCCAACTGCAGCTAAGTTGCGATAGCTGCAGGTGGAAGTTTGAAATGGTACATTTAAGTAATTACTTCCACCTAAAGCTATCGCAGTTTAGCTGCAGGTGGAAGTTTAATTCGCGTAATTAGTTCCAACTGCAGCTAAGTTGCGATAGCTGCAGGTGGAAGTTTGAAATGGTACATTTAAGTAATTACTTCCACCTTTAGCTATCGCAGCTCAGCCGCAGGTGGAAACTTGGTTTCCTTATTTATTTACTTCCACCTGCAGCTGAGAAGCGATAGCCGCAGGTGGAAGGCTAAATTGGTAAATAGTGATTTTCCACCTGCAGCTGTCGCAGCTCAGCCGCAGGTGGAAGATTGGTTTCCTTATTTATTTACCTCCACCTGCAGCTGAGAAGCGATAGCCGCAGGTGGAAGGCTAAATTGGTAAATAGTGATTTTCCACCTGCAGCTGTCGCAGCTCAGCCGCAGGTGGAAGATTGGTTTCCTTATTTATTTACTTCCACCTGCAGCTGAGAAGCGATAGCCGCAGGTGGAAGGCTAAATTGGTAAATAGTGATTTTCCACCTGCAGCTGTCGCAGCTCAGCCGCAGGTGGAAGATTGGTTTCCTTATTTATTTACCTCCACCTGCAGCTGAGAAGCGATAGCCGCAGGTGGAAGGCTAAATTGGTAAATAGTGATTTTCCACCTGCAGCTGTCGCAGCTCAGCCGCAGGTGGAAGATTGGTTTCCTTATTTATTTACCTCCACCTGCAGCTGAGAAGCGATAGCCGCAGGTGGAAGGCTAAATTGGTAAATAGTGATTTTCCACCTGCAGCTGTCGCAGCTCAGCCGCAGGTGGAAGATTGGTTTCCTTATTTATTTACCTCCACCTGCAGCTGAGAAGCGATAGCCGCAGGTGGAAGGCTAAATTGGTAAATAGTGATTTTCCACCTGCAGCTGTCGCAGCTCAGCCGCAGGTGGAAGATTGGTTTCCTTATTTATTTACCTCCACCTGCAGCTGAGAAGCGATAGCCGCAGGTGGAAGGCTAAATTGGTAAATAGTGATTTTCCACCTGCAGCTGTCGCAGCTCAGCCGCAGGTGGAAGATTGGTTTCCTTATTTATTTACCTCCACCTGCAGCTGAGAAGCGATAGCCGCAGGTGGAAGGCTAAATTGGTAAATAGTGATTTTCCACCTGCAGCTGTCGCAGCTCAGCCGCAGGTGGAAGATTGGTTTCCTTATTTATTTACCTCCACCTGCAGCTGAGAAGCGATAGCCGCAGGTGGAAGGCTAAATTGGTAAATAGTGATTTTCCACCTGCAGCTGTCGCAGCTCAGCCGCAGGTGGAAGATTGGTTTCCTTATTTATTTACTTCCACCTGCAGCTGAGAAGCGATAGCCGCAGGTGGAAGGCTAAATTGGTAAATAGTGATTTTCCACCTGCAGCTGTCGCAGCTCAGCCGCAGGTGGAAGATTGGTTTCCTTATTTATTTACCTCCACCTGCAGCTGAGAAGCGATAGCCGCAGGTGGAAGGCTAAATTGGTAAATAGTGATTTTCCACCTGCAGCTGTCGCAGCTCAGCCGCAGGTGGAAGATTGGTTTCCTTATTTATTTACCTCCACCTGCAGCTGAGAAGCGATAGCCGCAGGTGGAAGGCTAAATTGGTAAATAGTGATTTTCCACCT